>OU426958.1:15000000-16250000 GCA_911387765.1 Pyrgus malvae
AAAACTTTACTATCGGAGTCCTTATGGACGGTTTGAAAACAGCGCAGGTTTGCCACTATACCGCATCTCCTACAACCGCGTGACGCTATGAGAGTCGGAGTGCCAAACAAGGGCCGGATTCTTGGTTCGATTCTCGGCAAGGCAGAAATTGGAATGATGAGTTGTCATTCCTGTCTCGGTCTGCTTTAATATGTTCAAGTTTTTGTGCGTGTCCATGGTACCCACGACACATGGAATCCTCGTGTGGGGCTGTGAGTGTTCAGCGTTATTTATTTATTGCGTTTCTTTGTTTACTTTCATTTTTATTTCAAAACAAATCATCAATCTAAATTCCATACATTCTCAAATATAACGAAATTACCGATATCTTTATTTTCCTATATATCGACTGACATTTCTTGAATCTCCCCTAACAAATCTTCAAAGATCGAGAAACTTAAAGAACTTCAAATTTACCCCTCATTAGAATTCTCTACAGAAGAGTTACACGTGTGTTCACAAACTTAGCATACCTACATTTCTCGTCCAAGACTGTTTCGGGAAAGTTCGAATTCGTGATACCACGGACGAGTGGACAGCGGAGTTGCTAACTTTAAATTTACTAAACCGCTAGTAAAGTTGTTTCTGAATTTATAGTTGAATTGAATATGTTGGAATGTTTCGTGAAACATGATCTTGCAAAATTTTCTGCGCCGCATAAACAACTGCAAAATAAGTTTTGTTGATGTCGATAGTTGTAAAATATTTTACAAGAAAATTTATAAAACACGAAAACCTTCAAAATTTCTACATTATCTGGCTGCTTTTTGGGTCCCATTCATGGGCACGGGTCTAGTCTAGTTTACTCCACCACGCTGTACCAATGCGAGATCGTGGAGATGAGTATTAGTGGCCAAACTGCTGTCGGATGTTTTGAATAAGGGCTCCGACAGTTCAACCCTGTCTACTGACTGTTGCCTATCAACTACAACAAGGACCAACGACTTATCGTGCCAACTGAAGCACGGAAACGGGCTGTATTTTTTCGCCACTAGCTTTAACCCATCTCACTCCCTACCGCGTCCGTTTGGGTCAACTGCGTAGATCGCTTGCGTTCTACGCTTGCCGCCGGGCTATGCGCGCTTGTTTCTATTGCAACCCTTAAATCTATAATATAATATAAAGCTGAAGAGTTTGCTTGTTTGTTTGTTTGCTTGAACGCGATAATCTCAGGAACTACAGGTTCGAATTGAAAAAATCTTGTGTTGAATAGTCTATTTATTAGTATTAGTCAAGCTATATAACATCATGCTATGACTAATACCAAGTCCACGCGGACGAAGTCGTGGGCGGCCGCTAGTGTTATATGTTTATACGGAACTATTGTACGATGTAATCTCAAAACACTGCGAAACCGTACCAAAACACAGAATGCGAAGAATCAACTAAGACTTCTCTATAACAATAAGGAAAGGCTACACCATATCAATTATCGTAGAACCCCAATTTATACACACAAAGCCATTCCGTAAACAACAGTTACCTATAACAATAGTACCGAATACCTCCCATCTGCAGTATCAATAGTTTCCTATTTCAAATTTCATACAATCATCCGAAGAAGTTAATTCGAACGATCAAATCCTCCAACCTTATTCCGGTTTTGACCAGCTAGGTTCGGTTCGGTATTCGGGGAGGTTGTAATATTTTATAGATATTGGACCGCGTTTTCCGTCATTATCGTAAAAGGAGCGTCAGCAAGAAAACTATTCCCTCTCCTCTATTACTTTCATAATACTTAAGTGGATCCGATACTTGCGTAAAGGAAATTGAATCATTTATTGTAACGGCATAATACTGCTTTATCAGATAGCTTTCGGATAGACATATGAGCGTTTGTTTGCTTCACTGGGTTCGATTTAACCCTCGAATAGAGAGCCTCTTCGCTGATTACAGATAGTTTGTGCCACTTATATTTTTTTACATTTGCTAAGCATTCTGCAATGTAGAGCTCCGTTTATAAAAAATAAGTGACTATTTTGAGAAGTACTACTTGTAGGACGTAGAGCATATGCGATCTACTCGGCTAAGCCAAACGGGCGCGTTCGGTTGTGTAATGGGTGACTGCTAGTGGTAACTTTCGTGCGCGTTTCTGTGCTTCTGAGCATATGTTAAGTTGTCGTTCCCGTGTGTTATCTATAAATATAAATTGTCTAATCATGTCGAAGGCCTTATAGACACTTTGAAAACATCTAACAGGCGGTTGGCCACTAACAGGCATCTCCGTCAACTCGCATTGCAGCGGCGTGGTTAAGTAAGCTTCAGGTGTCCCCAATAATGAAGAGAGATCCCTGGGAGTGGGATGAAAAAACTTGCATTCACTAAGCTTTTTAACGGACTTCAAAAATAGGAGGTTATGTTATGTAGGGTCCATTTTTGTCACAATGTCACGATATTCCTATTTCGTGTTAAATTTTAACATAAAATATACTTGAAAATGGTAGATTAGTATAAGAAATAAACCGCTCATAAAACCATTTCTATAATTATATTTGCTAGTAACTGCGATTTGTTTAATAGAGAAGTTACAATTAAAGGCTTTCATACAAATTAGTTGCCTTCGCTTTAACCTTCGTAAATGAAAGCCTTACTTTCATAATTAACCTGATATAAGCCTCAGTTTATCGCAAGATGGAGGTTAAATTTAAGACACCGTGGTGTTATATTAAAACTTGATATTTAAAATAGCTGTACCATGCGTTTTTACCCACGTTATAGTGTGTTATTATATAACCCGGTATATAAGAAGGTTAAAGTTCCACCGGCACCATCTGGATTCGTGGCGGTTCTCCACAGTCCGCTTTGCACGCTCCTTTTTACCACGGACGTGTAGGTTATGGGACAACCTTCCAGCTGAGGCATTCCCAGTGGACTATAACATGGGGTTCTTCAAGAAAGCTGTAAAAAAAAAGCTCTCCTCCAAAGCCGGCAATGCTCGGGCGGCTCCCCTAGGGTGATCGCTTAACATCACGCGGCCCGTCTGCCTTATTGTTAGGTTTATTTATAAAAAAAAAAACTGAAAATCTTTCTCGATAAATGGATTATCCAAAACAAAAATATTTTTTCTATTTCAGCAAGTAGTTCCTGAGATTAGCGCTTTCAAACAAACAAAATCTTTAGTTGTTATAATATTATTTGATTACGTATGGAATGGTACAACACTAAGTCCACTGCGATCAGTAAGTGATCTAGATTATAATATCAGTACCTACATTTAATATTTTTTGCAAGTCATTCAGGTTTCTGATTCAATCTCCGCTGGCATATCTAAAAATATTTATTTTAAATTAGAGCATCGTGGGGAACTGAGCTGCATAGTAGTAAAGAGCGAAATAAAACACCAACCAAATTTATTCTAATTAAAAATAGTGGATATATTTATAAAATAAAACAACGACTGCAACCAATCTTGCGTCCCACAATTGGGCGCGGGTCTCCCTTCCTCCTCCATTGTCATCATACAGAAGCCTGTAGTTTACTCCATCACGCTGCTCCAACGTAACATGCGGGTTGCATTGGTTGCAGCCGTTGTTTTATGAATATACCTACAATTTTTAATTTGAATAAATTTGGTTGGTGTTTTATTTTGCTCTTCACTACCATGCAGCTCAGTTTCCCACGAAGATCTAATTTTAAATATTTTTTTTTAGATTCTATAAGCCTTTGCAGCCTGAAATAAATTAATAAGTAAATAAATAGATAAAAATTAAGACGCGGACTACTGGCCAACCCACTGTCGGATGTTTCCAATACCCCATAAGACCTCCGACATGACTTAGCGACTATCGAAAGACCAAAGGCTTAACATGCATTTCAAAATACGGAAAGACCGGAAAATGTTTGCCACTAGCGATCACCCATCACACCCGACAGCACCCGTTTTGCTTAGCTCCGTAGATCGCTTGCGTTCGAACAGTACTGCCAGTAAATACAATAATGTCTTTTATACTTGTATAGGTTTCTTATAATTAACTTCATACCGGACGAACTGGCGAACATTGAGGGAGACCTATATCCAGGAGAGGACTTCCAAAGGTTGATGGATTATTAATAGTTAAATGGTTAGAACTACTCCACGTTTTAAGATAAAAATGAAGCGAAAACTCCGTTGTTCCATTACATAAGTTTTTAATGCTTTGTTATACGAAATTCTGGATTTTTCGTCATTCAACCAGCACTTAGCTGCTTATTAAATTAAAATGAAGAGATTTTTATACTATCTTGTGCATTACCTTAAAAACTCTCCAAACGTAAAATAAGAGTAAAATTATTTTGCAGATAACCAGAAAATAATATTACGTAGCTTTGAAGATGAAATTTTCTGTACAAGTCGGATTTTATAAATAGTCAGTTAGAGTATTATGGTTGTATTAGAATTGGAAAGAGAATTTTCACATTTTGCATTGAGAATATTCTACATACCTACGTAAGTAAAAGTTATTTCTGATATCAATACAATACAAACACGTGTATGTTAATAAGCATGGAAATAAATATTTGGAAAAATATGTCAAGTAATTACCTAACGTAACAAACAGTTTTATACTCGTAAATAAGTGTATTTTTTTAGATTTTTTGTTATCTCAACAAAAATATGCTTTCAAAAGGCAAACAGTTCATATTTGTACGCTTGTTATTGTGGGGATGATCATTATTTCACACGTTAGAAATTGAGGCAAAAGTTACTTGATACGATATGTACAAGGTTTATACCTACGCAAATAGAATTTATTTGAATTGTCCAAAATTTTATTTATAGATATGAAGTATTCTTATAACGGCTTAGAGCGAAAAAAGGGACAAATTGGTTGGTTTTGTATAAAGCCCACACTTCTTCATAAATACATACGAGTATGTACGTTTATCTTCTTATATATAAAATTCTTGTGTCACAATGTTCGTTCCCGTACTCCTCCGAAACGGCTTGACCGATTCTCATGAAATTTTGTGAGCATATTGAGTACGTCTGAGAATCTGCCAACATCTATTTTTCATCCCCCTAAGTAATAAGGGTGGCCCACCCCAAACATTTGTCAGCTAGTAATCAGCTAAAAATATCTAACCGAAACGCGAATGAAGCGCACATGGCGCGGTGGTTTATATAAAACGCAAGCAATCTACACAACTTAGGCAAACGGGAGCTATAGGGTGTGAGATGGGTGACCGCTAGTGCAAATAGTCATGCGCGTTTCCATGCTTCGAAGTCTGGTGTCCTACTCTAAGCGCGATTGTCCGAAGTATCGTGTATTTTCGAGTGATCATTTTGTAAAAGTTTTAAAATTATCAAGGGTATTACACTTTTAATAGCCCCATTTGTAACGACCCGTGTGGCGTAATGATTACCATGCCGGACTACCGATCTGAAGGTCCCGGGTTCCATTCACGGCGAAGCTGAAATTTTAATGATGAGTTTAAATATCCGTTCTCAGTCTCGGTGTTTAAGTTTCTGTTATTATCCATGGTAGCCACGACACATGACACACGACGATCTACCTTACTGTGGGGCTATGAGTATGAAACGTAAAAAAAACTCGATAACTTTACTATAGAGTTACAAAAGAAAGTTCAGAATAGGGTTAAGAATGTGCTGAAAAATTCACGATACATCGATTATCGATTTTAAGAGTAGACCTCCTGCTTCCGAAGGCATGTTAAGCCGTCGAACCCGGTTGTTAGTGAAATGAAATGAAATAGTTTATGAAATGAAATAGTTTAATGAAATGAAATAGTTTATTAACATCCTGGGTAATAATACATATACACTTGATGTTTGTCATTGTTCTACGGTCATCAGCTGACCGTCATCCGCTTTGGGTGCGCTAAGGCTTATATGGGCTAGGAGAAAAAAGCGGGCGGAAGAAAACTCCAGCCCTGTTTTAAATAAATTTTCAGGTACAATGGGTATTTATTATGCAGCATGACTGTGGGGCGACAGTGGGTTGGCAACCCGCATCTCTATCAATCCGCAGCCCCGTGCCTAGAGGAACGTGAAAAGAATTGCAGCCAACTGAAATCTAAATAAAAATATACTACTAAAACACAAATATTTCACATTTACACTAGAGTTAGTGCATGGAGGATTATTATTTCACACGTCATAAGTCGAGCGAGGCAAAGCAGTTTGTGAAAGGTGAATACACCATTTGAATCGCCTAATATCCAACTGGATTAAAGTTCTGAAGTCCCCACTTTACTACTCGTATTTTTAACCACCGGAATATACGTTTGACGACCCACATGGCGCAATGGTTACCATGCCGGACTGCCAATCGAGGGGTCCCGAGTTTGATTCCCGGCGAAACAGAAATTTGAATGATGAGTTTAAATTTCTGTTCTCGGTCTGGGTGTTTATTTTCCTGTCTTTGTATGTGTCCATGGTACCCACGACACAGGGTATTAATTACCTTACTGTGGGGCTATGAGTGTGTAACGTTTATTTATTTATTTATGCGTGGCGATAATTTCGTTGAGTATAATAACAACCACTAATACACCTTTTTTTCAATACTGAGAGGAACTCAGTGCCCTTGAGCAAACACGAGCAAACTCCACAATTCCCTTATAAAGTGGGGACTATTCCCTTGTTTTTGATTTATTTGAAATGTATTAGCTGCCAGGCACGGGTCTCTCAATAATTAGGTGTGGATAGTGAATATTCTCGTCTATGTGATAATTATCCTGCTCTAGTGCGAATAGTAGAACAAGAAACAATTTATATTTCGTTAAGAGTTACGACGCCGACATCGTTTAAAATCTAAATATTTAATAATGCAATTTATTTCTGTAATTTTCTAGCAAAGACATGGTAAATAACCTCAATAAATCCAGTCCAAAATATATTTTACAATCTGAATAGGAATACTGTGTATTGTTTCTAATCAATCAATCAATCAATCAATATTTTTATTTGCCAGAATATAGGTTACATTTTCCACAAAAAGTTTTTACAATATTAATAATTGTCTCTCTATATTCCACCTGGGAAGGTATGCAAAATATTTACAGTTTGTTTTAGGGCTATGAATATGTCTACAGTTTAAAGTTATTTTAATTGTTACAGGGAATTTTAGCATTTATTACATAGTCAAAATAAAATTCATCATTCATAAGTTTATAACAATATTAAATAGACGGAACAGATTAAATTTAATTAATAACAAATTAATTTAAGTCAATACAATGTCAATTAAATTAAGTCAATAACAGATACATATTATTATTTACTAATTTGAAAATATCATTATATGTCGTAACATTTATTCTATTTCTATTCCTTTTTGATGTGAAAAATCTATAGGATCGGGTACCCCGGATTGTTGGTGTGGCGATGCTTGCAGTGGAGACGGGTCGCCACACTTAGTTGAAGCAACTTAAAATTAATATTGAATTTTCGTATTAAATGAAAATAAATATTTATTAAATAAATAGTCGTCATCCGCACCAGATGTGGCTATCCTACCTTAGACCGCATTCGACATAGCTTAGTTTTATTAACACCCATCCTTCTTATGAACGCAACAGATGCTGCTTCACTTTATTGTTATAGAAATTGCTTAACTTTATTGTCATCCATACTTGTTATAACCACACCAGATGTTGCTTAGTGGCCACCCATCTTACTTTTAACTGAAATCGACATTGCTTTATTGACACTTATTCTTGCTATAAGCGCACCAGATCTTACTTAATGGCAACTCATTCTACTTTTGAATGCACTCGACATTGCTTAGCTTTGTTAACACCCATCCTTATGACCGCACCAGATATAGCTGAATGGCCACCCATCCTACTCTTGACCGCAATTGACATTGTTTAGCTTTATTGACACCCATCCTTATCATTATGCTGTGATTAGTTCCCATCGTAAACTTGTCTTTTATGCATATTACTTGTACGAACACGATGATTCACATCAACCAGGCGTCCCATGACGGCTCATTTTTTATATTTATAAACGTCCAATACAAGGCAATTTGAAATCCTTTTTGTACGCAACAAAAAATATAATGACGTATACAGGACATCGACATCCTATGTACGAAATAATAATTTTTGTTCAAAAGGGCTGTGCTTGCTATTTCTCTACACGAATCAGAAATTATGTAATCCATAGACGAACAAAGGCAGGCCACATAGTTTAGTTAGTAGGATAATTTAGTAGTTGGACTGACACCACTGTGGAAAATAGGTTTTTTTTTTATTTGAAACGAGCAGGCAGGTGGTGTTAAGTATTCGCAGCAGCCCATGGACACATACAACCTCAAGCAAGCATAGGTAAGTTTTGTCTGAGGTCGTATGCAGTTGCGCTGCTACTCCGGAGGCTGGTGGTCACCTCATGTAAGTGTGGCCGGCAGCTGCATCTTTCCACCGAAACACAATAGAATTGGTTCACGGCAGAAGTGGGTGCAGCGGTGTTACTTCCCCGGGCTAACTATAATCGTTCTACCACCTAGATGCTACACAGGTCCTCGACCTACATAGGTCCTCAAAATGCGACCACGTCTGGGCAAAATAAGCACAGGTCGCTCTACAATCAGGTAGATTGACGACCTGAAGAAGACAGCGGAAAACTGATGGATTCAGAGGGCGCAAGCCGCACGGAGTGACAAACAAAGGCTGATAGATGAATGATGGCTGAAACACGAGACAATATTCATTAAAAGAACTCTTCCATTTCTCTGTAATATCAATAGTATAGCAAATTGTGGAAGTTAGGGGTCACATACGAGTACGTTCATCTCACATCTGAGACATTGTTATAAAAGCAAGCATTAATTTCACAGGAACTACAGAACACGACACTCGACCATTACTATAAACATCAATATTGTAGAAGCGTCCTACATTGGGTACATGTATCTAACGTTGCAAGCAAATTAGCTTATGAATATATAATGCCTATGTTACAGAATAATTAAAAAAGGAGCTAGTGCGAGTCCGACTCATCCATAAAGGGTTCCGTAGATACAATATCCTAACAGTAGCATTACCAGCAAAAATTATATTATTTTTCATGGTGTTTGTATTAAGAAAACTGTATATTTCAGGTTTTATAAAATGTGATGTACTAAAAGAATACTGACTGTTACCTTTTTAAACCATTCTTTAAAAGTGTTCAATTAGATTTAATATATATTTTCACCTCAAAGATTTATCACTCTTTTATTTAAGTGTTACCATTTTGATAGCATCTATCTTTCGAAGAGATTTATTAAACTGACTTTGAGATGTATTGTTTACGTATTATTTTTTAAAAACCTTAATTGTAATATCTAGATGATATAACAGTAAAGGTTTTGACTTTTGCCATTCAGCTACGGAACCCAACCCAACTTCATTTTTAACACAACATATACGGCCCAAATTGCCCAGTTCACCAAGCTGACGCCCTCGCATGAAATTATAAAATCAAAACTAACCACGTCAGGCGTCGTACTGCATGCGTCAAACATTAATCCACGCTAAAGTGGCCACGAGAAAGGAACTGAAATGGATCTTCCTAGCAGCTTTTATTTTCTCATCCTTCATATTAAACGCGCATGGCTCGGCGGTTAGCGTAGTACGCAAAAGATCTATGCAAGTAAGCCAAACGGGAGCGGTCGGGTGTGAGATGGGTGACTGCTAGTGGCAAAAAATTTCATGCGCGTTTCCGTGCTTCAGAGGGCACGTTAAGCCGTCAATCCCGGTTATTGTCGATAGATAACAGTCGTTAAACCTTGTCGGAGGCCTTTTCGGCGGTTTTAAAACATTTGACAGTGGGTTGGCCACTATTCCGCATCTCCACCAACCCGCATTGGAGCAGCGTGGTGGAGTAAGCTCCAAGCCTCCCCAATAATGGGGAGAGACCCGTGCCCAGCAGTGGGGCCCAAAAAAGGGTTGCAGCCCTTAATATTTTAACTGAGTATATTAATTTAAGTATTGTAATCAGTAATCTTCTCGAATTTATTGACTCTTTTATATTAAATGGAAACACAAAACGCATGTGAAAACATTCACACTAGCAGTTAGTCATCAAAAACACGTCCGCTACACATATTATCCTTTTTGTTCCAGTTAAACTAAAGAGTTTTAGTTTTGTTACAAATAATAATACCAAACCTCATTGGCGCCGCGTGGTGGAGTTAGCTCCAGGCCTCCTTAAGAGTGGAGAGAAACCCGTAACAAGAAGTGTGATGCAAAAAGGGATGCCAATCAGTTATACAGATTACAAAGCAATTTTGAAGTGACAACGTTATTTATATTTATATTTTAAATATATATTATATTTATATTCTATTCCACGTTATTTATATTCATTTATATTTTAATAAATTGACAACAACGTTATCAATTTATTAGAATGAATTGATAACGCCGGCTGCACGTACGAAAATTGATGACTAGTTGTAACGTTACGTGGAGGCTTGAGCGTTCGGCTTGCGCCGTTTGTCGATAGTTTATAAAAAGAAGTGAAAAGATGTGGTTTCCATTGTTTTGTTACAACGTTGTCACGTTAAACTAGGTACGAGTATCGTCCGTAAACCGAATTTACAAACAAATTTTTTTTTATTCAGCAAGGATGTATCCAATTGCGTAAAAACGTGGAGTCTCTACATATCCCTCACAACGGGCAGTGAAATCCGCGCGTGGCCCGACACGGCAAAGCCAAAAGTAGCTTTTAGTTTGTCAGCTCGGATTTTGCTTAAGTCTCTGTGGACTAATTTAAAGTGATAAGCCCTTTGGAATATATGCACAAATATATATTATATTAGTCTGAACAGTCTGTTTTTATCCAATAAAAAGTAACTCTTCACACTCATAGCCACACAGTTGAACTAAAGGGAATGCCACAGGAATTCCTACTGGATAGTCGTGGTACGTGGTACTAGATATATGCAAACACAAGGATACAAGGGTGTTTGTTGACCAGGAATAAATTAGCCTCTAGATTTAATTCAAGCCGGGAATCGAACCCACAACTGACAGCACACCGTCAGGGTGACCAATGCGTCCTCATAAAGTTCCAATGCGTTCATTTCTTCTCCGTTTTTATTTAATTCATATCTACTTTATAGCTGGTTTTATTAAAAACTTTTTAAAGGTTCCTGAAGCGATGTGACGTTATTTTATTACGAGTACTTTTATTTTATAACTTTTATATCGCGGAGATACCTGTAAAAAGAGCTAAAAACAAACAAAGCTCCATAAAACAGTACCGCGTTATGCAGGAAATTAAACTGCACCGAACAACGGTCAGTGACCTTACTCAGCACTTGTAGATGGCTAGGTACTAAACCAAAATAATTAATGATTTATGGTTTACATTATTTATCAGTCTAACTTGCTGATAATGTTAGCTTGAGTAATATTTTGCCTACTGTTTATTTCTAGACAAAGAAACTTTGATTGTTAAATAACTATTGTTACAATATAAAAAATAACGAATGAGAAAATTATTAAATGAGGCTCCCATACCATTGCTCTGGCGAAGGGAAACATTATGATGTGTATGGTGTAATGGCTAAAACATTCTCATTCTCCTCCGACAATTTCCAACGACCGTCATCTATGACAACCGGGACTTGACTCTGCGTGCCCTCTAAAGCACGGGGTTTCCGTGAAATTAGCCAGTAATGGTCATTCATCTCATACTCGACTGCGCCCTTTTTGCTTAGATGCAAATTGCTTCTACGCCAGACGCAGGGCCATGAGTGCTTCAAATCAAGGATAGATTTTCATGCCAATGAGATGAAAATTAAAAGAATTTATGTTTTTTTTCCAAAACGGTTCATTCACTTACTCAACACAGATGTAGTCACAAAGTGCTTTTGGCCTCACGATTGTACTACCGACAAACTCTTTATGACTTGGTTCACAACCTTTTCTGTGCTGAAATGTAAGACACTATTTCGTGACCGTCGATGGAGGACTTGGTAGCCAGCCAGGCGAGTTCGTATCTAAATAAGCCGGACACAAACAATTTAAAATAGGAAACGACTGTATCTGAATATGTAACACATCGCGATTTATATGTTTAACTTAAATTAAATGTTTAAGTGCTTGCAGTTCTTTATCGAATTTTAATCGATTTAACACCCTTCGTCTGTGACAGAAGTTATAGGTACTTTCTCGTGCAGTTTCTTGAACAAAAGCAGTTCTTAAAAGTGCCATGACGATAATTATAACCTTTTTAGCTTTTTTTATCTAAATTAAAGCGCGCATGGCTCGGCGGCTAGCGTAGAACGCAAGCGGTCTATGCAGCTAAGCCAAACGGGCGCGGTCGGGTGTGAGATGGGCACGTTAAGCCGTCGGTTCTGGTTGTTGTCGATAGATAACAGTCGTTTAACTTTGTCGGAGGCCTTATGGGCGGTTTGAAAACATCCGACAGCGGGCTGGCCACTAACCCGCATCTCCACCAACCCGTATTGGAGCAGCGTGGTGGAGTAAGCTCCAGGCCGCCCCACTAAGGGGGATAAACCCTTGCCCAGCAGTGGGACGCAGAAAGGGTTGCAGTCATTATCTAAATTGCTACATTGCGGCCTTGAGCCCAATGCCCAATCAGGACCAGGACCAGGACCAGGATATACAAATTACCTCATTGGATTGCCAAACTGATTTGTTGTAGGTAAGCTCCAGTAAGGCTCCAGTCCTTGGGTAACCGAGACCACCGCTAGACGCAAAGGTAATTCGTTGCAAAATTGTCTCGCTACCACCCCCATGCCCCTGCACGTACTAGATTAATTATCTATGTCCTTACAAACTTACGCCTGTAATTACAACTGAGATAAAATCAAACTCAAAACCTTCAAAAACCAATTAAACTCCATTGTTCTATACTCATTGTTGGCAAAAATTATCTATCCAAGAATTTTGAGACAATAACTTTTCGTTCCGTTCAATTCCTGTAGCAACAAAACATTTCTGACGTCATCTTTTCATTTACCCTCTTTTACATTCGGATGTTTCCATTCAGATACCGTCGCTTGGTAATATAAAAAAATATTGACGAGTACTTTTATTTCAGCGGAATATCCAGAGGCATTATTATTTCATTCATTCGTTTCGACACCTTTCATTGTTGACGGCTGATAAGTTTGGGGAATTACGGCCATAAAACGAAAGTGTGAGTTGCGTTATTATTGTTAACACGACGGTATGCTTTTGTCTTTTGTAAGCTGAGTTTACTTTTATTATACGACTGCTCATAAAAGAATGACATTATTTTAGGGTTCGTCGATGTTGGAAACTATGATTGCATGTATGTGTCTGTATGTGTATGATGAATGTATGTATATGTGCATGTATGTGTGTAAGTAGGTATGTTAGTTTTTTTAAACACCAAAACTTCTTAACCTTAAACTAATTTGGATGTATAGGCAAACAGCTAGTAACGTATTTTAATGATTTATGGTACGTTTTAAGTTCTTACACACCACACATTCCAGAATATACGAGTAAGTTGAATTTTGTTTGTTTTGAGGCGACCTACCGCAACTCGTCAAAAGATAGCGCCCCGTGTACCTATTACTGAATCACGTTATCGAAGTTTTCAGAATATCCGACTATGTATATTATTATTATAAAAGCTCCTGATCAAGTCAGTCAGAGCACGTTCACTCGTCAGGCATGATCACCTCACCTGGAGTATTGAATCCATTGCTGTCTTCTAGTAATTCTTTTGCGTTAAATTGTTAGGTGAGATTGCAGTCACTCGCTTAAGACCAGCATGTAAATAGCACAGCGTCTGTAACTTCAGTCTACAAGTTTGCAGAAGTAACCACAGCACTTTAACATTTTCTTCGAATTTTTTTAAACCTTCTCTATAATTACGTGTTCTCAAAACCAATTAGATGTTTACTCAGAAACGTAAAACACTAGATAGATACGAGTAGAACCAAGAGTTTGTAATGGAAACAACGGAAAAGTGAACAAAATTTCTACTGGAAGTCAGCAATACATGAGAACTATTTGTTAATTAAAATAAAATTTTCATACTACTAAGTCCAGAAATGAGAAAGTTTCCATACAAACTTTAACATTCTTTCTATATAATTCTCCATATAATTTCACCTCTTTGGGGTAGATTTAAAAAAAATCCTTTCTTAGTGCTCACTTTCATTATGAAAGGAATCCTGTAACAAATTTCAAGTTTCTAGGTACACTAGCTTCGGCTGTGCGTTGATTATGTACGAGTAAGTTAGTGAGTTTTGACATAGGACAACTGTCAAAAACTAAAGACACCTTTATATTAATTCCAAATGGCATCACCCCTCAAGCTTAAAAGCAAAGAATCCAAGTTGAAAACTTATCATTCAAGTGCACTCGAACTTCGCTTATTCCCGTACGAATTCCCTCAAAGTATCACGTAGCGTTTTACACAAATGTGTACCTTAACGACATAGACATAAAACCTATCTGGAATCAATACGAAAAATATTTTTCCCAATAACGAGGCGAAATGTCAACAGGCAAAGGTTATAAGAGAAGGGCCGAGGAGTATAATAATGTTGCAAAGAATAAATTCAAAGAGACCACTTCTTTTTAAAGGACTTACTCGAAGTTAGGTTGCCTGTGATGTTTATAAGAATGCTACCTTACGCTTTATTATATCTTAGCAATAAGGATGAACTCCTTAGTATTACGGTCAATGGTACCGTAGGAGCTCTTATTTAACTTGTAATATTTATGAGCCCGCTTGGCCTGGCGGCTAGCATACAACGCAAGCAATCGACGCAGGTTCTACTGGTCACCAGAGCGAAAAATTTCATGCATACTTTCCGTGCTTTGGAGGGTACTGTTATAACCTTAATAATTTTCATTTTAATAATCAGCACTTACAAATAATTACTAAATATTACAACCATGCATTTTTGACACTTTCATTTTGTTATAAATTCATAGTTATAATATAATAAACTAGTTAGCACCTAAACCTCGTAGTATTTAGACGACAACATAATAAAAACTTGGACTTGGGAACTATGTGCCTGTACAGTTGCGTGTGTGAATAAAAGTCATTTATTTTGTTACTACAAAATCGACTTCTTATTTATTGACACCTAGAGAATGTTGACCGCCTCATTCGGCTTAATAGTACTTACGTTAAGTCGTCATCATTATCGATAGATAACGTCGTTAAGTCTTGTCGGAAGTCTAATGGGTATTTTGAAAACAACAACAAAAACTTTTATGGGCGTGAATACTTCAGGTTTCTAGCCATTGACAACATCTAAAAGAAAACATGGCCACAGGCCACTGATTAAACAATTCACATCGCTTCTATTTTCTACAGCTCTGCTACAGTTACAGCAGAGAAATCTAATCCTAAACCCTGATTCGAATCGCGAAGTTCGGAACACGTTGTAATTCCGATGCACTCCAAGATAACTTTCCAGATCGTCCTGTTCTGAACGAGCTGACAAACTAGCATTCAATAGTGTTCCATAATTAAGTCGTCTTTAGATTATCTAATTCAATTACCATTTCAGGCACAATTTACTCGTTCAACATACTCTTTACAATGTTTCTCAGTTACAATATAATTAAAAAAAACCGTTGACTAAAAAATAACTCTCCGTTCAAAAGGTTAAAATTAGGTCTTCTAAAACGAGAGGTAACAAAATATTAACATTATCGTACTCCCGAACCAAATAATAAATGCGTCTTCCATAAATAAAATTTTCTCTGTATTTACTTTATATAGACAAATATCGTACAAAATGGTAATTTCGTGTTGTTCAAAACCATAATAATGATGATACAAGCATGTGTTTATTATTACTATCACTATTAGTGACTGCGTTCTACCCTTCTATCTTACTTTGATCACAGATAAACAATTTAAATTACAAGCCATTTGTCCATTTGAAAGTCGCTTCTAGTTTCCTTACCTCTTAAACTAAAATCCTAAACCCTGATTCGAATCGCGTAGTTCGGGGCACGTTGTAATTTCGATGCACTCCGAGATAACTTTCCAGATCGTGCTGTTCTGAACGAGTCGACAAAGTTGCTACACCTCATATTGTGGATCGCTACGAGTACATTGTATTTAATGTGTTGGAGTTAATGTAGCATTGGAGTGTTAGATATTTTGTTATTTATATTTCTATTAAAAGTAATTTACCCTTTGCTTTAATGCCTTATATATTATTATGTTGATCTATGTTCAATAAGATGACAAATTAAAATTCGTCATTTGAGAAGGTAAATTTTAACTTGATGTAACAAAATATTAACGTTGTCTTAGCTCACTGAAATCAGAGCCCTTAGTGTAAGTTTGTAAACGCGCAAACGTTACTACTGAGGCCGAGTAAAAATTGGACAGATAATTCGATAGTTAAATTCTTAACGCAAACACGATAGTAACTTTTTCTCGTGTGAAGACTTACACTTAGGCCTCAGATCTAAAAATCCAAACAAACATATCGTTTCTTAACTAGTTTTATTTCGTATTTACTCTCTTTAGATGATCATGTATGCTTGAATTGTTATTATATGACTATATTATTATTAATATTAAATTTTATGCCACAACATATGTTATTAGTGTTATTACTACCATTGATAAGACATCTATTATTACCATCGCATGTCGTATCTAGTAATAGTATGTTGCTACGTACACTTACACCTCATGTTTGAAATTGGTACATTGTAGTTTATGTGTTCTGACTAGCTACCTGGCTTTGGATTTATAGTGTTAAATAGTTTGTTCTTGCTTTATCTGTTTTAATTAGTATCTTCATGGCATAAATTCCCCCCTTCATCTATACTCTTTACAATGTCGCTCTATGAAGGTGAAAGGTAGCTAAATAACAATGAGATACATTTTAACGAATTCAGCCATTAATTTAAATTTAAATTAATACGTCAGGATAATAAAGCAAGTTTTTCCTGACTCACAGACCATTTCAAAGTTTATTTAGGTCTTTAAAAATTCATAGAAGCTTTTTAACGGATTCGGTGGACGGGGCGAAATTGAACTTCAATAATTTCGGGTAAAAATACCCGCAATTACCATTAAAATTATGTACTTCTCAATATATATATTATATATATATAATATATATATATAATATCTTTGGTTATATAAAACACTTTAATATTTAGGAAGATTCCGGCTGTAAAGCCATCTTTACCTAAGCAATATCAAGATGAATCCGAACGAGCAACTTCCTTGCATGATATAGAAGACCTGCGTGGCGCAATGGTTACCATGCTGGACTGCCAATCGAAGGATCCCGGATTCGATTCCCGGCGAAATATAAATTTGAATGATAACTTTTTTCTATTCTCGGTCTGGGTGTTTGTGTTTCTGTCTTTGTGTAAGTCCTTGGTATCCATGACACAGGGAACATCTACCCTACTCCACGCCTTCCTTCCTTCCTTTCACACTCATAGCCCCACGGCTATGAGTGTGAAACGATATAAACATTATAGTTCCTTTGTATTTTTTGACTGAATTACTACCCATAAACAATATTTTGTCTTTATATTCAGTAACTAGCCTTCCACCAGCGGCTTCGCCCCCATTGACCCGTTTAATGGGTCTCCGTAGGATAAAAATTGCCTAAGTGCTATTCCAGGCTTCATTGTATTATTAAAATCATAGGCGTTTGGCCAGTTGCTTCAACCGCGTTGACCATATTACCCGTTTTCACGTAGGAATGAAGCATTTTCCCGTGGTAAAAAGTAGCCTATGTTACTCAGGGTGAATGTTGCTTTCTAATGGTGAAAGAATTTTTGAAATCGGAACAGTAGTTTTTGTGTTTATTCATCACAAACATTCAAAAATACAAATCTTTCCTCTTTATAACATTAGTATGGATAATTAACAGCAGTAATTCTTTTAACAATGCAAGTTTAAATGTTATAATGTACAGCGCAAGATGAAGATCTCTTCAAAACTTATTCTTTTCAGTGCTAAAACAATCCTAAGTAATATGAAACAATTTAACGTTAGAAATAATTCCAGTATTAAAGGCAATCGCGTCCTGTATAAAAGCAAGATGAAGATGAAGGAGGATCCTCCCTGCACGGTACAATTCTTTTGTATCATTTGATTGAATGACTTTCTATAAACAAAGACGCTGTGTATTCTTTGAACCGCGTACGGCTATGAAGATTATAGATGTGTATGATGATTAATAAATTTGCATGTATCATTTTAAATTTTATTGTAAACATATAAGACTCTATCACACACACATTGTAATGTGTATAATGTGCACACCACACACAAACACATTTGTCGAAACATGCATACCCTTTTTATCATTGTATATAAAAAAATCCATATTATAGTCATTACTCTTTCAGTAATGACTAGGCTAGTCTCTACGAGACAGGGAATCATAATGTGAGAAATAAATACTAATATAGTAAGTATATTCGATAAAGCAGCGATGGACAAGTGGTAAAAAACCGCGGTCTTCGACGCGACCGATCCCGGGTTCAAATCCTCGGCGCGCACCTCTGACAAAGAAATTTGTAATGTGCGCATTTATCGCTGCTCCACGGTGATGGAAAATATCGTGATATTTAATTGATTACGATGTTCTCCAACACCGTGCATGCCTGAGAGAAATTCATAATTTCTCGATAACATGACGTCCACCAATCCGCACTTGGCCACGTGGTGGACTAAATCCCTCTCACTTGTGAGAAGGAGACCTGTGCCCAGCAGTGGGATATAAAAATGGTTGAAAAAAAAAGTATATTCGGGTACTTAAGTATCTCACACATTTAATCATTGAAAATAGTCTAATATTGTTAAATGTGACATAAAAGAAATTGTGTAATAGTTAATAAGCCATAACTGTATTGTACACATATAGGGTAAGACCGGGGCAGATGGCCGTACTTTTTGTCTGAGGCTATAAAAATCAAACTTTTAATATTTTTTTCGATTTTTTTTATTTTTGACCGGTCTTTAACCATTTATGTATAACATAAAACAAAGCAATCAACAAATTTCACTCAAATAAAATAAAACTCTCGACTTGGTAGTAAGGGAATGATAGCCAGTAGTTACTCTACTTTTTTAGTTTTCCGCTTCTCTTCTCTTCTCATTTTTTGGCCACATTTAGGTGTATTCTAAATGTCAAATTCGGTACAGTTTTCATGAACCTAAAATAAACAAATGATACATTATAACCAGTTCTCATTAAGTTGAGTAAAGTAATAATTTTCCCCACACCCAGTGCAAATATCTTGTTTATTTTTGGTACTATTATCTGAATCGCAGAGTTTTAGTTCTTCTTCTTCCTCACTGCTTTCTAAAATATTTCAAACAGCCTTACGCTTCCTGGTTACCATCATCTTCTCAGTGTTATTCTATTTTTTTGCAATTTTTTTTTCATTTTCTCATCTTAGGCATGTTTTTGAATGGAAAATGCCTCTGTAAATGTTTTTTTTTTGTATACATTCGGCATCTGCAACGAAAAAGTGTTTTTTTTAATTAAAAATTAAATTTATAATAAGGCCATCTATACCGGACCGCGTATGGCCATCTCTCCTTATTTGACTGGCAGAGATGGCCATATCGGAATAAAAATTGAGGAATCTGCATTACTAACAATTTTGAGGTTTGAATGCAAAAAAACAATCATACTTAACAAAATAAAACATAAAAACTACAAATTTCTATAGAAATTTATTCAACACAAGGTAAAACGTGAACCCACTGAAAATTTTTCACACTTTTGAAAACAAATAAGGAGGTTTTTACTTACTTTTTGATTTAATTTCACTTCAATTTTGCACGTACTCCTAATGGCCTCCGTTGGCAGAAGCGTACTAAGTATAAACTAGCATCATCTAGTCATTAGTTCCGGAAATAATTGAACTGGCCATCTCTCCCGTACGGCCATCTCCCCCGGACATACCCGAGGTAAAATATTGTACTTTACTCGCATTAAACATTTGATTTTCTTGGACTAATCTCAAAAAGGCACAAAAAATTGGAGAGGACTTGAACTGGGAGTCTTCTGGATTCGGGATCGCCCAATTTCCCAACTGAGCTATTACCTTATAAATGTAGGCGAAATTTACCGGCGTATTCTAGTTATATTTTATTAGTTTTTCATTGCCTGAAAATATGGGTAAAATTATGTTTTCTAAAAAGGAAATCTAGCTAGATCAATTTATCGCCCCCGAAACCCTCTGCATACTATATTAATTATATAACAATATTTCGTTCGCAACTTTTTATAGAATTCACCAGGTCCTAGCGGCTTAATAGATTTTTTTTGACAAAGAAAAACTGCGTTAATCATATTGCGTATTTATACTGTTACAGATGCAATAATTTTATATGTTATAATTATTTCCTCTAATCAGTTCTGTTAGGATTGTCAGTAAACATTATTCATCCAATTTGGCAAAGTTATAAATCTTAATTTTATTATTAGCACTAAAACCCAACCATCGCGATATGGTTCCTTTGTATCATCTGATTGAATGACTCCCCGTAAACAATGACAATGTGTTTTCCTTTGAGCCCCGCTCGGCTATAAAGATAATAGAAATCGATTGTGTTTTGTTAAACGCTAGCTTAATAGCATTGTGTATGGGAAGTGAAGGCTGAAAATATGTTGAAAATCTTCGGGGAAATATTTGGTAATGTCATTTTATGATACTAGTGTGCCGTGATTATCAATCGCTGTGCCGCCCATGTTCTGCTTGGGGACACACAGTGGGGGAGACATAATGAATTAAGATGCATTTTTTACAATTGGGTGTTCATGTCTTTGAGTGTGTTCATGATACTTAAGACACGTGCCACAGGTATTAAGAACACACGGATTCCTTGTCTTCCTGTCATTCTGTTCCTGCCTTCATTCCAAGGATTCGTTCCAAGATTACAAGAAATCCATAGCTAGGTTTGAATAGGCATAACTGTCCGTTCTTATTATAATCTTCACGCTATGATATGCTATACATCGACGATTTAATCTGACTTAACAAATATATCGAAAAAGCCCCTTAACAAGTTTTTTCATGAACTGACTTACATTAGAATAGCAACGTAATAGTAAGTATCAGACATTGTGAAGAGGCCAATCATCATATCATGGAACGAATATGAAAAATGCTACTCTAGAGGCATCTCTACTGGACATTGCATTTAGTAGACACCAGTAGGTACAGCAAGGTGCAAGTGATCTAGCATTGCAATGCTTGTAGCGTGCAAGCGAAAATCGACCAAAAGAGGTTACATCAATTTTAAACCCTGATTGTACGTTTTAGAGAATACCCGAAAGTTTTTAATGCCACAAAAATGACTGAATATCAATATATACCAGGTTTGATGACGAGGATTAACCTTCCGTGTGGCAATTAACCGGCAGAGGTCGGTTGACGTGGGTGATCTGTACGTGATCGGCTTTATATGGATGGATACTATCCATATGTATAGCGTTGTTCTATACCTAGATATTTGTATAGGTCATTGAATCTAGAAGCAAGCATAGCACCATGACTTTGTTAATACGTAATTGATTTACAAATCTAAGTAAATGCTGGAAAGATGACCACTATTTTGTGTTTCTAAACGTACATTAAGATTATTAAGAACTAACTCGTTGTATGACACAAACAGACATATTCTATTGGTTTGCTCCAAATACGTTACTTTTTTAATGCCAAATAGTATTTATTAATAATATGTTTTTTTCAGGAATCGAGTTGATTATGAAATGAAGTGTATTTATGTATAATAAATTTTTATGAAATATTATTCCAATTTGCCGAAATTAAATGCAAATTCTGGCCCATTTTCTCGCAAAATTTACTAAGTTCAATGTTTTTTACTAGCATTTTTTGTATGAGAGTAGCAAAAAGTGACTTATTTAATGTATACTGTATATTTTATAGCAATATATAGCATTTTTATCGAACCGTTTAGGTTTTAAAATGTAAAATCAGCTAAATCATCGAAATCAGCATTTCGTACGGCCTCTGCGGTGAATATCGGTGTATTACAGAAAATATCTGAAAATATTATAGGTACACTATATCCTAAATTCGAAAAATATTTCTGAATATCACAACACTGTAAGTTTCTGGTTTTGATTGCATGGATTAACCTTCCGAGTGGCAATTAACCAGCAGCGAGCGATTGACGTCATGATCGCGCGCGATCAATGTGCGCGGTCGGTTGTTCTGCCTGGTTAACGCTATTGGGTTATTATGTACTATTAAATAAAACAATGTCACAACGATAAATTTATAATGAAAATAAAATAATAATGATAATTTAACAATAATCAACCTTTTTTTATGTCCCACTACTGGGTACAGGTCTCCTCTCATAAGTGAGAGGGCTTTAGGCCATAGTCCACCACGCTGGCCAAGTGCGGATTGTGGTGGACATTGGTATAATATATAAAAATATTAAATTAAATTAATAATAAAAATTTCATCAGTATAAAATAACGAGTATATGGCATATTATATTACCATATGAATGCTCATTGCATAGACAACGACTCACAGAAATTTATACATACTTTTTATAACTCTACGCATTTGTCTGCAAATAAGTCTGCATCTGAGTTTTGGCGGGAAGTCGAAAAAGACATATTGTGCTCTTGTTTTATTTTCATTTACATTGGTGTATTTTTGAGTAATATTGGATAAAATTGATGGCATTTTGTTTGATATAGGTTAATTACAGTGCACGAGTGTTTGTAAAATAGAATAACAGTGCTAAAATATGTTTTTTCTGCTTGCCTCCAAATTTCCGTCGGACACGTTCTAGTAAAGTAGTCATCGCTTTACTAGAATTTTGGACTGACTAGACTGACTGATTACTGACGACTTACTTACTGACTTTGTTATTACTTCGTCCAGTTGAAACTGGAAAAAATTGATGCAAAAATTATACTTACTTGACGCTGGCAGTATGCACAGAGTTTGCGATGCCATAATTGAAAAGAAAAAAAAGTCTGCATCTGGGTAGGTGTCAAATGTCAATGCAGCATTCAATGCAGATAACGTGCATGGTATGGGAGAGTTACGTCGAGCTACTTTTCGACTAAAAGGTACTGCGAGCAGTTGGTGTTTCCAACACCGAAGGTATCGTATAAGGTATATTAAACATAGACAAAAAAATATTTCTTTGCACCTACACAGGACTTTATCGTAGTTTCTTTCAATACACACCACGGGCTGTTAAGTCGTCAACATACTTTTTCCATTCTGCGCTCTCCATTGCTTGAACCAAGATGAATGAGCGAATTAATTTACTTATTTTACTCTCAATGTATTGGTGTTTTTGGGCCAATTCATTGTGAAGGACAGATGCATCAATAATGCCTTGTAAGATTTACAGGTTGTTATCAACTGATCGTACGCCCTTCGTGTCTTTTTTTCATAACCTTGGTATTTGCCACAAAAATAGGATTCGAAATTTAAAGAACAACTACTACATGTATGCATACTTTTTATTCGCACTTCATAAAGCCTACTTTTAAGAAAATGGATTTGAAGGCGGCTAGACAATCCTTAGGCATCTCTATATCGAGCTGAAAGGAGGACGCTCGAGGACGTTCCGCAGAACCTCATTATTCCCAAGCACGGGCCCTTTGTACAACGAAATAAAGTTCTTTAAAAAAAACCTCACATACATCAGTATGTTTATCCCATATCGAGAAAAAGGTTTTCATCCTTAGTCTTTGAAGACCGCTTTCTTAATAAACAAGACATCTTCACTAAAGGTGATGTAAACTATAGATTATAAGTAGAAGTTTGTTTACAACTTAGTAGCTATAATATTTATAACTAAATAGATATAATAATATGCATATATTATATTTTGTTGGATTTTTTCATTGGTTCACAAAATGACCCGGCCTATGATTCATCTGAAAACAGCCATATTTTATGTGCTATTTATTTTAGTTACTATTTATCTAGATAGCAACGTCTCACTGTACAGTTTTTAGTACTTACGGACTTTTCTTTGTATTGTGGATAATGCGTTTCTTTAATTCAATTACCAACCATAATGAGAATCAAAATGCAAAAGCAAACATCAATACTTGCACACCCAAAAATCTGAGTCATCTAAACATTAAACCTTGCTTTTAAGAAGTTGAATGTGAAGCCATTCAGTCCTGCGGGATCTCTGAGCCCCGCGACACGCGCCTCTACCGTCGAGCTAAAAGAAGGACGCTCGAGAATGCTCCACAGAACCTCATTATTCCCAAGCACAGGCCCTTTGTACAGCGAAATAAGGTTCTTTAAAAAACCTCACACACACGCGTGTGTCCATTGAAGAAGAGAAAAGATTTGGTAGTCTTTAAAGGACATTTTCTTGAAAAACACGACGTCTTTATGTATGTTCAGGGTGATTATTTATGTAGGCATGTTTAAAGCGCGTATGGCCCGGTGGCTGGCGTAGAATGCAAATTATCTATGCAGTTAAACCAATCGGGCGCGGTCGGGTGTACGATGGGTTACAACTAGTGGCAAAATTTTCATGTGTATTTCCGTGCTTCGGAGAGCACATTAAGGTTAAGTTTATATTGATATATTGCTGTAACCCTTTATATGTCCCACTGCTGGGCACGGATCTATCCGGTGGGGTATTCGGGGGTATATTGGGGTGGCCTGGAGCTTACTCCACCACGCTGCTCCAATGCGGGTTGGTAGAGATGCGGGTTAGTGGTCAACCCGCTGTCGGATGTTTTCAAACTGCCCATAAGACCTCTGATAAGGTTTAACGACTGTTATCTGTCGACAATAACCGGGACCGACAGCTTAACGTGCCTCCCAAGCACGGAAACATGCATGAATTTTTTTAGCGGTCAACCAGTATCGATATATAATACTTGTTAAACCTTGCCGGATGCCTCAAGCATGGGGAATTTTTTTCTATTTGATGCCACTATTACAAAGCCACGAAAACTTTTCTAAATATCCATTAGTTACATCCCAAGTAAAGTTAATTGGCAAGTGAAAGCTGAGTATGGGTCAATTTATGATATGATTAGTGTTTTTATAATTTGGATATCGTGAAATTGAAATTGAAGTTACGGATGACTTTAACCGACACTTACTTGTCACTTTACTTCAAGGTGGTGAAAGAGGCCCTAAATCTCTGATTATATCCATTTGTTTTACACAAATCTCTTTTTTTAATATGTGTAAATTACCAATTTGTGGTAGAGTGTGCATTATATACAGGTCGACCTAATAAAAGCGTGATAAAAAGAGACTTTTTTTTAACACATTTTCCTATTGCCTTATGCTGCTGCCTATTGCTTGTTGCCCGTTGCCTACTGCATATTGCCTAGCCTAGCCTTTTATGTTTATGTAAATCTCAAATCTACAAGTCTTTATACACGCAGACAACGCTGCGGGAACAGCTAGTCAACATGTATAACAAACTTGCATTAAGCCCTTAGTTTATTCAAACCGTTAAAGGTATATGTATCTGCGTATAAGTACAAGGTACTCGTATGTTTTTCGAAGAATAAAGTCGTAGCTAACTAAGATATGTTTCACTTCTGCGATAAGAGACGAATAGTTGGCAATGTCAAGTCTGTTTCATACAAGAAGGCCATTTTAGTTATCTCGACAGTCTTAGCTGCATTTTCTTGGGAATATTTCCTGCAAAATTTTGCCTTCTCTTCCAGCACTGCAGTTTAATCAACGTCTTTCTTGTATCTCGTGTTATCTTAATTTAAAACAAACATTAGTTTAGCAACATTTTTGTCGTAATATTTATTTGTAAATGTTTGTTTAGTTGACTGAAGGATTGATATTTCTCATTAGAATTTTCAATTATCTTCTATTCGTACCAAAAAATTAAACAAAGTTAAAAGGGGTTAAAAGACAACAGAGTCCTCACAATTTGTTGTCTGAATCCTGCTCACTCTCATAGATCATGGTAGAGATCTTCCTTGACCACTAGGGCTGCGATTGAACTACGCTTAACATCAAGATAAGCTAGCTTCCCACAAAGCGGGATCATCACTGGGTCCAGAGTTTCCCTTTGAGACCCGGTAAGAAGATCTTCTACCTTAAGATCCGAATTTAGTTACTGCGGCGACCATCAGTTACATATTAAGAGATAATTCTATGAAAAGAAAGCAAATGACTTACAAACTCTGCTTGGCTGCAACCCTTTTTGCGTCGCTCTACTGGGCACGAGTCTCTCCCTATTATTGGGGGGCCTGGAGCTTACTCCACCACGCTGCTCCCATGCGGATTGGTGGAGATGCGGTTTAGTGGCCGACCCGCTGTCGGATGTTTTCAAACCACCCATAGGCCTCCGTCTAAGTTTAATGATTGTTTTCTATCGATAACAACCGGGACCAATGGCTTAACGTGCCCTCCGAAGCACGGAAACGCGCATGAAATATTTTGCCACTAGCAGTCACCCATCTCACATCCGACCGCGCCCGTCGTTTGCCTTAACTACATAGATCACTTGCATTATACGTTCGCCGCCGGACCATGTGCGCTTCAAAGTCAAAGTCTGCTTAGAGCTAACTAATTAGTTGTCATGCTCAACTTTTACCTTGTATAGAAAAAAATATCCGTGTCGTAGTCAGGTGACAAAGTAGACCAGAGCCCTTAGTGTAAGTTTGTAAATGCGCAAACGTTACTACTGCGTCAGAGTTAAAATTGTACAGATAGATAGATAGAACCTGAAAGGAATAAGGTCGATGATTAAATTCTTAACGCAAACGCGATAGTAACTTTTTCGCTTGTGCAGACTTACACTAAGGCCTCTGATTTGTCGCAACGTAACACTAAATCTACCTAATACAAAGCCAAGGGCCAGAGACAATAAATGTGTTTATTTACAACTGTGCCTCCGCAGGCGAATGCGGTGAATGTCCGAAAAACACAAACATTTTATTGCATCCGTCTACGTATTGTATCCATATGAAAAGATAGCTTATTCTATATGAATTTGCTAAGCGCGCGTATTCGTTTTGCTGGACTAGAAAGCAAGCGATCTAAGCGAGCTACAAGTACATCTACACGAATGAAACGACACTAGTCCGATTATGAGAAGTATGAGTAACCGCTAGTGGCTATGTTTTGCGCGTTTCAAATGATTCGGAGGGCACGTTAAGCCATCGGTCCTAATTTTTGTCGATAAATCATAGTCAATAAGCCTTGTTGGAGAGAATATGGGTGATTTCAAAACCGTTGGTCGGTGTCTACCAATCCGAAATGAAACAATGGGGTGAAATAAGCTACAGCAAGAAAGATGACAGAGGGAAGCTCGCGGTGTACTAAAACCCATATACCATATAAGTACCCATATGAGCAGGTACCTAAAGCAGGCGATCGGATCCGATCGTAAATATAAATAAATCTATTTACAAATTAATAAAATTGGAGAGTATGTTTTGTAATATTAAAATAACCACTTTTTGACTATATCAATTTGAATGTATATACGGTACATATATCAAAACATTTTTTTATAATTTTCGTCTGTGTGTCTATCGGTCTGTCTGTCTGTTTGTTCCAGCTAATCTCTGAAACGGACCGATTTTGACGGGACTTTTACTGGTTGGTAGCTAATGTAATGAGGAGTAACTTACACTTCAACTAAAGTCCACGCGGATGACGTCGCGGGCGGCTAATAGTAATAAATAAATTTATAAAACGCACAATATGGGAATAAAATTGATGTAAATGTACATTTTTATCATTGTGTTATTACTTTTTTCTTTTTGTAATATTTGCATACCTCAAGAAGGTAAATATGGCGCAATAAATATATACGAGTATAAACAACTTTTGTACATACTCATACTCGTATTTGTGCAAATAACAGTCTTTGTCTTTGAAGCCGCTGGATTCGAAGGGCCAGGACCGGATAAAGTGTCCAAACAGCAGTGGACATAGGGGAGGCCAATGTCCAGCAGTGGGCTATGAAAGGATAAATAGAAGGATGGATGGAAGCTCTAGCGTATCTTTAAGTATACAGGCGAATAAAAATAATAGTAAGTCGTGTCCTAGTAAGGTAACTAACGATCTCTAGGGAATCTTGACTTACATGAGCCTTGTAAATATTTATAATAAAGTCGTGACTTGGTATCTGGATGGGCAGTCTGTTTGCTCTTAGTCAAGCCTGCCAAATATACGTCATAAGCTCGCAGTGTCATTTCATCGATTTATGGACCGAATGTGTAAATATTTGTGGCACCAAACGCCGAACGTTATTACTGTTCTCTATATGGTAACACATGTACGGAGCATAAATTCCGTCCTGCACGTTAAAATTAGAAATGTAAGCTCACAAAGAGAAATATGTGCTTTTAAAATTTATATCGTGTTATATTTGTTCGCATATAATGCTATTGCTTTTATCCTAAGCAAAAATTGGGAGAACTAAATATCTTCTTTTTAGTCGTTCGCTCTAGTCAGAGCGGTCGTGGTAGCTCTGATGACGGCATAGAGCTTTTGTCCTTTGCTGCTGTTCGAGCTATTTTTCTCCACTTTTGGCGATTTCTCGTACATTGGCCAATTTATTGAAGTCTGAGTAGATGCTTTTATTGAGTATCAAATATAGTATTTTCTTCTCTTTATGAATCCTCTAAGAATTGGAAGAATTTAGATCATAATCCGCCAAGCTGAAAAAGTGTACTTTGTATTCACAAAATTAAATGTTATGTCCATAACATACAGTTGTAATAACTCTTAAGCCTGGATGTGTCAAGAAAATCTTCTCAGCCGGGAAGGAAAACATTTATTTTTGTCTTAGAGCAAATGATAAATGTGTTAATAATAATTGCGTAAAGTCATTGTCAAACATGCGCGCTTACATTTTGAGTACACGCTGGGGAATTTCGGCTATCTCTGCACTAAATACATGCTATTTAACAGATCTGTCGAAAAATCACTCAAAAGTTGCCTATTTTAGGTGGATTAAGTTTACTTAAGACTAAGCTATGCACTAAATACATACTTTTTATCAGATCTGACGAAAAATCACTCAAGAGTTGCCTATTCTAGGTGGATTAAGTTTAATTAATTCACCTAGAATAGGCAACTATTGCACGCCTCGTAAGCGAAGTGTTGAGGTGGGTACTACTGTCACTTCGCGCAAAACATCTGATTTTTCAAACTTAAAATGTCTCTATGTATCATATATTGCACTTGTAAGATAATATATACACACATATATCAAGAAAAAACACAATTTTTAACACTCATGATATTTTTGATGCCATTATTGTTATTTAAACTAGTTAAAAACAGTTTAAAAAAGTTTTGTCTTGGACGTCCGCGTGTCTGTATGTGCGGAAGCTTTTTTTGTTATCACGATAACTACCGAAATACTTTACTTATCGAGTCGTTCTTTTTCTCTTACGCTTCTTTATACTTAGGAATAGAACCCTTTCACTTTTCAGGGTCTGATTCGATGTGGTTTAATTGTTATTAAATAAACAAAAAAAAATATCGACTGTTCTTCATAGTTTTAGTATGAAGATAAGACGATATATAAATCAAATTTATTTTGAAGGATTAGATTATGAGGCGTGCACTTTTGGATTTATCAATTTTTTTTATTTACTTCAGGCTATGTAGGCCCATCTAAAGTAAAAATGAAATAAAATAATTACAAACAAATACATAAAAAGTACTATAAAACAATACAGACCAATGGTCTCCGAGATAGCAAAGCAACTGCATCAGAAAGACTCGAGCTCACCTGAGATGATGTTCAGGAACTGAAGGTACCACATAATACCACATATTCTACGCGGTCCTCTACTATGCCATTTATATATGAACAATATAAAATAGAGATTAAGTTATCATTCAGTTGATGTTTCTTTTATCCTTTCATACGTCATAAGAGTAACGATGATAGCGCTAACTTTTATTCCACGAATAGTTTTAACGGGGATTAAGGAATCGGCTCTTAAATGCAAAGACTAGTGTAATATCATCAGGTTCAAGATAATTTGGTTCTATTACGCGTACATTTCTAAAGATTATGGATAAATTTAAATACAAAAAGGTAGTAACGTGCGAATTATTTGTCCCATTTAATATAACAAGAAGCGCGCATGGCTCGGCGGCTAGCGTAGAAGGCAAACGTTCTACGCAGCTAAGCCAAACGGGCGCGGTCGGTTGTGAGATGGGTGACCGCTAGTGGCAATAAATTTCATGCGCGTTTCCGTGCTTCGGAGGGCACGTTAAGCCGTCGGTCCCGGTTGTTGTCGATAGATAACAGTCGTTAAACCTTGTCGGAGGCCTTATGGGCGGTTTGAAAACATCCGACAGCGGGTTGGCCACTAACCCGCATCTCCACCAACCCGCATTGGAGCAGCGTGGTGGAGTAAGCTCCAGGCCTCCCCAATAAGGGGGAGAGACCCGTGCCCAGCAGTGGGACGCAAAAGGGTTGCAGCCAATATAACAGGTGTTATATAGAGCTAAACCGGTGAAACTGTATAATATAGCGCTACGTCGGTGGATTTATTGCACGAACTGCCAGCACACCACAATAGCAAACGAGCAAATAATTTATACACGCGGCAATAAAATGAATATTCTAGGATATTTGTAACAGTTGCGGACAGTCAAAAGTGTACTGACAATAACATTGAACTATTTATAAATAAATAACATACGACCTATTCTATTAGGTATAAGTTCCTTTCCTGTGTCGTGGGTACCATGGGCACACACATAGACTCAGACCAAGACGGAGAACAGAAACTGAATCTCATCATTATAATCTCTTCTTCGCCAGGAACCGGGACCCTCGATTACCCCGTCCAGCGTGGTAACAGTTGCGCCACACGGGTCGTCACACAACCCGTTACGCTTAATACCACATAGTCTACGTAATCTTCTGCTATGCTATGTTTATATGAACAAAAATGGAAGACGTAAAGAATATAGTTCAAGGTTCATGTTATACATCAGGTTCAAGATTATTTAGTTCTCTTCGCAATAAAATGAATATTCCGCGATAGTTTGTAACAGCTATATTTTTTATTGGAATGGAGTAGTAGACGAGCATGCACCCGGTACCTTGGGAGAAGGGATACCGGGTTATGTGAAATTTGTACCGCGTTAAACCCCCTCGGTGGCCTGCCTTTGCGCTTGGGGAGGACTCCGGGATCTCGGAGTCCACTGGAGTGGAACGCACCGGTGTCCCCCGCGCGTGGCGCCCAGTACGGGCCCATCTTCGGGATAGCAAATGTGCTCTCCTGCACCTTCAGGTGCTTACGGCAGCATGTAGCTGCGCACACATCGCCGTCCTTCCCGGAGCCGCTGGCTGGACGGGACGGATCGAGCTCCCACACTCACCGCCCGCAACCCCGGCAGCCCCCTTATGTAAATATATTTTTTGTAAATCATATCTATAAAAGAGAAAGTGTGTATGTATGTTCCTTATAGACTCCGAAACGGCTGGACCGATTTAAATGAAATTCTCGGAGAATCTTCAAATTGGTCCAACGAGTAATCCTGTAAAGTTTGGTTCACTTGTGACAAAACAATTTCACAAATTGTGTACTATAACAATTGCAAAGCTAATTGTATTTCAGTGCAACAGTGTGATGCGGTAGCTACGGCACCTAAATAATGGAGTTTTCTTGCGGTTAAACGCCAATACCTGCAGTAACTTTCTACCATTACATAGCCAGCAAGCTCGTTTACTAGTCCATAATGAACTAAAAAACTGCGGAACACGAATAGATTTATCACACGAACACCACCGTACTGATGTGGTTCGAGAAAACGAACAAATAATTTATGCGCCAGTGCAATAAAATGCGAGTGTTTCAACATTCATAAAGCTCGAGCAAAGTTAAAAATAATAGAATAAACCTCTTTGGTAATTCAGCTAGTGAGAAAATAGAATTTCATTACTACGCGCGATGTTAAGTCATTGGATGGATGCATTTTTCTGCTTTTACCATACTTAAGTTAGAGTACTAATTTAATAAAGAAATTAACAATGGTAATTATCTGAAACATAAAATTGTTCAGCATACTTTGGTTTTCATCTGTATTAGGTATATACATTTGAAAAAGCACGTCTCATCTAATTTTACATGTACATTTTACGCAGCTTACTATTATGAGTACCACATATTATTTAGTAATACGCTACTTGTAATTGATAAATTAAGTTTGATAGCAGATGTAACAAAGCCGCAACAATTTCTGTCGTTAATCAATATTTTTACATTCGTTGCAATGCTATTCAAAAGCCTGAATGAACGTTTACTACTCCATTATAAACTATCAAAAAACTGCGAAACACGAATAGATTTATTGCACAAACACCACCGAACCACAACAGTAAACGAGCAAATAATTTATGCGCCAGTGCAATAAAATGCGAGTGTTTGAAAATTTATGAAGCTCGAGCAAAGCTAAAAGGAATGGAATAACGCTCCTTGGTAATTAAGGCTACTGAGAAAATCGAATTTTATTACTACACAGGATACCAAGTCATCCATAAATTTGCATTCTTTGGATAGTTACTACGTTATTTGACAACAAGTAAGTGAACGGAATTAATAAAGGAAATATCATACTATTTGAAGCGCGCATGACTTGGCGACTAGCGTTCTACGCAAGCGATCTATGCCGCTAAACCAAACGCGTGCGGTTGGGTGTGAGATTGGTTACGATTGATTCCCGCTAGTGGCAAAAAAATTCATGCGTATTTCCGTGATTTTGAGGGCACGTTAAGATGTCGGTCCCGGTGGTTGTCGATAGATAACAGTCGTTAAACCTTGTCGGAGGCCTTATGGGCGGTTTGAAAACATCCGACAGCGGGTTGGCCACTAACCCTCATTGGAGCGATGGAATAAGCTCCAGTCCTCCCCAATAACGGGGAGAGACTCATGCCCAGCAGTGGGACATAAAAAAAGGTTGCAGCCATGTCATTTAAAGTTTCAATAATTTTAGCATACTTTACTTTAAAAACCATACTTCACATTATAAATCGTATTAATGACAGCCTCCGTGGCGTAGTGGGTGATGAGCCGACTGCGAAACGTGAGGTCGTGGGTTCGATTCCCACCCAGGACAAATATTTGTGTGATGAACATGACTATTTGTTCTGTGTCTGGGTGTTAATTTATCTATTTATGTATGTATTTAGAATTATATAAGTATGTTTATCAGCTTTCTGATTACCATAGTACAAGCTCTGCTTAGTTTGGAATCAGATGGTGTTGTGTGAATTGTCCAAACATAATAAATAATAATAATAATATTAATGGGGCGATTACATTGGCCAACCTGCAGGGGCCGATTTGGCATACATTACTAGTTATCTGAGTACATTGTAATAAAATACTCAAGATAAGCAGCAATGTATGCCAAATCGGACCCTGCATCAATCATTAATCTTCTTCTTTAACGTTAAACATAGCAGTTGCAAGATTAAAATGTTTAAACAATCAGTTTATGTTAATTTAGTTATCTCAATTACATAATTTCACAGCTTAGGCAACAATATTCTGTATCGATTTGACAACTTTTCTCATTATAATTTAAGCCATTACGACGTATTTACATAAAACACTGGGAGTATAATCCAGAAATTCCTGATTAAAGTGGCAGCTTCAGCACAATGCCATCAAAATGCGTTCGTCGTTGCGTTAATAATAAGTATTATTACGCAGCATAATAGCATTATTGTTTCCATAATGCACAACACAATGGCATTATTACTTTCGTAATACACATTTCCATCAGACGGTTAATAAGTTTGTTTGTTATTAGTACATCGCGACGAGAATGTCTCGATTTAACTGGGAGATAATTGCTTCTTCCATATGAAAAGCCATTTAATTTATAAAAGGAAATTTGACTTCGATTGTGTATAGAATAAATTTACTCGTTATCAATATATCGGCTATGAATTTGCAATGGTCAAGTATTTCTATGAAACATTTTCAAGAATTTACGGGCCTATATAAGGTTATTTTAGTTAGTTAAGCCGAGGTTATAACTTTCAGCAAGCCTGGACTTTGAGCAAAATCTTCTGACAAACTGAAATAGCTTTTCCTTAGAAGGAAACAAATGAAGGATAGAAACAAAGTACTCGTAATTTTTCAACATTTTAGGAAGGTTTGGAAAAGTTAAAATAATGAACGTAAACACACTATTTATTACATTATTGACGATCTGCGTGGCGCAATGGTTACCATGCTGGACTGCTAATCGAAGGGTTGGATTACCGGCGAAATAAAAATTTTAATGGTGAGTTTAAATTTCTGTTCTCGGTCTGGGTGTTTGTGATTCCGTCTTTGTGTGTGTCTATGGTACCCACGACATAGGGTATATTTACCCTACTGTGGGGCTATGAGTGTGAAGCGTTGTGAAACGTTATTGTTATGTTATGTGCGGAAAATTAAAATCATACTACAAGTGCATTGTGTTGGTGACAGACGAATAATGCAAGCCGTCAAGTAGTGCGAAGTAAATTCATTTGCATATCTACGCCCGTCTCCTGGCGCGCGCTTACAAATTAGAGGTAAATTGAAATCCTACGTGTTTTACCAATTTACATTATTGTTACATATTACTAAACACTTTAAAGTTTTGCAACTTACACAATTTTTATCAGTTAAACAAAAAATCTTGTTGTTTTAGTTTTACAGAGTCATTTGGCAGTTTCATCTCAGCGTATATTATACCCGTATATTACATTTGGTTTGAAACCGCTCTATCTTTACAATGTCGTATTTTTCCTTTTTTAAAAAGGACATATTATTTTTTATGAAAGAGGAGAATATAGGTCCGGTGGCCAGGAGCTCGGTCAAGGCGCCTCCCTGCCGAACGATACAGACGCTCAATGAAGCCCTCGATAGTCAGATATAGATATAGATAGATGTCTTTTTCGGCCAATCGTGGGAATTCTCAAAGGTCAATCTGTTACAAAAATAATGATGGTTAAAATAATGTTTAGTATTGACGACCTGTGTGGCGCAATGGTTCCTTTTTTGTATCAGAAGGAACCTTCAAAAAGTACCCGGCACCTTGGGAGAGGATACCAGTTAAAGTGGGATTTGACCGCACTAAGACCCTCTCCTTGCCTTCGCGCCGGTGTCCTCCACGCACGGCGGGCGCCCTGGGACTGTCCCATCTTTGGGAGAGCAGATGTGCTCTCCTGCACCTTCCGATGACTATACCGCCGTATGCGGCCACGCACACACCGCCGTCTTTCTTAGTCGCCTCTGACGATCACGATACAGAATAAAGAGCTACTCTTTTCGTTATCCCGAAGCTACAGGAACTTTTTGGAGGCCTAACGGGCTGTTTGAAAACCTCAAACATTGGGCACAAACTCATAGCTGCAACAACCCGCAACAGCATAGTAGAATAAGCCATCCACATTTCGAGGAGAGACACATGTCCATTAGTGGACTTTTAAAGGCTTATGAATGAAACGATGGATAAGAAGCTAAAGATATTAGATAGAAATATATCTATAGCAAACAGATAGATTACCTGGATATCTATAGCAAAAACCAAGTTTACAATTTAGACAAACCCTATTTCCTAGAAGCTTCAAGTAATTAAACTTTGCAAACAATAAGCGTAAAATGTATTAAAACCCAGATATTCGCTCACGGTTATTTTGGAAGTTACGAAAGTCGAATTATGTAGGCGTGTTGTTGTCAAAACTTGGAAAAATTTGGACGGTCAAGTTTGCTTTTGTAGGTAAGTATTACTGTTTGTTTTTCATAGGATAGGCAAGCCAAGTTAGCTTGGGCGTAATGTAACTTTAGCTCTAAAATTTTATTAGCTAGGTGACTGAAACTGAATGAAAAAATCTTTATTCCTTTTTTCTTTACCTATTTCTAACATTTTAATACTTAAATTATTATGCGAGCTAGGCGGAAGCAAATCGAAAAAAAAACCAACTATTCTTTAATTTCAAATAGCGCAAAATAACACGACTAACGATAGGAGAGTTACATTAGACCCAGCTTAAGCGTAAAATGCGCAGCAAAAAAGCAATAAAAATTATTAGCATAAATGGAAGCGCGCATGGCCCGGCGGTTAGCGTAGAACTCAAACGATCTATGCAACTAAGCCAAACGGGCGCGGTCGGGTGTGAGATTGGTGACCGCTATTGGCAAAAAATTTCATGCGTGTTTCCTTTCTTCGAGGGCACTTTAAGCCGTCGGTCCTGGTTGTTGTCGATAGATAACAGTCGTTAAACCTTGTCGGAGGCCTTATGGGCGGTTTGAAAATATTCGACAGCGGGTTGGCCACTAACCCGCATCTCCACCAACCCGCATTGGAGCAGCGGGGTGGAGTAAGCTACAGGTCTCTCCAATAATGGGGAGAGGCCCGTCCCCAGCAGTGGGACGCAAACAGGGTCGTAGCCAAGCTTAAAATAAGGTTAAGCCAACCTTCATCATTAATTCACGTCTATAAGGCTCACAAAAAAGCACTACGCTTAAGAACTCAACAAACAAAAAACAAAGCTGCTGAAAGTGTTTAATTATTCAGGACCTATTCACCTGACGGTCCGGACCAATAAAAGGCACAAATTGTTTTTTCATTTTTACGACCTCCCAACAGTTTAATTATACGTAAAAGACTATCAAAAAGCAAATAAAACTTTCCCATCAAAACTGTAATTTGAACAACCTGTGATATACTGGCGGAGCAATGGATATTAATGCCCGTTTATTTGCCACTTGCAGTGCAGTGATTCGTTATACTGCAGTATAATTTATTTTTTTTAAATATGACGAATGAATGCGTTTATACATCCCTTAATACACATTACATCTCGCTGTGATCGCTACTATTATGACCGCATTTTCCAGTTTCAAAACTTTGTCAGATCGATTCGACCGATCTCACTTTCTTTCCAACAATTACCTACATTTTAACGGTAGCCACGACCACATAAATATTTCCTGTCTAAAACAACCTCGACATAAAATTTGTTTTATTGTACGAGTCGTTACAATATGTCCAGTGGATTATGGAATACAAACTACAGATTTTACTGAGTAGGAAATCAGTGTATGTAAGTTATGTCCAGTCCAGTATAGCCCCTCATCAGAATTCCCCGTGTCGTATGTGCTACAAGTGCGCATGGTTCGGCAGCTAGCGTAGAACGCAAACAGTCTACGCAGCTAAAGCTAAGCCCATCGGGTGCGGACGGGTATGAGATGGGTGACTACTAGCGGCAAAACAAATTCATGTGCGTTTCCGGGCTTCGGAGGGCACGTTTAGCTGTCGGTCCTGGTTGTTGTCGATAGATTACAGTCTTTAAACCTTTTCGGAAACATCCGACAACGGGATGGCCACTGACCCGCATCTCCACCAACTCGCATTGGAACAGCGTGGTGAAGTAAGCTCCAGACAATCCAATCCCAATAAGGGGGAGAAACCCGTGCCCAGCAATGGTACGCAAAAAGGGTTGCAGCCATGTGCTAAGACTCAACACTAGAATTCCTTCTGTGGTATGTACCATGGACATATACAAAGACCGAAACATGAACGAACACCCAGACCGAGAATATAAATTGAAACTCATCATTTAAATTTCTACCCTGCCGGGCTTCGAATCAGAGAGCCTTGACCATTACGCCATACAGCTCGTCATTAAATTTGTTTTATTGCAGAGTCGTTACTATTAGTTTACTGAATTATCAATAATACAAACTGAGCTTCCCTATTCCAGCTCTCGTGTGTAAAAACTACACATTTTACAGCGTCGTAAAACGGTGTAACTGACACACAAGAAGCTGGAAAGTGACTTTCATCGCTTGCCCTTGTCGAGTAACAGTCGAGTTACAAGGGACATCCGAATTGAAACAACTATCTTGCTATAAAGTTCTTCTTGATTTTATTTGAGAAGCATAATATGCTCTCCCATTGGTCGCATTTAATTATTTACGTTTCCATGTTAAAGATAGTAAAAGAGTCGTGCAATATTTGAAAGTACCTATCAAAAAAGATTTGAAACAGTATCTATAGCTATTGTTAGGAATCAACGTCGGTAGTTGAATAAAAAATATGACGAAGTAGGAGAAAACGCCTATAAAAGCGAGGCCTCCTCTAAGGGAGGATTATTAGTGCTTTAATCTTGATAACGGCTGTAACTCTGTCCGATTGCGTACTGAAATTCTGTGTCTGTGCTTACTTATTATTTAATTGTTGTTGTATAAGGAAATGTTAATTGGAAACCTTAAATCGTTACCTGTAAATTGTATCAAAGGCTTTGTGAATTAAATGGTGATCTAAATATTCTGCTTCTGGTTTTCATTTCTAAAATCAGAAGTGGGATAGACGCGCGCCCCACATTTAAAGTTTCATCCTGAACAAATGCAGAAATCAGTACGCACGTTTTTATTTACATTTTTCGTGTATCGATTAAACAATCTGTACCAGTTCAGTGATAACTCTTGGAGTGAGACTTCTCGTATTTGAAAACGTTGGGTAAGGTCAGAACCCGTAAGTAAAAAAATAATTCTTTTAAGAAAATATTTATTTGCTCGAATGTGGTATAGTTTTATGTTAAATTTTACCATAGTGAAGTTTTAAATATTTGTCGGTAATTTATTGTTAATTTTGACGCACATGTGGTAGCAATTTTTTGACCTTATAGCTGACTAGGTTATTGACAGGCACCAATAGTCTTATCAGGAAAACAAGTAAAAAAATTTACAATATTCATCTTTCCTTGGAAATAAAAAGTTGTGTCTTTACAATTAAACGGGCTTCATATATGTACAGACAGGGCACACTTAATATTTTAAACGTTTTAAAGAGAGGCTCGCAGCTTGTTAATGGAGTGGTATTAGCTATAGCGCGAATACATCCCTTTTGTGCTATAAACGCTTTATTGAAATCTGTAGTTTCCCCAGAGTAGTATTCTGTATCTAAGATTCGACGATGGATACGTCTATCCATGATAAAATTTTAATGCTACATTTGTTACTTATTAGTTTTGCGAATCCAAGTGAAAAAGCATTTTTTTTGTTACTTTAAAAATACTCTGCTTATCCTTTGCTTTTGAGATAAGTTTATGTATGAAGAAAATGAATACCTAGTTCTTACAGTCCGTTACTTTTACCTTTTCAAAAGTATTTATTTGTACCCAACGAGTACAGTACCGTCACTGGGGAGTAAGTAATGGCAACATTTTTGTTAAATATTTCCGAATCGAGAGTGCAGGTGCACGCAATTATTTCCGTGAAACAGGGTTTTTGAAAATTTGTAGTCATTTCAAAGCAAGAAGTCAATTTATAAACTTGGTATCTGATATTTTTCTGAATACCTACAAATGTAAGCATTAAACAAAGACGTTTAATCTTTACTTTAAAAATTTGAATTGGTTGGTCTGTACCAAAAGTAAATTTTGGCAAACTTGCATAACCGAATACAATCTTAAAGTTAAAAGTGACAGTTGATATTTTATATAGATTGCATATGCTATGAGTATTCGTATAATTAACTATCAAAGTTGTTGGCTGAGAGTTACGAGTATCTATCAATTTTTATTCAAGTAACATGGGACAAAACCTTGAGATTTTTCTTGAGTTTTCAGACTCTCCTCTAATGAAGGAAGCAAGTTGAGAAGGGGTGCTGGAAGCTTAAAAATGACACTCTAGATCAGTGGTTGAAGTAGTGTTGACAACCAAGAATAACAGTACTAAAAAGAAAGTTGCTCTCTTTACCTATTACTTACTTTTTATGGTTAATGAATTTTTAAGGTAAATAAGTGACTTAATATCTAATAATGCAAGCTCAATTATAAACCAACGGTATGTGATATAACCGTTTTGTTTGTCAGATTTAATTGATGTCTAGTGCATTTACAGACAAGGTTTATACTGGATACTATTGTTCTTTTTTGACTACCTACCTACTTTGTTAATCATTTTGTTAACGCACAAATTGCTAAACAATTTTCAGATGAAATAGGTACAGGGAGTTTTTTTTCTTTCGACTACCTACATACCTTTACCGCTGACCAATTTGAACATTTGTTACTGACTGCGATTAGTAAAGATTTAATCAGAAGCGGATTTGTAAGTTGTAGCAGAGTAATGTCAGGTAGGCCGAGCTTCAACCTGTGTACCTTTACTACGGGAGAACACGAGGACATGTGATTTGGTCAGTTCTAACTGGCATTGTTGTATCTAACATTGTTATTCTAGCTGGTAGCAATAGTGAACCGACAGTGAGTTACATAAATCTTTTCGTAATAACAAAAAGTTTGTTCATAAAATTTCATTTTCTTAATGTTACGCTTGTGTTTCAATGTGCAAATAAGTTTTTTTTTCGCGTGATACTAAACTTGTCATTATGTCTGCTATCGAATTTTTATTTTTGGTAGATGACAGTGTCGTCTGTTGGCCAAGACTGTGTAATGCCTGGGTATTACTAGTGATGACAGCGTGATGGATGATATTGGCTGAACTTGTAATAAAACATTCTACTGGTTTAAGCACGCTTTTACCATGGTGCTATAAACATTTGTAACAAAGTGTAACACACTGTGTACTATTGTCAGCAAGATGAAAATATTAAGAAAAATGCTAGCATACAACCCACGGGCTCTGTAACCCCGGGGGCTTTACTGGTGACTTCATTTTTATATTTTACATCCTATCTGACCCAAGTTTTTTTTTCTATATTGGTAAATTTTTGTTAGTTTTATTGGACCTAAAAGTTCTTCTAAGTACGTTGTTCCTAATTTATGCACAAATATACTAATTTTCTTTACATGTCATTTTTGAAACTGTTACCATAAAATGAAACCTGATTCATATTTCTTTTTTGATATAGTTAAGTGTTCTAAACGATTGCCTTTCGAACCATTAATAAGTCTAATACATTCTCTGCAATATCGGCTGCGCATTTAATGTTACCTATAAAGAGTGCCTGTGAACAACATATGTACAACAGAAATCTACGATGAACACTGTTTTTACAGATTGAAATGCGGTGATACAAGACTGGTGTGATCCTATATAAACATCTAGTTGAAGCCGTGTTATTGTTAACAGAAATCCGTGATGAACACTGTTGTTACAGATTGCAATGCGGTGATACAAGACTAGTGGGATCCTATATAAACATCTAGTTGAAGCCGTGTTATTGTTAACAGAGATCTGTGATGAACACTGTTGTTACAGATTGCAATGCGGTGATACACGACTAGTGTGATATTGTACGAACATCACATAGGTCAAGCCGTGTTTAAGTTTGGGCTACTCAAGTTCACATGCAAGCCGGTATTGTAAGAAGTCATAAAAATTTAAGAAAAATATAAGGTTTTAACAGGACTTGTTTCATTTTGCAGTTCTTGAATCAGACCCACACGATCGAGGACGAACGTGTAAGCAGGACGGCCGGATGTTATCGTTAAAAAGGAGCTCAGTTGATATGTTAAACTTTTGAACTAGATGGCGCTACGAGTACATTCATTTAAAAAAAGCAACAACCTGTTAATTATTATTCTATTTATAGCCATTTATTTTATTTATTTTACTGTGTTCTTTTACCTTTCGCTTCAAAGTTCCATTACTATTTTTGTTTTAATTCTGAAGCTTAGTTTTAATGACTGTTCCAAAACTTTAATGAAATATCTCATAAGCTTAATTCTTATCTAGAAGCGCTTGTTATAAATTGCAGTTAAGTCACTAGAACATCTCATGCTTTATGATTCAAAACCTAATTGCTAGATTTATTACAACAAAAAAAACTTTAAATTTCAAAAAGTGCTGCAGACAACAGGCCGATCTTTAAGTTTGGTATTTAGTTTGATTTGTTCTCATTTGCAGAAGCTAATCCTTGAGATGTCATCATGCGTTTGAAGGCTGCTGCCTCCGCCTGTACGGTACGTGGCGCTCTCGTGTGCTTCTACGTGGCACCGGGCGCACAAGAGCTTCAGTGCACTGCTACTTAAGTGTATGGCATTGAAGGACCTTCACCGCCTGGCGGGGACGCCAGGATGTCAGGAGAGGCCGTGTTAGGAATCAACGTCGGTAGTTGAATAAAAAATATGACGAAGTAGGAGAAAACGCCTATAAAAGCGAGGCCTCCTCTAAGGGAGGATTATTAGTGCTTTAATCTTGATAACGGCTGTAACTCTGTCCGATTGCGTACTGAAATTCTGTGTCTGTGCTTACTTATTATTTAATTGTTGTTGTATAAGGAAATGTTAATTGGAAACCTTAAATCGTTACCTGTAAATTGTATCAAAGGCTTTGTGAATTAAATGGTGATCTAAATATTCTGCTTCTGGTTTTCATTTCTAAAACTATATTATATAACATCTTTGTGTTAACTCGATATAGGATTTGTTTTGTTGCACGAGTTTTTATCATTGCTTTTAGTGGATTATCAATAATTCAAACCAAACTTACCGATTCCGGCTCTCATGTGAAAAAATTCTCGTTTAAAAACTACACATTTTACACCGTCGTAAAACAGTATAACAACACAGAATTAAGGAGCTGGAAAGAAGCTTTCATCGCTTGCACTTTTCGAGTGACAGTCGAGTTACAAGGGACGCCCGAATTGAAACAAACATCTTGCTTTAAACTTGTTAGAACGTGTTTATAGTGAGCCGAATATTTTATAGACGATTTTTTGGGTTCCCTTAAACAAAATTACGTTATATGTCACGAAGATTTGATAAGTTTATAATTTTCAAAAAATAACAACAACAATAAAACATCATTAATTGTATCATATTCTATTCAGCATTGCTAAAAACGTATGCATGTTTAAATAGAAAAAAATATTTACGCGTTGACTGGACAAACTCCGCTATTTTTCGTCAATTTAAAATAAATCTCATCTCAAGTCTGTTTGATCTTTTAGATTTCAGAACATATTGAAATAGAATAACTTAACACAAGTTTCATCTTATAATAAAAAAATTGGCCAATTGCAGTTGCAAATGCTAAAAATAACAAAAACTTTTATAATTTATGGTCATTGCCCTTCTTCTTTCTTTCTTTTCTTATTAGTTCTTAGGACAAAAAGTTGACATAACTAAGCAGTAGAAAAATTATTGGATTATACTTGGCGTCCGCATTTTATGGCATTAGATTTGAGTACTACAAGAATAAGTTTAAGTCAGGTAAGTGGCAAAAGAAATAGACCTTTTTGCCATCTAGTGCGAAGAAGCGTGGGCATCTCCCTTCTTGTATTGCATTTCGTTTAAGTAAGCAAGAAAATTATGTTGTTTAGGAAATACTTAAAGAAAATTACTTTGTTATGCATTAGCTCATTCTTGAAGGCAGGAATAGCTTTCTTTTGACGATGGTAGAAATGGCAAAGTTTTACATACTGAAAACGTACAACTTTTTGTCTGTTACCTCCTTCCACAAAAATAATTTCCTATAAATAAATGCAATATCAAAACTGCTTTAGTTACAGCTGTCATAAAAGTCCTTTTTGTAGTGCCAATACTAAATTTGACTACTAAAAAGATAACAGGCAAAGTGACAGATTTATTTGCCAGCTCAATGGTTTGGGCATCTTCCTCCTTCCACCGCGTTCCGTTAAGACGAGCGAGCAAATGACGCGTTACTTCGGGCAAAATAGAGGAAAATTGCTTTAAGTTATGCAATCTCCCCACACGTCATTAACTCAGCCTCGAAGGCCGAGAATCTGCTGCTAATAGTGTTTTTCAAATTGCAGTGTTGCTAGCTGCTTAAAACTTTTTTACTTTAGCTAATCCACAGTTCTTGTAGGATTTAAGGGAATTGTAAAAAGTTACACATCCTTGCAGGTTCCCATCATTTCTGTCAATGGATTTGTAACCGGAATTTCAATTAAGTAGGTAGAACTTATAAAGTTCCTACATACAAACTGTTATCCCTTTCTATCCCATTTTTCGGCGCGTATACGGTCGTTTCGGAAAAGCGCGCGTGTAAGCGCGTGTAACCTTTTTTACCGGAAAATGTCAAATCTCGCTTTATTGCACATACACGCGCAAAAAAAACAAATAAAAAAGCGCGATGCGCTGAAAAATACGCTAGTTTGAAGCAGCTTTAATAGTTAGGGCACTAATTTGGAAATTCTTGCACGATTCCCTTGCAAGGGCTCGCCCGGGCAGACATTTGCATTCCCGTTCACAAGTAATGCTAATTCGCTTCCGATTCCTTTCTGCACCCGTGATTTTAAACATTTACAGCCTAATTCAATATACGTGTCTAATCAAATAAGAACTGGCAGCGACGATGTTTAATTTTGTGCTGAAAGTCGTTTATACAATCGATTTTTAAAATAAAATTAAGTGAAATGAATGACGACGTGGTGTTAAGCGCTCCTCGAAGATGTTAACGCGCAACCAACGATGGACCAAGGGACAAAGCACTCTTGCTCTGCGAAGCTAATGGAATAAATAAACATGATTCAATAAATAAACGCTGTGTCGCGATTAGCATGGACACACACAAAAACACAAACACCTTGAACAAGATCAGAATTTTAATCTTGTGCTGATCGCAGGAACTCAAGCTAGATTCCCGGCGATGCAGAACATTCGATCTTTTTTGGCGTGTGTATTTCTGTTTTTACATAATACTCATGAAACAGTAAATCCTAGTGTGAAGGATATGAGTGCAAGGCGTTATTTATTTATTTTCCTGAAATCACGTCACGCGTTACGTTTTCAATAGCGCAATTTGTAAACAAATTGAACATATACACAAAAGAAATCAATAACAATATTTCCTTACAGTAAGACTGTAGTTTCTATATGGACATTGCCGTTGTATTTGTTTAATGTTATTAGTGTGCAAGAACGCGCGCAGTTATCCCGAGAGACTCGATCGACAATTGTAAAGCAAATTTGTACGAACGCTCGCCGCTGTATTGAATTTTTATTTACTTTAACCGTTTTACATGCTACGTGTCCGTTACTGTATTTTCCTATTGTTCGTTATAATGTACACTTGTAAACATAAAGTTTCTTAAGTAACACAGAGAGACAAAATGAGCATTGAGCACGAGCCCCCAAAACACTCTCAAAACCATACTAAACTCGCATTCATGTGATAAAATAACTACCGGGATACCATGCCGAACTGCTAATCGTGGGTCCCAGGTCGGTTTTCCAAGTGGTATTTTTCTTGAACCACGTTTAAACAATTGGGAAACTTAATATCATATGCTAATGCACAATGACACTATACACGCGAATGAATTTTCTTGTTGCAGCGGAAGACGATGGCACACTTAATTCACGTGTATTGTGTAATGTGTACTACACAGAGACTACACACCTGCGTACGTAAATGTGTTTGACGTGCCTCTTTCACTAATTTTATAAGTCGAATGCCGAAAGTTGGCACATCTATTCCTTAGACATAAGCAAACTAGCTTCGGGATTAAGAATAGAGCTACGGTATCCCCAGCCTGATCGTAAGAGGCGACTAAAAGGGGGCTTCTGGTGTTGTGGACGGTGTGAGTGGGAGCTCGATTCATCCAACCAGCAGCCCCGGGAAGGGTGGCGGTGTGTGCGTGGCCGTATGTCGCCGTAAGCATCGGAAGGTGCAGGAGAGCACATCTGCTCTCCAGAAGATGGGCCCGTTCTGGGGCGTCGCGCGTAGAGGACACCGTTGCGTTCCGCTTGGAGATCCAGGAGTCCTCCCCAAGCGCAGAAGCAGCCACCGAGGGGGTTTTAGTGCGCTGAAATCCCATATAAGTACCCTCTCCCAAGGTGCCGGGTACCTTTTGAAGGTTTCCCCCCGATATCAAAAAAAAATAAAGACATAAGCAAACTACACTACAGAAAAAAAATCTAAAGTTACTGTTACAAGATAGGACGGAATTCATCTTAACACGTAACTCCCGAGTATTGTCATTATGCGCGTCACGCTCCTAGCCAATCGTCGAACGGAGCTTTGATGTCCCAGAAATCGACAAACACTCGACTGAAGGAAAATTGATGTTATTTTCTCTATGATGTAAAACAAAATTGTGTCGCAACAAATATAGTTTCCTCCAGTTGAGTAACACCAACATTTTTTTAAAATAATGACCATATTGTTAATTACTGATATACTTTACGTATTACAACGTAAAAAATATTATTGTAACGTATGAATCTAGGCAAGGAGAATAAATGTGTATCTGGTGCTATTGATCAAATTCAAAAACTAATTGTAAGGAAACTATAATTTTTATTATCTTACGAATGTGGGTTTATCATGGTTGTGGGGGTGTTTGCACATTATCTAATCAGTTACTATTATTACCAGCAAATAAAAAACCTGATTACCAGCTTCTGTGGTAATGCACACAGACACGACGTGCACATACTTGTCTCTGTGTTGATACACATCAACAACTTTAGTAAAACCGTATTTACCAGATTTGTTGTCAAACCTTTTTATGTTCCACCACTGGGCACAGGTCTCCTCTTGAATGTTGGTCATAGTTCACCTCACTGGCCAAGTGTGGATTGGTGCATCATACTTTCGAAAAACTATAAGTAACTCTCAGGCATACACGATAATGGAAAACATTGTTTTTTATTTCATTTATTTGAATGGAATAGCAGACGAGCATGCACGCCACGTGGTGTTAAGTGGTCGCTGCAGCCCATGGACATCTACACACAACCTCAAGCAAGCATAGGTAATAATAAAAATTATTGTTAAAAGCCATCACGTAGCGCAATTGGTCTTACAACACGTTGTTGTAATGCGATGTACTGCGAGCTGCTGGCGCTGTGCCAGTGTCGACAATTTACAAACTCTCTGTATGTGGTTCTCGGGGCATGAAAATATCGGTAATGGCAATCTTCAATCATGTACGAAGCTTATAAAAAGTATCCTGGGGTGAAGATACAAAAAGTGTCCTAGTAATACCATTGGAGTAATACCATTTGTTGCCAATTATTATTTATATAAATAGAGTAACTAACGAGCACACAATAATGGGGATGATGATGGTTGCTTCATGCCCGCGTGGACGCATTTTATAGGTTGCCATAGGATAAAAACTATCCTATGTCCTTTTTCAAGGTCCACCCTATCTGTGTTCCAAATTTGATTAATATTGGTTCAGTAGTTTAAGCGAGAAAGCGTTACAGACAGACAGAGTATCTTTAGAATTTGTAATATTAATATGGATTTTCATTCCAGCCAAACCTAGTTTTAAACAGCGACAGGCAAGCTGCGGTAGTTGACTGGTTAACTGTCTCCGTTGTGAAGGTCCCTGGTTAAAGCTCCGGCGAGCATCTCCGAAAAATTACTCATAATATGCATTGTGCCTATTTATTGCTGCTCCCGGTTGAGGGAAAATATTGTAACGACGATATTTTCCGATAGCGTGCATGCTTGAAAAATTTGTCCACCATTCAGCACTTGATCAGCAGGGTATTACCTATAAGCAAATAGATTATTATGCCTTATGTATGTTTATAGATTCAAGGTGGTATACAGTTGCGCGAGTTGAGCAGCGATAGCCGAGTGGTAAAAATCCGCGGTCTCCAACGCGACCGATCCCGGGTTCAAATCCTCGGCGCGCACCTCTGACAAAGAAATTTGTATTGTGCACGTTTATCGCTGCTCCACGGTAATGGAAAATATCGTGATATTTAATTGATTACGATGTTCTCCATTGCCGTGCATGCCTGAGAGAAATTCATAATTTCTCGAAAGCATGACGTCCACCAATCCGCACTTGGCCAGCGTGGTGGACTATGGCCTAAATTCCTCTCATTTGTGAGGAGACTTGTGCCCAGCAGTGGGGCATAAAAAAAGGTTGAAAAAAAATACAGTTGCGCTGCAACTCCGGTAGCCTGTCGCCTCATAATGAAACCAAAATATTCTTTCCACTTACATGGCCCACAAAAAGGTGGCTAGATATGTAGTATTAAAGTGAGTAGTAAAGAACACGACGCGCACTTTGTAAACTGTCCGTCTGGCTCAGAGCCAGACTGTGCAATACAGCGTCACAGCAATCTGTTGTAGCCTCGTTTGCTGACCACACCGACTAACAGAAAAATGTTGATAAGTTAAAAAGCGAATAATTTTCACCTGTAATGAATCGTGAATGACCTGCGGCTAGCGTACAACGCAAGTAATTAAGCAATCGTAGAGAGCAAGTGATGACTAAGCGAAATGGGTGCTAATGAAAATTTTTATTAGCGTTTCCATGCTCCGAAGAACAGCATAGCGTTGATCAACTTTATCAAAGTCCTTGGTAGCGTTTCGAAAACATGCGAAAACGCTCAGGCCCTTTTTTAATCAGAATTTCCACCAATCATCTGACATTACTCAAAGCTATAGAAATAATTTGCTCATTCCTCAAAAAAATTATCTTCGTCCCTTGAGCTTACACACTACGCACAAAAGTGCATGTATGATAGACTTTTTTCCACCATTTTAAGTATCATTGATCACGCGTGATAGGGATTTAGGCCATACTCCGCCATTCTTTTTGCTGACCACCGTGTCTAACAGAAAAATGTGAATAAAGTATAAAACTAGTATTATTGAACTTTATTGCGGCAGCATGTCGTTGCGGCTCAATAGACGCGGTAAAACGGGCGTAGTCGGGTGTGAGATGGGTGAGCGCTAGTAGCAAATTTTCATGCGTTTCTATACTCCGTAGCGCACGTAAAGTAGTCGATTCCGGTTGCTATCGATAGATTGCAGTCGTTAAACCTTGTCAGAAGTCTTAGGGGCGGTTTGAAAACATACGACAGCGAGTTGTGCACCAACCCACACCGCAGCGTGGTGGAATTAGTTCCAGGCCTCCTCAATAATGGGGACGCAAAAAGGGTTGCAGTTTATCTCGCGATTCAATCTTTATCTGGGTTCATGGTACCCACGACACAGACAATCCCAGTGTGCGCCTATGAGTGTATAGCGTTATTTAGAACTGACGTTCTCTTCCAACAGCTAATATAACTTTCCAAATTTACTTTTATAGGCTGTTGTTCATAGATTAGGTCAAGGAATGTTTGCTCCATTTTCCTTTTTCTAAACACATTCTGCCTACAGCCTCCTCACTTCCGTTTGTTCACCGTGGAAGCGGATACTGACTAGACAACCGTCTAGTCCTCAATATTAGATCCCGATCTTATATGTTTAGGAAAATGTTATTGTACATAATATTTCCTATATTTTCATTGTTATATCTACGTGGAAAAATTTTCATGGTAAGACGTTTTTTTGTATCAGGGGGAACCTTCAAAAGGTGCCCCGGCACCTTGGGAGAGGATACCGGGTTATGTGGAATTTGTGGCACTAAAATCCCCTCGGTGGCTCTGCGCTTGGGAGGACTCCGGGATCTTCAGTGGAACGCACCGGTGACCTCCACGCGTGGCGCCTCAGAATGGACCCATCCTCGGGAGAGCAAATGAGCTCGCCTGCACCTTCCGACGCTTACGGTGGCATACGGCCACGCACACATCGCCGTCTTTCCCGGGGCTGCTGGCTGGACGGATCGGGACAATCACGGAAGCCTCCTTTTAGGCGCCTCTTACGATCAGACAGGGCATACCATAGATCTTTTCTTTATCCCAAAGCTACGCCATTTCTGCCGTGAAGTGATTTCTTTTGTTAAATTCTTTTGTGTTTAGGTGAAATCATGTACAAATACAAATATACTATTCATGAATATAGGTCATACAGAAAATATGTTTTACCGACTAGACTTGCATGAATCGATAATTAGCCTCTGAAACAGCATCACAACCGCGTACATACATACATACATAGATATAATAATAATAATAATAAGGCTACACACCCAGTAAGGTAGATATAACCTGTGTCGTGAGTACCATGGACACAGACAAAGACAGAAACACAAACACCCAGACCGAGAACAGAAATTTAAACTCATCAATCAAATTTCTACTTCGCCGGGAGTCGAACCCGGGACCCTTCCATTGGCAGTTCGGCATGGTAACCATTGCGCCATGCAGGTCGTCTAAATATCTCGTCATATACACGTATAGAAGCGCGCATGGCCCGGCGGTTAGTGTAGAACGCAAACGATCTATGCAACTAAGCCAAACGGGCGCGGTCGAGTGTGATATGGGTGACCGCTAGTGCCAAAAAATTTCATGCGCGTTTTCGTGCTTCGGAGGGCACGTGAAGCCGTCGGTCCCGGTCGTTGTCGATAGATAACAGTCGTTAAACCTTGTCGGAGGCCTTATGGGCGGTTTGAAAACATCCGACAGCGGGTTGGCCACTAACCCGCATCTCCACCAACCCGCATTGGAGCAGTGTGGTGGAGTAAGCTCCAGGCCTCCCCATTAATGGGGAGAGACCCGTGCCCAGCAGTGGGACGCAAAAAGGGTTGCAGCCATACACGTATATCTGGCGAAAGTCAGGGTTACTTGAGATTGCAATGTTGATTGATCTCTGTGCCATAATATCTTTCATATAAAAGAGATTCGGACATTCCTGAAATCAAGCAAAAGCAAAATCAACACAAACATAAATCAATGTCCATGATTACAGTGTGAAATATCACCAGTATTAATTAAATAGAAATATTGGCGTAACAAAGCAACCATGATAAATTTGTTTAATGCTCGCAGCGTCAGATGCTCCCAAATGTGATGAATACTGCCCCGAGGCTCGAGATGTTGGTAAATTGAATCATAAAATTAGGTCACTGCAGTAATACAGATATAGAAAAATAATCATAATACATAATGTTGACAGCCTCCGTGGCGTAGTGGGCGATGAGCCGACTGCGAAGCGTGAGGTCGTGGGTTCGATTCCCACCCGGGACAAATATTTGTGCGATGAACATGACGTGACATTGTGTCTTGGTGTTAATTTATCAATTTAAGTATGTATTTAGAATTATATAGACCAGGTATGTTTATCAGCTTTCAGCTCTGCTTAGTTTGGAATCAGATGGTGTTGTGTGAATTGTCCAAAGATATTTTATTAATTACTAGCTGTGCCCCGCGGTTTCACCCGCGTTAGAGAGGATCATTAGCATAAGGTGAAGTCCCTTCTGAAGTGCCGTGGACCAGCTTTTTTGTAGGAATATTAAAGATAAACATTTCCATCATACATTACATATGTGTAACTCTAGCGGTTTAGGCAGCGCACGCCAGAATAGCTCGCAGATGGTAGATTTTCTCCTACTTACTTGAACTTATCGTCATATTTTGGACATATTACACAATATCTTTATAAATTGTAGCCTATGTGTTATTCTGATGTATAAGCTATATAATTGTTAAGTTTCATTTAAATCCATTCAGTAGTTTTTACGTGAAAGAGTAACAAAAATCCATACTTACAAACTTACGCGTTTATAATATTAGTAAGATTTTCCGGATCATTTGAGAAGTTTCTGGAACTTTCTCGAACATTCTCAATTAATTAAAACAATTTGCAATTATTTTAAAAATCTCTAGATCTTTCGAGAAGTTTCTGAAATTTTCTCGAACATTTTCAATTAATCAAAAAAGTTTGCAATTATTTTAAAAATCTCCAGATCATTCGAAACAGGTTACAATTATTTTGAAAAATCCAGAGAAATTAAAATTATTAAAAAAATCCAAATGATTCGAGAAGTTTCTGGAACTTTCTCGAACATTCTCAATACAATTAAAATTAAAATAGTTTGCTAGATCATCCCAGAAATTTTGAGATCCACCCAGAAGTCCCTATTGGTTAGAAAAGGACAGATATATTTTTTTCAGATTTTTCCACCCACTTCCACCCACCGCGATCAAACTCCCTTGCTATCATCTACGTACTAAGGGGTATTTACCACCCCAACGGGAAGTTGATTGGAGTTAATGATAATAGAGAAAAACGTGTCTTTACGTACAAGAAAAGCCTTTATTTTTTATATATATATTAAGATTATATGTACACTCAAGATTTTTCATAAAACGACTAGAAAATTGACTATTTTTTATTGTTTCAGTCGAAGCATTTTCTTGCCCTTATTTGGTCTCTCTCCATTATTGGGGAGGCCTGGAGCTTACTCCACCACGCTGCTCCAATGCGGGTTGGTGAAGATGCGGGTTAGTAGCCAACCCGCTACAAGTTTTCAAACCGCCCATAAGACCTCCGACAAGGTTTAACGACTGTTATCTATCGATAACAACCGGGACCGACGGCCTAACGTGCCCTCCGAAGCACGGAAACGCTTAATTATGAATTTTTGCCACTAGCGGTCACCCAGGTGACACCCAAATGCGCCCGTTTGGCCGTTAGCATAGATCGTTTGCGTACTACGCTAATCGCCGGGCCATGCGCACACATTTGCTCAATAAGCATACAAAAATCAAAATTTATGCACGATATGTGCGATTTAAGACCGAAATCACAATACTAGTGATGTGATGCACAAATAAATAATAGTGTGGCAATATCTGACAGTTGTAATCTGACAGTTAGATTGATCAAAACAATATTACTCTCGGTTTTCGTAGGATGCGAAAATAATTTTTATACATTTATATCTAAATTATATATCTTCATTGCACAGTAAAATATCGCCCGCATTAATTAAACAAAAGCATTGGCGTAACAAAGCCGACATGACAAATTTGTTTAGCGCTCAAGGCGTCAGATGCGCCAAACGTGATAGATAATGCCCTCAGACTCAAAGCAACGGTAAAATTGAATTCTGCAAGAACCCGCTGTAATAAATATTTGTTAATTGCATGGATTTTAAAAAATTTTACGTTCAAACCATATTTTTTTCGATTTCGTAGAAAACATTACATATCTGTCCTAACTCTGTTTAACAATATTGTTTAACCAAGTGGTTCTAGGACTTAGATAGTCGGCATTCCTAAATAAATTATGCAATAATTTTGTCTAATAAAAAGTTGTCAGTAGAATGTTTCAAGTATTTTAGTAAATATTTTACTGTATTTGTAGCTGTAGAAAAATCTTAATGGAAATGATTACAAGGTATTTTAATCTGTCCTTCGTGAAAGTATTTAATAGATTTCCTTAAAAATTCAATGAATATGTTCCTACTTTTGTTGTTGAAGTTAAATAAAATAGTTTCCTGACATTGTTATTTATTTTACTGCAAAACCTTCTAGTTTCCAGTATACCATAATCGCATGGCATATACTAAACAAAAATATGTAATTCAGCAAGCATTTTGTAAAGGCAGCCGTAAAATCAAATTCAGTATAATTTGATGTTTTTGTCAATTTCCTGTTCATTTGGTACTCATATTGGGTAGTTTGTACAAAGATATATCATCCCCCAGTTTTTATAGCGCCCGTATTGGACCAACAACAATAAGTACTGATTTTTCATAAGTGCATTGTCATCAAAATTAAAGTTAGATACCATAGCTCTTTCGGACACTAAAAGTGGGACAAATTCAACTTACAAAATTTTTCCCTCAAAAATAGATCCACTTAAATAAATGCTCGTAAAAATCGTAAATGAGCGTCCCTTATTTAGAGATACAGCTTGTAAAAAGCGCATAGTCCTAAGACTGGCATAGAATGCAAGTGCATCTACATAGCAACTTAGCAAAACTAGTGTACTTGAGTGAGTTGAAAAAGTTATCGCTATAGGGAAAGTTTAAACATTGATTGCGTGAATTATGGGCAGGTAAGGTCGGAAGTCGTATGTGCGATTTAAAAACATCTGACAAGTGAGAGGGATTTAGGCCATAGTCCACCACGCTAGCCTAGTGCGGATTGGTGGACATCATACCTTCGAGAAATTATAAGTTTCTCTCAGGCAAGAACGGCGATGGAAAACATCGTAATCAATGAAATAACACATTATTTTTCATTACCGTGGAACAGCGATGAAAATGCGCACGTCGGCGCAAATCGGAGACCGCGGTCGAGTAACACAAATAAACGAAAGACAAATAAAATAAATAAATACACACTAACTAAGGTTTCCTACATTGAATGATGCAGACGAAGGCATAAAAAAATAAAAAAACTTTGGTAAGTTCTAAATGACAAATTTCTTTCACAGTATTGTAATTTCATTTTGAACTACGTTGCACAAAACTGATTTTCAGCTTCTATCAGTCAAACATCACAGTCACGTAATTCCCAGTTGTTGCCGGTAACAAATCGATGTTGCGCTTGCCAAAATCCACATGTAAAAAGGTATATCTCAAGGGATTACTGCAAAACTGAATCGTGTTCTGAACTACATACATTGAATACGTGAATTTATTTGCAATAAGCTAAATGTTATTTCATTTTCCAGTTTACGCGCTAATTCTTTTGTACTGTTATGATATTTCTATGTTGGGGTAAATTGCAATGTAAGCAACGCCATGTGGCTTGCCCTGTTCATAAAAACCGATTGTACGCGGTTTCCCTAGCAGAAGATCCCAAGAAAAAAACTCCCAGCAGCACTCTTTTAAAAAAGTACATTATATATTTGAGATAACAGAATGGCTATGGGTTGATAATGGGTACACGTGATAGCTGGTCGTGTGAGATACTATCTATACTATATTGCTGTTAGCCATTCCGCAGTCAGCAACCTTTTAGTGGCTGAAACCTTTTTTGTGCAGTCGGTGTCTCCACATAATTGGGAAAGACTATAAGTTACTTCACAAAGCTGATCCAACGTGGAGATACGGGTTGGTGATCAATTTGTAGTCAGATGTTTTCAAACTGCCAGCTACTCAAGGCTAAATGCCAAGCATAGATAACAATTGATGCACGGGATCGTGCCTGAATTTAGCCAATAATAGTCACCCATCTCACTTCTGACAACGACCGTTCGTTTAGCGGTGTAAAGACTAAAAAATAACGTTCCACACTCATAGCTCCAGAGTAGGGTCGATATATCGTGTCGTGGGTACCATGAACACATACAAAGATAGAAACACAAACACCCAGACCGAGAACAGAAATTTAAACTCATCATTCAAATTTCTGTTTCGCCGGGAATCGAACCCGGGACCCTCCGATTGGCAATCAGACATGGTAACCATTGCGCCACACAGGTCGTCATAAATAATTTAGTGGTATCCCTTATGTTATTTAAAGGCTTTCACTTATAAAGTATAAAAAACTTCAAGTCCATAAGCATTTAAGAAGCTTTACGATACTAACCAATAGACCTGTTAATTTCATCCATTTTCCAAATTTAAATCAGGTCAGCAATTTCAAATACGTGACGATCCAAGCATATTTGCATAGAGTTGTTGTTTTGGTTTAAGAGAGCGAAAAAATATGATAATGAGTAAGATTTTGTGGCTTCTTTAAATACGTAATTTGGGACCAAGAGGTTGTTCGTGTATTTGAGAAAAAATGGCAATACCTCCCTTTTTTAGAATTCCTCTTAATTTTTACTCATTATTTCAGCTAATATAATAATAAAAATGATTTAATATTTTGCGGAAGTAAATCTAAAGTTAGTATTAAATCTGTAAGTCGACTCGTGGCTTAATCTGGATCACTAGAGCGATTTATTATAAAATGTTGGTCTCATCGACAGCGATGAAATTGTGTTTGTGTTGTTTTTAAAATAACAACCACCACATTTAAAGTTCAAGTGTCTTTATTCACAAGAAAATCGGCCAAGTGCGAGTCGGACTCGCGCACCGAGGGTGCCGTAAAATATTTTAAAATTATGATGTAACTAAAAATTGTTCCTTTATCTGTGCTATAAGACATCGCTTCGTACCAAATTTCTAGATTCTGAGTTCACGGGAAGTACTCTGTAGGTTTTGATTCCTTGAAAGTGAGTGTCGAAAATTTGCGGTAAACGGTTGTATCTTTTCATTGCGCCGGCTTAGAAATTTGATTTTTTCACATCTCCAAGGGACAGTAGACCCGAGTATTTGAAATAAATGCAAGTTTGATACCTCCACGCGTTCCTGAGAAAAAGAGTCTTAACAGACGGACAGACGACAAAGTGATCCTATAAGGTTTTCGTTTTTCTCTTTTCGAGGTACGGAGCCCTAAAAGTACAGAAATATGATAAGATAGCACTTACTAATTTTCATAAAAAAACTTGATAAATGATAAACACGATATAACAAAAACAAGATGAACTATAAAACCGATTACGCATCATGCTTTGATAAGTTACGGAATATGGTACTCAGCAGCCAACTAAGTAGGTATCTCTCTCTAATTATATTTTTTCCATAAAAACCAATTCTCTCATTATGACATTGATTCAGAATGATTTCCAAACTGTAAAGTTTTTATCAATCGATCAAAATAATTACTCTTTCTTAATTTCCGTACATTCTCCCTACCTGGGACAAATAATTCGAATACTCATCAAAGTGGGTAAGTTCAAAGTTTCTAGAGGTTCAAAGTAACTCAGCGAGAGATAGAGAGGGCTTTGCCTGGTATTAATCTACGCGAAAGAACCAAAAACGAAGAAAAAGTAAATGAATGAAGTTTACCGACATAATTCTGAAGTAGCAATATGCAGGCCATACAGTTAGATATAGATGACCTAAAGAAGACAGCGGGAAGCATGATAACAGATGACCTAAAGTAGACTTCAAACGGTGCAGAACCAGATAGATTGGTGAACGTTAGGGGAGGCGTATTTCCAGCAGTGGAACGAAATTCCCATGGATGGATCTCAAAATTATTATAATTGTATTTTATTTTTTATCTCCCATAGTCAGACAATTACATAAAACTGGATTGTCTGTTGCGGATAGTTTAAGCAAAATGTACGTACTAATGTAAATGGCACTACATTTATTTAAGCCGTCTAGCAACTGGATTTGTAAGATAAGAACTACAGCAGACTGTGGACCGACCGATAAAACAGTAGAGTTTTCTGTAAATTAATGGTATTAAAGTACTTACTTCCAGTGGATTTTGATAACAATAAATGGCCGATAAAAATATATTTCTACTAAATAATTTATATTATTCCATTGTTGTGAGTTTTGTATAGTGTGAAGCTCTTCAAAATAAAAATATGTACCTTTATATAATCACTTAAATTGTTAAACTCTCTGTGTCTTTCAATATCCATTTTAGTAAAATGTAGAGGGATCAATTTTAAATTAATTTGAAGCACCAAAACAGCAATACACTCTTCAATTTTAAAAATATTAATGGAATTAGAAATTTGTAACATGAAGTTGGAGATTTTGGTGGTAAAATCTTAATATCTCGCTATCTCTTTTGGAGTTTCTGTATTTCATAAATATGAATCATAAATTGCTAAATCTTTTGGGGTCTCTTCATTTCGTAAATTAAAGCAGAAAGTCCAAACATATCTCTCGAGATATAAAAGCAAGCTTGAAACTGTTTAACACGCTCGGCAGTAACGCATGGATTTAAACTCGCCATACTATATAGCGGTGCCAGTTTTCAGCTGTTATGGGCAGAATGTACCAGCCGGAGGTAACAATGCGTTACATAAAACCATGGAAGCCTCCCTAATATATATGGGTTTGCTGTTTTGCTTTTACGAGAATGGCCTTACAATGGCGTGAAATACAATGTTTTGCTTGAAGCTAAAATTTACCGGAAGGTATATTTTTTGGTGATTTTTGAAAGTATTGATTTGTGTAGAAGAATACAATGTTTTGCTTGGAGCTTTAGAGAAAGATGGAGAAAGTTTGGCGAAAAACCACACCGACATGCGACTTTTATAAACATTGGTCTCAGACGCGTGAATCCCCAGCTCAAATTCCGGTGCGCACCTGTAACTAAGAGAAATTGTATGTGCGCACTTACCAAAAAAAATTGACGATACAAAATATTTTTGTAAGAAAATGTCTTAAAGATTAACCACCATCTGCATTACAATTTATACGTTAAACTGGTAATAATTATAAGTATTTAAAACCCATGAAAATGATATCTACTTATAGTTCAATACTTTCAACTGTTAATTTTTGTCGTTAAATGTAGAAAACATTGCTAAAGTAACAACTTAATCAAATCCAAAAATATCTCTTAAGCCACAAAAGCGAGGTTGAAAATGTTTAACACGGTTGGCAGTAACGTATGTATTTAAACGCGCCATAGTATAGTGCGGTGCTAGCTTTCAGCTGTTATGGGCAGAACGTATCAGCCGGAGGTAACAATGTTACATAAAACCGTGGAAGCCTCATTTATGTATGAGTTTGCTTGTTTTGCTTTTACGAGAATGGCCTGACAATGGCGTGAGATACAACGTTTTGTTTGGAGCGAGAATTTTTCACAAGGTTAATTTTAATGGTGGAATTTTTAATCATATTGCTTAGTTTAGATAAAGATAGAGCAGCGATGGCCGAGTGGTAACGATACCTTCCAACAAGACAAGTCACCAACGTGAATATTTATTGCTGCTCCCACAGAACATTATTAAGAGCGGTAGAACGGCAATAATGCGCCGTTCGGATGAAGACTGGTGTCGCCGATCAAGCCCCGCCTTTCACCTCCATTACATCTGTACTTAAATAAATACGAAGCTTACGCACATATTTGCAATTTCAAATCTAGCCAATCTTAGCGCCGCATAATCACGCGATTTCAAATGAACGAATCACACCCAAGCACGCATATCGTAGCACGATCGCGTGTTTCTGTAGAGATTTTGGAATTTTTGCTTTTTTGCTTTGCTTCGCGTTTGCTCAAAATTCCTTGGCGCGTCTGCCCCGCCCACATTTCCATTCTACCTCTTTTAATATGTTCTGTGGCACATATTAGTGTGGAACATATTAGTTCTGTGGCTGCTCCACAGTGAAGAAGAGTATTTAATTATTTCACTAGAACGTTTTAATACAGCATATGGACATGTGCTGTATTAAAACGTTCTAATTGTGGACACCAAACCCCGCCCGACTAGTGTGGTTGACGTTGACTTAAATTCGTCTAAATTCCATGATTTGGCAAATGATTCCACAAATAGAAACTTTTCAGGCAGGACTATTCGTAATTCATAATTACGAATAATCCTGCCTGAAAAGTTTCTATCGTACTTTCAAAATTAATGTTTTTTTTAATTTATTTTATGTGAAAAACCTTAAACTAAGTTTCACAAAGGGTTAAACCTAATGCCTCTTGGCATTGTCTACCGGTCGACCCTGGGTGAAGAGTTTATAAAGTATTTTATTACACACTCCTACATAATACTATTATTCATCTATGTATTTTCATTGCACTTTGGTTAACAGTGATAAAGTAATGAAACTTTATTTATTTTTTTATCTATTTTAAATTTACCGTTCCTTTGCTAAGTGCTTACAGTAACTCTATACTACTGCTATAAAACTGCAAGTTCATTGCTCTCTTTCCCCAAAAACTTTTATTTCGACAATAAATGATTTACAACTCCGCGTCACACAGCATCGGGAGGAATGACAGTTTATGAAGATTTATTGCAAGTCTGTTGCAAAGTTTAAATGAAATAAAATAAACACTTTTTTATTGTCGCCTCAAAGAGGTGAAAAATAATATTGCAATTTTTAAATTCCCCACCTGATTGCCAATTTTAAAATATTTTGTTAATATTGAACGCGGCAAATTTTAACATTTTTTATTGGCATGCCTGAAATTGCAACTGTGATCAAACGTTTGATAATACATTTTAATATCATAGAAAAATGCATAGACATGTTGTATGGATAAAGTTTTCGAATTTTCACTCGAAAACTCCCCCTAAACAGCCCGAGCACTTGACTATTAATAGTAAGTTGTCGTCTATTATGTATGTAAAGAACAAAAGAGACAGGTGTAGGTCAAATGTGCAATATAACACATTTTTCAGCCATTTTACAGCGTGTCTACAATTTTTGATTTTTAACTTCTCTAGTTACCCAGCCCAGCCTCGCTCGGGTGATTTCAATTTATATGGTTATACATATATATGGAACAGTACATTTTTTCGGCATTAACACTAACAAATTTTATTTAAAAATTCAGTAGTTTAGGCGTGAAAACGTAACAGAAACACACACAGAGAGAGATACGTTTAGTAAAATTTACGTATTGATTTAATCAAACCAGTTCTTTGTAATTAATTTAATTACATAATTAATCTTTGTTATTAAGATATACCAGAAACAAATTATATCAGACGCGACGTACGTCCTCAGAATAAAATTCCTTACAATACGAGTATATAATATTTCGTACCTTAGCTAAAACTTTTAATCTGTAATTCACATTCAAGTGCAATAACACATGTGTGTCCCCATTATTGGAGGCCTGGAGCCTACTCCACCACGCTGCTCCAATGCGGTTTGGTGGAGGCCTTTTGGAATAGCTACAACTATTTTTGCATCCCACTGGGATATGGATCTCTTACCGAGCGGAAAGGTCTGAATCTTATTTCAGCTACTCCGATGTTGGTTAATGCGATTAACTTCATAATATTTAAAAAAAATCCAAGTTCTGTTTAGTTAGAGAATCTACTCTCCTCTGACACCCAGCCAGCTATTATGCGGCAAAGTGAAAACCTAGATGTTTCTTATATTTTTTATTTGTCTCTAGATTCATTTTAAAATGAACAGTGTGTGGGAAGAAAAATAAAGTCTTATGACTCCACCGCCTCCGGGGGCCACAAGTAGCGTCCGCGGAGGAAAGCGAAAACTTTGAACATTACTAAAGTTTTTGCAACTAAAACGAACCAAAAAAGAACGAAGTTCAAGTTAGCTCCATAAAGAGATACACGTTTTATTCACCAGTTAAAACTGTATAGCGTAGAGATAGCTATACTTATTTGTAGTATTTTATTTTACTATACTGAAGAGCGAAGGCCGAACGCGCTCGCCGCTACGCCAAATGTGCTCCAGCAGCGTATATCGCTTGCGTTTCACGCTAGCCGCCGGGCCATGCGCGCTCCCATCTATCATCATCTATTTTAATGAGAAAGTTTAACTCATCTAAGGATTTAATCCGTACAAGGATTGTACAATGCTCGTTTCTATGGTTATGGAGGTACATGCACAATTAAATTGTCTCTATGTGCGTTACCTAACAAGTAAATACACACTCATAATATAAAAACTTTGTACCACAATAACCACAAATTCTTTAAAATATTACACTATAATCAAATAATTTTACGTAAATGACCTAAAACAGAAAATAAAATAGATAAAATGTACCTTCTCCTTTAATATTAAATTTTCAGAAGACACGTCTAATAATTTCTGTATTCACATGCAGACTTTTAGAATATCCGGACATTTTCGATGCAGCACCTGTTCGCCCTACAACTTGCTAACATTGGTCCATAAGTTTAGTAAAAGTTTTAGGATACTAGTTATCTGTATTGGCTTCGCTCGGGTGGTTTGTTTTTATACCATAATCCTTCCCTTCGCCAACTCATCAAAAGTTGGCTCTGAAATCTGATAATAAGCTCAGTCAGTAATCGAGTCAGTTGGAGCACGGCGACTCTCTGGGCATGACTCACTCGCCCGACGAGAGATGTCCCTTTGCCAAAATTCTAATCAGTATGTTTTTGCCCCTGCTCTCCCGAAGATGGGCCCATGATGGGGCGCCGCGCGTGGAGGACACCGGTGCGTTCCTATGGAGATCCCGGAGTCCTCACAAACGCAGAGACAGGCCACCGAGGGGGTTTTAGTGCGGTCAAATCCCACATAACCCGGTATCCTCTCCCAAGGTTTCGGGTACCTTTTGAAGGTTTCCCCCCCCCGATACCAAAAAAAAAAGGAGCTTGAATATATCCTTTCCTATGGTCCACTCTATCTGCGTACCAAATTTCATTCAAATTGGTTCAGTAGTTTAGGCGTGAAAACGTAATGGACACACTCACATACACAAATACACACAGAGAGAGAAAGAGGGATAATTGCTTTGGCATTTATTGTATTACTAGCCTTCCGCCAGCGGCTTCGCCCGCGTGGACTCGTTTTATAGGTTCCCGTAGGATAAAAACTATCCTATGTCCTTTCCTAAGGTCCACTCTATCTGTAATCCAAATTTCACTAAAATTTGTTCAGTAGTTTAAGCGGGAAAGCGTAGCAGACAGACAGACAGATAGAGTTACTTTCGAATTTATAATATTATAGTAGGGATAAGTATGGATTCGAAGTGCAGCAGACTCTAACTAAGATGATATCGTATCGTAAGACGATATCGTAAGCGTAAGAGATGATATCGACGTCCTAACAAACTTTTCACCTTGTTATTTCCGTCCAATTTTTTTAATATTCGAAGCATACAAAAGAAATTGGAAGTGAGACACGAACTTGGCAATAACTTAGTCCCACACTTTGCTTTGCAAAGTTACTCCTCCGCTACTTTGAAAATATCGGCTACTATTTCAGTAGGGAGTTCGACTGACTTGTTAATGGAAACTGGGTTTTCATTTTAAATTTTCCAATAGGTTTGGGGTCGGTCATATATTTTATTCTTAAGCTAATTTTCTATCTTTTTTTAGAAAAATACGTTAACCTTAGAATAATTACATTATATAAACCAAGCTCGCGCGCCCAAATTGAAGTATTTTAATTGGTGCCATTAATGGCACCAAACGCCGGGCCACTCCGCCAGACTTAAGATTAAATTTTATCACAACACTTTCCAAAATCAAAAGAAGTCTAATAAAATAACTTTTCACGGTGTTTTCAATATTTTGTAGGTAGTATTTTATAGTTAAATTGGTCAAAATAAAAATATTTTGTTAGTCAAACGTGACATCTGTGTGAATCTATTTAGTGCTTCAATTTTGACAGTGCGCTTGTATGAAGACACTCATTCTATATTATTCTAAGACGTTAAGTAATAACTAACTTAGACATTTTAATTGACTTCGAACTATGAGGTTATCAATTCGTCACATATAGTAATTAATCAGTGCAATAATTATGATATGATTTGACGGGCTGCAACCCTTTTGCGTCCCAATGCTAAGCACGGGTCTTTCTCCATTTTTATTGAGAATATTTATTAGGGAGGCCGGCAGCCAATTCCATCACGCTGCTCCAAGGCGGGCTGGTGGATGATCTGATCTGATCTAAGAATTTGATTTACTTAATTAAAAAAAAATGTTCTCAATTCAAAAAAAAAGGTCCCACACAGGCGAATTCATTAATCCACTTTTTGAAATCGCTTCAAAAGTGGAGTACTCCTACAATAACTCTTCATTAATCTGACAGATTGTTAAACTTTTACTATGGCAATACCGATTTATAGTCAACTAGCCTTCCGCCAGTGGGATTGCCCGCATGGACCCGTTTTATAGGTTCCCGTAGAATAAAAACTATCCTATGACCTGTCCCAAGGTCCACTCTGTCCGGGAAAGCGTAGCAGAGAGACAGACAGAGTTACTTTCGAATTTATAATATTTGTAGGGAAGTAGGGATTTAGATGTTTTAATGCTAGATATTATATTAAGTGATTATCATTAATATGATAAAATATATCTTCAATTATATCTATGTTACTGTATTTATATCATAGTTTACATTTTAATGGGAAGAAAAAAACATTTATAAATCATGCCATATCATACATCGCATTTAAATAACATACAACAGATAAAACATACTATAGATAGAACAATGGAAAAATTAAAATTAAAAGAATAAATTTTATTTATGTTGTACGGGTTAGACGTACGAATGTGAATAAATAAAAGGATTTTATAAAAATGTAAAAATTATAATTATAAAAGATCTACGACTATGATGAAATGAATGAGATACGAATGGTGAGTCACGCGCGACACTCTTGATGACCGATAGCGAAAAACTAACTACTTATTACAAGTAAAATATTAATGTGAAATAATTTGGGTCATAACAAAAATGCAACCTAAGTACCTAAATGTAGCGCTTATTAAACTCGTACATATGTTATGGGTCAAATTTGACAATCGTTCAAAGATGATACCCACAGAACATATTAAAACAGGTTAGAATGGAAATGTGGGCGGGGCAGACGCGCCAAGGAATTTTGAGCAAACGCACAAAATTCCAAAATTTCTACAGAAACACGCGATCGTGCTACGATATGCGTGCTTGTGTGCGTGCTTGGGTGTGATTCGTTCATTTGAAATCGCGTGATTGTGCGGCGCTAAGATTGGCTAGATTTGAAATTGCAAATATGTGCGTAAGCTTCGTATTTATTTAAGTACAGATGTAATGGAGGTGAAAGGCGGGACCAGTCTTCATACGAACATCGCATTATTGCCGTTCTACCTCTCTTAATAATGTTCTGTAATGATACCATACAAATAAATATATTTTTATTTTTAACAGTTATTATCCTTATGCAGTTGTTGTGGGACGATTCTAGCTAAGTATTTGTTGAGTATCTCTCGCGTATTCGCTTCACGCAATGAATTCAGTTACTCGTAGCTAGCTTTATCGCATGTAAAAACAACCGAACTGTAGGCCGATTTATGAAAAGCGTTACTATTCACACTGCTGCATTTTCATGTAGCGACAGGTTGCGGCGTCAAGCTTAATGAACGTGTGTTGTGTAATGTGCGCTTCACAGACAACACTCATATATATGCCGTGCAAAACGTGCGCTCACCTGTCGCAAGCTAATCGAAGCTCACATGCGCAACACATACACTTATATAAGATACAACACATACACTTATATAAGTGTATGTGTTGCGCATGTGAGCTTCGCGCAATCAGCTCGGTGGTGTGCTTAACGGCGATTAGCTTGCGACTATACTATTTACATTTTTTTTTCAAAGTTCCCTCCAGTTAGTCCTGCAATTTTTCAATTTATATTTCACCATTTTTCTATTTATATTTCACCATATTTCAATTTATATGTGGACGTACCACCACTGCAGCCACTTCTGCCGTAAAGCGATTCTATTGTGTTTCGGAAAAACAAGTAGAGAGGTAAAAAGGGGCAGTTTGCTGGCCAGATATTTACATGTGGCGACCATCAGCCTTCCGAGTAGCAACGCAAAGGTATACAACCACTAGCAAACTTGGTCTTGCTTAAGGTGTTATGTGGATGTCCAAAATCTGCAGTGACCTTTTAACACTGCGTAGTCTACATGCTCTATTCAAATAAAAAAAATCCACATGGTTGAAACTTCATACTCGCATTTGGTTTTCATGAATATGCGACTATATTGTTTTATTGTGTTAGATGATACCTACTGGCGATTTATTATTTTTTGCAGTTATTTCTATAACGTATATCAAACGAAAGTCCTTTATTCGCGCTTTGCGCAATAAGTAAGTTTATTAATCGAAAACAAATATGGCGGATCTCACAATATGACAATGGATAGAATCAAATCGTTGCTAAAGCCCATGCTCGTACCTACGCACAATCTCAAGCACGCTCCAGTTTTGTAGCACTTTTCCATAGAAACACAAATCAATTGTTTCAAACATGAGTGGACCTAGCTCGATAATAGAACTACGCGGGATTTGCATACATACTTACATTATTCTTGCTTCACTTTAGAAAATGGCATACAAGTATTAATTCCTCTCTCAAACTAATACTTAGCTAGGTTAAATTGAAAGATTACTAATTTTCAGTCGTCAAAAGTAAATTATTTTTTCTTAAATTTACAATTTAAAGTCCTTTCTCGTTGAATAGTTATAAGTAACTAACATACGCCAATACTACAAATAAGTAGTAATATGGCTGCAACGGCACTTCACGGCACGGGTAATTATTGGGGAGGCCTGGAGCTTACTCCACAACGCTGCTGAAATTCGAGTAGGTGGAGAGTAGTGATAGCAAATATGAAAGCACACCATTTTATTAAACCTTCTTTAAGCATAACTCATATGCAACAGCACATGCAACAAAAATAAAACGGCTTCGGAAAAATCCCAATACAATTGCGTACATTTATATCAATTTAGTTTGTCGCGCCCTCCTGCGGCCCAATACCACATTTTGGCGGTCTTGTTTTAGACGGCGCTACAGATGGGATGAATTTTCAATCTGCCTCCATTATCTTGCGATTATAAGGGTGGGTCCAGACGAATTGGGGTGTTTTTGCTCCACGAGTCTAACCTCAGCTCGGCCGCTGGCTCCTAGCCGTCAGGTGAGTTGTAAAAGGGTTTTAGTCTTTTATTTACTAATACTTTTTAAATTTTGTATTTTATTATATTACCTCCCTTCTTTTCCCTCTAGGAGTTTGTGTTTATATAAATGTAAAATTGTCGCCTTCACCTATTTTGTCATAATAGCACATGCACTCAAAGTAAAACGACTTCATGGCAAAATCCCAAAACAATCGCGTACATTTGTATCAATTTAGTTTTCGCGGCCTCCTGCAGCCCAATACCACATTTTGGCGGTCTTGTTTTAAACGGCGCTACAGATAGGATGATTTTTCAATCTGCCTCCATTATCTTGCGATTATAAGGGTGGGTCCAAACGAATTGGGGTGTTTTTGTGCCACGATTCTAATCTTAGAGCAGCTCCCCCGCTGGCTGCTAGCCGTCGCCGCGTCGGGAGAGTTGTTAAAGGATGTTAGTCCCATAGTTTTTGTTATTTTAGGGCACGCACAGCAGGAAAATGGGGGAACAATATATGTAGAACTCCCACAATCAATCCGAGCAGGGAGTGACAGAAAACCAGCTCGGCGTGTGACCAAGTACCTACCTGCTGCGTCGGAAAAGCTGAGTCACGCCCTTTTGCCTAGGTTATGTGTATTATTATGCAATTTTTTTTATATAGTTTAAGTGTCACTAAGTGTTACAATATCTAAAGGCAATAAATGGATTTTATTATTACGTATCTCTCCTCATAGGTCACGGGTCGAAGATGTTATTTGACCCGGTCATTTAGAAGGCTTCCGTCGGGACATATTTTACTAAACGACGCCTTAGACGCGCAACTTTGATTTTGAAGCGCATGTATGCGCGAAACATTAAGATACGTGAAGACTGACATTTTCCGGTACAAAAGTAACACGCGTGTAAGCGCGTTTGCCGAAACGACCTTATACGCCCCGAAAAATACACTAGTTTGAAACCGTTCTTAAGCCGAAATGTCAAATAGCACACGCACCGAAAATAAAACGACTTCATGGCCAAATCCCAAAACAATCGCGTACATTTATATCAATTTAGTTTTCGCGCCCTCTTGCAGCCCAATACCACGTTTTGGCGGTCTTGTTTTTGGAGGCCGCAGCAGATGGGATGATTTTTCAATCTGCGTCCATTATCTTGTTATTACAAGGGTGCGTCCAGACAAAGGTGAGTCCAGACGAATTGGGGTGTTTAACCACTAGTCTAACCTCAGAAGAGCTCGGCCGCTGGCTACTAGCCGTCGTGAAAGGGCGTTATTCCGATACATTTTTAAAGTTGAGAACAATATTTTTTTTATTACTACGAATCTACGAATTAGTAGTATGAAGTAGTTCAGGTGATTTACAAAAAACTCCGATATTGCGTCTTCTATTTCGATGCATGCGCAATGCTGTCATCGCATAAAATTTAGTGCGACTAATTATACCACTGCCGCTACAACTAGTATTTTTTAACAAGAATTAAAAAATACTTAGTTGTAGATCGAACAGGGAAGTACAGCTGCATCTATTTTTACATCCATCCAGCACAATTTGTCCAAATAGACGCATTTTCAACTTGTGTGTAGTAAGTTAACATTATGAGACTAAATTACCGATAATACGAGTATCTATAAAATTGTATGTTTCGTGTCTTATAGTTTGGTACTTCAAAAGTACTTCACTTTTGCAAGTGATTGTTTATAGTATTAATTGCAAGTCATTCAAAATCCTCCTTAAACAGCTACAATTCCAATCAACTTCATTATTTTTGTAACTATCAAAATGAAATTCGTTGCTCTATGGCCCCTACGACCGACAAGGTCTCGCGGGGGTGTCCGTGATTTATCGACACCGCTGACGTGCTGGACACGCCTTTATTTTTTAAATCCCGCTTTATTTTAACCATTTTTCGATCATCGGCTGCGAGATTAACTTTGATATACATATAATGTATAGTTAACCAGCCAGAAATCCGCCGTTATAAATCGACGCTGGGTAAACGTCACTTGATTTGTGCACTTTTTTAAGCCAATTTTAAGGAATAAAATCAAATTAAATGCTGTCAAGCCAAAACACGGAACTTTATTTTTAAATGGTTTAAATTATATGTGGATTCAATACTGAATATTTCTTCAAAATAATGTTTTTCTAAAATGTAACAGAAAATTGTTAAAGTTCCTTGATAACTTCTTGCATTTTATATCGACTCTACTGCCTATAGTATGTTGAAAAACTGATTAAATTACCTCCTGACAGGGTTAAAATTCCACCGACACCATCTGGACTCGAATCCAATACCCGCTTTTTTGCCGGGCATATAAATTATAATGCGACATTCTTCCGTGTAAGACTTTTGAGCGGTCTATGAGTAGGGATACTCGAAGAAAGCTATAAAAACCTTTTTTTATCTAAATGGAGTTTAGTTCGTCTGAAACAAGCTACGTACCTAAGTGATCGCTACAGCAAATGGACATCTACACAAAACCTTAAGTATGCCTACGTCTTGCCCGTGGTCTTCTGCAGTTCGGCTACTATTCTGATGATTTATGGTCGCCTCATGTAAGTCTAGCAAGCAACTGCACCTTTCCACCGTGACCGAAGCACAATCTAATTTTACTTCACAACAGAAGTAGGTACAGCGGTTGTACTTTTCGTGCTAGATAATGATAATAGAACTTTTATAATTTGACATCAAAGTTCTGAAACATACAAAAAGGAAGTTCTGCTCAAAATTTATAGATATTACTAGCGAACCCGGCAGACGTTGTCCTGCCTTAAACTATCAGAAATTAAATAATATTGCGACTATAAATTGAGATGTAAGTTACCCTATCTTTAAAGTTGGATCAAAGTGCACACCGTGCGCAAATTTTATTAAAATCGGTTAAGTAGTTTAGGAGTCCATCGCGGACTAATAACGTGACATGTAATTTATATAAATATATTAAAATATGACTTATATAAAAACTAGTTTTCCACCCGCTGCTGAACAAACGTGTAGCCCGAGTGGGCTATAGGTTTTTCCTTAGGAATGCGATATTTTCCTCGGGTAAAAAGTAGCCTATGTCAGTCTTCGGCCTTTCAACAATACAAGAAATCTGGACAACCCTCAGAACCACTGCGACGTGAAAGAAACAAACAAACACACTTTCACATTTATAATACTCGTTTATGTATGGATTTGACTTCTCAATAGTTCTCAATAACACCTTTGCCTCTACAATGAAGCATCATCCTGTTGACCAACTCACGAACAGCCAATAAAATTTTATGCGCACTAAATTTCAAGACAAACTCTGTTATTGTCAGTTGACTGTTAGCTCAATTTTATGCTTTCCGAGCTTATTCTTGAAATATTGTATGAAGCATTGCACGAATCGCTGGTAATAAGAGTTTATGTCCCCAAACTTTCTGTTAGAGTTGACAGTAAAACGTAGTGGATAATAATTATTGTATTGTGATTATATTGTAAGCGGGGAATACATAATAATATAATGTAAGGAGTGTATCCGTTCGTTGCGAACAGTTTTTCGTACAGATTCTTGTCGGTATCTTATTACATTTCAGTTTGAGCAGCGATAGGCAAGTGGAGAAGACACCTATCAGCTGCGTTACAGAACCCCGGTTCCAATCCTGGGAAGCACCTTTGGGCAAAGCAATTTGTTAGTATGCTGTTGTTTGGATGCTGGGCACAGGTCTACTCTCACAAGTAAGGGGAATTTAGGCTAAATTCCACCACGCTGGCCAAGTGCGGATATATACATCATGCCTTCCAGAAATTATGAGTTTCTATCAAGCATGCTCGGTGATGGAGAACATCGTAAATAATTAAATATCACAATATTTTCCATCACCGTGGAACAGCGATAAATACGCACATCTCAAATTTCTTTGTCCTAGATGCTCCGAGGATTAAAACCCGGTATCTCCGTATCGGAGACCACGGTCTTTATCGCTCGGCCATCGCTGCGCTCTTGCGGGACAATATTGTAATTAAAATCCATTACATTACTTTCCTTCAATTTGCATGTACAAAGTTACACAAAAGTCCTCAAAGGTGTTCATGTCTACTAACTCAAGCTAGGCCACAATAGTTGACAGTGTCCTGATTCTATAAAGATTTAATACAAGCATTAACACTGAAACAGCTAATAACCATAGTGAACCCATTAGACCAATTACTCCTCACCTCTTTGACTATCAGATCAAATCTCAAAATTGTAACTTCCACTCGACCTACTTTTTAGAACTCCTTTGCCTCTGAAACCTAGAAAGTAGGTGAGAGCCTCACACAAACATACCATTTTGTTTGTACAACCCTTTTAAACAGATGAGAATATGAAGTTTCAGAGGCTAGTTCCGAAAATGTAAGTGCTCCAACTTTTGTGTACGCAGAAAGCATCCTTCATTATTTGTTTTTAAAGTAGATTTTATATTGGTCATTTTTTATTAATTAAAATAGAGTTGCGTTGTGTGATCGCTGCAGCCCATGGACATTTATACAATGTATACAATGGCTTAATTACAGTGAGGCTAAACGTGAGCCGCCATATTGTAGAACGTATCGCAATAACAATCCGGCTAATCGTGGACCCGCCAAAATACAGAACGGCCCTGTTTTAGGAACCGGCTAGCTCAGCTAGCCTAGCTGTAATGTTATACGGCGGATTATACGATCCGTCTGCGACATATACATAACCTCAAACAAACTTTGTCTTTAATGAAATCGTATACGGTTACGCTGCTACTCTAGAAGCTAATACATGAGACACCCCCCCCCCCCCCCCTTTGACCAAGAACCTGGGTACGCCCATGGAACTGCTTCCCGACAGAATTGTAAGCAATTTTGATGCTCCCTCGTTCGAACCACGCACGTTTTATGCAAAGAACGCGAGAGAAACTTAGTCCATAGTCCACCACGCTGTCCAAGTGCAAGTGCGTAAAGGTCAGGTATAGGACATCATGTCTTCGAGAAATTTTAAAATACTCCCAGGCATTCACTTTGATGGAAAACATCGTAATTAATAAAATATCCCTCACCGTGGAGTGGCGATAAATAACTTAGCGTTCAGTTTCTGATGCTCCACCGAAAGTCCTATAAGACTTTACCTATATCTTTCCGGACGCTTTGGCTTGAAAACGACTCTAGGGCAGTTTGGTCTTTTATGTATTTCTTCCTATTTATCTGTATTTTTACCAACGTTATCTGGATCTTTATTTCAACGTTTGCACATCAAACGTCCCAATACATTAGCTGCAAGCCTATTTGTGTCCCACTGATGGGCGCGGTCTCTGACCTTTATTGGGGAGGCCTCGAGCTTACTGCCACTCTGCTCCAATTCATGTTGGTGGAGTCGTCCCAATACTCCTTTTAATAATATGTAGCACACAGCTGCTCTTATATACATCACTTAAAATAAGGTAATCCGCGTTCTCGTATATACGTACTCATTGACAAACATACGAATTTAGGAGTAGCAAAACGCTCGCTTGGCTATCTAGATCTTAAACGAGTATGCAAATCGTTCCTTTAGAGCTATTAGAAGATATATTTGACAAGGCTAGGACTCACTTTAACAATGAATGTCGATGTATACTATGAAGGTCGGTGTCAGGTAGAAAGTGGTACTTAATAGATTTCTTTAACTTTTAATATCCCTTAAATGCATGCGATCTACGCAGCTAAGCCTATCGGGAGTGGTCAGGTGTTTAATGGGTGACCGCATGCATTTGCGCGTTTCCGTGATTTGGAGGGCATGGTAAGCCGTTTGTCCCGGTTGTTATCGATATATAACAGTCGATAAGCCTCAGGCAAGGCTTTATGGGCAGTTTGATCATCCGACAGCGGGTTGACCACTAACCCGCAATTTCCACGAACCCACACTAGAGACTTCGTGGAGTAAGCTCCAGTCCATAGTGTCTCACACGATCAGCTATCACGTGTGCACCTAAAGCCGATGATCGGGAAAAAAATGACATTCATAACGTTGCAGGCTACAGCCAATTAACAATGCGCTTGACATACATAATAACTAACGAAATTAGGTAAGTATATAAGTAAAGGGAATTAAAAACATGAATTAACGAGTCACAGTAAACGTATATCTACAGTGCAATTTTTTTTAAGTCCATTGGAAGATCTGACAAGGGTTAAGACTCGCTTTACGAATGAGTTCCGATATAGATCTATGTAGGTCACGGTTTAGTAAAAAGTAGTAACAGACATCTCCCAGTCCTTTACGCACTTTAAAAAAACGGCAAATTGTTTGTAAAGTAGGTTTACGATCGAGATGTTTACGTGATAACGTCCGCACGAGAAAATCTCCATTCGTTTGTATGCCGCTAGAGTGAGAGAGACGGAAGATCGGTCCACTCACTCGAACGCTATGCCAGCCTCCGCTCGTGAGGATTCCGCGTGACAAGTTTCACGGAATGACTGGCAGCGCTCGAGATGAGACGGGAGATCGGTCCGTCTCTCTCTCGTTATACCTGCGATCGCGCTCGTGAGGTTTTGGTGTGACACAAGTTTCTGAACATGTCACCCGACTAAAACGATTTTAAAGACGTTATCACGTCAAAAATTACTACATTATTTGTCACCTACAATCCTAAACCGAATTCAACCCAATTTAAAAAAAGTGGCCATGTGCGTGTCGAACTCGCCCATGAAGGGATACGTAGTAGCAAGCAATAATTTTTTCGTCAGCAAAAATAAATTTGTTTTTCATAGTGTTTGTATGAACGACAAAGTTATATTTGCGGTTTTTAAAAATTTACTATATCTCAAAAACTGCGTACTATATCTCGTTCGAACAAATTTTCATTGAAAGTTTTTATTGAGATCTACAACATATATTTTTGATAGATTTTTCACTTTCTTACTTTAAACGTTAGAGGGACACACATTTTAGCACTTTGGAAGTGTCTATCTTTCAAACTATTAACTTTGAGAATAAAATATTTTAGGAACATCAATATCATTTTAAAAGACCTGTCTATAGACACCCTACACGAATAGGTTTATGAAAAAAAAATTTGTTTAAGTTTTAATGTATGGAGAGCCCCCACTTATTTTTTTTTGTATGGCTGCAACCCTTTTTGCGTCCCACTGCTGGGCACGGGTCTCTTCCCCCTTAATGGGGAGGCCTTATTTGTATAAAAATCGTAAAGCGGTTCAGAGATTACATCTACCTACAAAGTTTCAACTTTGAAGTCCTAATAGTTTTGGAATGAAGTGGCTGTGACATACGGACGGACAGACAGACAGACATGACGAATCTATAAGGGTTCCGTTTTTTTGCCATTTTGGCTACGGAACCCTAAAAAGGCAATAATAATTTTGTCTATCACTTACTTTCTGAGGAAAATTGTCAATTAATATTAATAAATAAAAGGATACGGTACTTTATATTACTGATACTAAACTTTGAGAAGATTAGTTAATAGCCTAAATGTTTCGCGGAGCTTATCGCATAAAACAACAAGGAGGTATTTTTTCCGTAAAACAAATTGCAAGGGCGATCTTAATAAATCGTCCGTAATAAAAATGCCAGGATCACGGACAGAACAATGGGTCACCGGCCCATCTTGGCATAATTTCAGCAGTCGTGCGCAATGTCCTTGGAATATTTAGAAATGGAAGCGGTACATAGTATGAAAATCTATACATATAGATAATAGGATAATAAAAAGTATTAAAATATGATAAAGAAACTCAATTTTATTAATAAGTATTTTAACAATTTAATTTTTCCATTTAAACAGTCTGTCAATCATTAGTTCCTGCTTTCGTTCATTCAAAAATATATCACGAAATGGCTGTCATTTCTTTTGTACTGTTTTCGAATTGAACACGTCTTCCAAAGCAGCGGTAAACAGCTTCGGGGATATAACATCCCCTTGTCGTACTCCGCGCTGCAGTGGAATAGGTCCAGTGCTTCCGTCGTGAACTCGGACTGTCATAGTTGCGGCTTTGTACAAACACTTCAACACCTCGATGTACCGATAGTCAATCTGGCATCGCTGGAGAGACTCTAGCACCGCCCAGGTCTCGATAGAATCAAAGGCTTTCTCATAGTCCACATACGCAATACATAGCGGCAGGTTATACTCCTCGGTCTTTTGTATAACCTGTCGCAGCGTGTGTATGTGGTCCATGGTACTATAGCCTTTTCGGAATCCGGCTTGTTCGGGAGGCTGGAAGTCGTCTAGCCTGCGCGCAATACGATTAGTAAGAACCCTTGAAAACAGCTTATAGACGTGGCTCAGAAGCGCGATGGGTCTATAGTTCTTCAAAAGGGCTCTGTCACCCTTTTTGAAGAACAAAACCACCACGCTTCTGCTCCACGCCTCTGGGACAGTTCCACTACTGATGACGGTATCGAACAGTTTTTGGAGCGCCACTAGGAGGGGTTTCCCTCCAGCCTTCAGCAGCTCTGATGTGATACCGTCATCTCCCGGTGCTTTGTTGTTTTTAAGCTGATTAAGGGCCCTTCTAATTTCGTACAGGCTGACGTCCGGGATATCTTCGGTATAGTGTCGGGTCAATTTGGCTCTCTTATCGTTTACCACATCGGTAGCGGGAGCTTTTGAGGAGCTGTACAACCGTCCGTAGTACCTCTCAATTTCTCTCTGAACTTCAGGCTTAGACGAAACTACAGCGCCTGACTCAGTCCTCAACCTCGTTAACTGGCTTTGCCCTACACTCAGATCTCTTGTGAACACTTTTGTGCCTTGGTTGCGCTCAATAGTGTTTTTGACGCGCTGTGTGTTGTGAGCACGCAGATCGCGTCGTCTGCAGCAAGAGATCTGTTTGTTGAGCTGCCTGTATTTCGACATTGAAGACGGGGACCGAACGCATAGTTCACGCCTTTCCTTTATAAGACCGAGGGTTTGTTCAGAGAGCACTTGGGGTCTACTACTGGAGGGGGTCTTAAAGAACTTGGACCCTACCTCATGGACGGTTTGTACCATCCTGGTGTTGTATTCGTCCACAGACTCGCATTTTTCTAGGCCCGCGAAACGATTTCGCAACTCAAGCTGAAAGTTCTCGGAGCCCTGGATTTGGACAGGTGTTGGTCGAAGCGTAGACTTCATAAGGCGTGACCGTTCCAGCTTGATGTTGATATTTAATGTGCCTCGTACCATTCGGTGATCACTTCCGGTTTTAAACCTGTTGATCACGGAGACATCATTAAATATGTGCCGTTTGTCTGCCAAAATGAAGTCTATCTCGCTTTTCGTGGAACCGTTGGGACTTATCCAATTCCACTTGCGATGAGGCTTCTTCTTGAAGAAGGAGTTCATCATGAAGAGGTTCTCCTTCTCCAAGAAGTTAGCAAGCAAGTGGCCTCGGTGGTTCCGTTGACCAAATCCAAAGGGCCCTACTTTCTGCTCGTCGCCGTCTCGCGTGCCCAGTCTTGCATTGAAATCCCCCATCACCACCGTGAAATGAGTCTTAGAGGCATGTATGGCTCTACTGACGTCCTCATACATAGCCTCAACCTCATCGTCTGGGTGTGTCGCGGTCGGTGCGTATACCTGTATGACCTTCAACGAATACCGTTTTGATATTCTGAGTATAAGGTACGCTACCCTTGCTGACACACTTTCGACTTTCGTCACGTTGTTGACGAGGGACCTGTGGACGAGAAACCCGACACCACCTTGGGACAGATGTTCGCCCTCCCGGTGATAGAATAAGTTACCGGATTTAAGGATTACCGTGTCCTCCCCCTCTCTTCGGACTTCGGATAATCCTACGATACTCCAGCGTAACTTATCTATCTCTGCTTCCAGCTCATGTATCTACTCGTCGGTTCTCAGTGTCCTGGTGTTGTATGTTGCCAGGTGCAGAGGTCGTTTTCTTTTGTGACAGCCGAATCTCTGCCGGAGATTCTTAGCACCCCCTGCCCCGCCGTTACCATGGCCGCTGTCGTAACCAGGGATAGCGGGGCCGCCGGGGACTGGGGGCCGAGGTTTAATTGTGACTGCCATAGGGGGTTTTTGCCATAGTCACCACGCTTGGCATTGCGGGTTGGTGACCGCAGTAGATGATACGTTACACAGGAAGACGCTGCTGCCCATCTCCTGGAATGTGTCCCTTGGTCGCCTCCTACGACCTCCTGGGAAGAATCGGAGTGGTGCTATTCTAACGCCGTACACCACACGGCAACTTACTTACTTTATTTTTAAATGGTACTTTATTTTTAAATGGTTTAAATTAAATGTGGATTCAATACTGAATATTTCTTCAAAATAATGTTTTTCTAAAATGTAACAGAAAATTGTTAAAGTTCCTTGATAACTTCTTGCATTTTATATCGACTCTACTGCCTATAGTATGTAGAAAAACTGAATAAATTACCTCCTGACAGGGTTAAAATTCCACCGACACCATCTGGACTTGCCTCCAATACCCGCTTTTTTGACCCGGGCGTATAAATTATAATGCGACACCCTTCCGTGTAAGACTTTTGAGCGGTGTATGAGTAGGGATACTCGAAAAAAGCTATAAAAACCTTTTTTTGTCTAAATGGAGTTTAGTTCGTCTGAAACAAGCTACGTAAGTGATCGCTACAGCAAATGGACATCTACACAAAACCTTAAGTATGCTTACGTCTTGCCCTTGCTCTTCTGCAGTTCGGCTACTTGTCTGATGATTTATGGTCGCCTCATGTAAGTCTAGCAAGCAACTGCACCTTTCCACGGTTACCGAAGCACAATCTAATTATACTTCAAAACAGAAGTAGGTACAGCGGTTGTACTTTTCGTGCTAGATAATGATAATAGAACTTTAATAATTTGACATCAAAGTTCTAAAACATACAAAAAGGAAGTTCTGCTCAAAATTTATAGATATTACTAGCGAACCCGGCAGACGTTGTCCTGCCTTAAACTATCAGAAATAAAATAATATTGCGACTATAAATTAAGATGTAAGTTATCCTATCTTTAAAGTTGGATCAAAGTGCACACCGTGTGCAAATTTTATTAAAATCGGTTAAGTAGTTTAGGAGTCCATCGCGGACAAATAACGTGACATGTAATTTATATAATTAAAATATGACTTATATAAAAACTAGTTTTCCACCCGCTGCTGAACAAACGTGTAGCCCGAGTGGGCTATAGGTTTTTCCTTAGGAATGCGATATTTTCCTCGGGTAAAAAGTAACCTATGTCAGTCTTCGGCCTTTCAACAATACCAATACAAGAAATCTGGACAACCCTCAGAACCACTGCGACGTGAAAGAAACTAACAAACAAACAAACAAACACACTTTCACATTAAATTTATAATACTCGTATAAGTATGACTTCTCAATAGTTCTCAATAACACCTTTGCCTCTACAATGAAGCATCATCCTGTTGACCAACTCACGAACAGCCAATAAAATTTTATGCGCACTAAAGTTCAAGACAAACTCTGTTATTGTCAGTTGACTGTTAGCTCAATTTTATGCTTTCCGAGCTTATTCTTGAAATATTGTATGAAGCATTGCACGAATCGCTGGTAATAAGAGTTTATGTCCCCAAACTTTCTGTTAGAGTTGACAGTAAAACGTAGTGGATAATATTATATTGTATTGTGATTATATTGTAAGCGTGGAATACAAATAATGTAAGGAGTGTTTCCGTTCGTTGCGAACAGTTTTTCGTACAGATTCTTGTCGGCATCATATTACCTTTCAGCGTGAGCAGCGATAGGCAAGTGGCGAAGACACCTATCAGCTGCGTTGCAGAACCCCGGTTCCAATAAGCACCTTTGGGCAAAGCCAAGTTGCTTTATTATTAGGGCGTATTTATGCTCCATGGTTATATTGGTTATATTTTTTTTCGACCTTTTTTATGTCCCCCTGCTGGGCACAGGTCTACTCTCACAAGTAAGGGGAATTTAGGCTAAATTCCACCACGCTGGTCAAGTGCGGATAATGTACATCATGCCTTCCAGAAATTATAAGTTTCTATCAAGACTGCTCGGTGATGGAGAACATCGTAAATAATTTAATATCATAATATTTTCCACTACCGTGGAACAGCGATAAATACGCACATCTCAAATTTCTTTGTCCTAGGTGCTCCGAGGATTTAAACCCGGTATCTCCTTGTCGGACACCACGGTCTTTATCGCTCGGCCATCGCTCCGCTCTTGCGGGACAATATTGTAATTAAAATCCATTACATTACATACTTTCCTTCAATTTGCATGTACAAAGTTACACAAAAGTTCTCAAAGGTGTTCATGTCTACTAACTCAAGCTAGGCCACAATAGTTGACTGTGTCCTGATTCTATAAAGATTTAATACAAGCATTAACACTGTAACAGCTAATAATCATAGTGAACCCATTAGACCAATTACTCCTCACCTCTTTGACTATCAGATCAAATCTCAAGATTGTAACTTCCACTCGACCTACTTTTTAGAACTCCTTTGCCTCTGAAACCTAGAAAGTAGGTGAGAGCCTCACACAAACATATACCATTTTGTTTGTACAACCCTTTTAAACAGATGAGAATATGAAGTTTCAGAGGCTAGTTCCGAAAATGTAAGTGCTCCAACTTTTGTGTACGCAGAAAGCATCCTTCATTATTTGTTTTTAAAGTAGATTTTATATCGGTCATTTTTTATTAATTAAAATAGAGTAGTGTTGCGTGATCGCTGCAGCCCATGGACATTTATACAATGTATACAATGGCTTCATTACAATGAGGCTAAACGTGAGCCGCCATATTGTAGAACGTATCGCAATAACAATCCGGCTAATCGTGGACCCGCACAATACAGAACGGCCCTGTTTTAGGAACCGGCTAGCTGTAATGTTATACGATCCGTCTGCGACATATACATAACCTCAAACAAACTTTGTCTTGAATGAAATCGTATACGGTTACGCTGCTACTCTAGAGGCTAATACATGAGACAGACAACCCCCCCCCCCCTTTGACCAAAAACCTGGGTACGCCCATGGAACTGCTTCCCGACAGAATTGTAAGCAATTTTGGTGCGTTTGGCGCGTATAGGTCAGGTATAGGATATCATGCCTTCGAGAAATTTTAAAATACTCCCAGGCATTCACTTTGATGGAAAACATCGTAATTAATAAAATATCCCTCACCGTGGAGTGGCGATAAATAACTTAGCGTTCAGTTTCTGATGCTCCACCGAAAGTCCTATAAGACTTTACCTATATCTTTCCGGACGCTTTGGCTTGAAAACGACTCTAGGGCAGTTTGGTCTTTTATGTATTTCTTCCTATTTATCTGTATTTTTACCAACGTTATCTGGATCTTTATTTCAACGTTTGCACATCAAACGTCCCAATACATTAGCTGCAAGCCTATTTGTGTCCCACTGATGGGCGCGGTCTCTGACCTTTATTGGGGAGGCCTCGAGCTTACTGCCACTCTGCTCCAATTCATGTTGGTGGAGTCGTCCCAATACTCCTTTTAATAATATGTAGCACACAGCTGCTCTTATATACATCACTTAAAATAAGGTAATCCGCGTTCTCGTATATACGTACTCATTGACAAACATACGAATTTAGGAGTAGCAAAACGCTCGCTTGGCTATCTAGATCTTAAACGAGTATGCAAATCGTTCCTTTAGAGCTATTAGAAGATATATTTGACAAGGCTAGGACTCACTTTAACAATGAATGTCGATGTATACTATGAAGGTCGGTGTCAGGTAGAAAGTGGTACTTAATAGATTTCTTTAACTTTTAATATCCCTTAAATGCATGCGATCTACGCAGCTAAGCCTATCGGGAGTGGTCAGGTGTTTAATGGGTGACCGCATGCATTTGCGCGTTTCCGTGATTTGGAGGGCATGGTAAGCCGTTTGTCCCGGTTGTTATCGATATATAACAGTCGATAAGCCTCAGGCAAGGCTTTATGGGCAGTTTGATCATCCGACAGCGGGTTGACCACTAACCCGCAATTTCCACGAACCCACACTAGAGACTTCGTGGAGTAAGCTCCAGTCCATAGTGTCTCACACGATCAGCTATCACGTGTGCACCTAAAGCCGATGATCGGGAAAAAAATGACATTCATAACGTTGCAGGCTACAGCCAATTAACAATGCGCTTGACATACATAATAACTAACGAAATTAGGTAAGTATATAAGTAAAGGGAATTAAAAACATGAATTAACGAGTCACAGTAAACGTATATCTACAGTGCAATTTTTTTTAAGTCCATTGGAAGATCTGACAAGGGTTAAGACTCGCTTTACGAATGAGTTCCGATATAGATCTATGTAGGTCACGGTTTAGTAAAAAGTAGTAACAGACATCTCCCAGTCCTTTACGCACTTTAAAAAAACGGCAAATTGTTTGTAAAGTAGGTTTACGATCGAGATGTTTACGTGATAACGTCCGCACGAGAAAATCTCCATTCGTTTGTATGCCGCTAGAGTGAGAGAGACGGAAGATCGGTCCACTCACTCGAACGCTATGCCAGCCTCCGCTCGTGAGGATTCCGCGTGACAAGTTTCACGGAATGACTGGCAGCGCTCGAGATGAGACGGGAGATCGGTCCGTCTCTCTCTCGTTATACCTGCGATCGCGCTCGTGAGGTTTTGGTGTGACACAAGTTTCTGAACATGTCACCCGACTAAAACGATTTTAAAGACGTTATCACGTCAAAAATTACTACATTATTTGTCACCTACAATCCTAAACCGAATTCAACCCAATTTAAAAAAAGTGGCCATGTGCGTGTCGAACTCGCCCATGAAGGGATACGTAGTAGCAAGCAATAATTTTTTCGTCAGCAAAAATAAATTTGTTTTTCATAGTGTTTGTATGAACGACAAAGTGCTTACTATATCTCGTTCGAACAAATTTTCATTGAAAGTTTTTATTGAGATCTACAACATATATTTTTGATAGATTTTTCACTTTCTTACTTTAAACGTTAGAGGGACACACATTTTAGCACTTTGGAAGTGTCTATCTTTCAAACTATTAACTTTGAGAATAAAATATTTTAGGAACATCAATATCATTTTAAAAGACCTGTCTATAGACACCCTACACGAATAGGTTTATGAAAAAAAAATTTGTTTAAGTTTTAATGTATGGAGAGCCCCCACTTATTTTTTTTTGTATGGCTGCAACCCTTTTTGCGTCCCACTGCTGGGCACGGGTCTCTTCCCCCTTAATGGGGAGGCCTTATTTGTATAAAAATCGTAAAGCGGTTCAGAGATTACATCTACCTACAAAGTTTCAACTTTGAAGTCCTAATAGTTTTGGAATGAAGTGGCTGTGACATACGGACGGACAGACAGACAGACATGACGAATCTATAAGGGTTCCGTTTTTTTGCCATTTTGGCTACGGAACCCTAAAAAGGCAATAATAATTTTGTCTATCACTTACTTTCTGAGGAAAATTGTCAATTAATATTAATAAATAAAAGGATACGGTACTTTATATTACTGATACTAAACTTTGAGAAGATTAGTTAATAGCCTAAATGTTTCGCGGAGCTTATCGCATAAAACAACAAGGAGGTATTTTTTCCGTAAAACAAATTGCAAGGGCGATCTTAATAAATCGTCCGTAATAAAAATGCCAGGATCACGGACAGAACAATGGGTCACCGGCCCATCTTGGCATAATTTCAGCAGTCGTGCGCAATGTCCTTGGAATATTTAGAAATGGAAGCGGTACATAGTATGAAAATCTATACATATAGATAATAGGATAATAAAAAGTATTAAAATATGATAAAGAAACTCAATTTTATTAATAAGTATTTTAACAATTTAATTTTTCCATTTAAACAGTCTGTCAATCATTAGTTCCTGCTTTCGTTCATTCAAAAATATATCACGAAATGGCTGTCATTTCTTTTGTACTGTTTTCGAATTGCGAATGTTAAACTTGCGGTGACATAACTAATCTTTAGTGTTATATTTGACAGTAATATAAATATGTACTCCTAAGGATGATTTGTCAATCATTAGTTCGTGCTTTCGTTCATTCAAAAATATATCACGAAATGGCTTTCATTTCTTTTCTTCTGTTTTCGAATTGCGAATGTTAAACCTGCGGTGACATAACTAATCTTTAGTGTTTTATTTGACAGTAATATAAATATGTACTCCTAAGGATGATTAAATGACTTCTTTCAATAGATTTGTTGTACTTTAGGAATTTCCTAAATGATTCTTGATTTTCACATCATTTTTACTAAAGGTTTTTTGACGTGATAACGTCTTTAAAATCGTTTTAGTCGGGTGACATGTTCAGAAACTTGTGTCACACCAAAACCTCACGAGCGCGATCGCAGGTATAACGAGAGAGAGACGGACCGATCTCCCGTCTCATCTCGAGCGCTGCCAGTCATTCCGTGAAACTTGTCCTCACGAGCGGAGGCTGGCATAGCGTTCGAGTGAGTGGACCGATCTTCCGTCTCTCTCACTCTAGCGGCATACAAACGAATGGAGATTTTCTCGTGCGGACGTTATCACGTAAACATCTCGATCGTAAACCTACTTTACAAACAATTTGCCGTTTTTTTGCTAATATTTTAAGTACCTACTTTAAACTTGATTATTTTTGATACTTACTCTGATCTGATACTTACTGAGGACAACGTCTGCCGGGTTCGCTAATAATTTCATATAGGTATCTGTTGCAATTTTACATCTTATATTGTAAACGTGCATGGCTCGGCGGCTAACGTAGAACGCAAGCGGTCTATGCAGCTAAGCCAAACGGGCGCGGTCGGGTGTTAGATGGGTGACCGCTAGTGGCAAAAAAAATCCGTGCTTCGGAGGGCACGTTTATCCGTCGGTCCCGGTAGTTGTCGATAGATAACAGTCGTTAACCTTGTCCACCAACCTTGTTTACCAACCCGCATTGGAGCAGCGTGGTGGAGTAAGCTCCAGGCCTCCCCAATAAGGGGGATAGGCCCATGCCTAGCAGTGGGACGCAAAAAGGGTTGCAGCCATTATGTAAATCAACTATAATTCGACAGAGAGCAGAGTCCCACTACCTTAAGGTTGACCTTAAGGTAGTGGGAACTTAACAGTCAACTGTTAGAGAATGCTTTAAGTTTTGAGCATGCAATTATGATAAATCATTTAATCTTATTAAATCTCATTAAATCAAATTACCACTATTTTCATTTTGCGGAGATTTTTATAGAGATATTTTAATTAGTCAAGTATTTTTTACATATTTCGACAGCTCTTATGTTTTATAATTTTAAAATAGTAATAGGTATATTTTTTTCATTTTCACAAGGTCCAGACTTAAATCGTACCGTTAATTAGTTATGGTAAGAAAAAGGATTAATAAATAACTTAATCTGATAAACTTTCCAAAGAAATTTTATGTTTTCATACTTACATAGTATGTAATACAAAGCAAAAAATTATTGGTACTATTTGTATTCAAATAGATAGATATATTTCACCACGTAGCACCTCAATTTGCAAACGTTCAAAGATATTCGACAACGGACCTTTTAACATTCAATCCCGTATCTACTGATATGTGAGTCATGTTAGCGAGCCAGATTTAATTTGCATAAATAGTCAAATACACAGTCCCAATGTAAACCATTCTAAATTCGATGGTCGGAAAGTTGTATCTCGGCAAACACGGACATTCGTAGCAAATGTGACCTGAATTAATATTTGACCGGCGTGTCCGTATACTCAACGGAACAGATGCTTGGGTATCTGTCAAAACTATGTTTACCACAATAGTCTGAATATTAGTGCCGCAGGAGGCCGTACTGAGGATAGGATTGGTTCGTTTAAATTACGAACTTGGTAGCCCAGCGTACTTATCTGAGAGGCGAGCGATCAGAATATGCTACAATTTTTTGAAGGCGTAGAGTATGAAAAAGTAGAGAAATCATTCTCCGAATCCGAATCAGTCCGGTATATTACTTAGCGCTTTGCGCAAGGTGGTTTGTTTAATTATTTATTGATTTTGTATGTCGTCAAACCTGAAAATTATTTGGCAGGCAAGATATAAAATAAAAATAAGTTTTGCTAACATCAGTCAAGCAAATAATTGAAGCAAGTATAATTTTTTTAAGAATTGTCACTTTTACAACTGACTAACAAGAAGGTGTAAAATCATCATTTTACTGTCGTGAGTCACGACAGCAAATCTTATTTTTTTATCTTAATATATATATATATTACGTGTCACGTTGTTAGTCCGCGATGGACTCCTAAACTACTTAACGATTTTAATAAAATTTGCACACCGTATGCAGTATGATCCAACTTGAAAGATAGGATAGCTTACATCTCAATTTATAGTCGCAATATTAATTTATTTCTGATACTTTAAGGCAGGACGACGTCTGCCGGATTCGCTAGTTTACATATATATTAATTTTTTTACGAAACTTAAAGCGAAGCATTGTACATACATTAAAAATGATAAGTACTTTAATGGACAATTAGGAGTTTCTAGTTTATGAGTTTGCAAATATTGCTTGCCAATAAATTTTGAGGCTTGAGAAGGAAGTTTCAAATATTACATAATAGATAACTCTAAGCCAAATATTCTAAAATTACTTTTTTACAAATATGACATTATTTCAAAAAATTTAAGCATCGCAAATTACATGCAGTTTTAATTACCTTCCTCTCTGAATAAACCATGTGCCTTCATTTGTGCGGGGACTTCATAGGAGGTAATTTTCTATGAACTCTAATTTCGTGAATTAGTATTCTGACCCATCTTTAGCATATTTAATTTGGGTTACTGGAACGATGAATTTTGTATCATTAGGCCACTGGTGTTGGGATGACGTCTAGGTTCTCTATGCGCGAACAATTTGGGGTCTTCACTAACAAATGGAAGGGTCTTGCTGGGTAATAAATTAGAATTAATTAAACTAAGTATATTCTACTCGCTATTTAAGCAGTGATACTGACAGTGAATGTGAAATTCCATTTTGGGTAAAAGTTGTTAATTAAAAGGAATCCATTAATTATAGTGTATTTAACAAATTGTCTAGACAGTAAATAATGAGTTAGCTTGTACGAGTATGTGGCGTTGTTCTGAAAATGAGTCAACATGTGAAGTAAACGTTATTTAACTGCAGTAAATTTTTGATAAGAAATGTTTACTTTCGTCACCTACTATTGTGAAAGCGTCAAGTTTTCTGAAAGTTTTTTAAGATTTATCTATAGATTTTACAAGCAATAGTCCACTTTAACTATTTTTTAAGGATTGAATTGAAGTAAAAAAATATGCCATTGACAAAAAATCGCTACTGCTCTATCTAAAACATAATTTATAACTCCCTGAACAAAACTAGATAAATAAGTACCTTTGTTGCACTAATATGAGGCGAACAGCAGCATCCGGAATAGCAGAGCAACTTCACACTTTAGGCAGAACTAAGGCTTGCATCAGCTTGTGTGTACATGTGCCACAGGCTGCAACGAACAAACGATTAAAAAAATAATTAATTTTATCAGAAAATATCCAGCTGTTTCTTTCAACTTAATTAAATGAAAGGAATTGCTGTCGCACAATATTAACTGGCTTGTAGGTATGATTAGAACAACCTTTTTTGTGTCTCACTGCTGTGTACTGGCGGGTCTACATTATTTGATAAAGTTAGGTAAAAACTACTTTGCAACAATCCGCAATCAGAAAGTATGATGGTGTATACATTTTTCATGCAATGCACCTTCCTCCCTCCCACATAGGACACATGCACATGCAACAACAAAAAGTATACACCAACATACGTACCACCACCAACACGTGTTTCGCCCCAAAACAGAGCATCATCAGGGTTATTGACTCTACGACGGTTACCCGCAAAGTCTTTACTCTCTTTTTGTCTCTTTAGACTTTGCGGGTCTTACTCCACGAGTCTAGAGTTTTATTGCAGGTTATTTTAGATGCGTATTAGTGGCCAATCTGCAGTCGGTTTCAAAAACCCCATAAGGCCTCCGACGTGGTATAAAGAGTGTGTATCGATAACTGTGTCTCCTCGATAATGTGCACTCCAAAGCATGGAAACGCGCATGAAGTTTTTGTAACTAGCTGTCACCAATCTAGCACCCGACCGTGTCCGTTTGGCTGAGCTGCGTAGCACTTGCGTTCTACTGGGCTATGTGCGCTTCAGTATTAAAAATATTATTAAATTATAATAAGTAAAGGCGCCTTTGGGTAGAATCAGGGATTCCATTTTATAAGTAACGGAACATTACGGGGCAGCTTGGGGCCCCGGCATTAAATATTTCATTTCGGAGCAGTTTTTATTGCAGCGGCGAACGTGTCTGCGATAAACGTTCAGCGCGTGACTAGAGAACTACTGAGATGGGTGCACGCTGGAACAGTCCAAATGGTTCCCGTATCTGCAATACCTGTACCTATTGTAACCCACTGGGAAGCGTTTTATCATACATACATAAATCATACAACAATTCAGACAGCCCGTGTGGCGCAACGGTTACCATGCCGCTGTCGGTCTAGTTCGATTCCCGGTGAAACAGAAATTGAAATGACTTTCAATGTCAGTGTTTGTCTCGGTGTTTATGTCGATGTATTTGTGTATCCTAGGTATTCACAACACAGTCCCTGTAGCTTCGGGATTAAGAATAGAGCTACGGTATCCCCTGTCTGATCGTAAGAGACGACTAAAAGGGGGCTTCCGGGTTGTAGACGGTGAGAGTGGGAGCGCAGCCAGCAGCCCCGGTAAGGACGGCAGTGTGTGCATGGGCGTATGCCGACGTAAGCATCGGAAGGTGCAGGAGAGCACATGTGCTCTCCCGAAGACCCATTCTGGGTGCTGCGCGAGGAGGACACCATAGCATTCCTCTGGAGATCACAGATCCCCAAGCGCAGAGGCAGGCCACCGAGGGGAGTTTTAGTGCGGTCAAATCACACATAACCCAAGGTGCCGGGTACCTTTTGAAGGTCCCCTCCCCCCCCCCCCCCCCCCCGATACGGTAAAAAAAGGTTATCCACAACACAGGGTTTATCAACCCTACGGTGTTATGTGACGATAAACGTTATTATTATGAATCTCATCCTCAGATGTCACGGGTCGAAGATGGTGTTTGAACCGGTCTATTTTTTATTTATTATTTCAGGCTACTTTGGCCCATATAACCTAATATACAAATAACATAAAATTATTATAAACTAATACATAAAACAATTTTAAAATACAATAAAACCATTATTTATTTATGATTATTATTTACGCTAAGAGCTTGAATTGAGTGGTTAGGACAGTATACCAAAGTCTTCTGTAGCTTCGGTATTAAGAATAGGGCTTTGCTATCCTACCACCTTCTTGATCGTAAAACGCGTTTAAAAACCGGCCAATTTATTCTATTATATTTATTTATTTTATTCCATTTTTTGCATATGTTATTATGTTATTATATCGGCAACAGAAATATATCATCTGTGAAAAGGCGGAGTGCGCGCTCCAACCTCCCAGCTAGCGGCCCTGGGAAAGACGGCGGTGTAAACGTGACCGCATGCCGTCCAAAGCGCTGGAAAATGCAGGAGAGCACCATCGCTCTCAGTACAAAATAGTGGAACTAGTAGTATTAAACACATATTTTTAAAAGACCGATACTTATTGATAAAGGTGTCCATAGACGTGGCACGTTAGGGCACTAAAAATTATTGTCTGTGATAATGTGTATCTGTTTTAACGGATTTTTTCAACCGTATTTAATGTCCATGGACATCTATAAACAACCTCAAGCAAGCATAGGTAAGTCTTGTCTGAGGTCGTATACAGCTAGTTGCGCCGGAGGCTGGTGGTCGCCTCATCTAAGTGTGGCCGGCAACTGCACCTTTCCACTGAAACACAATAGAATTGGTTCACGGCAGAAGTGGGTGCAGCGGTGGTACTTCCCCGGGCGAATGATAATAGTTCTACCACCTACCCAATCGTAATAGTTTACCACACCGTGTATTAACTATAGATAGGTACATACGTAAGCTCTTCCTTAATGCGCGCCAGGTCTTGAATGCGGTACCTCCGTATCATAGACGCTATCTTTCAATACTAAACTTTTTTGGTATCTGGGGAAAAATCTTTAAATGTACCCGGCATCTTCGGAGGGGATACCGGGTTATGTGTGATTTGTACCGCACTAAAACCTCATCGGTGACTTGCCTTTGCGCTTGGGGAGGACTCCGGGATTCCCAGTGCGCGAACAAAAATATCTTATTACTAAATAGTCGTTACTTTGTCGAACTCCACTGTAATAAAGTAAGGTTAAAGTACTTTGCTGCAATCTTTTATCACGTGAATAAATTGTTATTACCTATCAACGCACCAATTATGAATTTTGTAATGAACTGAAGTCCAACGTTAAAATATAAAGGCGCTTCTTCTAAAAGGTAATGCCGGAAAACAGTAAAACTACCTTCGCAGTCCGCTAAAGCAAAAAGTTCGATGGCACGTGACGATTTTATTAGCAAAAAGTATAACGACAGTTCTTAGAAAGATTCTGAAAGTGGGTGTTTGTAAAACAGATCACGTTTGCTTGCCTTTAACATTCTTCCGTTTCAGACGATAAAAGAACTATGCAGTTTTCCTTTACGTACAGACAGGTATCGGAATGGCCAGACTTTGTACAGACTATATTGTTTTTTTTTTGTCGTTTCTTCTTTAAAACACTACAACTTTGTGAATTATGTTTAGCTATCTTACTTTGCTTGATTATGATGATAGACTCTATTTTTTACAACTTCATAAAACACGAGTTTTGAGATTGCGCACATTTTTTCGATGATCCGTATTTACTATGTATTTTTTAGTATTATAAGCTTAAAAGCGCGCATGACTCGGCGGCTAGCGTAGAACGCTAGCGGTCTGTGCAGCTAAATGGGCGCGGTCGGGTGTGAGATGGGTGACCGCTATTGGAAAAAAAATTCATGCGCGTTTCAGTGTTTCGTAGGGCACGTTAAGCCGTCGGTCCCGGTTGTTGTCGATAGATAACGGTCGTTAAACCTTGTCGGAGGCATCATGGGCGGTTTGAAAACATCCGACAGCGGGTTGGCCCGCATCTCCACCAACCCGCATTGGAGCAGGTGGTGGAGCAAGTTCCAGACCTCCCCAATAAGAGGGAGAGGGGAGTTCCCAGCAAAGGGACACAAAAAGGGTTGCAGCCATTATAAGCAAGCAGACCACGCGGTATTTAGTTGATGCAGGCCATGGAAATCTACCCAACCTTTTAAATGAGCCTTATCCGTGCCTGATAATCGTTTGTTGTTGTGTTTCTACTCCGTAGGTTGTGGGTCGCATCACCGGGCGAAACACAATAAATTACTGCACAACAGAAACAGATCTGAAGGTAATTAATGATAATGGTAAATATGGTCAGCGACAGCGATATCAACTTGTAGTGCCTAATTCAAGCCTTTCAATTTATCGTCAGAGATCCTACTCGATGTGTGTCAGGGTTTTTAATAAACTGCCAGAGGAAATAAAATCAGAAGATATGATTACAATCTTTGTAAATAAATTAAAAACGTATTTACTTTCGAAAAGCTTTTACTCCCTAAAAGTACTATTTTAGAATAAAATCATATTTTTAAACAATTTCATTTATTATTATACCGGAGACAAAAAATATTGTAATTGTTATTATAAATCTTATACGAGTTACACAGACGTAATAGTCAAAGTTTATTGTTAGAAGTGACTATGTATATTTGAATTCATCGTATATATTTTAAATTGTGCAATCTCTGTTTTATTTAATGTGTCATTTTATTCTTTGACATTTATCTCATAGAATTTGTTATTTAAATTGATTTATTTAATTTATTGTTTAATTATTTAAAATTGTATGTGTAAAGATTGTAATTGCAATTAAGTTTTTAAAATTGACATTGATTTTACTTTGACATTGCAACTAGCAGGGTTCATGCTATATTTCTATTAACTGTACTATCTTTGTGTATAATGTGCATGAAGCAATAAATGATTATGATTATGCTAAAAGTTTATTATAAACTGGTCATTTTCAAGTTGGGGTTACACAGACACACACAGATATCTATAGGTATCAAGATAAAAACCGTTAAACTTCCTACCTACCTAATGGTATTATTATTAGTATTAACTAGTACCTACTATGTACCTACATTCTTCCCAGACTCAAGAAAAAACTGACTTAACTAATTGATATTACTTTATACTTGATATCCTCACTTTACTTTCCTGAAAAGGGGTCTTAACAAATCGACGGACCGACAAACTGGCTACGTAGGTAATCGTAAAAAGGCTTTAGTTTTCTTTCTCTCTAAAACTAAAAAGAACTTGAAGGACTCGGCTATTTCGTAGCAATAGTAACCCAGCATGATTAAATCATAAATTTATACTGCCTCTTATTATATAGTTCATGATTTTACTGCCATAGCTGCCACCGACAGGTTTACGATATGAAACTGAAAGAAATAGCGGCTGTATTTCTCTGAAAGTTCATATTGAAACACCAGTGCTCGAGAAATCAAGAAATTTATTAAAAGTTCCTCGTAATGAACTCTCTCGTTTTTGTTTTACGTGCAATTAAACAAATTAAAATTATAGATACAATAAATGGTTTTATGAAAACTAAACTAGGTTATAATTTAATAATATTCCATTTAATGCGCAGAGCGATGTTGTAGAGTTGTAGGTGGTAGAACTATTATGGTTCGCACGGGGAAGTACAACCGCTGTACCCACTTCTGCCGTGAACAAATTCTACTGTGTTTCGGTGGAAAGTTGCAGTTGCCGGCCACACTTACATGAGGCGACCACCAGCCTCCGGAGTAGCAGCGCAACTGCATACGACCTCAGACAAGACTTATCTATGCTTGCTTGAGGTTGTATGTAGATGTCCATAGGCTGCAGCGATCACTTAACACCACGTGGCCTGCATGCTCGTCTGCTACTTTATTCAAATAAAAATAAAGATAAAGTATCTAAGCCATTAAGAAAGCTGAGTACTGTTAGGCGTGGTCGCTAGATAAATGGATAGTGGCTAGTTGCGAATATTTTCCCTTATGAATTCAATACTTACATACGTGTGTAGTTATGTATTTTTATTATAGTTTCGTATAGGACTGCAAATTAATACTTAGTTGCATAATTCGACTGGGGAAGTGTCATTTCTGCTTTGAAACAATTACATTACGTCAGGAATGGAAGGTTTGCTTGCCGATCATTGACGGCTAAACCACAAGCTACTTTAAAGAATCACGTTTCACTCATAGCCCCACAGTAGGGTACATATACGACGTGTGCACCGATACTGCATTAGGTTTTGCCAACTTGGACACAGCATCGGAATCGCGTGTTTAAGCGACTTTAGAGATGCTGCAGCGCGATTTCGTGACTACCTAAAATCGAACGCTGTAGCAGAATCGCGCGTTTTAGCGTTCTGAAGTTAGTGTGCATAGTACGCGTCTAGTCGCCGATTGCCGATGCTAAAAAGTGCATTGGCCGTTACATGAAGCGACCCAGGCGACCGATCTTTTGGGGGGGGGTCGCCAAGAAATTTTGGGGGGTCAATAAGAAATTTGGGGGAAGAGGTGTCCCAAATTGGCTTGTTTCGCCTTCCATCGCATGACTGATGGATTTTGGGGGGTTCATGTCCCCTGTGACCCCCCCCCCCTGGGGCCGCGCCTGAAGCGACCATCAGCATCAAGAGTAACAGTACAATGTCATACTATCTTAAACAATGTAGTCTTGTCTGAAGTTCTGTGTATATTACGTTTAAGTTTTTTTTTATATAAAAGAATCTATTAAAAAATGCCCGTAGTAGGTGTTTTTCACAAAACGTTTACATAATCACTAGCTGACCCCGCGAACTCCGTACCGCGTTCAAATGTTTGGGGTGGGCCACCCTTATTACTTAGGGGGATGAAAAATAGATGTTGGCCGATTCTCAGATCTACTCAATATGCTCACAAAATTTCATGAGAATCGGTCAAGCCGTTTCGGAGGAGTACGGGAACGAACATTGTGACACGAGAATTTTATATATAAAATAATCATAATCATAATTTACATATAAAAATAAGACTGAAGAAATAAAACAGTCAATACAGTACAGCAGACATCTTTGAATTCCCATTGGCCACGGCCTTCGTTCAATAATTGGCACATAATATCCATTTCAAACTCTGAACTCAGGATTTATGGTCCCGACTTCACTATTAATGCCTAAATGGATTTCAGATTCGCGCTCTGCCCTCATTCCTCAAAGTCACATCTCACACTCAAAGCTGAATTTTCAAGACTTTATTAGTTAGTCAAAAAATCCTTTTTAACACGCTTTTTTCCATTTAAAATAATATTGAATAATCTTATTTTTATTTTTGCCTTCATTTCTACCTTAAGATAATGCTTGATAATTTCATAACTATCACCTTATACTTAGTTTCTTATCGTATCTCCAACAACCCGCATTGAAGCAGCGTGAGTAAGCTCCAGGCTACCCCACTAATGGGAAGAGACCCCTGCCCGTGTGGCGTGCATGTGCCTGAGAACTGAGCACGGGCCTCTTCCCATTTGTGGGACGCAAAGAGGATTAGATCCAGATACTGATTCCTTTGTGAATGCATTTAACGATAATGTAATTATAAAAAATTGAAGTCGACTAAATTTTAAGCTAAATCCTAAATATTCTATTATACAGCCCGTAAGTAAGGAAAATAAAAAAATAGTTAATTTGAGATCATTAGACATTAGTTCGCAAGAACAGTAATTGGCTTCATAGATAGCTTTCGTTCTACGCTAGCCGCCGGCCATGCGCGCTTCGAGCTTTTTAAATGTTGAATAAAAACATGATGTAACATATCGAGACAGTTCGCTGTTTCTTCGAACGCTCCTTACAAGTGTTCAGAAATTATGTATAGCGCTTATCGATTTTAAAACTTGTTTTGAGATAGTTGGCAACGATAATATTGGTTACTCATATGTTTCCAAAATATCACTCTAGAAATTTTAAGTGAGCGAAGCTACGAAATGCATATGCATGAATTAAAAATAATTTTCTCTAGGAATGTCTATTCATTAAAGGCCAAGTTTTCCATCACCAGATAAAGTATATAGTCGGTTAATATTGTCGCTATCCTTTTCATAATATATTACAGGACTATCGATAACAGTGCTAATCTTTATTCGATGAATATTTTATGGCTGGCTGGCTGCAACAATTTTTGCGTCCCACTGCTGTGCATGGGTCTCTCCCCATTATTGGGGAGGCCTGGAGCTTACTCCACCACGCTGCTCCAATGAGGGTTGGTGGAGATGCGGGTTAGTGGCCAACCCGCTGTCGGATGTTTTTTTAACTGCCCATATAGAATATTTTATAGGATGGAAGAATCCGCCCTAAGCGTATATCATTTTCATGTATGTAACACGAAAACAAACCAATACATGCCACGTTCAACTTCCCGCCAAAACTACCATTGATCTTTAGGCGTGTCAGTGGCAATGGTATGAGGGTATAGTTCAAATAAGACAATGCCAAAATGGCGACTTACCCGTAAGTTCCCATATGTTACCTTCGTGCTTTATAGACATGGATGACATTTACAGGGTAGCCGTTGAAATTTTATGTACATGTTAAAATATCACATATGTTTATGTATTACAATCAAGGTACCTACTTGTTTACCGTAGTGGTCGCTATATCTGTTTATTAATACCTTTAAACGAGTAATTCTTGATACTAGGTATAATTAATAATATATATAATCTGAATCTCGGAAACGGCTTCAACGATTTTCATGAAATTTAGTATGCAGGAAGTATCAGGCATAAATCGATATAGATAGGTTTCAATTTTAGTAAAATTAAATGTAGTTTTATCCGTTTTTTCAGTGATAATAAACTGAGACATAAACTGAAAAATATGACTATTCCTGACATTTCTTAGCGAGTAGTATGTAATGCTATTTTTTTTATTGACTATATCAGTAGTTGACGTTGTAGGCCAATGAGTGTTTGGTTTGAGATTGAACCAAGAAAAGCCATTGTTTTATCCGAGCAACGATCGGTCATCCGGGTACTATATTATACCTAAATTCGAAGGTTACTGTCTGTCTGTCTGCTACGCTTTCCCGCTTAAACCACTGAACCAATTTTAATGAAATTTGGAATACGGATAGAATGGACCTTGGGAAAGGACAAAGGATGATTTTTATCCTACGCGAACCTATAAAACGGGTCCACGCGAGCGAAGCCGCTGGCGGAAGGCTAGTATTTCATAAATAAAATATGAAGGTACAATCTTCCCGGGTTATCGGATACGTCAAAGTCTATCTAACGACGATGTCGTTGCGCTACTGGCGGAATGATTAATCGCTCGCATCTACCACTCCTCCATAGGTACTTGTACTGTAAGTATACCTATACAGTATGTTGTAAAAATCTTGATGACTTTTCGAAAATAAGAGCAATAAAGCTGAAGCAACGTTGGCTGCAATCCTTTTTATGCGTCCCACTGCTGGGCACGGGTCTCTCCCCATTATTGGGGAGGCTTGGAGCTTACTCCACCACGCTTATGTTGTAAAAATCTTGATGACTTTTCGAAAATAAGAGCAATAAAGCTGAAGCAACGTTGGCTGCAACCCTTTTTATGCGTCCCACTGCTGGGCACGGGTCTCTCCCCATTATTGGGGAGGCTTGGAGCTTACTCCACCACGCTGTTCCAATGCGGGTTAGTGGAGATGTGGGTTAGTGGGCAACCCGCTGTCGGATGTTTTCAAACCGCCCATAAGGCCTCCGACAAGGTTTAACGACTGTTATCTATCGACAACAACCGGAACCGACGGCTTAACGTGCCCTCCGAAGCACGGAAACGCGCATGAAAATTTTTGGCCACTAGCGGTCACGTATCTCACACCCGACCGCGCCCGGCTTAGTTGGATAGATCGTTTGCGTTCCACGCTAACCGCTGAGCCATGCGTGCGAAGCAACGTAGTAAAATGTAATCATGCCAGTTTTATTTGTAAGATAGTTTACATGTCTGTTAGTAAAAAGATAAAAAAAACCTTCCCATGCTACTCTCAAATCTATGCGGCCACTGTTGCGTTCATAGTCCCGAAACTGGAAAACAACGCAAGCGATGTACAGCCAAAGTAGGTTTGCGTAATTGTAAGCACCATAGTGACCACAAGTGGCTAATATCCTGCGCGTTTCTGTGATTCAGAGGGCGCGTCAATCTAGCGATCTGGATTGTTCTCGATTTCTTATAGCATTTTTTAAATCTTGTCAGAGGAACAACTAGCGTTTTGAAAAAAAGTGGTTTGTAGCAGAATCCTAGGGATAGAATTCAGGCTTCTTCCATTATGTAAAAAGTCCTGTTCTCAGAAGCCAAAAAAGTTTGCAAACATGATATTTTATGCTGATAAAACTGCTAAGAGGTAATAATTTCTTGCACAAAAAATAATAATATGTCTTTTCATGTTATCGGAAACGTCAAGGTCCATCTAACGCCGACGTCGAAGTCGCTCTGTCTGAGTGATTTATCGCTCGTATCAAACACACATATACCGACGAAAAACGAAAATTTTTATTTATACATGTCAGATACATGACGCTTAAAAAATTGTGTTATTACTGTGAGAAGATTGCGTCTATACTGTCCATCAGTTTATAACTGATTATGTTAATTTTGACCTATTTGAACAATTTATTTTTCATTACACCACACCTACTGCAGCACTCGAACGGGTCTTTGTATTGTGTTTTTATATTTTTAAATGTAGTTTTTACTCTTTATATGAGATTCTGATCGCAAATACTATAAAAAATACCCATGTCTTATAGTATTTGCCGTAGTATGTGAATAAATTTTCTTTCTTATATTCTATTCCAGAAAATATTATCTCACCACTAACCGCAATGCTTGATCCGTACAGCCGTTCTTGCGTGCTTTAGCACCCAAACATACATCCAAACTTATGCATTTATAATATTTGTTTATATTCATTTCTTCATGGTCTACACATACTCGTACGTATCCACCACGCCTCATCACGCCCGAGCAGAAATAAGCCGGGAATTTCAGTGTTCCAATTTCGCTACCAATTTTGCACACGTCGCTACACAAATTCGCCTCAAATAAGTAGCCTGCCGCAGTTATCGAAAGTTCTTTGCCATGTGGTAATATGAAACACATTTTAAAGCAGACCGCCAATTTTATTTTGATAAACAATTTGTCAATCCTCGTCAGTCTTATGGAAATTTTTAAATGGCTGAAAAAATATAACTAATATCGCTACAAATTTTACTTTTCGGTACTTACAATAATGGTAATTCGCTCCAAATAAATAGCCTGTGCGGTTATTAAGAATATCTGCGCCACGCGGAAATAAGAACTAAGTGTACAGTAGCAGAAATTTTTAAATGCAATGCAAAGGCCAATTTTGTTTTGATCAACGATTGTCGGTCCCGTTAGTTTTTGATATTTTCAGATAGTTACATCTTCGGTCTCCGAAAGTTCGACCACATCTCTCAACACCGACAGCAGCTAAAATGGCTCCCTATTCGTCAGAGGCGTAATTCTAGAATACTATCCTTACTGTACTCTATTCTGAATGACCCATCCTCCCCATCCTACCTTAAAGAAAAATTTAACTATCGTGGCACTGTCCTGAATAGAGTTCTTCGTTCTTCTGAAAATTTATTCATGGATATTCCATCTGTCAACACCTGTTTCTATCAGAAATCCTTCACACTTCAGGCTACATCGCTCTGGAACGCTCTACCTGCAGATATCAGAAAAGCTCCAACTAAACCCACCTTCAAGAGAATGCTCCGTGAATTCTATTTAAAATCAGCTGATATGGTCTAACTTTTTCACAGTTCCTATCACGCCTATATTTATGTATGTATATGTATTTATTATATATTTATGTTTATATATATATATATATATAAAGGTATGTATGTATATATGTATATATGTATGTATGCGTCTGTGTGTAAATATATGTATTTATTTGGACATAAGTATTTAATTAAAATTGAATATTGAGCTTCACTCAATCCACCAAACTGTTACAACCTATTATACCAACAATTTCTCACCATCACCATGGGTTGACTGGGAGAGAATGTCATTAGGCATTAAGTCCGCCCATTGTTATCCTTTTTTTTTTTTTTGGTATCGGGGGGGAAACCTTCAAAAGGTACCCAGCACCTTGGGAGAGGACACCGGGTTATGTGGGATTTGAACCTCACTAAAACCCCCTCGGTGGCCTCCTCTGCGTTTGGGGAGGACTCCGGGATCTCCCATGGAACGCACCGGTGTCCTCCATACGCGACGCCCTGGAAAGGGCCCATCTTTGGGAGAGCAGATGTGATCTCCTGCACCTTCCGATGCTTACGGCGGCATGCGGCCACACACACCGCCGTCCTTCCCGGGGCTGCTGGCTGGACGGGTCGAGCTCCCACTCTCACCGCCCGCAGCCCCGGAAGCCCCCTTTTAGTCGCCTCTTACGATCAGGCAGGGGATACCGTAGCTCTATTCTTACTCCCGAAGCTACAGGGACTAGCGCCGGGGGACGTTATGTACGTCCGCCCCGGCGGCTCCTTCGCCGAGCGGGATCTGCACGCTCCCGAGCTCGCTCGGCTTCCTCCTTTGCACACATGACAGTGTCGCAGAAGGAGGTCACCGAGTCCCACGCGTCCCTGGAGCGCACCATCGCTGCAACGACGGCCGCCGGGGACAAGTCTTGTCCTATGTTTTGGACCAGGATCCGCCGCTCAGACTCCCAAGCTGGGCAGTGTTCGAGCGTGTGCTGCGCGGAATCCTGGTCGTGTCCGCAGTGGTGACATTTGGCAGACACCTCTCGCCCTATGCGGTGCAGATACTCACCGAAGCAGCCATGTCCGGTGAGCATCTGAGTCAGTCGGTAGGTGACGCGACCTTTACTCATCATCCAGGCCTAGTTTTTAGGTCATAACAAAAAAGAATAAATAAATAAATAAAAATGCATTATGATCGATCGCGGCATTCTTTTTGGGCCTCGCACGGGGCCCGGGGCTCACGTTTCGGGCTTTTCCCTTGCCGTGTGTATCTAGCGCGGGCCATTAAAATGGTCCTGGTCCTTGGGTGGGGACCGAGTGGTCTCCATCGTGGTCTTCGTCATCATTTGGTGATGGTCTTCTTTTATTTCCAGGTGAACCATGGACTCTGGTGTCTTATACTATTTCATCAGTACTAAAGCTATTATTGGAATAACGGTTTTATTACTGGAAAATGGTTTTGTAAGTAAGTGGTAGAAATTTCATGGTTTGACCCGTGAAATACATACCACCGCGACTCACTTACATACTTATACCGCGAAGCAATTCTATTAGTTTCAGCGGAAAGGGGCAGTTTCCGGCCAGACTTATATAACGCAACCTCAGATCAAATAAAAAACTATAGATAGAACACTGCAGACAAAGGAGTATATCGGTTTATACTATACTCCGTTGTACAAAAAGATTGAATTATGTAAAATGACTACGAAAAATTTTATTTATAGAACTTCAAATTGCTTTAACAAACACTAATGAGGCCCGAGTATAAAATCTTACGCCACACCGCGGGCTCATTTCCGCGTGGTCTAGAATTTTTTATAACAGCCACTGCAGGCCACTGATTTATGCAAAGTTTGTGGCGAAATTGGAACACAGAAATTGTCAGCTTATTCCTACTCAGGCGTGATGAAGCGGACATCTATATACCTAAGTATAGATCCACGAGAGAGGAATAATATTTACTGTATTATATTATTATAACTGGCAATCAAGTGTCCCTGGTTTGATTCGAGGCAGAAATTGGAATTTTTGTTCTTGTTCTGGGTGTTTATGTTCGATAAATAATATCGATTGGAGGTATGTTCTAAACGGAAGTTTATCCCGAATTTCTATAGCGGCGTATGCAAAATTGGTAGCAAATTGGAAGACAGAAATATCTGGCCAGCTAATTTATTTATTTTAGTTTTTCTACCTTGCTCTATACCAGTCGACTTAGGTCGTGGTAGTGGTATATTGATGAAGGCGGCAACAAAGAAACAATAACGAAACATTACAAGGAGAAAATATTGGAGTGACAGAGAAAGTATCAAAAACTAACGATATAAAATGTGTATCCAGCATTATAAAACGGCTCCCATGCGGCTTAGTGGAGATGCGGTTTAGTGATCACCTCGATGTTGGATGTTTTCAAACCGCTCATAAGACCTCCGACTGTTAGTCCAACGACTGTTGACTATCGATAACAACCGGGACCGACGGCTTAACGTACTACACCTCTCAAAGCACGGAAAAATAATTCTTATAATTTAAAAATAGTTTAACAAGCACTAACATGGCCCGATAAATGATTGATGAAAATGAAATTAGCGGTCGGCTTGAAAAATGTTACGCCACGTCCACACCGCACTTTAATTTTTGCATGGCGTAGAAATTTTCGATAACCGCGTCAGGCCACTTATTTGGGGCGAATTTGTGTAGCGACGTGTGCAAAATTGGTAGCGAAATTGGAACAAAGAAATTCATGACATTTCTGCTCTGTCGTGATGAGGCATGGTGGATACGTATTTACAGATAGCCGTTTATCTTTCTCGTGAAAGGGATATAACATTTAACTTTATAGAAACAGTTTATTAGGCTATTTGACACCATGTAACAAAAAAAATCATACATTTTTTTTATTCATTCATTCATTTTTATTCATGTCTTAAAGACCTGTGCAAAATTCGTATTGAAATTGGAACACAGAAATTCATGACTTATTTCTGCTCTGTCGTGATGCTGCGTGGTGGATACGTATGTACAGATCTACGGGAATGGGTATAATATGTATTTCTATAGAAACCGTTTATTAAGCTATTTGACTCTATGTAACAAAAAATCATACATTATTTTTTATTTACCTTAAAAATATTGCATTAAAGTACACTTGGAAATCTAAATAATAGTTTATTTATTTTTATAAATGCCAAGCTTCGGAAGATCCTTGGTCACGATGAATTCACACATTTTGATTAAAATGTAAAATTGGTGAATTTAGGGCCAGTAGGTTAGGGTACTTTTACGTTAGTAATAGTGAGTACTTATTCTGTGGTTAGAGCGTGTAGTTTCAGGTGGTTGTCTCTAAATAAGATTTGATATCTTTTTACGTGAAAATTTTTGTCCTCGTCTGGGAAAATTTTTGCATATATTTTTTTTGGTGGGAGTTTTTATGAGTACAGTTAACTGCTCATAACGCTCTTGCCGACAATTTAATTCTTGAAGCTTACCTTACATAGGTATGAGGCTATGAATGTTACTATCCAGGGATCCGGTCTATCCAGATGTCACTATCCAGGGATTACAATGTCTGCTTCTAACATCATCCGGCCTTCATTCACTAGTCTCTGCATCCTATAGAAAACTGTTCGTTCCCAATCTGTACAAAATTTGAAATGTACAGATCTTGAGAACATTTATTTATAAAACTAACTGGTACAGCTTCATTAAATAAGATCACAAATGACTGCATTTTTTTGCGTCCCACTGCTGGACACAACTCTTTCCCTATTATTGGGATGGCCTTGTGATTACTCTACCACGCTGCTCTAATGCCGATTGCTGGAGATCCAGGTTAGTGGCCAACCGCCAATAAAGCCTCCGATAAGTTTTGACGACTGTTATCAATCGATAAAAAGAAGAACCGACGACTAAAGATGCCCTCCAAAGCGGTCACCCATCTCAAACCCGACCCCTCCCGTTTCACTTAGCTGCATAGAACGCTTGTGATCGCAGCTGATCGTGTCTCACACGATCAGCTGTCACGTGTGCCCATTATCAACCCGTAGCCATTCTGTTTATATGTATTGTCTTCCTTTTTTATAAGAGTGCTGCTGGGGGTTTTTTTCTGCCGCCTTTTTTCTCTCAGCTCAACATGTAGTCCAAACGGGCACCTAAAGGCGATAACCGTCAAAAAATGACATTCATTAAACGAATATTTTGTATTCCTAATATGAAATAAATATTTTTTTCTTCAACTTTTTTTTTATAAATAAACCTAACAATAAGGCAGACGGGCCGCGTGATGTTAAGCGATCACCGTCGCCTATGGACACGGGCAACCCTAGGGGAGCCGCCCGAGCATTGCCGGCTTTGAAGGAGAGCTTTTTTTACAGCTTTCTTGAAGAACCCCATGTTATAGTCCACTGGGAATGCCTCAGCTGGAAGGTTGTCCCATAACCTACACGTCCGTGGTAAAAAGGAGCTATTAAAGAGCTATTAGCTATTTAACTTTTTTTTCTTGGGTTCAACGCCAGCCGCTGGGGAATGCGAACTTAAATCAAAAATAAATAACATTTTTTCAGGGTCCTTTAGGGTTTAAATAAGTTATACTTATCTTCCGTATGAACATAAAGCAAAATGAAGATAAATCATAGCGACATTTTGGCGACAGCAACACGATCGTTAGTCACACCTTGGAACTGCGAGTTATCGCGTTAGCGTAAAAACAGGAAAAACTCCTAAATGCTTCAGAACTCTATTTACGTCGTTTGTAAGGAATTTGGCACTGATTGACATAGACTCTGGCAGAAGCGCTGAATAACTGCGATTTATCTCGGGAGGATATTCGATACGCAACATTTATTCATTTCTACGATTTTTTAAATTAATTTTAATAAGTTTATTGGTTTTCACTTTCTTTAATACCGAATAGTTTGTTTTGTTTGCTTTTTTTAATTCTCTCTGCGTATTATTTTTTGTTCAGTTTGAATGATGAGTTTAAAATTTCTGTTCTCGGTCTGGGTGTTTGTGTTTCTATCTTTGTGTGTCCATGGCACCCACGACACAGGGTATAACTACCCTACGGTGGGACTTTGAGTGTGATACGTTATTGATTTATATTCATATATTCATTTATTTATATTAACTAATTAAGGTAGTAATGTAAACTCCACTAACCCGCATTAGAGCAGCGTGGTGGAGTAAGCTCCAGGCCTTCCCCATAATGGGAAGAGACCCATGCCCCGCAGTGGGTGGTAAAAAGGGTTGCAGCCAATTAAGGTAATAAATAACTAACTTTTATTGTAAAACTGTTCAGTTTGCAATCAATCAAATAATATGTATCTTCCGTGCGGCATTTTTGTAAACTGAATATAAATAGCTACGCCCAAAACTTCGTAATGCAGTAGTACCTACTCAACGTGTGTTCACTTGCGCATTTTTACTGGTAATTCCAATCGTTATAAATAAACGAACGAAAAGAATTCTAAATTATTTAAGCTTTTGTACCGAATGATTCTAAGTACTTAGTGAAAGGTATGCGTATATTCTGCAAGGCATTTTAGTAAATTGAAAATAAATCATGGCGACAACGAACACTTTGATAATTTCAAGGTGTTCGCTTTAGCGGGTTATCCTGAAAGCGCAAAAAAAAACTCGTCAATTCTGCAGCAACTCAATTGGGAATGTTAATACCTTTGGCTGGCTGCAACCCTTTTTGGGTCCCACTGCTGGGCACGGGTCTCTCCCCCTTATTGGGGAGGCCTGGAGCTTACTCCACCACGCTGCTCCAATGCGGGTTGGTGGAGGCAATGCGGGTTGGTGGAGTTAATACCTTTACTATACTTACATTAATGTTAATATATTAATGTATACTAAAGGTGTGTACTGTATTTCCGTAAACTCTGTTTTTAACCAATCACCTATAAATTTGATTTAAATGTTTGTTAAAGGATCATTGTTCATCAGCATCACATACTTAGTGGTAGTCAACTACCAATGTATCTCCTCTGTAAAATCTCTTTAACAGCAAGGCTATTCAAATAATAATTAAAAATTGTCCCACGAGATTGGAAGGACGTTGTGAGCGCGCTATGATAAGCTCCATGTCTCCCCGATTGTGGTGAGAGTCCCACACAGAACATTATTAAGAGAAGTAGAACGGCAATAATACGCAGTTTGTATGAAGACTGGTGTCGCCGATTAAGCCCCGCCTTTCACCTCCATTACATCTGTACTTAAATAAATACGAAGCTTACGCACATATTTGCAATTTCAAATCTAGCCAATCTTAGCGCTGCACAATCACGCGATTTCAAATGAACGAATCACACCCAAGCACGCACACAAGCACGCATATTGTAGCACGATCGCGTGTTTCTGTAGAGATTTTGGAATTTTGAGCCTTTGCTCAAAATTCCTTGGCGACGTCTGCCCCGCCCACATTTCCATTCTAACTTCTGTTAATAATGTTCTGTGGAGTCCCATGTAAGGTAAAGTGAACTTTTTAACTGGTCCTTAAACCCCACACTCCTTCATGGACGAAGACTGGATACGACCTTGGGTCCTGTTTTATCCTTTGGATATGGGCGGCTAAAAAAGCTATCTACTGTTATCATTTCCGATACAGGTAATAAATCACTGTGTCGGTTCGGCGACAGATAACGTACGAAGCAAAAACACATTGCTGCTATCTTCAAAACTCAATTGCGACATCTATACGAAATGAAAGTCAAGACAATATAAATTAATCTGGATTACTGTTAGGTATTGCGGGTTCTATAGGTTTCAAACAGGGGGAAGTACGTTCGTTGTTACACAATTGGATAAACAATTATGAATTGATTTTGTTTTTTTATTTATTTAGAGCTTCGGTAGTAATGAAAATTAAACTAAAAACCGCAGTTTTTAAACAATTTACATATATGTAATAAACCTTTACCTTTAAATAAAATATTTAAGAAAACTTCACGGTTTATGACGACCCGCGTGGTGTAATGGTTACCATGCCGGACTGCCGATAGGAGGGTCCCGGGTTCGATTCCCGGCGATGCAGAAAATTGAATGATGAGTTTAAAATTTCTGTTCTCGGTCTGGGTGTTTGTGTTTCTGTCTTTGTGTGAGTCCATGACACCCACGACACTGGGTATATCTACCCTACTGTGGGGCTATAACTGTGAATCGTATATCATAGCAAAAAGTTATATATTTTAATATAGTGTTTCATCGCTTATTTTACCGCCTTGAGATATCAATAATAATTACGATACTGCCCACATTTATTTACTAATTTATACCATCTTATTAGAGGAAGAAGAAGAACCTTTTTACCTCGGACGTGTAAGTTATGGAACAACCTTCCCGCTGAGGCATTTCCAGTGGACTATAACATGGAGTTCTTCAAGAAAGCTGTAAAAAAGGTCTCCTCCAAAGCCGGCAATGCTCGGGTGACTCCCCAGGGGTTGCCCGTGTCCATAGGCGACGGTGATCGCTTAACACCACGCGGCCCAGCCTTTTTGGTCGGTTTATTATTATTTCAATAATCTAAAGAAAACAGCAGAGGTTGTATTATGGGGGCGCAGAACCGGACGGAGTGGCGAATATTGGGAAAGGCCTATGTCCAGCCGTGGACTTTCAAAACCTGATGGACGATTGGATTAGATTTGAGTTGATTATGAACATAATTTTCAATCAGAGAGGTTAAGCTGGATTTCTATCGGGCTCCCTAATTTAGTATCCGTACCATCATGCAATGAATACTGTGACCTGATCCGTATTCCTAGCAATGATGCCCGAACGGTAAAGACCGCCGTCTCTGACATGAAGATACCGCGTTCAAATTCTCGACGCGCACTCTGACTCTGACAAAGAAATTTGTAATATGCCTATTTATCGCTGCTCCCCGTTGATATAAATATTGTGATATTTAATTAATTACGATGTTTTCCATCACCATGCATGCCTGAGAGAAACTCATAATTTCTCGAACGGCCAGCGTGGTGAATTATGGCCTAAATCACTAAAAAAAGAATGAAAAATATCATAATCCTTTTCAAAATATATGTCATAATAGTAACATATATTTTGATTGACAGCGCTAACATTTATTCGACGAATACTTTTATCCAGGGAGGGGAAATTCAACCCTAAATATAATTTAAAATCCCCTATCCAAAACAATTTTTTTCTACGTAATAAAAGATTTAACCTATCAGGCCTTAAATGAACGGGAAGGCCCGGGGCAAGCCAATTAGCCTGCCAAAAGCTAATTACAATATCAGCAACAGGTGATGTATCGCTTGTGTAATTTATCAGGAAATATTGTGCCGAGATTATTATTATATTTAAGACAACGTTATTAATTTAAGCTCATACCGCCTAATTTCTGTTGTCCTACTCTCTAAGGTAGTAACACTACCACTAGAATGTGTGTGTATGGTGATTGTAAGATGTTAGATTTTTATTTAAATGTGTACTTAATTTTGTCTTGCTTGCAGTCTTCTACCAGAGAAATATAAAAAAATAAATAAAATAAAAAATAATAAAAATTGAAAAAAATCTACTACCTAACTTTCCGTATATATACAAATGTACTCTGTGATACTATCTACTACTGAGCATATGTCTCACCACATATACTCCTTCACAACTACAACACACTGCTCCTATACGTGTTTTGGAAGAATAAGAAATGATAGTCAAAAGTATGTCATATATCATTCTCTATTTTAATTTTTCATTTCAGTGAAAATATTTGTGTGATGAACCTATTTGTTCTGTCTGGGTGTTAATTTATCTATTTAAGTATGTATTTAGAATTATATAAGTATGTTTCTCAGCTTTGAGAATACCATAGTACAAGGCTCTGCTGCTCTGCGGAATCACATGGCGTTGTGTGAATTGTCCAAAGATATTAAAAATTAATTAATCTTCGTGCAGACAGGGAAGTAGCAGATTACAATGCATGATATTAAGTGGTCGCTGTCTCCCATAGACATATGGATATACATACAAGCTAAAGTAGGCCGAGTCTTGTGGATTGCCTGAGGTCGTATGCAGATGCAGTTGCACCAGTTACTCCGGAGTCTGACGGTCGCTTCATGTAACTATGACCGATAGCCGGAACTTAATAGTTTTTAATCAATCAATACTATGCTTTATGGCAGAAATAGTTGTAAACGTGGTTTTCGTGCACGTTCTACCAAAATAATAATAATCTTATAACCCAACCAGTGTAACTTATTCATAACAAGTTCTCTATTAAGTTAGTATGCGCCTACCACAAGCTCTACTCGTCACTCAGGGTTGGCTGGTAGAGATTGCCATTAGGCATTAAGCACACCCCTGTGTTCCTTGTTTCAAGGTTATACTATAAGATTATTAAATAAATAAAATCAATGAAATGAATGTAAAGTTATTTTAATATTTCAGCCACCTTAGAATAAATACATTATAGAAACAAGGTTCGCGCGCCCTAATTGAAGCATTTTAATTGGTGCCATTAATGGCACCAAACGCCGGGCTGGCCGGCCGCTTCGTAGCATTCAGGTTAAAACACGCCGAACGTATCTACCGAAAAATATATGACAGTTTGTGGTGATAAAATGTGTACAACACTTTTGAAAAACAAAAGAGATCTAATAACATAAATTTTCACAGTAAAGTTTTCAATATTTTGAAGTATTTTATAGTCAATTTTGTGAAAATAAAAATATTTTGTTAGTCAGATGTGACATCTGTGTAAATCTATTTAGTGCTTCAATTTTGACAGTGCGCTTGTATGAAGAAACTCATTCTAAGGCAGCCACTCAATTCAAACTATAAAGCAACAATATTCTAAAGCAATATAAAGATAAACAGGTGTCTTCGGTGTCAATATCCAGTACGGACCATTATAGATTGCCTGTCACCCTCGGGATTGACCTGATCGATTGCCTACAATAATTGATAATGCGTTGTCTTATCAATTAAACCTCAGGTTTAGCCAAATTTGTCATTCGCCTTAATAGCCCAATAGAGCTTTAATAACTCAGAGGTTGATCCTTGCGGCTTTAAGCGATTTGTGGGGTATTGAACTAATTTCTAGGCATAATTTGTGTCAAGTTCTGAATGGTATAGTGTATTTGCGAAGAGAAAGGGTGTACCTGCTTCTTTAGTTAAAACAAACCTCTTTCTTATAAAGTAGCTAGTGATACGCCAGGCTTCGCTTTGATAATTTGAGTGTATACGATTAAACTAAACTATTCCACGGAAACAATATTTTTCTGGGATAAAAATGCCTATGTGCTATTTTATACAGTCTATCTCTATCAGATAATCTATCTCTTGCCAAACTTGATTCTTCTTTTTGTCCAGTCATGATCGCACAGTATTGAACTAATTTCTAGGCATAATTTGTGTCAAGTTCTGAATGGTATAGTGTATTTGCGAAGAGAAAGGGTGTGCCTGCTTCTTTAGTTAAAACAAACCTCTTTCTTATAAAGTAGCTAGTGATACGCCAGGCTTCGCTTTGATAGTTAGAGTGTATACGATTAAACTAAACTATTCCACGGAAACAATATTTTTCCGGGATAAAATGCCTATGTGCTATTTCATACAGTCTATCTCTATCAGATAATCTATCTCTTGCCAAACTTGATTCTTCTTTTTGTCCAGTCATGATCGCACAGTATTGGAATGCAAAGGTAATAAATAGATTAAAAAGTTTACAAAAACAAGCTTTTTAAATACGCTAAAGTGATTATTTTTATGGTATTTCGTATTCTATATAATTAGCTCTTTCATTTCAAATCTATATCAGACGTGTTGTACAATAATAAAATTTTAAATACTGTCATTATGTGGTGGCAGCCATCGTGGATTTGAATTTCATTCATATTCTATATAGCTGTGCCCGCGACGTCGTCCGCGTGAATAAAGACTTGCATAAAAGGGATTGATTAAAGATAAAAGATTATTTATTTGCATTGAATAAGTAGTAGGTAGATTATTCTTACATTTCACTATATCTCACTTATAATACAATGTTCATATGTTCAGAAGGCACCTAATTTATTGAATCCTTCAAACCAAAAACAGTAAGGACTGCTTACTACGGGACAACCCGCGTGGCGCAATGTTTACCATGCCGAACTGCAAATCGAAGGGTTCGAACACCGGCGAAACAGAAATTTCAATGATGAGTTTAAATTTCTGTTCTCGGTCTGGGTGGTTGTGTTTCTGTCTCTATGTGTGTTCATGGCACCCACGACACAGGGTATATCTACCCTACTGTGAGGCTACATGTGTGAAAGTTTATTTTTTTTACATTGTACTTACTTTTTTGAATGATGTGTTTAAATTTCTGTTCTCGGTCTGGGTGGTTGTGTTTCTGTCTCTGTGTGTGTTCATGGCACCCACGATACAGGGTATTATCTACCCTACTGTGAGGCTATAAGTGTGAAACGTTATTTTTTTACACTATGTACTTACTTTTATTAGAATTTAGGCTTTTATTTGAAATTATCTCCATCGATTCACTTTGTAGAAGAAATGAATATTTCTCAATAACGCCATCTACCGTATGGCATGTAAACTTTGTGGTTGATAAATCGAATGTCAAATTACCAAATAGGTAGAGATATTGAGATTAACAGTTGGTTCACTAAAAGTTTAACTATTCGTCACCTAGATGTCTGCTGTAGTCTCGTTTTGTTAAGGCTTTGTACATTCTGTATGAATGTTTAGATTCCGTATCTTACCACCTTAATGCTGGATGTATTGAGGTTGTAAGATTTGGATTTTGGTTCGTTGGAGCTTGAGGCCTCCTCAATATTGGGAGAGCTCCATGCCCAGCAGTGCAACGCTGAAAAGGTTGTAGCCTGATATAATGTAGCGATAACAGTCGTTTCATCTGCAGCCTGTTCATAATCTTTCACCCCAAAAGAAGACTAATAAGCTGAGTGTAGTGTATGCTCACTATCAGCATACACACAATATATATTCACACTCACAAGACACTATACACTGTTGTAGTATACTCACTGTATACACACAAAGTATATTCACACTCACAAGACACTATACATTGCACACGTTTCGGTACGAGTGGCTCGGTTGACTGCCGACGAATAACTCCGACGATTGACAAGACTACCCACCTTTTTATACACGAGCCGTGCCGTACAAACCAGCACTGCATACACTACATCCCTCCTTTTTTCTCAAGTTTAATTTTGATTTTTAATTCAATTTTAAATTTTTTAATGATAATAAATAAAGACTGATTAAAAGTCTTGTCTATAAAAAAAGGACCATTTCGAGAGCGTTAATGAGAAGTCATAAAATATACTTACCATATCAGATGTTTTAGTCGATGTAATATTCTAAAAATACTTAACTGACCCAAATGGAGGCTTAAAGAAAGAAAGTTAAAACTCAAAATGAAACGTAAACTTTCAACATTAGTCGTCGTTGCAGCACACCAGATGATGTCAGTAAATAGTCCAGTACTGAACTCCGTCATCATGACCTGAATCAATTGCATTAAAAGTTAATAGCTTTTATTATTATTATTCCCTTATCTTTCCCCTTTTCGCAAGATTAGAATTCCTACTCCAGTTATAAGACTGCCGAAAATAGTAAATAATAATAATAAACTGAGTTACAAATCACCAATCACAAAAATATTTTCATACGCTTTCACTTGCCGCGGACGTGTAAGCTGTGGAAAATACTGCAATTTCGGGCTGAATATAACGTAGTGACAAACACAACTTAGAGAAGCTGTGAAAAAGTGAAGATCTCCATCAACCGCCCACGCCTAGCCTACTAACTGGAGTCGTGTCCCCGGACTTGCGTCTCTGGAAAAGTCATCCCACCAGCACGCAGCTCGTCTGTGGTTTTACTGGAATAACTGCAAAATAAATAATTAAATTGAGTACAGTTTAGTTTTAGGGAGTATGTTACTCCAAGTGCGTTTATATGGTATACCTGTTATCCGTTGTCCTTCTTTGTGTCAAATTATTAATTAGCTTTGCCAGTAATGGCTTATTATCCGTTAACCTAATAATTATATTTAATAATATAATTTAATGTTGAATACGTATGTAATTGTAATTCAATTTAATTGATTGGTGTAATCAGGATTCCCGTTTTAATCAAAATAAGTGAATAAATAAATCCTTTTTCAATTGAATGACCGCTTGCCTTTGATAGTGCAAGCATGTTATATCCTTTGATTACCCATGTCAATTGAATGACCACTGTTTTTCTAGTGCAAGCATGTTATACTTTGATAACCTATGTTAATTGAATGAGCACTAGTCTTGCTTGTGCCAGCATGTTATCCTATGTCAATCGAATGACCACTAGTTTTGCTCGTGCAAGCATGTTATCCTTTGATAACCTATGTCCATTGATTGACCATAGTTTTGCTATTAATGAAAATTTAGAGCTCTTTAAAATCCAGTAAATTGGGTGCCCAAAGCCGATGACGCGGATAAAAATGTAAAACTCGTATAAACAAACACCTTTTATAAATTAACGTAAATATTATAAAACATTACAATAAAACCACAAAATGTGGGTTAAAATAAAATCAACGTTGTCTTCAAATTTATATTCTCGGTCTGGGTTCTGTTTCTGTCTTTGTGTGTGTCCAGGTACCCTCGGACACAGGGTATATGTACCCTACTGTGGGACTATGAGTGTGAAACGATAATTATTTATTTAAGATGTATGCTTTAAAATTAAGTTTCAATATTCCACCCGAACAGACATATAGTACTACATATTGTAAATAAAAAGTTTATGAAATGGAGCATGTAGCCAAGCCCCAAGAGAGAAAAAGGGATCCATAAAACCCTTTTTCTACTGCCTATCTTTTATTGTGTCAACCGAAAAATATTTTGAAAACAATCACAATGATAAAATTTGACGCCCAAAAATAAAAAGTAAGAAAAGCAAACAGCTCTGATATTGAATATTCCGTTGTGAAGTCCGTTATAAACATCTGTTTCGCATCATTAGCGATTTCAGTAACGAGTTCCTATTGTAAGGTCTTGCTTGCCCTCTCAAATTTTCACAATGCCTTTATATAGGGTGACATGAAATTCAAGTTAGATTTAAATTGCGTAAAAATCCTACCCTTTTATTAAATATTCGAATCTTTTCTTATGTTAACCCGACCTCAAGAAAAGGAGGTTCTCCATTCGACTGTATTTTTTCTATGTTTGTTACCGCATAACTTTGTATAGGGTAAGCCAATTTCGATGATTTTATTTTATTTGAAAGCCAATGCTTCTCGCGTGGACTCAAATTGATCTAGATGTGATGAATAATTTATAAGTTATCATTTAATAGTATCGATAACAGTCATATACAACTGTATGTATACTTTTCGCTGCATCATCATACCTTTTTGACTTTGCTGTGTTGATCGTTTGTTCTCATTAAATATAAAAAGTAAAATTAAATAAATCAATATTATTAATAAAATTAGCTTATCAGTTCAACGAGGTGATGCTGTCAGCATTCTGGGTAGATGGGTTAATAGATAGCATACATGTTTTGAAATTTATATGTACATTTTTATAATTTATATTTGTTAAGGATATAAAAAATATTTTTGTAGTAACTAGTTAATTATGTTGCCTCATCAATATTTTATTAAAATCTCTCGTTAGATTCGGAACACCCTATAGTTATGGAGGACAAGGGTGAGCCTAAACCAAACAAAGAGAGTGACAAATATTTTGTTCCCGGCTGTCCACGCCAAATCCTCCGAAAGCTGGGCCTGTCCCGCACGCCCGAATTTACCCAAAATATATCTAAACTGATATAAACTATCACAAAATAGATATTTATAGAGATAGCCTTCGCCTATGGGTCCACTCCTGGGAATTTGGAACTGCTTTTTGTTTCCGCAGTATTTGCGATGATATATGAGCGGATTTAGAACAGTTTTTTTCTCTTGGTTTATTTTTTGTAACTAGTTTTATAAAGAAATGCTTATAAAAGACTTAAACGTTAATTGTTTTCTTTTCTACCCTATTATTTGTCATGTTTTTTTTTTCAACCTTTTTTATGTCCCATTGCTGGGCACAGGTCTCCTCTCACTAGTGAGAGGGATTTAGGCCATAGTGCACCACGCTGGCCAAGTGCGGATTGGTGGACGTCATGCTTTCGAGAAATTATAAATTCCTCTCAGGCATGCACGGCGATGGAGAATATCGTAAACAATTAAATATCACGATTTTTTCCATCACCGTGGAGCAGCGATAAATGCGCACATTACATTTTTCTTTGTCAGAGGTGCGCGCCGAGGTTTTGAACCCGGGACTGATCGCGTCGAAGACCGCGGATTTATACCACTCGGCCATCGCTGCTCATTGTTATGTACAAGTAAGTAAATAATAGATATTTCATGATTAACTTAATATTTTCATATTTTAGAAGAACATAAAACGTCGTCATTTGCTATGTATGGTTTGATTTAAGACATAGAGTTTATAAAGTTTTTATTGGTTTAAAATAAACCAGTACTGTAAATTTCTATCAAATGATATGGAATGACTTCTCAACGGAGCCGTAGAAATATTCATTTTTTTTCAACCCTTTTATGTCCCACTGCTGGGCACATGTCTCTTCTGAGAAGTGACAAGTGAGAAGGATTTAGGTCATAGTCCACCACGCAAGCCTAGTGTGGATTGGTGGACATCATACATTCGAGAAATTATGAGTTTCTCTCACGGCGATGAAAAACATTGTAATCAACTAAATATCACAATAATTTTCCATCGTCGTGGAGGAACGAAGAAATGTGCACATTACAAATTTCTTTTTGTCAGAGGTGCGCTTAAAGAACACAATAAAAGTGTATCTGAACCCTTATGTGCTAGAACTAAGAAGTGTCAGTAGGCGCTCGCTTCAATAATATTACCTACCTCTAAATAGCAATTTCAGTTAGCTTAAAATTTTACTTATGAGTCATAATAGATAGACTAGATAATAATCTACGAGTGTATGAAGTGCCTATAAGGTGGTTTCTTTGTCACAATTTCTGTATCACAAAAAAGAGAGATGCGCGCCGTTGATTTGAACCCGGCATCTCCTGAGTCGGAGACCGCGGTCCTTACCACTCGGCCGTAATATTCAGTTCCTTACTAGTAATTAGGAATAGTTTCAAGGTCTGTCTCCTGCCCGTTTCTTTTCCCAAACTAGACCAAATCAAAAGATATTCCATACCTTAAAGTCCATAAGCGTGAATTGAAGGGTTTGTTCTTTGTCTCCGAATTTATTTATCATGTACCTACTTTACGCATTGAGGAAGGAAGGATGACGGCACGTGCGGGTCTAGTATTCAAAGAGCATTTAGAATGAAGGCTGGACTGATATAGAGATGTAGAAGTACTTGACATTAAACTTTGTTTAAAAAAAATTGTACAACGACTTTAATTTTAATTAACGTTTTTAGTTTTAATTAAAAGAAAAAAATAATTAAAACCAGCTTTACGCTTTTGACAAATGATCCATATCTTACATAATCTACTGAACTGACTCTGATGATACTTTTCGCAAGTTGAATGAATTTTAGTGAAAAAAAAAATCTTTAATGAATATCCTTTATAAAAATAAAGCAGTTCCGATAATGTTACATATACATGTAGAATTTATAGCCTAAGTTGTTTAAAAGTTATTTAAATGATAATATGATTTTAAGACTGAAAGCAGTAAGTCGTTTGTTTCGTTCCCCTACGAAAAAGTGGGCAAAGCCACGATTTTCCAGGTCAATTTGAAAACTTCAGGTACAGGTAAAGGCATTAATGAGATGGAAAAAGGGAGGTTTTTAATTCTTTTCGGAAGGTCGAGTAATTTATATTTAATGGCCCAGAAGATGTTAATAAGCTTCCATAGTACAAGGAATGATGAATCGTGCAAAAGTTGGGAGTTTCCCAACTTGGAAGAATTCCGCTGGCCACCAAGTGCGCAAAAGCGCACCGAAGTGTTTCTTTATGATGGAACTTGGGAAATTTTTTGAAATATCGATCCGAGTTTTATGTATTCATGAAGTTTGAAGCTTCACACTTAGAAATTATTCTCGGAAGGTTCTATGTTCAGCACATTGTTTTATGTAAGGAAGCGAGTTTGAGATCGTAAAGAAGTTAATATGTACGTTGTTACAATGTTGGCATTTAATTTGTAACTTGGTAGTTTAACAATTAAATAGGCACTTCTGTTGACTGTTTAGTCAACATTAAATTAAAATTAAAATTTATGTTTGTTCAATCTTAATTTTTATTCGAAATAATATTATAGGTAATCAATATAAAATCCGTTTGTTCCTGTTGCTTCTTGCTCTAGCACACAAGAGCTCAACAGTAAAACTTTTATTCACTTTTTTATATGAACTGAGACTCACAAGCATCAATTTCGCTCAGTTTTGTAATACAGGATTGCTTAAATACCGCCATGTGAGTAAATATGTATCTACATGGCGGACGCAACAATCTTTAATTTTTTTATGTCCAGCGGCTATGAAATGAGGATTGAGGATAACACGTTAAATAAAAAGTAAAGTGAGGTTATTCTCAATTCAAAATGGTGGACGTCATGAAATGTTTTAATAATGTTCATAGTAACCCTTATGATACATACTACTTACTGACACTCGTATATGTCAGTTTTCAAAACATTGCTATATTTCAATGATATTTTTACCTGATTTGCCTCATAAGTAGAATTTAACGTAGAATGTAGACATTTTTACTTATTTTATATTAAAAACATTTCTAATATTAGATATCGCAATGAAGTAGCGTGTAATAAATAAGTCTATAGCGCTAAAGCGGAATATTTATAATTAAAAATGATCAATGGTATTTCACAACCTACATCGCAAACCACATCGCTGTAAACACTGCATGTTATTTACCAAAGTAATAATAAATGAAGTCGCGATGAGTACTGCGCAATCAACTGCAATGCTGCAAGCTTTGATTACTGCATTTTAATCATTGAACTACATTTTACTGTTCAACGCGAATAGAAGGGAGCTTTAAGCTTATAATGTATGTGTGGAGCAGAATAATCTGGAAAAATATTATGGTTCCGTAATTAAAATTAAATTAATCAGGAGAAAAAAATTAAACGCAAATGGCCCGGCGGCTAGCGTAGAACGCAAGCGATCTACGCAGTTAAACCAAACGGAAGCGGTCGGGTGCGGGATGGGTGAGCTGGCAAAAAAAATTTTAGTGCGTTTCCGTACTTCGGAGGGCATAAGCCGCACCTCCACCAACCCGCATTGGAGCAGCGTGGTGGACTCCAGGCCTCCCCAACAATGGGGAGAGACCCGTGCCTAGCACTGGGAAGCAAAACGGGTTGTAACCAAATAAAAAAATAATTATATACCTACTGTTGTTGAAACATCTCGTATGTCCTCATTCACATAGGAATATCAATTTGTATTTCAATTAGTCGCACATGCTTTGATTAAGAATTATAATTTAACAATTAAACTGAAATTTAACATTTCAACGCTACGCAAACTAAAATCAATTAAGGGTTCCGAAAAAATAAAGATTGATTAAGAGTATGGCCTTAAAGGGTCTTATGGGCGGCTTGAAAACATCCAACACCACTGTCGGATGTTTTCTATATACTGGCTGCTAATCTGCATATCTAGCAACCCAAATTTGAGCAACGTGATGGAGTAAGCTCCAGGACTCCCAATAATGGGATGACACCCGTGCCCAGCAGTGACAATGGTTACAGCCAAATACCCACATTCTAAATCGCTTACGCAGTGTCGGGTTCAAAATCCGACTCACACCTCTGACCATTAGGTATTAGATATTCAAAATTTAGGTACCCATTTAGGTATTTAAAACATGTTGAAAATACGGATTTAAATTAATTATTTAAACATGTTTATAGGTCTAAAACCCATAACCATCCCAACCCGTACATATTTACATTTCATATTTATATCAACCAAGGCGATGGTAACGAAATTTACCAAAAAATCAAGTATCAAGATAGAAATGACAATGTACAAAAGTTATTACGGTTCACAAACTAATCTTAGTTGTAATATAACTTTAAAAAATATGTTTAAACATGTAAAAACTAATACAGAACCTTCCAAACGTGCGTTATTCTCACACTAGTCCAATTTTTCTATGTAGGATATCCGAGGATTACTCGTACGTAAGAGAAATAGTGCCACGCAAACAAGCAATGTTACTAAGCATTAATTATAAAGCCTTTAAGCCGCTTTAATCTTAACAGGTCCTTTATAATCGCGCAGTGTAGTGGCGAATCCCAAAATCGTTAATTTGTCTATCCCAGTAAACTTAACAACGAAGAATAGGGTGTTCACGGCCAAAATCTAATGTACACAATACACTAAAGTCGTATATCTCTCTAGAAACTTTTTATTTTTTAATTTAGTTATTAATGTTAGAATAGTTTGTTTCTTTCTAACCCTTTTTAATATCACACTGCTGGGCGTAGATTGCCTTATTAGGCCAAAAATGGTGGGCTAATTCCTAATACCCAATAACCAAGTGGGAGTTGCTGGATTGAGTGGCGAAGTTTAATGGGGGCCTCGTTCACCATCTCCAAATAAAGTGTTGATTAGTTACGTCCCAAGTAAAGTTAATTGGCAAGTAAAAGCTATGAGTACGAGTTAGTTTATCATATGATTAGTGCCACTCGAACATCGTGAAATTGAAATTGAAGTTACGGGTGATTTTATCCGACAATTAGCATACTTGTCGGTTTACTTGAAGGCGGTGAAAGATGCCCTAAGAGTGATTGGTACTTGTAATCCTTTGTCATTATATAAATTGTGACATTAGCTATCTGAAGCTTGTTTATACAGATCGATTAAGTAGTCACTACTCGTACTTAGTTTACTACAGTGAAATAATGCAATGGGTATGAAAATTCTCAAATAAAGAGTGTTCATACAAATTACATAATATTATTAAAGTTTAAAACGTGAATGTATTTCTTTGTTTACAAGAATATAGCCATTATTTCGAATAATCTCTCTGGTATGCGACACCGTGAAATAACGTAATGAAACAAAAAATAAATAAATCATTAATAAAGCTTCACACTCATAGCCCCACAATTGGGCAGATATACCCTGTGTTGTGAGTACCATGGACAAGGTAAGTGTTGTAACAATTTTGTTTGACACGATGAGGCAAGTGATAATATGCACATACCAAATTAAATGAGTCTAAAACGTGATTTGAATCCGAACCCTGACATTATATTCTAGCCTAACTTAGGATTACACCGTTTAGCAAATTATAATATCACAATTTAATATGGCGACAAAAGAGTAGGATCTGGAAGGGCCCATTTAGAATGACGTCTTTGTTCTAAGGCGAATTTCACGAGCAAGGCGAATAAAGGACCTTTTGAAATCTGGAGAATACCCACCTGACCTCGGAGGTGAAGGCAATTACAGATATTTTCTTTGAAACACATTGTCTTTCTGTTAGCAGGGCGCAGTATTGTGGCGCGGTTATTGTGAAACTCTTCAAGACCCTGCTTAAATACAATAGGGTCTTGGACACTATGCACAAAAAAATTCAAAATCCTTACCTTAAAAAGGTTGCACTAAATCACGCTTGGAAAGCAATATAATTGTTAATTCTTTTATAAACATGATTTTTATTACCGCTTAAATCAATAATAATGAAGTCAATTGACTATATGATAAGTGACGTCACTTATCATTTTCTCATACAAAATGTATGGGGATGTCACGTTTTGACAGCTCATTAAAAGTATCTCAATTGACTTGGTATTCCAAGACCGGATTTGTGTTCATAGTCTTTGATTTAAAGAAGGTGATGAAGATGTGATAGATGTGGACTTGGAATATACGTAGCATTGTACTATAGAGTTTGATGCTTCACATAAACCTCAATGATGATTACTGGTTACGTATAAAAGTTTATTAAGAAGATATTATTTTTCAAAAATATGAATTAGATGTCGCTCTCTTCTGTATTGTGTCTGATTGACGTAGTTTTAGTTCAGGTCCCAATAAAGTGATAATTAAAAACCTAGGCAGTTTTCCTTCGGTAGCTTCCCCATAGTATAGTTACACAGTAACCATATTTGGTTACTATGTTAATGGTATAGGTACTATGGTGAGTTGACGAAGGTATGCCATTAGCTAACAATTTTTCTGTTTAATTTCAAGTATTTCTGTTAGTATTACGATGTAGTATAAATACAATCCTGCACATATCGAGATATTATGTACTTAGTAGTACCTCAGTGTCCTGCACCAATATCTAGAGTAAAGTAATTCTGTTATTTTAGAGGCATCTGTATTTCTCATGCACACCTACATGAAGAGACTGCCACCAGTCATATTAGAACCACATCTAACCCGGTCGAAGGAAGAATTTCTACCGTTAGTTTTGTCACACGCATACTGAAACTACGATGACGACCCGCGATTATACGACCTGCGAAACTACGATGCACACTAAAGTACTGCTTCGTAAAAGTAATAGCACATCTTCCACAGTAACTTAAAAGAAATTTGCGGTAGAAATACCTGTACAATCACCTAAACAATCTTACAAATGCGGTCCTATATCATCATTTGTTTTCAAACTTTTTAATGTCCAACTGCTGGGCACAGATTTCCTCTCAGAAATTAGGTGTATTTTATATCGAAATCAGCAAACGTTGGTGGCAAATTTCATGCTTTGGAGGACACGGTATCATTAGGTATCGATAGATAGGCTTTGTCGGGGCCTTATATGCGGCTTGAAAACATCAAACACCAATTTCGGATGTTTTGTAAATATTGGCTGCTAACCTGCATATCTAGTAACACAAATTTGAGCAACGTGGTGGAGTAAGCACCAGGACTCCCCTATAATGGGATGACACCCGTGCCCAGCAATGACAATGGTTACAGCCAAATACGTACATTCTAAATTTAATTAAAGCACATGCTGGTATAAGAATCTTGTTATGCCTGTTCTTTTCATCGGTTTAAAGATTATCTCCATCAAATATTCAAATTTAATACCCTGTTGGTCAAGATAATGAGGAAAATATCCTAAACTGACGTTAAATTCTCTGCAGACACTTCCGTCATTTGGGCGCCTCATTTCCTGTACATTTCACGCATTTCCTGACTCGCCTTGAAATTACTACGCTTTGACAAGAAAAATCTGCTTTTCATAATTGAATTAGAGTGGTCTACATACAAACCAACACGCATTGGAGCAGCGTGGCGAATTAAGGTCCAGACCTGGCCAAACCCATTCCCATTAGAGGGATTCAAAAAGGGTTGCATCTTGCCAAGTGAAGGGTTGTGAACTAAAAAATCTCTTCCTGACGTCTAGAAGAGCTAAAGCTAGAGCTAAAGAGCTCTATAAAAATTTCGTTCAATGAAGGGCTAACTGCGGAACTAGTGACCCGGGTTCAAACCTCAATCAAAACCACATTGCGTTAATTTTTTTATCGGGATTATTTTATTAGGATTTTTTTACAGAACATTTAAGTAAGACACATGTAAGTAGATGCGAAGGAGCTACTGACAACTAAATACTCGTAATGTCCTTATTTAAGTGATGCGTCAAATCCCACAAACTGCACGTACTGCCTCATCAGTGTGAAGTAGCTCTTAAAAATTGCCAATTCTGAAACAAATTATTCGTTATTACTAAATTATCGTTCTATAACAATAACGTTATGTGGATGTCAATCAATTTTTTAACTGAATCAAAGAATTGCGTTTGGGGCATGGAGGTTCCATCCATCCTCCTATCAGCCTTGGAAAGTCCATTGCTGAAAATAAGTTTCCTCTCATGTTTGCCCTGATAAAATTATGAATTTAACTTCTAACTTATGCATAAAAAATCTTTCTAAAACAAAAGTGAATATATTTAAATGTTTCAAAACCGAAATTACCCAGATTCTCTTGGCCATTCTCAAGATTTAACGAGACTAAGGAACATTAATTTACTTCATGTATCGTATATTTCATAAACAGTTTGTATCAAAAGATACATATATCTTGCAAGCTACATTCGATCATTTCCATTACTTCCACGTAGTCGAACACGGGATAAATCCACAAAGAAACCGACGGCGACGTAATATTCAGTTCCGCGTGCAAAGAACAAAGATAGGAAAGGATGACATTTACGGATTTAGGTAAATCAATTCGGCGCAAGATATTTGCGGCGAAAGATAAGAAACGGCGGTATGTGCGTGAATGCCGCCGTAAGCATCTGAAGGTGCAGGAGAGCACGTTTGCTCTCTCGAAGCTGGGCTCATGCTGGGTGCCGCGAGCGGAGGACACCGGTGCGTTCCACTGGAGATCCTGGAGTACCTCCCTAAGCGGAGAGCAGCGGAGGCAGGCCACCGAAGGGGTTTCAGTGCGATACAAATCCCACAAAACCCGATTTCCCCTATCCTAAGGTATCCTACGGGTACCTTTTGAAAGTTTCCCCCCGATACAAAAAAAAAGAGTTGCAGATCAACATTGTGACGTAAAGAGAGTTGCAGCCAGTAAAACATGCGATAAGTTTATAAAAAAACTAACGTAACATTCAATACCGTGTAAAGAACAAACGGCACCGCAGCAAGATAGCAAAGGATGATACTTATTTACGGATTGGGGTAAATCAATTCAGCCAAACTATAGTTAAGTAATTTTAACCAATTTGAAACGAAGCAGGCTTTATCGTGTATAAGAAACAAGACTAGAATTTGCAGCAAATGAATTGTGCCCGGATTTTACCCGCGTTAGAAACTACCAATTTTCATGTTTGAAGCACGTAATATGAAGGACTTTCATACAAACTTGCGAGAGTCCTTTGACATTTTAAATCGGAACTATCCCAAAATCCATCCTTAGCAGACTACTAACAATAATTTACCTTCCTGCGAAAGTTCACGTTTGTAGCAAAAAGAATGAAGGATTTCCACACAAACTTGCGAGTCAGACCACCTTAATTCGGAAAATCATAAACAGACGTCTATTGACTATAACCTACCTTCCCACCAAATTTAATCACGGTTTTCGATATTCGTGATGAACAAGTGAATCAGTCAGTCACCTTTCCCGCTTACATATTTGATGTGCGTTATAGATAGATAGATAGATAGATATACTCTTTATTGTTTGTAATGCACAACAATCATTATGACATAAAATAAAATACTAAATAACAATTAAACAAACAATGGGCGGCCTTATCGCTTAAAAGCGATTTCTTCCAGGCAACCCTAAAAAGCAAAAGAACAATGTATTAGAAACATACAGGTAATGCAACATTACAAGTAACATTAAAATAAAATACAATAATTATTATAGTAACTTAAATACACACACCTGCATTTTTATGGTAGTATTCACAGAGTAGCAAGGTAATGCTCCTTGACCAAGTTTTTAAAGGAAGCGAGATTTGGTGCTTTTCGTACTGTCACTGGTAAGGAGTTCCACAAGCGGATAGCTGATATGGTAAAAGATTTATCGAAAAAGGATGTAAAGTGTACTGGAACATGTAAGATCATGTTGTTAGATGAGCGAAGCAGACGGCTGTGAGACTGATCAAGAAATTCAAATTTGTTCCGAAGATAAAGTGGAGTGTTTGGGTTAAACAGAATGTTGTACAGAGCAGAGAGTATATGAGTATTCCGGCGAAGTCGGATTGGGAGCCACTTGAGCTTTGCACGAAATTCGGAAACGTGGTCATACTTGCGAAGGCCAAATATGAACCTGATACAGAGATTTTGAAGACGCTCAAGCTTATTAAGTTGCTCCTCACTAAGATCAGAATAACAGATATCCGCGTAGTCAAGAATGGGTAAGAGTAAGGAATTGGCAAGCGCAATTTTAGTGGACACCGGAAGGAAGTTCTTAAGCCTACGAAGACTTCCAGTTGTGGAGAATACCCTTCTGCTGACCTCGTTAACCTGAGGAGACCATGACATCGTGGAGTCCATCAGGATACCTAAATTTTTGACAACATTGGAATAAGGAATATGAACACCATCAAAAATTACCGAAGGAAGCTGGGGCCAATCAACTTTAGCAACCAGCCTCGAACTGCCAATTATAATAACTTGACTTTTGATTGGGTTCACTCTAAGTCCAAATGAGCAGCTCCAGGTAGAGATTCGAGCTAGGTCTTTATTGATTGTGTCGATAGCGTCAGAAAGCGAGTTCAGTGAAGCCTGACTATAAATTTGCAGATCGTCAGCATATAGGTGGTAGGAAGAAGAGATTTGGGAACAAATTGAGTTAATGAAAATTGTAAACAGGAGCGGGGACAACACGCCACCTTGCGGAACGCCGGCCCCCACTGCGGCCCAGTTCGAGAAACTACCCTGAACCTGGACGCGTTGCCGACGCCCATGCAAGTAATTGTGAAACCAATCAACAGCGGCCGGAGATATGTTGAGAGAGCGTAATACCGCAATCAGTAAATCAAAATCAACACAGTTGAAGGCATTACTAAAATCTAGCAATGCCAACACTGTAAGGCGCTGGTGGTCCATACCGAGACGAATGTCGTCGGTTACTTTTAAGAGAGCAGTTGTCGTGCTATGACCACGCCGAAAACCAGACTGTAAAGGATTAAGGAGGTTGTTCGTTTGTAGGAAAGAGGTAACTTGTAATTGAACTAACCGTTCAAGGATTTTGGATAGAAAAGGGAGAATAGAAATAGGTCGATAGTCGGACAAAGAAGAAGGCTTGGACTTTTTAGGTAAAGGAATAATTTGGGCATCTTTCCAACTGGAAGGAAAGGAGCATGTGGAAATAGAAAAATTAAGGATCGAGGTGATAACTGGTAAAATAATGTCAAGAATGGGAAGAATCATTTTCCGACTTATACAGTCTGAACCGACGGCATTAGACTGGATTGAACGTATACTCACTTCAACATCACGGTCCGCAAATTGTTTAAAAACAAAACTAGGATAGCTGTGGGTGGGAAACATTGAAAGATTATTCAGTGTTGTAGATTTTATGCTTGTGGTTATATTACAAGACGAAGTAAAATGCTGATTAAGATTATCTAAATCTACAGAAGTTGACGTAGAAATGGTGTCACGAGGTTTCCCAACTCCAAGTTTTCGTAAAATTTCCATACCTTAGACGGATCGTCATTTTGAACTGATTCATGAATATGGCGTCGTTGCGAATCCCTACACACCATATTGCTGCGATTTCTGACGCGTTTGTATTTCTCCCGGTTCTCGTCGCTAGGGTCGGATTTGAATTTGGCCTTTGCATTTGCTTTCTTAGTTAACAACTTCTTGATTTCGTCAGATAACCAAGGTGCGGGTAGATGGCGCATACGTATTGGACGAACAGGAGCATGCATGTCGTATAATTTTAATAATAAAGAGTTAAAAATAGCTACCTGCTCGTCAATCGTCCTACCGGCGTATACCGCACTCCAGTCGGTTTTAATGGCATCTTTACGAAGAAGTTCCGTGTTCATTCCACTAAAATTACGCTGCATGAGTATTCTTGACTTGGCTTTAGGAGGCTTAATACGATAAGATAGATACAGTAAATCATGATATGAGAAAGAGTCCGCAGAGCATTGACCATGCTTCGCGACAAACTCAGGCGAAGATACAAATGTCAGGTCCAGAAGAGATGGTGTGCAACCAGGGAAGAAGTGAGTTGCAGAAAGAGAAAGAATATGCATATTACATGCATTTATTATTGATCTAAGCCGGGTTGCCTTATGATCAGATTTCAAAAGGCAAGTGTTGAAATCTCCCATGACAATGGTATGGCTATAAAGTGGAGTGAGATCCTCAAGAGTTTTCTCTAAAATAGGGAAATAATTATTATTTAAGGATGGATTATAAAAAACTCCGAGAAGTAATTTAGTATGGCCAAAAAGGACTTCAATAAATAAATACTCCGCTTCGCTCTGAGTGCTTGAAGATGACATTGTAATAATTGAAAAAGGGATATGTGAACGAAGGTAGATGGCAACACCGCCTCCGCCCCGACCAGAGCGGTCATTGCGTATTAATTGAAAACCCGGCAGAGAATACGATGTGGAATTCAGACATGGCTTAAGCCATGTTTCTGAGACAAGGACAGCGTGAATTTTCTTACTGTCAAAAGAAGATAATAAATCGGGGTAATGAGCTGGAATACTCTGAGCATTAATATGCACAATATTAAAGTTTTTCGGGACATCCGAGAAGTGTGATTCAAGTGTAACATTTAAGGGAGGAATGCTACTGAAACTACCATTACTGCTTAACCCATTGGAATCAGTAGACAGGGAATAATACGATTTGTTAGAGTCACTGTCACTATCCATAATTGCAACAGTATGTGTGTTGTAAACAATAAAGATGCGTAACTACTTATCCTAAAATAATGTTAAACAACTAAACTAAATACAAAACAACAAAAAAAGCATAATTAACTACCTACCAGCTTAAATTAAATGTGTAGCAAATATTGCAATACTTAATAAATAATTCTACAAAAATACATATTTCAAAATATTCACACAATTACTAATCGTGAAAAGAAATTGTTATATATATGACTAATACGACATTGAAATCACATTAGAATAATTACATACTACATTATTAAAATAAATATAAATGTATAAAAAAAAAAAAAAAAAATACAAACGGATTGATTGGCTGTATGTACTGAACATTTTGCCTCCAAACGTACAAACAAGTCGATGTCAATACGTCACTCACAGTCATTAGTTGTCATTGAATGTCAGTTGTCAGTCAGTCAATGTATTACACAGAGGTAGGAATAAAACAGTAATCAAAACAAAAATAATAAAAACAAGATGTAAGAAGATTTGCATCATACCGACATAATTGTGTGAATATTATAAAAGCAAACAAACAAATAATTCAAAAGCAAGATCAGCTATCAAAGCAACTCAAGACAAAATCAATTTAGAATCATAACAAAACAAACAAAAAACTCGTCAAACAGAGTGTTATTAAGCAATAAACTAAATGGAAACTAAGTTAGGCAATGAACGCAAACTAAATTACCGAGATGTCTACTTTCTATTCATCCTCCTGGGACGAGGAATAGACCTACTAGGTCCTTGATTCTTCGGTGAAACAGATGTGGGTTGCGGCGGCTGCGGCGGCTGCCGCCGCAGCTCTGTAGACTTTCTGTGTAGATGGCTGCTCCACAGTGATGGAAAATATCGTGATATTTAATTGATTACGATGTTCTCCATCGCCGTGCATGCCTGAGAGGAATTCATAACTTCTCGAAAGCTTAAAAAAAATAAGTGCTCAGATTTATTTGCTAACGTTTCAAAAGTTGACGCTTTCAGTACACATCACTACTACAACCAGAGCCGATCGGACTTAATAAAATAGAATACCTATATACTTCCACAAGTCCATACGGAAACCAACGTAACATTCAATACCGTGCAAAGAACAAACGGCACCGCAGCATGATAGCAAAGGCTGACATTTACGGATTTGGGTAAATCAATTCGGCGCGAGGCGCAAACATTACCCGCGTCAGCGAAGCTTGGACCGACATACGATTGTTTCGCATGAAATTGATTTGAACCCTATCTAAACCACATAAATTTCGGGACGCACGCAATATTTCAAAACGCTCAACACTGAACAGGGCCGCATCTGTCACGTATGAGTAGATGAGAGTATCAAGAGTTAAAATAAGTGATCTTAAGTTAAGTATCCAATATTACTGTAACAAATAAAAAATTGTTGGATGTGCAATTAAACTTTCCAATCTACGGGCCGGTTTTCTGCTCTGTAATTATACATTACAAGCAGAAAACCGGCGTTGGTTACGTTAGTTTAATGCATATTTAGAGTAATAATTTTCTATAACTATATGATTTAACCAGCGTAGTCGTACCACTATTCTTACACCAATATTCCCTATATATTGTTATACCCTAATTGGACTGTAATTGGTCTGTTTGAAAAATTATAAACATGGATGATTATTGAGGATAAAGCATGCTGTGTCATGTGTATATAAAAAACAAGACAATATTTATCAATATTTACGATAAAATTGAACTAAGAACAGGAGTCACAGAGCGACCACTAACTGTTATCCAAAACTACCTCATGTTTTCGATACCCTGTGTAACCATGGTTTCCTATGACGGTATTCTGTTTCAATGGAAAATCCCTTGGTTTTGGTTTTTTATTTTATTTTATGATGGCATAGGTATGGGTTAATGCTGGTTGAATCCGGCACTGTTATCCCATAGGGACATTGTTGTCAAAGAACACTGTCAGCCCGCAGCCGAGGTAAATATGCTTTGTCAAATATTATGCGGTGATATAAGAATGTTTTGTTTGATCTACCGAATTTTTAGATTACTTTTAGTGAATTATCGTTAAAATCTGTACATCTATACACAAATAAATAAAATTGGAGTGTGTGTTTGTAATATTAAACTAACTGCATTTTACTACATGCATATGAACATTCATATATCAACATATATATCATATATCAACCGTATATACATATATACGGTACATATTCCAAAATAACCGTCAATAATAATATTGACGGGACTTTCACTGACAGGTAATAAAGAGTAACTTAGGCTACTTTTGTTTTAGAAAAATCTAAAACTAAAGTCCACGCGGACGAAGTCGCGGCCGGCCACTAGTATTATGAACGTTTTTTTTTTCTAAATGCATATATTTTTAATTTTTAATGTCATTTATGTATAGATTTCACTTTAACAATTATTTTTTTTAAATTAGTACACCTCTTCTGATGCACAACATAATCCGCCTAAATCTTTAATATCTATCTATTTATGAAACCTTAGTTTTTGTTTCGCTAGTAAACAGTTTTTAAAATAAAAAAAAAGTAGACATTACTTCACATAGCAATAAATTAAGTTTTTAACAAAAAAATAGAACCGACTTCAAACGGTAAAAAATAAAATTGTTCAGTACCTACTTCTTCTTGCTTATGGTAATGACTCTTAAAACTATTTCTGGAGTCGGGCCCTTAGTAAATGTCGTACCATTCGTTCTAAATTGGCACCGACAGTACAGACAGTGGGACAGTACCTACTTCTTCTTGCTTATGGTAATGACTGTTAAAACTATATTGGAGTCGGTGCCCATTCAGAACGAAAGGTACACTATATTTACTAAGACAGGACATTTCACTAAGGGCCCGACTTCAAAAATAGTTTTAAGAGTCATTACCATAAGCAAGAAGAAGTAGGTACTGAACAATTTTATTTTTTACCGTTTGAAGTCGGTTCTATTTTTTTGTTAAAAACTTAATTTATTTCACTCTTTTTAGTAATTTTAATAATTCTGTATGTATTAGCATAATTGGAAAAAAATTCACTTAACCTCTAAACTTTAAACAGATTTACCTTTTATAATCATGTTTATCTAATAGCCATCTAAAAGTCTGAAAGACATACTATCAGTCCACCTGAACGTATAAATTAAAGAAAGAATTTGCTCTCAGCTCCTAAACGTTGAGGAGTTGTACCTTCAATCATCAGTTAAGCAACAGCAGGTGATAATTATCAGACATAAATATTTGTATTATGTTAAAAATATGACTAAAAGCATGTGTGTGCCTATTAAGTTTCAGTGTTTCCCTCGATTTCCCTAATATCACATCATCAGATTTTGACATGGTGACAGTTGGACCACCTCAGGAATGTAAGATTTCGAACAAAAAACCATTTATTGAAAGAATTTGCTCTCAACTCCTAACCGTCGTAGTACCTTCCATCATCAGTTCAGCAACATGATATGACGATAATTATACACAAATGTCTGTTTTGCTTTGTAAAAATATGAAAACCATTTGTTGTGCTATAAAATTTGAATGTTCCCTTCGATTTCTCTGGGATCCCCTCATCAGACTTTGACTTGGTGACAGTTGGACCATCTCGGGAATGTAAGATTTCGAATAAAAAACTATTTATTGAAAGAATTTGCTCTCAACTCCTCACTGTCGCAGTACCTTCCATCATCAGCTCAGCAACATGAGATGATGATTTCTATGCGTAAATATCTCTTATGCTTCAGAAACTATAAGAAAATCAATGTGTGTGCCTATAAAATTTGAGAGTTCCCCTCGATTTTCCTGGGATCCCATCATCAGATCCTGATTTGGTGACAATGGGACCACCTCGGGAGTATAAGCATACGAACAAAAAAAGAATTTTGAAAATCGGTCCACAAACGGCGGAGTAATCGGTGAACATATATAAAAAAAAAAATACATACAGCCGAATACAGTACCTCCTTCTTTTGGAAGTCGGTAAAAAGGGAATAATCGTACAATCTTACATCACCTATTAACATTTTATAGATTTGTCCTTTGTTTTCTATGAGTATTCGATAGTTCGTATAGTTCGTATGCCTTATCAATTTGAACACGGACGCTTTAACGAGTCGGATGGATTTACTATCTGGGGGCACGGAGTGCCCCCGACAAGTCGAGCGCAAAGCAACACTGCCGTACCATCCTTTACTGGAACCATTTCGCCGCATTTTCAGGCCCCTATTTGAGAACCTCTGGATGAGACCAGAGCGCTGAAATTTTCATCATCCAGTAAGCTATAATCACATACTTAAAATCCAAAATTTCAAGTCTGTAGGTCATTTAGTTCCGAAGTTAAGCGAAAGCAAAGTTTCGCATTTACGACACTCACTCACTCATGGATCATCAAAATAGAACTAGTACTTCCCATAAACTCAGAGAGCTGAAATTTGGTACAGAGTTAGGGTTTAATGGCCACATAAAGGGAAAACTATAAAAACTAGGATAACTAGGATTATTTAGTACTCTTGGTCCATCCTTTACTGGAACCATTTCGCTGCATTTTCAGGCCCCTATTAGAGAATCTTTGGATAAGACCAGAGCGCTGAAATTTTCATCATCCAGTAAGCTATAATCACATACTTAAAATCCAAAATTTCAAGTCTGTAAGTCATTTAGTACCGAAGTTAAGGGAAAGCAAAGTTTCGCATTTTTCGTCGCATTTACGACACTCACCTCACTCATAAAATCAAAATAGAACTAGTACTTCCCATAAACTTAGAGAGCTGAAATTTGGTACAGAGTTAGAGTTTAATGGCTACATAAAGGGAAAACTATAAAAACTAGGATAACTAGGATTATTTAGTACTCTTAGTCCATCCTTTACTGGAACCATTTCGCCGCATTTTCAGGCCCCTATTTGAGAACCTCTGGATAAGACCAGAGCGCTGAAATTTTCATCATCCAGTAAGCTATAATCACATACTTAAAATCCAAAATTTCAAGTCTGTAGGTCATTTAGTTCCGAAGTTAAGCGAAAGCAAAGTTTCGCATTTACGTCGCTTTTACGAGACTCACCTCACTCATAAAATCAAAATAGAACTAGTACTTCCCATAAACCCAGAGAGCTGAAATTTGGTACAGAGTTAGGGTTTAATGGCCACATAAAGGGAAAACTATAAAAACTAGGATAACTAGGATTATTTAGTAGGTACTCTTAGTTTTCCAGGTTTCATTTACAGTTAGGCAGTACTTCGAATCGCGTTCGTATTTATAAGTACTTTTCTAGTATTCTACATTTCGTTTATTTAGTTAGATATTACTTCGTTACGTTTAAAAATATCATTAATTTAGCTGTATTTCAGTACTAGGTAGGTGTCCGACCGTGCTTTAGCGGAGCGCAATTAAAATTGTAAGTTGTAATAGTTCTGCAATATCGGGCTAGATGGCGTTAGTAATGTACACTCTGAATCACGCTGTTCTGGGTAAATTGTTTAAAAGACCCAATGTATGAAAATTTATAAAGCAATCGCAAATAAATCGGGCTTGAAGTCACATCCTTACTTCGACATCGAGAATAAGTGACCCGAAGTTTTTTCGAACCTCAACCCCCTCTCCTCGAGTCCTCCAGGAGGCAGGACAGTAGGTAATTCCTTTGGTAGAAAGTTCATTGATTTTATTATGTAAATATTAATTATATTAACACCTGTCTAATAATAAAGATAAAGAGTTAACGTTATGTTTATAATTTGTATAGATTGAGTAGGTTCAGTATTATTTCCTTTGAGTTTTTTTATTAAGATCTAATTTAATCTAGCCTATTACGTTCCAATGCTGGGCGAATGCCTCCCCTTCTGCTTTTAATACGCATATAAATAAAATTAAAGGAAAACTCTGGATAAGACAAGATTGGCTTTTATACTTATACTTACAAGTATACAAGAAGAAACAGTCGAACGATTAACTTTATTCTACTCGAACATTACATAGGTAAATTAAATAAACAAATTACACTAAAATATTAATTTCGCTCATTTGGTCAAAATATAATGCATTGGACTAAGAGTGGCGGTGATAGTGAGGTCGCTAGATGGCGCTGACTGTATTTTAAAACGCGCTTGCGGCCGCGTTACAGTCGACTCGTTTACGACATTCTTCTACTGCGCTTGAAAACGTTTGCTATGGATTAGGAGGGATTATTTGCATTTTGTTGATTTCGCTTATTATTTCGTGAGGTTTGCTAAGGTTTAGGGCATGCATCAATGCGAAATACCTAATCACAAGCCACGCCTCTACCCTGCGGCGGGGTGATGTTCCCCTTGCGGGGATTCGCCATCTATCGGTGACTTTAAGTAAAAATAAGTTGATTTCTAAATTACGAGCCAGCGTCACCTAGCGGAACAACGAAGAAGCTCTTATACAACGAAGAAGCTCAAATAACTGTCTTGCAACAATGTCATTTAGTAACAAAATTTTGAACAAATACGTATAATATATCAGCAACGTACAGTACTTAAACATTGCAAAAAATACGAATGTACAGCTTCGACTGTTCTACGATTGTATACAGTGGGCCGCAGCTCATATGTAAAATTATAAATAAAGTAAAAAATCGATACTTAAAATAAATTCACAATTTTGTTCACTTTTTTAATGAATCAGAAACGGAATAACGTTTTCACTGTAAAAAAAATATTTGTGGTTGAGGACTAATTTTACAAAAACTGTTTAAGTGGGAATCGAACCCAGAACACTCCTACGAAATGCACGAGATTTTATTACGAGGTACGCTCACTACTTCACTAAAAGTGAAATAAAGGATCAGTATGGCTACACATTACCTACGTAAGGATTTCTCGTTGTCGTGTCGTTGTCGTTGTAGTGTAATTGTAGGTTTTTATTTATGAAACAAAATTGATTACGGTGTAAAAAAAATAAACACCTAAAGTATATAATGAATCATAGCTTTGTACCTAGGTTACTTACGTACTTTTCTTTTGTTCATGTAGACTTCTTTCGGCCGTAAGAATTTCAAATATTTATGTTTTCAGTCTGTCTTTTTATAAGCTTTTTATTATAAAAATTATTTGTAATTTTAAAATAGTAAAAAAAAACAAATTTATATAATATAAAAAACATATGCTACGCTGGGGATCGAACCTGAGTCGTATTGCAAACGTGAGTGAAACAAGACTTCAAAAACTTGACTACAGACGCTACTTTCCAAATTGTGAAATAAGGACCAAGTATGACTACCGAGTAACCTAAATATTATTTGCTCATAAATAGATAGCTAGCCTAAAATAAAATATATTACGAAAAAAATTATTGTAAATAGATTATCGATATATCGGGTATTGTTTCTTTTTACTTACCTTTTTTCTTCGTTCATATAAGCTATTTGCTGTCGTTTGAATTGTAAATATTTCCGTTTTGATAATTTATTTTTACTTTTATTTCCCATTTTCTAAACTTTAAAATTACCTAATTCTTACTAAAAATAATAACTTATACCTAATACTTCCTTACTAAGAAACAAAATATATTTTCAAAAACTAAACAAAATGAAATAAAATTTGAAATTTTCGTATTTCGCGGGCGATACGGGCATAAAAAGTACGCGTCCATCGTTGACAGTGGTCACGGGTGGTATCATGGTGGGATGGGATGGGAGTGGCGAAGAGAAGAGACTGATGGCATGCGTTACTTCAGCGGCCAGCGCTCGCGAGGAAAAGAAAGCATCATCTTATTTTGAATGTCGTAAGCGCCAAATCGAAAAACATTTTTCGTTAAAAAACTAAAACAAAACATAGAAAACTGTTTGCATAGAAAGCTTTATAATAATATTAGCTTGTTGTAAAAAATAATGATAAATACTTACATTCAAACTCGTTTTGACATAAAATGATAAAAATTGAAAATATTGTCCTAATTTTGAAAAATAATTCTATCGATAAAATTTTATGGCATCGTGTTTTCTGTTGCATAAAAATTTAGTAAATATAATGAAAATTCAGATTAAGTATGTAAAAACTATTCTCCAGTCGTTTCTACAAAATGAAACATATTCAATTACAATACTCCTTTTTTATGCATGCCCTTAATTAGCAGGTTGTTATTATAACAATTCTAAGATTTTAATAGGTATCTATGTTAGGAATATTCTGATTAGTGACGTATTACTGATTATTACTTAATTATTAGATTTGAATGAAGTTTTGATTGAATGCTTTATTTAATTGTTACTTATTTAGTATTTATTGTTACTTATTTAGTATTTATCAGGCATGGTGGGCATCGAAACATTGGAGCTCCGACGTAAGTGTGCTCTAATGCTTCACTATTACATGCTGCTAAATAATAAAGTGGACAATCCATCCGCTTTAGCTCGCTGTTCACTCGCGGTCCCGGGACGGGGGCGGCGGCGCGCGGCGCGGCTGCTGGCGGGCCCGCCCGCGCGCACGCAGACCGCGCGGCACGCTCCCACCGCACAGGCCATACGTTTGCTTAATGCTGTTATCACTCATTCATGAACCAGAACTCGACCTATTCTATACGTCCACTAATAAGTTTATATTTTATTGTGCTAAAATTGTATCAATACATAATCTTTGATAATTATTTGTTTTTAATAAATTTTAATTCATTTAATAATAATTGAAATCTAATTAAATTCTTAAATTTTATGTTAAATAATAATTAATTTAATTTGTAATACAATATAATTGCTTATGTACTATTTTATAATATTTGTGTTTAATATGATTAATATTGTAGTTCTTCAATAATATTTTTATAATGTAATAATGTTAGCTGGTAGTGCGATTTGGCATCGCTGTAAGCGCTACAAGCAATTGTTGTGAATAATAAATAAATAGTACTCTTAGTTTTCTAGGTTTAATTTACAGTTCGGCAGTACTTCGAATAAAAAGAAAAAAACTGTGTCAAATAAGAAAATCTAATAAAATAAATCAATATGCCCACGTTTCTACAAAAAGAAGTGAAATCCCACCAAAACATTCTGTAAAAAACTAGCCAAGTCTCGATGGAGCTGCTTGTTTATCTCTAAAAAGTAATGAAATCTAGAGAAAGTCGTGCCAAGTCTAAGGTTCCTTACTGCGATTTCTTTATTATTATAGTTAATGTTGTGTGACTTGGCCGTTGAAGGATACACCAGTGTTATTTTATGTTAGATCGGTGGTCGATTTGACGCTCCAAAAAGAAGTAAGCAGAAGTCAGCATTCTCAATGCTGAATGCATGTGTTGCACAATCAACAACAGCCTAAAATGAGACACTAGCGTCCAATTACCAATACCAGTGTGGGCTATTATCTCGCTTAACAAACATAGGTAGTTACAACAGATATAACATTACGTGTAAACAAAAATAATGTTCAACGGCCAAGTCACACAACGTTAACTATAATAATAAAGAAATCGCAGTAAGGAACCTTAGACTTGGCACGACTTTCTCTAGATTTCATTACTTTTTAGAGATAAACAAGCAGCTCCATCGAGACTTGGCTAGTTTTTTACAGAATGTTTTGGTGGGATTATATTGACCTTTATTATTTATATTATTTTAGTAATTAGGTAATGTAAAAAATATCCAAAAAAAAAATATCTAAATTTAATCAATGTCTAAAAATACGCTTTGTGATAAACTAAAAATCCCTGAATGTTTTCCACATCAATAATGTTATACAAGCATCAACTTTACTATAAATAGTAATAGTTTTATGCTTTTCTGACGATTTTGTTTTTTTAAGCCTATATTTTTACTCCGCCTACTATTTAAAGTACTTAACGAAAAGTATCGCAAAGTCGTGAACCTCTGAATAGAATTGGATAGACCGAACACGACATGAAAATATGGAAGAAATTTTGTGCCTTAATTTCAATGTTGATTAATAATATCACAACCTCGGCCACAGACACAATTTAAATAGCAAACACAGTTAACCGACGAAACTTCAACGCAAACTCACTACGGCAGACGTAGGTACAGTGCAATCCAATTAATCCAAAAGTTTTAATTATTCGGTATTAACCGCTACGCCATATTATAGAGGTGGGATAGGGTTGCCAAAAATTTCGCTAAGGATGATACTGATATAACACGTGAGTATAAGTAGGTATAATATAGGCTGTCGTAAGCCGAAATCATAGTTATTACATAGATTATCAAAGGCCCCCAAACAAATACACATCACTAGGATCCAAGGAAAATTACAAATTGAAAAAATAATGAAGAAATATCGAGCGAGCTTAATAATCTCTGACGACATTAGCATCCGACGCCTTTCCACCGAAACATATTAAATCGCTTGATGTCAGAAATAGTTTTTTTTTTATGCAACAAATTATCCATACTAATATTATAAATTCGAAAGTAACTCTGTCTGTCTGTCTGTCTGTTTGCTACTCTTTCACGCTTAAACCACTGAACCGATTGTGATGAAATTTGGCATAAACATAGAAAGGACGTTGAGAAAGAACATAGTCTACTTTTTGCCGCGTGAAAAAATCTCATTCCCATGGGAAGCAAATGGAATGAATGAAATGCGCCGTGTACTGTTATAAATACACTACATGTTATTACTTACTTCATTCACGTCCATTATCATATTTTATAACTTATATTCTGTTGTTTTATTCTTTTACTTTACTTTTCCTTTATTATTTCTTTACAAAATTATTTAATTTCGGGGTTTGTTTAAGTATTTACATATTGACGCAGCTATCAAAATTGTCACGTCTGACTTTTATGTTACTTATTTTTTTAATTCATTTTACGGCATTGTATAAAAATCCTTTTAGCCATTCAATATTAAATGAAAAGAAATTTTTTATGTTTCTTATTTCATTTCATAGATTAATAAAGTATAGTATTGTCTTTGGCTTATTCATGTTTTTATACTTATTATAATTATTATAAATTGTTATTTTTAAATAATAAATGAATATAATGTTCTTCGAATCTTTATATATATATATATATAAATGAATTGCTGTTCGTTAGTCTCACTAAAAGTCAAGAACGTCTGAACCGATGTGGCTAATTTTGGTCTTGAAATATTAGTAGAAGTCCAGGGAAGGTTTAAACGGTGATAAAATTTGAGAGCATTGTGAAATTAATAGTAAAATAACTTTTTTTTTTCCTATTTATACAGTTAGTAACAGTAATTGTCAAACATTGGTTCTTCGCGCTATCGTCCAAAAGTTTGACATAGTCTGAATAACATTTCATCTGTCACTATTCGTTTTTAATTTTTTATTTGAAAGTAACATAAAAACCCTTTGAGATGATAAAGAAACTAATCCTCTAACAAAACTTTTAAGGCAGGACAACGTCTGCGGGATCCACTAGTGTTTTTATATTAATAATCAAGAACCCAGGCCGGTTAATTTTTCTTCTCGGTCTGCGTCTTTATGTGCCTGTCTTTGTGTGTTTTCATGTTACTCAGACCAGTAAACTGTAAAATTTTCGAAATCATATTTGGTATATTCAGATAGTTTCTTATTTCATGAATTTATAATGTCATTGGTGACATGCAGCTAAAAAAATTAAATTAAAAAACTTTTTAAAAACAACGAAACTAAAAAGTTAAAAATAATTACACTTTTTAATTTTATACATAAAAGCATGTTACATTTTCATGGAACATTACAGAACTTTTAGCATATTACATCTTCATTATTTTTATTTTGCAATCACAATGTAACAAGCTTTTATTTATAAAATTATCAGGTTTAAATTATTTAAATAAAAAATATATTTTTCTTTAAATTTAGTTTTTAGCTTTTTATTATTAAAGATGCTACGAGCAGTTTGACTACGGGGTTGTGTCATTTAGTCACCGAGTTACTATGGCAGTGGCCATAGCTCTATCGTCAGACCCTGGCTGCCATCTAGCACCAAAGTACTCGATAAGACGAATCATACGAGCCTAAACTCGATGGGGTTGTGTCGTTTATTTACCGAGTTCCTATGCCCATCGCCCAACTGCATCATCAGACCCTGTTTACCATCTAGTATCAAAGTACTCGTCAAGACGAATCACACCAACGAGCCCAATCTCGATGAGGTTGCGTCGTTTAATAACGGAGTTTTAATGGCCATCTTCCAGCTCCATCATCAGATCAGCTCTATGTCATACTAATATTACGTTGTCATCCGATTTATACATGCATGCAAAATTTCAGCGCAATCGCAAACAGGGAAGTGGTTCAAATTTAACTTCGAAGATTTGATTACAGACAACGGGACAGGTGAAACTATCGTAAATAAAAGCTTGTAAAAATGAAGAATATTGCTATGATTTTTTCTTTCAGTGTCATTCAAAAAAGGGGCCGAAATAAAAGCAAAGTTTACACCCTCATCTTTCGCAAAGAGCTACCTTTAGTACCGTATGGGCATGGGCGTACTGAGGAAGGGAAGCAGCAGCAGAGAGGACAGCTATCCCAAAAGATCTATTAAACAAAAAAAACTTTGAACAATAAGCTAGATATGCTTCCTCCTGCTGTTTCCTTTGTACGAGTATATTTAATATTTTGTGTGTGTGTCTGTGTGTAACATGGAAGGAAAATTTACGCGCAGTACCCAGCTTGAAAAAAACCCCCATACCTGATTAAGCACGATTGGGTACGCCCATGCGTATGGGTATTGTATTTGCTGTGCTACAATGCGGCAGCCCTACATGAGGGTGGGAGGGGGAGGTGGAAAGCGTGTCCGTCAGTTGATCCGATCGCGGGAAGAGCTGATTGATGACACCGATTAGTGATGCCCAAGCCGGCCCGGAATAAATTGTCGACCGTTTTTTGCTTCGCCGAACCGTACCGCTTTTTCGCATGTGGAAAATTTAATGAGAATCGCGATTCTATGATGGCGGAGTTCTTGCCGACTGACTGAGATTTGAATGGATGCGCACAAGATTAATGGCTGCAATCCTTCTGTGTCCCGTTTTGCACGTGGCTTTTAGGACTGATATGCTCGTACAAATATTTGAGAGAGTAACAATTAGGACGATTTTTAATCCTACTGCGTTCTTGCGTTCAATTCGTATATTTTAGCTGTCAAGTGGTCTAACACAGCTTGTGAAAATAAAAACTGCATTTCATATAGCAAAACTATCCTGCTAAGTGCAACTTGAACTATAAACCCTGCATATATTACTGAAAACTGACGTGTAAAACTGTCACATATATGTGAGTGTGTATTTTCTGTAAAGCATACTTTACACAAAACACGTGCATTACGCCTGACGTTGCCGGCCGTCGTAACATCACAATACATTTGTGGGAGCAGTCAGAGTACTTTTGTATTACATCACGATTGGAGGAGTTGAACTTAAAATTACATTTTTAATGCTGACTTAATTATAATATGTAGCAAGTGTTAGGTTGTAAGTTGGCTTAGGCTTAGAGTCTCAAACTACAAATTACGATTTTTATCTTAGAATTGTAGGTTGAAACCTACCAGCACTGACTACCAGGCTAGAGTACGAACTGTAACAATTTACAACTTCCTTTCAATTTATAAGATACGGTTTGTCTTTGTTCTCATTTACATACAGATTATAAAATAGAAGGGTTGCTTAGGATTCAATTTCAATAAATTGACTCCGGCGTAACGTCTGAGAATCTATTAATTTATTCGAATTCAAAACATCGATAGAAAGTAACGATTCGGCTGTAACTATTGTTCAAATGTACCTTCCACTGAAATGTCGAGTCATGAAGGGCCACCTCCATTTAAGAGTTGAAATAATTTCAGCTTTACGCTTTATTTATTTTCCATAATAGAACGTGAGTTGGCGCTTTTCATTTCCCAACTTTCTGTATGTTTCTCAAACCCTATAACAGTATTAGATAGTTCGTGTTTGAATTTAAAAGCAGTAATAAAATTTATTGTTGCTACCACTTTGCAAATTATTTGAAAATATCTTTTATTTATTATCTGGACCGCAGACATTGGATTAAAATTTTTGAATAAATGTAATTGGATCGTATACAAAGGAGTGCAAAGTCCGAAACTTTAAATGCTATTGAATTATTTTATAGTCTAAGGGCCTCATTCATCATCTCCAAGTAAAGTGTTGATTAGTTACGTCCCAAGTAAAGTTAATTGGCAAGTAAAAGCTATGAGTACGGGTCAGTTTATCATATGATTAGTGCTACTCGAACATCGTGAAATTGAAATTAAAGTTACGGGTGACTTTAACCGACAATTAGCGTACTTGTCACTTTCCTTGAAGGTGGTGAAAGAGGCCCTAAATATATATAGATAACCCAATGTACCCAATGTTGGGGTTGAAGTTACGAGCACGTGATTCGCTCTTTAAATCGCTCAATACAAAGACTTGGATGTGGTTTAACGTAAATATAGCATATTTGAAAAAAAAAAGCATTAAATAGTCTATACCATGTGATGCAATCACATTATAGATGATAGAATTTTCATGCTTCGACCGGAGAAATACCATCACTGCGACCATTTCAGCCATGAAGCACTTCTATTTTGTGTCGGTGGAACGGTGTGGATGCCGGCCACACTGAGGTACATATGGTGACCATCAGCCTCCTAACTAGCAATGCAACTTTGTACGAACTCAGGCAAAAATCAGACTGTGGTTCGATATTTTTCTTTTTGATTTTTTGTAAATAAACGTCATTAACGACTAAGCCCAATCATGATATCTCTGCTCTCAGTTTATATCGTTAAAGTTACAGGCTGCGAGATATCAACGCTAAGAATCGATCGGACTCTCTTCTTCTCTTACATCATTTCATCAAGCAGAAAAGAGTTCATAAGTGCTCATCTTGTAATGGCTAAAAATACTCTCCGACTCTCTTCGAATACCTTTATCCGTCTGGGATAGCCAAAGACAGACACACAGATCTTCATGAAAGATATGTAAATCCTTTTTTTCTTTCTAAAACTACATGTTGTTTCTCCTTTAATATAAAAACCCCAACTTATTCAACAAGAAGCCGTAACTTAAGAAACAAGAAGTACAATTCAACAAAAAGGTATACAAGGTAAGGTATGTAACGTGCCTACGTGCTAACGTTGCCAGCTCACAGCGTAAACTATAACATCCGGGAACGTATCAGCGCTCAAGTAACTCGATAATAAATCGCAAGCTTGCTTCGGAATTAGGTGCACCGAGCTTATAGACTAGATAGTCAACAGAGACCACGCAATTATCTACGCAATTACTAAAATACATTTTTAAGAGTCAAAAATTGTATGTTTCGCAGTTTGGAATGCACGTTAAGCAGAGTTGTTATCAATCTATACATATAATAAATCTGTAACAAGTCGGTTTCTGTACATTGAAGATATTTGAAAAAAATTGTCACTAGGGCTATTTATTAGCGTAATAGAACCCAAAACAATGATTTTTAGAATTATTGTCTGTTTGTCTGTTTATCTGTTTGTCTGTTTATCTGTTCGTTTGTGCGCGCTAATCTCAGGAACGGCTTAACGTAGAAGGATACGGTTTTCACTGATGTATTGGTATTTTTTTGGATTAACATTTAGGGTTTGTTTTATTTAAATCGGTTAACAAACAAAAAAGTTACGTCAATTTCAAGAATTGAATTAAAGACTGAAGCGACCATTACCTATACAAACTAAATAGCTGCATCCTTTTAACGTCTCGCTCCTCTCCTGGGCTTCCCATTATTGGGGAGGCCTGGAGATTAGTTAACCACGCTGCTCCAATGCGGGTTTTTAAATTTAAGTGTGTAACTTTTGTAAGAGAATAAATTTAATGCGAGCGGTCACACCACAAGTTTCGATAATTACTAACATCTCTTAATATTCTGATAGCAAGTTTTCAATCACTTATGCTAGATTTCATCTCTAAATATTTAAAAAAACCATACATATCACCACATATTCAAAGAAATCCTCAATACAAAATTAATGTACAAAACCTTAACAAAACGAGGCTACTGCCGACATCTATGTTCATATTCAGAACTATTTAGTGATCTGTTGCTAATTCGGTATATCGACAATTTAGTTTACACGCTATACGATAGATGTCGTTGTTACGCAATAACGCTAATACAAAGTGGATTGGTGGAGATTATTTCAAATAATTAAATTACGAGTATATTTACTTAATAAAATATCTAATAAAAAAATTAACAACTTATAGACTTTTGGAACTGGCGCTGACTGACTATGAGTACAATTCATTGTGGTAGAGCATTATGGAGGCGCGGCGCGGTGGTTACATCCACATATTATTGGTATCGAACTTATTTAATAGAAGCGTAGATGGAAGGCGAAACAAGCCAATTTGAGACACCTCTTCCCCCAAATTTCTTAGTGACCCCCCACCAAAATTTCTTGGCGACCCCAAATTGAAGGCTGCGACCGCGCCTGGACTCGCGTGGCGCAATGGTTACCATGCTGGACTGCCAATCGAGTTTGATTCCCGGCGAAGCAGAAATTTGAATGATGAGTTTAATTTTCTGTCTATACATATAATAAATCTGTAACAAGTCGGTTTCTGTACATTGAAGATATTTGAAAAAAATTGTCACTAGGGCTATTTATTAGCGTAATAGAACCCAAAACAATGATTTTTAGAATTATTGTCTGTTTGTCTGTTTATCTGTTTGTCTGTTTATCTGTTCGTTTGTGCGCGCTAATCTCAGGAACGGCTTAACGTAGAAGGATACGGTTTTCACTGATGTATTGGTATTTTTTTGGATTAACATTTAGGGTTTGTTTTATTTAAATCGGTTAACAAACAAAAAAGTTACGTCAATTTCAAGAATTGAATTAAAGACTGAAGCGACCATTACCTATACAAACTAAATAGCTGCATCCTTTTAACGTCTCGCTCCTCTCCTGGGCTTCCCATTATTGGGGAGGCCTGGAGATTAGTTAACCACGCTGCTCCAATGCGGGTTTTTAAATTTAAGTGTGTAACTTTTGTAAGAGAATAAATTTAATGCGAGCGGTCACACCACAAGTTTCGATAATTACTAACATCTCTTAATATTCTGATAGCAAGTTTTCAATCACTTATGCTAGATTTCATCTCTAAATATTAAAAAAAACCATACATATCACCACATATTCAAAGAAATCCTCAATACAAAATTAATGTACAAAACCTTAACAAAACGAGGCTACTGCCGACATCTATGTTCATATTCAGAACTATTTAGTGATCTGTTGCTAATTCGGTATATCGACAATTTAGTTTACACGCTATACGATAGATGTCGTTGTTACGCAATAACGCTAATACAAAGTGGATTGGTGGAGATTATTTCAAATAATTAAATTACGAGTATATTTACTTAATAAAATATCTAATAAAAAAATTAACAACTTATAGACTTTTGGAACTGGCGCTGACTGACTATGAGTACAATTCATTGTGGTAGAGCATTATGGAGGCGCGGCGCGGTGGTTACATCCACATATTATTGGTATCGAACTTATTTAATAGAAGCGTAGATGGAAGGCGAAACAAGCCAATTTGAGACACCTCTTCCCCCAAATTTCTTAGTGACCCCCCACCAAAATTTCTTGGCGACCCCAAATTGAAGGCTGCGACCGCGCCTGGACTCGCGTGGCGCAATGGTTACCATGCTGGACTGCCAATCGAGTTTGATTCCCGGCGAAGCAGAAATTTGAATGATGAGTTTAATTTTCTGTTCTCGGTTTAAGTGTTTGTATTTCTGTCTCTGTGTGTCTCATGGTACCCATTACACAGTGTATATTTACAGTACTCTGGGGCTATCAGTGTGAAACGTAAAAAAAATCAAAGTGTTCTACCGACTTTACTATGCTGAGTGATCTTTTCAAAATGATTAGCTATGTCACCATATCATGATTACACCACCAGTCGAAGGTTAAAGTTCCACAGGCCGCTTTGCACGCTCCTTTTGATGTTTGAACGGATGTTTAAGTTATGAGACAACCTTCCAGCTGAGGCATTTCCAGTGGACTTTGACATAGGGTTCTTCAAGAAAGCTGTAAAGAAAGCTCTTCTTGAAAGCCGGCAGTGCTCGGGTGGCTCCGCTGGGGTTGCCCGTTTCCATAGGCGACAGTGATCGCTTAACCACGCGGCCTTTCTGCCTCTTTGTTCGGTTTACTTATAAAAAAAGTGATTTCGAATAAACGAATAACCAATTGCCGAGGCACTAATAAAAAAATTATTGAAATGAGCAGACGTTTTCAGTGGTTAATTTAATAAGAGCTATTACATACATACGCAGTACTGGCACTGGTGTTACACTAATATGCTAAAGCGTCACGGCAGCAGCACGGCATGGTGGTCACGCCCAGATTAATATTAGTAATCGATATATTTATTTCTGATGCTGTGTGAAGGGTTGTTAATAGAACTAATTGACTCTTAATCGCGTAGGGCCTGATCCTCTCACGCTGCTCCAATTCAGGTTGATGACGTCTTCATTGTTAGTGGCCTAACTGCTGTCGCAAGTTTTATTCGCTATCGCTCAAAAGACCTCCATTAAGTATGAACGACAGTATGTTAACGACAATTGCAACCAACGTGTAAGCAACCAAGAATTTGACTCCCAACTACTAACCACGTCTGACATAGCGTAGACATTTCACCACCTTTCTGCAATATATTTAAGTCACATAATGATAATGAATCTATGCATTATTTGCAGCACAAATTATTTAATTATAATGATACTTTCCGCGGGCACAGCAGTACTATCTAAACACTTTAAAAACATGCTATTATAATACGTTTAATTTGTAAAGAGAAACTGATTCTGAGAGACTGATTTCATTTCATTTCATTTCATTTCAAATTGTAAGGACTCAGGAAGAATGTATCTACTCAACATAATAATATGAACTTTTGTATCATAAGTAATTTCATAAAAGGTAACAATAATCCAAGGGACAGTGGAGGGCAAGCGGTCACGAACGAAATTGCAACCTCATCAGCCACGACCACTCTGTCAAGAGTGAACGACTAAGGAGGAGGAGGAACAAATAATCCAAGCCTAATCAAGCCTTTTGTACAAGTCTATCTACGCGGACGACGTCGCGGGCACAGCTAGTATAATAATATGTATCTTCTTCTATGTCTTTAAGCTTTATCAGAAGTGCGCATGGAAGCGATCTATGCAGCTAAGCCAAACATCCGACAGCGGGTTGGTCACTAACCCACATCTCCACCAACCCACATTGGAGCAGCGTGGTGGAGTAAGCTCCAGGCCTCCTCAATAAGGGCCCGTGCCCAGCAGTGGGACGCAATGCGTAGATCGCTTGCGTTCTACGCTCTCCGCCGGACCATGCGCGCTTCAATAGAGTTTATAAAGTTCTTTAGCCTTGTCATAATGCGCGCAAGCGCTGCAACTGGTGAAGAATGCAAAGGGTCTACGCATTCAAATGAAAAGGGTGCGGTAAGATAGGAAACTAGTAGTAGCGTCGGGGTTGCGAGCGGTGAGAGTGGGAGCTCGACTCGTCCAGCCAGCAGCCCCGGGAAGTTGTGTGCATGCCGCTGTTAGCATCTGAAGGTGCAGGAGAGCACATCTGCTCTCCCGAAGATGGGCCCATTCTGGGGCGCCGCGCATGGAGGACACCGGTGCGTTCCCCTGGAGATCCCGGAGTCATCCCTAGCGCAGAGGCAGGCCACCGAGGGGGATTGAGTGCGGTACAAATCCCACATTAGCCCGGTATCTTCTCTCAAGGTGCCGGGTACCTTTTGAAGGTTTCCCCCCGAAACCACAAAAAAAGGTATTCCGTTTACGTTTTGCGGTAGCATAGTAAACATCGTATAGGATACGTGCTAGCTACACTTACTATACATATATATAGCAATAAATAAAAACGTGCAATAGTGGCTAAATTGGTTACACTGCACAAACTACAACAAGAAGGAAAAGAAAACCCATTAACGCCAGAAAAGTACGAACTGTTGCATTAACAAGAACACGAGCATTTGAAATATAAAAACCCTGTACATAATGTAAGAGGTGGTGAAACATATTTTTGTGCCAGTGCTCAGTGAAAAATTTGGCGATTTTCCAGACTTATTAAAATGAAATCGGTGCAAAGATAGCAACAAAAAACTGTGTATGTTGTTCGAATAACAAGTTAGTTAAAAATACTTGCTTGAAAAAAGCATTTACATCAGCAAGTCAATCTATATATATATAGGTATAGATTATATAGATAGATTTATATAAATAGAATATATAGATAGATATATATAAATGAATGTTTGTCTGCATGTCTTTTATAGAATCATAAACTATGTAGTTGATCATGTCATGATCTTCAGCAAAGTGTTGTGCAAGAGTAGAGAATGGAAACACATACTTTTATGCTTGTGGATAGTGAAATCATTGGCAGGCGGCCAGGCTTATTATATCAAGTCGGTGAATGGATAGCAACGAGGAACCGTGTAGATTTTTTACACCCTCAAATGCTATGCTGTGCTATGAAAACGCTTAGATCGAAGTAGAGCTCTTGCTGAAGATGTTTGAGGACTTTTAAAAATTCTTGAGGATTCCTATTTACCTACTTACCAAATCTCGTCAAATAATAATATTAACATGGATATTTAATTTAATTAAAAACATGAACAAATGTTTAAGGTGGTAAAACATTCAGTGCTCATTGAAATGGTTGGCACACAGCCAAACTTATTATATCGAGTCGGCAACAAGGAACCGCGTTCGTTTACACCTTCAGTTGCCACTTCGGTGCAAATACTATATTAGTGCTCTCCCAACTATTATTACTTTAGTTAAGAACTCTTTCATGAAAAGCATTAGGAGCTTTGCAACATTTAACATTACATTTTCAAAACTTCAACGACGCCCAAGATCCTGTATTGTAGGTTAATGCAGCTCTCTTAAACTTCACCTTCCTTGTTTTATTGCACTAATACTTTGGGAGGAATCTGCTATCTCCAGCGGAATAAGGAGGACAATCCATGGAGGACACTCCATGCACGGTGTCCCAAATGAACTCGGGGAGGAGAACAATGTAGCACTCCTACACAGTCAGGTGCTTACGTGCGAGCTTAGTGCTTGGCGTGCAGCCACCATCGTACTTCTCGAGTCCGCTGACTGGATGGTTTGAGGTTTAATCTTACCGCCTGCAACAGCCTACAGCCTAGTCAAGCCTACTCCATTCGGAAGAACTCGTACTTAACGATGCGAGTACTGTTTTCTTCTCGTGTTTTTCTTGACCTGCACCATCAATTAAACATAGTCTCTGTATATGTAGTCCAACACGCGGGCAGGTTCGCGTCGGTCGCGTCCGGCGGAGGAGTCGTTTCCGCAGAACGCGCGTCTTCAACGATGCTCAATGTGTCCACTACGTCCACTACTGTAGCCAAACACGAAACAATACGATTTACCTATGACTCGAGCAATGCCCAAAGGATCCTTTAGCGAAGCTACAAGCAGCACTTCTTCAAGAACGATCCTATCTATGTTTTCCTGTATCGATCAATTAAATGCAGTCTCTGTATTATGGAGCTCTACATACCGCCGGGAGTGCAACGCGCGGGCAGGTTCGCGTCGGTCGCGTCCGGTGGCGCGCTCGCTTCCGCAGGACGCACGTCTTCAACGCCCGCTCCTTCCGCTGCAACGTCGGTGTAAAAATATACTTATTAGATACAATATAAATTGTTTTTTTTTTCATCTTACAATATAATTTGTAAATTTAGCAATACTAATAATTCAGTCTTGATCCCTGTATTTAATTTTCGCATTAGTGAATATATGTAAACTTATTTATTTTATTTTCATTAGTTACAGAAATCTCACGGTGTTTATTGTCGCACTACTCAAGCATTGCTCGACCGATTTTAATAGTAATAATAAATAAGTTCATACGAGGATTTCCTGTGTCGTGGGTACCATGGACATGGGCATAGACATGGACATGGACATGAAAACAAACACCCGGATCAAGAACTGAAATTGAAACTTATCAATCCAATTTCTGCTTCGCCCAGGATTGAACCCGGGCCCTTGATTGGCAGTCCGGCATGCGCCACATGGCGCAAGACGGTTCGTCAATTTAATGAAATTTTTGTATGTTTAGTCGAAATTAAACAGGCCGGAAAGTATTAGTTCCATAAGGAAGGCTCCATAAATTTTTTTAATTCACTTAACAGTAACATTGTATCCTTTTTTTTAATGTCGGGGGAAAACCTTCAAAAGGTACCCAGAACCTTGGGAGAAACCGGGTTATGTGGGATTTTTACCGCACTAAAACCCCCTCGGTAGCCAGCCTCTGCGCTTGGGGTGGACTCCGGGATCTCCAGTGGAACGCACCGGTGTCCTCCACGCGCGGCGCCACAGAACGGGCCCATCTTTTGGGAGAGCAGATGTGCTCTCCTGCACTTTCAGGTGTTCACGACGGCACGCAGCCACGCACACACCGCAATCTTTCCCGGAGCTGCTGGTTGGACGGGTCGAGCTCCCACTCTCACCGTCCGCAACCCCGGAAGCCTCCTTTTAGTCGCCTCTTACGATAAGGCAGGGCATACCGTAACTCTTTTCTTAAACCTGAAGCTACAGTCCTAATGCGGTTAAAATCTCGAGGTGTAGGCAGCACACTATAACTAAGACAGTATTTATTATTAGGTAGAACTGGTAGATATCAATTAATATTCAAAGGCTCAATATCACAACATCACTGCTGAAACCATTTCTTTAATCATTAAAAGTAAATCAATTCTGTTTTGTATCGGTGGAAGGGTACGACCTGTCCTGGCTGTCATGAGACGACCATCAGCTTCCGAAACTACTTCTCCAAAACTCCAACTCCGCTACTGAGGTGAGGTGAGGCCGCTACGCAGCCTTCCATAGGTTCCGACATTTTCAGAATATTTTTTGGCATATTCAGACCTTTTTTATTTCACAAAATAAATTAAGCGTAGTCATTGATGATATGAAACTTCAGAATTAAGATTTTTTAAATGAGGCCAGAAAATTTTCGAAATTGGGACGGATGCTGTCACGGTAGGCCCTCTGAATACGTTGTCAGCTGCTCGGAGCTTTCTCCTTCATGCTCCTTCAATGCGGGATGGTGGAGATCTGATAGTGGCCAACCCGCTGTCAGATGTTTCAAATCGCCCATTAGGCCACCGACAACGTTTAACTATCAATAACATCTACCAATAACAACCGAGCTAATAAGCTAAGCCGACGGCTTAACTAGCCCACTGAAGCACGGAAACGCGCGTGAATATTTTTTTGTGCCACTGGCGCGATGGCGGTCACCCATCAGTGGGTTTTAGTAACCATTTTAAAAGTACGTAACCATAATACGTTACGTTTCTGTTATACGTTTTCTACTTCGTTTAATTTTAAAAACCAGCTCAGTGCAAGTCGGACTCGGGCATCGAGGGTTCCGTAAAATATTTTTTTAATATAATATAATTTAACGTTTTTCGGAATTTTTGCTATATCTGTGCTTAAGACGTTGCTACGAACCAAACAAGATTCTGAGTTCACGGGAAGTACTCTGTAGGTTTTGATTCCTTTGCGAGTGTCGAAAATTTGCGGAAATTTGCGGCATAAAGGGCTGTCTTCTTCTTCTTTTGATTACGCTGGCTTATAAGTTTGATTTTATCAAAGCTCCAAGGGACAGTACCGTGAGTATTTGATATACATAAATTCCGGCCTGATACCTCCACGCGGTCTTGAGAAAAAGGGTCTTGACAGAAAGACGGACGGACAACAAAATGATCCTTTATGGGTTCCATTTTTTCCTTTCGAGGTACGGAACCGTAAAAACATCAGGTTTTTATAAATTTCTTACTACAAGAAATTTTATATACTGAACTAAAAGTGTTTTAAGTAAGAGTAGAGCAATCATGGTTATCCTGTCATGAACTTTGAAAGTCTGGTAAAATTTCTCGCGTGTTTTCAAATTTGTTGTAGATTCTAAATGTCAACAAAATTAAGTAAGTAACGAATAAGCCCTCATAAAAATTCTGTTACATAATATATACATTGATTTATATATATGCGTACTTATGTTGTATCAAAGTTTCATAGAAAGGTTACCTTCAGGATCCAAAGTACCAGTGAGCTCATGTAGTAACATTTTAGCATGTTCTAATGCATAATAAATAGTGTTGTTATTCGTCATGTAGGTGCCGTTCTATATACGAATTTTATCACGATATTAATTATAAATTGGGATACAATTTCAATCAAAGTTTTTGCTAATGCAAATGACAATTACATTCGGTGTCAAATATATTCTTTACCAGAATCACAGATCTCGCATCTATCAAAAATATGAACCTTCATGGTCGCGAATACCTCCATTAAAAAACTAGCTGTCTTAACCCCTTCCGGTTATAAATTAATTTCTAGCAAAACTTGCATCGCACAATTTTTAAAACAATATGACAGAATAACAGCAAGCATGATACCTAAATATAAATTCTTGATAGCAATAACTTGCTTATGTTTATCGTAATTTATTTTCTTACAAAGTTAGGTAAAAGCTACTTTGCAACAATCCGCAATCAGATCGTTTGATGGTGTATACTTTTTTTCATGCAATAGCACCTCCCGGGACCCACATAGGACACATGCACATGCAACAACAAAAAGTATACACCAACATGTACGGTGGTGGTGCGTATGTTTATACATATACATACATAGCGGATTGTTGCAAAGTAGCTTTTACCTAACTTTATAATAATGGAGTCCCACAAACTAACGCCTGATTCTATTAATTTTATTTTCTTACTTAAACAAAAACAATTTGATCGAAAGGGCTCAATTTCAAAATTTCAACTCGCCTAATTTAAGTTCGGCCTAAAATTGTTTAATTTCTTGGCTATTCTGCTTTCCAAGTCAAATGATGGATGCGAATCGCTTTGATGTTAAATATTAATTGATTTTATAAATATAAATCACGGTTAATGTCGAGGAAAATTTAGATCGAGCGTTGCTGGTAGTGATGTGCCGGATGTTCAAAATGATATCCGTGGATACGACCACGGATCATCAGTGTTCACAGCAAGACTTGCGGATACGGTAACGTAGAGTTGGTTCAGAAATAGAATAAGATGGAACTGGATGCTCGGGGGTTTTGGCGGGAAGTCGAAAAAGACATATTGTGCTCTTGTTTTATTTTCATTTTCTTGGTGTATTTTTGAGTTATATTGGATAAAGTTGATGGCATTTTGTTTGATATAGGTTAATTACAGTGCACGAGTGTTTGTGAAATAGAATAACAGTGCTAAAATATGTTTTTTCTGCTTGCCTTTTTCTTTTTGCGCTTTACTTGAATGTTTGACGACTAAACTGATTGATTACTGACGACTTACTTACTAACTTTGTTATAAATTCGTCCAGTTTCATTGAAACTGGCAAAAACTTGATGCAAAAATTATACTTGACGCTGGCAGTATGCACAGAGTTTGCGATGCCATAATTGAAAAAAAAAACTGGATGCTCATCTGTTACTCTATATGTAAAAATAAGTTAAGAAAAAAACATCTAAAATAAAATATATAAAAAGATATCTCTATGAAACTGAAGGCGCAGTTTCACGTTTGTAATAGTTCCATTTTTCGTGTTATTTGCCCAGCGAGCGATGGAGAGGGCTATGCTTGGTATTTCTCTACGCGACAGAATTCGTAATGATGAAATCCGTAGAAGAACTAAGGTTACCGACATAGCTCTCAAAATCTGCAAGCTGAAGTGGCAATGGGCAGGCCATATAGTTAGGAGGACCGACAACCGATGGGAAAGAAAGGTCCTTGAATGGAGACCACGTCTCGGCAAAAGGAGTACAGGCCGCCCTCCAACCAGGTGGACTGACGACCTGAAGAAGACAGCGGGTAGTCGCTGGATTCAGAAGGCCCAGGACCGGAAGGAGTGGCGAACTTTAGGGGAGGCCTATGTCCAGCAGTGGACAGTAAAAGGCTGATGGATGGAAATGAAGATGACGGCACCGCTTAGCCATCTCTAACGCCGTCATATATGTATAAGTAGTTCACTGTATGTAGCTGTGAACCAGTTTTATGATAAATGAACCAAAAAGTGACAGATACGAAAATGATTTCCACATACATATATCCGCTGATACGAATGTCTAGAGCATCCCTAGTTACTGGTAATTTACATAGTAATTAATTAGACGTCTAATGGAAGGTAGGCAGGACCTTTTGCTGAAAAATATAATTTATCGCCTTTAATTTGTTGTATTATAGTACCTACCTACCTACCTACCTACCTACTTGGAGTCAGGAACGGTGCGGCTACCTAGTGCTGGGTAAAGATGTGATTAAATAATTAAATAAGCATTTAAAATAGATCACGTCACTACTACATGGTTTCAACCCTTTGTGTGTCCCACAGCTATGCACAGGTCTCTAGAGATGTGATATCTACCTGTATAAAGTTAAAATAAAGTTTACCAAACGCGATCACCCATCCTTACCCCGACCTCGGGAATTTGAATTTCATAAAGTATATAAAGTGTATATGATGTCCCAATCCAGCAATTGTTTGTATAGTCACATCACAATAATGATTATTTCTGGCACGTGAGAAAACGTGACATTTGGTATTTGAATAAAAATATTATTTTATTAATTATCCGGAAAAGCGATAGCTGTAGGTAATTTATCCAGACAATATACCAACTGTCTCATTTCAATTTATAACCAACGTAAAATTATATCGCAATTTAATATTGAGCCAATTTAAATTTCAATCTAAATAAACGTTTACATTCAGTCAAACCAGCGAACCGACGTTTACCATTGCAATGAAATGAAACAAAATAGAAATACAAAATTACAGTTGCGCAAATTAATATTTACGGCATTTTGAGTTTTTCCTTTCCGGGTGTTATTAGTCGTAATGTCATTTTTTCCCATTTGTGATATGAAGCGGAACGTAGGCAATTTAAAGTGAAATACGGGGCGGGTATGTTCCCGTTCCTGCTCTTCGAGTAATAGACTACCCCCTAATGAAACGTCATTCGCAATGAAAGGGCAACTGGTCATAGTATATTTGGGTGCGGCCCTGTTTTGAGTCCCATTGAAGAATTCTCTCTAATCTCTTCAGGGCATGTAAGGGCCTCGTTCACCATCTCCAAGTAAAGTGGTGATTAGTTGCGTCCCAAGTAAAGTTAATTGTCAAAGTAAAAAGTAAAAGCTATGAGTACGGGTCAGTTTATCATATGATGAGCGCTACTCGAACATCGTGAAATTGAAATTGAAGTTACGGGTGACTTTAACCGACAATTAGCGTACTTGTCACTTTACGTGGTGGTTACTAAAGTGGTGAAAGAGGCACTAATACATATAGTTCTCATAATTAGGGAGGCCTGAAGCTTACTCCATCATCCCATAATATCTCCAACAAGGTTTAACGATTGCTACCACTGGAACTGATGGCTTAATGTGATGGCTTCGAAGCGCGGAAATGCTATTACAAATTGGAACTAGCGGTCACTTTTCTGAAATCCGACTACTCCCGTTCTGCTTAGGGTTATCGCTTATCGTTCTACGCTCGTCGCAGGACCATGAGCGCCAGAATCTTAGAAGAAAAATAAACATAATAATGTATAATTAGGAAGGAGCAAACTAGTTTTGTACAAGACTTAAACTTTTATATTGTCACAATACAAAGAGCGCCTGTTTTGTATTGTCACAATACAAAGAGCGCCTGTATTGTGTCGTAGCTCCCGAAGGGATGAAACGTTTTTTTTTTTCATTTTTTATAATGGCATCGCAAACTTTGTGCATATTGCCATCGCCAAGTTTAATTTTAGCATCACTTAGTAGTCATAGAAAAAAATCAGTTAGTCGTCAGGTATCAGTCAGTCTAGTCAGTCAGATGTTCAAGTAAAATGATGGCTACTTTACCCGAACGTGTTCGATGGAGTTTTGGAAGCAAGCCGAAAAAACATGTTTTCGCACTGTTATTTTATTTTACAACACTCGTGCACTATAATTAACCTATATCGAACAAAATGCTATCAACTTTATCCGATATAACTCAAAAATACACCAAGAAAATGAACATAAAACAAGAGCAGAACTTGTCCCTTCAGACTTCCCGCTAAAACTTTTTTTTTTAAATTCACCTAGTGTTCTTAATTATGTTTGATGAAAATCGGTTCAAGATGGCCGCCGTCACAAAATGGCGGAATATATATATTTTTAACAACTTCTTCATTATGGATATCGAATGAAAGGTCTTTAGTAGTAAAATAACGTAAACTGTAGTTTTTATTTTAGGGGTCGGGGGTTTTTCAATTTTTTATTGGAACGGGTGTACCTTGAAGTCGGGCCCATAAAATTTAAGAAAAAAAATCGTACCCTAAGCGTGGAAAAACAGGGGTGGTTGTGTGTGTTTGTGTTGTTTTGCGTTGTGTGACAAATCACAAAAAATAATAAAGTAAAAACATTTCAACAAAAATATTTTATATGTCTTTTACATTAGTTCACGTTTGTAACTCCTTGAATAAGCAAACGGGAAAATAATACCAGTTTATATTTTATACGACCAAGTCTCTGCGTAAAAGCTCATTAGAAAGACAAAGCCGCTGCGTTTATTACTTCTCACTTACTCCTTTGTTATTAAACCGGCGAAGTATTCAAAAGAACATTTTATTATGTTTTTTACGATTTCCCTTTTTAAACTTCATACTTTCATAATTTGTTTAAAAACTCTTTTTAATTTCGTAAAGAAAACTTTATTTACATTTATTCTTGTTACTTCAATGTTCTCATTTTTTTTTCATTCTGTTATATGCTTTACTTACTTACTTGAAAATATATAGTGCTATTATTATTATTTGCGAAGATTTCCCAAGAATATTTTAATGTATTTTACACGTTTTCCCTTTTTAAACTTAAAGCGTTAATAATTTATTTGAAAACTCTTTTCAAAGGAGTAAAGGAAGTCTAATACATATAATTTTATAATTGTTATTTAGTGTACTTTTCTTTAAAAGAAAGTTCCCTACTCCATTTATTTAAAAGCAGATATAGAGATTGATAACAAGAATATGTGTGTATGTGTAGTTCAATCTTACGCCTTTTTAACTTTACACATAAGTCTTTATAACTTAATGTACAACAAAGTTGCGTGTTTTCAATTAAGAAATTAGTGAAAGATTTTTTTATCTGCAATACTTGAAATTTAATGTAGCTTTCTAGTATTTTCTTTCTTTAAACAATACTCTAATGAAGCGTGGTTGGATATATTAAAGTATTATTATCCTTCATCCGGATTTTTAATCTTAATAAGCTTAATAAGCTCTCACCTGCCTCTTTATTATTACAAACCGGCAAAGATTTTTAAAGGTCATTTTAATGTGATTTTTTTATGATTTTCCTTTATAAACTTCACAATTTCATAATTTGTTTGAAAACTCTGTTTAATGGCGTAATAAAAGTATTACTACGTATTTAACATTATTATTGTTGCGTTAATGTTCTTTTGTTTTAAAGTATTTAAATATTTTTTTTTATTTGCAAACAGTGATAAAGATTAATAACACGATCTACTAGTAAAATCTGCTTATATTTAATTCAATTCTAGTCAAACCCATGTCTTCATAACTTATCTATAAAAAAGTTGAATATTATTAAATAGACGATATCAAACGGTACCGTAAATGGGACGGTAAACAAAATTCTAAACTGAATCGTACATAATTTATTCAAAAACTCGTTTTAACTATGTATCTAATTTAAAATTGTTCTTGTTAATTACTTCAAAGTTTTTTCTTCAATTATGCCATCGCAAACTCTATGCATACTGCCAGCGTCAAGTATAATTTTTGCATGACGTTTTTGCTAAAACTAGACGAGTAATAATAGGTAAAGTCAGTAAGTCGTCAGTAATTAGTCAATCAAGTCAGATAGACATTCAGTAAAGCGATCGCTTCTTTGCCAGAACGTGACCAATGGAATTTTGGAGGCAAGCTGAAATAGTATATTGTGTAGAAACAAGACCATTTCAGACGACGGCGAGAGTCATCGCATTTTTCATTTTTTTTTTTTAGAGTCATTCATTTTTTCATTTCATCATCATTTCATCGCCCTGGTCTGAAATCGTCTTTGTTTTATCCCGAGAATTAATTTTGATAATTACACGAACAGTTTAATCCCGACTACAATAACTCAGTTCTCAAAGAAGGTAGAGCATTTGTAAATTGAAACTTATATAACAGTATTTTAGGGTTCCATACCTCGAAAGGAAAAAACGGAACCCTTAGGATCACTTCGTTGTCCTTCAGTCTGTCTGTCAAGACCCCTTTTGTCAGGAACGCGTGGAGGTATCAAGTTGGAATTTATATCAAATACTCAGGTCTACTGTCCCTTAGAGCTGTAAAAAAATTAAACTTCTAAGCCAGCGCAATCAAAAGATACAGCTATTTATGTCGTAAATTTCCGCAATTTTTCGACCCTGGCAAGGGAATGAAAACCTGCAGGGTACTTTCCGTGAACTCAGAATTTTGAAATTTGGTACAAACGTCTTACACAAACACACACACACAAAACAATAAATATTTGGTTAGCTTATATATTAAAAATATTTCACGGAAGCGAGTCCGACTCGCGCACCGAGGGTTCCGTATTTTTTTTAATATAATATTATTTTTAATTTTATTCTTTTTTTCTGGTGGTTTCGTAAAATCATTGCTTTTATTTTAGAATAGCAGACGATAGAAAAGTATAACAGAATATATAACATGAATGTCTCGCATAGCAACGAATATACATTCATACAAATTTTATATTTGCTAGTCATTCCTTAAAGCTCATTAGGAAGACAAAGCCGCTATGTTTATTATCTCTCACCCGCTCCTTTATTAGGGTTCCGTAGCTAAATAGCAAAAAAACGGAACCCTTATAGATTCGTGATGTCTGTCTGTCCGTCCGTATGTCACAGCCACTTTTTTCCGAAACTATAAGAACTATACTATTGAAACTCTGTGTTAGATGTATTCTGTGAACCACATTAAGATTTTCACACAAAAATAGAAAAAAGCAATAAATTTTGAGGTTTCCCCATACTTGGAACTGAAACTCAAACATTTTTTTCATCAAACCCATACGTATGGGGTGTCTATGGATAGGTCTTCAAAAATGATATTGAGGTTTCTTATATCATTTTTTTAAACTTTTAAAATAATAATTATAATAAAATTATAATAAAAAATAAAATTTAATTTTCATTTTTTTTAAATAAACGTGATCTTTTATACATAATGTTACGGAACCCTTCGTGCGTGAGGTTGACTCGCACTTGGCCGGTTTTATATGAAACCGGTGAAGGTTTCAGACGAATATTTTAATGTGTTTTTTACTATTTTACTTTAAAAACTTCACACTGAGAATTTTTTGTAAACTCTTTTAATGGAGTAAAGAAAATGACATTTACATTTATTTTTGTTACTTAAATGTCCTTTTTATATAATAAAAACAATTTATTTTCTTGGTTTAGTTTCAAACGAAACACTCGTTTGCTTAGTGTTACTCAATGCTTAGTGTTACTTTACAACGCCAGATGGCTTCCTAAAAAGCCTTCCTTCATAAAAAAAATTTACTAAAAGTAAAAAACAAACGGAATTGGTTTCGGATGTGTTACAATAATTATTTTATTAATCCTTCATTCGGCGAAGACAACAGAAACTTAGTTTATTTATATTCGCGCAGCCAAGCTTTTACGGCGAAAAACACATTAGGAAGACAAAACCGCTGCGTTTATTAACTCTTACCTCCCTCTTTGTTATTAAAAAACCGTCTAAGATTTCAAGAGAACATTTTAATGTGTTTTTCACGATATTCCTTTTCTCTTAAAGCATCAAGGTATGACAGGTATGACACCCGTCGGAGGAGTGACCTCCAATGTGCCTTCTAGTTATACAACTAGTGTGTCTGTGTGTGTCGGTGTCAGTGTTGACGGAGCATAGAAAATGACGTTGTTGATTGAAATTGACATATTTAGGAATGTATGCGTCTATAGCGATGAAAGAATATTTGTGAATATGTGACAAAATTAAACTCTCATGAAGGGTGAGTCAGTAACTTTGATGCTCTAAGCCTTTTCTAAACTTCACACTTTCATAATTTGTACGGAAACTCTTTTTTAAAGCATGAAGGAACTCTAATTTTTATGTGTGTTCTTGGTACTTCTATGTTTATTGTTTTTTCAAAGCCCTCTTACTACTTGGAATTTGTTTTTCAAATTATTTTCACTACCTTCACTTTAATAAAATGATAATAAATACTGTAACAGATCCATTAAAGATGCAAGTTTTCATGACACAGTAAACTAAAAATAATGTAAAGTAAATACCTATTTGTTAATAGTGAAAGAAAGCATCGTTCCTGAAAGCTTCTTCAATTTCACAATTAATTCCCTCTGTGGTACCTAAGTTGTTTAAAATAAATTATAACAAACTAATGATTTGGGCTACGCTCGGGTGATTTGAATTTATATAATTATACGAATTTATTCCATGAGAATAATACATTTTCCGGGTTAAAAAAGTAGCCTATATACCCAGACTAAAATCTTTCTCTATGCCAAATTTCATCCCGATCCATTCAGCCGTTCTTGCGTGTTTAGCAACAAACATATACCCAAACATTCATCCAACCTTTCTAATTTTTAATATCAGTATAGCTTATTTTCTTAAAGTTTTCGTGAACAAATCCACCCACCCTATTTAGTACTAGTAAATATAAAAAAAGCATGGCTTTGTTACGGCCCACGATTTCTTATACATATTTTTGACACCAAGAAAATTAAAAAATACTATAAAGTACTAAAAATTTTATATTCTGTTTGCTGTTTTCCTTTATAAATATTCTTCACTTAAATATTTTTGTTATTTTCATAATATATACAGGTTTTGTATTTTATTATTTTAACATTCTAATTCAAGCGATCAATACGAGTAACTGCTCTAAGGCAGGCGTTAGTACTCAACCTATAAGCATTTATGATATTTTTTGCGTTTCAATATCCCCTTCGCTGTCAAACGCCGAAAAACGCAATTTGGCACATCTGTCATGGCGACGTGGTGGACTCTCGCGATATCGCCGCGGCGAATTAAAATTACGATATCTCCAAAATTTTGTATGAAAGATGTATATTAAGTTTATGTCTTCATAATCTGTAGTTTATAAGCTACATCGTCAATATAATTTATGATGCTTTTACCTAATAATATATTATTAATTCTAAGGTAAAAGATGGAGAAAGTCGTTGAAAGAAAATATTTTGCTTGGTATTTTGCTTGGTATTTAAAAAGTAATCAATTTTCTCAAATTATTTTTATTTTATGTTCAAAAGAATATAGAGTTTAACCATAATTCATTAAAAAAAAAACACCCTTTCATAGTGTTTTTTTACACCATACCTTAACAATCACTTGCCTTGTTTCTGCGACCCGTGACAGCCAAGGGGTTAATGTCGTAAACTATTTTTATTGAAATCGGCAATGACTTCTTACGTGGCCTGTAATCTCGGACGTAAATAATATAATAATTATGTAGGAGTTCGAGTCCCAGTCCAGCACTGTCCACGGGCCGGCAGCTGTTATCGCAGTCCACACGCGCGTCACTCCGAACACGCCTAAGCCTCCGCTCGCTGACCGCTGATAGCCCACACCCATGCAATGCCAAGCTCAACTTAGACCTGTATTGAATTTATGAGAAAATATATTATCATACTCTACTATTACACAGTTTGTATGGATAGAGATACGAGTAATTTTGTGGAGAAACATTAAATTACTCGTATCTCTAACAACAATTTTTTTTAAATGAAACGACGCAAGAAAACATAGCGGTACAAAAAACACATGGTGTTAAGTTTCTGTGCATTATATGTACATGCGGCATGCATAGAGTGGTCAACATAAAGGAGGGTCAATGTCCAGCAGGGGACTTTAAAAGGCTGATGGATGTGATGAATAAATAAAGGTAACCGGCGCCTTGGGAGTAAAGGCAACCGACGCCTTGGGAGAGGAGATACCGGGTTATGTGGGATTTGTTACCGCACTAAACCCCCTCGGTGACCTGCTTCTGCACTTGGGGAGGTACTCCGGGATCTCCAGTATGGTCTGGTCCAGTATGGTCTGTAATGAAATATTTTACCATAAAAATAAAAATATGGCTGTTATTAATTGACTAATAGCAATACAATATGATTATTTTATTTTAATTTCTAATCAGTGTTGAATTAAAATGAAAATGAGATACCAATTTGTTGAACACCCATACGAAAGTATACGCGGACAAGGGTCTGAAAAATATAAGTATTTCTTTTACTTAATTAATATCATTTATTTTTGGAAGTTTTTTTACAATGGATTTTAAAGACACGTGTGGCGCAATGGTAAGGTACCATGCCCGACTGCCGATCGGAGGGTCCCGCGGTCGATTCCCGGCGAAGCAGACATTTGAATGATGTGTTTAAAATTTCTATTCTCGGTCTGGGTGTATGTGTCCATGGTACCCACGACACAGGTGATACCTACAATGGAGCCATGAGTGTGAAACGTTATTCATAAATCAGAACAGGAAATACACATAAAGCCTGTAAAAAGCATTATTATTATGTATAAATTTAGAGGCAGGGCTATAAGGGCATGGCAGATATTTAGAAAGCGGGTTCCATCATCTATCTACAAAATGTCAGATGCAAGGCTATTCCAACCGTAAGATGCGCAAAAAGTGACGGCCTACTGAGCTTAACTTTTTTATTATTAACTGACAAAAGAAGGGGATGATACGGTATTATATTTAGCAGCGAATTTTCACTCGACAGCGAGATGCTTAGGATCCTCCTATGTGTATGTACATACGTATATCCAAGGAGGAACGAAATAGTACTTTTTATTTCAGCCAACGAAAGTCTGTAAGTTTATTCTTTTCTGTCTTAGGTAGGTTCTTTTCTGACTTACCCATTATATAGTCCCTGTAGCTTCGGGATTAAGAAAAGAGCTACGGTATCCTGCCTGATCGTAAGAGGTGACTAAAATAGGGTTTTCGGGGTTGCGGGCGGTGAGAGTGGAAGCTCGACCCGTCCAGCCAGCAGCTCCGGGACGGCGGTATGTGTAAAAGCATTGGAACGTGCAGGAGAGCATATCTGCTCTCCCAAAGATGGGCCCGATCCAGGGCGCCGCGCGTGACACCGGTGCGTTCCACTGGAAAACCCGGAGTCCTCCCCAAGCGCAGAGGCAGGCCACCGATGGGGTTTTAGTGAAGTCAAATCCCACATAACCCGGTATCCTCTCCCAAGGTGCCGGGTACCTTTTGAAGGTTTTCCCCCGATACCAAACAAAAGGCCCATTATATAGGATTGTTACATTCCATAATACAGACTATCTAATCATTAACATAATTCATTAAACATCTTAATATAGAATGTAGGTACTCTTATCATAAATATCAATGTATTTTATAATGTAAATAAATATAAGTGAATTAATAATTCAACAACAAATATAATAGGCACACATTTAATATACGATTATTAAGAAAATTTAATAAATAGATGTTCCATAGACTTTGTAAATTCGATTTGAAAATTAATGACAGAGACACAATACAAAGAGCTTCTTTGAGATATTCAGATTTCTTAGCTAACGCTTTAATAGCTTATGCACACAAGCGCGCTTGTGACGACAATACACACGTGCATTATGTACTTAAATATGTTGCAAATGGTACCTTTAAGTAATGGACCTATATGTACCTAGAAGGAAACATTAAATAATCAAAAGGCAAATGCAGCCAGACATAAGGTTCTTTGCAGTCGGATAGATATATTTATTCAAGCATGAAAAATGTAGATACATATAGAAGAGGGGAAATACGGGTAAAAGCTGCTAGAATATAAATAGGGATTTTATTCATATGTTTAAAACGGTCGTTTCTCTGAAGTGGCTTTACATCACATAAATACTTAGTGCAGAGCTTAGTGGATAGTGAAACAGATTCTAAGTATTTATGTCGTGGATTTTATAGCCAAAAATCTTCTTTTACGAGTACGTGTTATGTAATTTTTTGAATCGTCTTACCATGGATTCTTGGGACAAATTTTCCTAGTTTTTAGTAAGTTTACATAGTCTTTAGGTATTATATCTATCATTAAGTATTATTATTACATCAATGCAGGAGGAGTATTACTAATTTCATTCCTTAAACAATCCCGTAGGCCTCCATTAGTATTAACTATTATAGAACTGCCATTATGAAAAATTACGTATTTAAAACTATTTGATAAAAATTACTTTAGAATATACACGACCGAAATAGATATATAGAAAAATACGTATTTAAAACCATTCGATAAAAATTACTTATATACACACGACCGAAATACATACATAGATGAGGTTTGCAGTGCCCCCAAGATCCTCAATGTCCTAAGCTATTTGTTTATGGCCTAATCCAGCATTACATATAATTTAAATTTTCGGAATTAAGATTCATAATTAATAAAGAATCTTTGTAAGCATTTTGTCGTAAGAAATACCTACTCGTAAAGGTACACATTCACAACTGAAACTTTCAAGAAAACTTCATAGTTGAAAGTATTCCGAGAGATAAAGGGCAAAAAGCGCAAGGTTTTCTTTAATTTAATTATAATTTGAAAAAAGGAGATCTCTCCCCAAGCTTTCGGAGTGGCCTTGCTCTGACTGACTTATTTCAGAACTTGTATTTATCACATAGATGGCGTTTCCGTGCATCGGAGGGCAAGCTAAGCCGTCGGTCCCAGTTGTTATCGATAACATAATATATGTATATATAACAGTCGTTAAACCTAGTCGTAGGCCTTATGGGCGGTTTGAAAACATCCGACAGCGGGTGGTCCACCAACCCGAATCTCCACCAACCCGCATTGGAGCAGCGTGGTGGAGTAAGGTCCAGGCCTCCCCAATAATGGGGAGAGACTCGTGCCCAGCAGTGGGATGCAAAAAGGGTTGCATCCATATATTAGATATTCAAAAACTTTGACAGCGTGATTCTTTCGAATACCCGTCGCGTCATCTCTTAACGAGTTGCAGAAAGTCGCCACAATAACTTCACTCACGTAGAGCTTCTCTTTTCTACCAATCTTCCGTCAGTCAGCTGGATGGGCTTCTAACATAATTTCTCACAAATCACATCTCTAAAGTCTGAAGGTTAAAATTAACAAATAGTTACTGATTAAAATAAAGTTTCAGGATAGTAGAATTCCTTAACTCGGGAAGTCGGTCAGTTACTTAAGTTTAAAAAAGTTGTAGTCAAATCGTGCAAGTTCTTTCTAAAATTTTATATTTAGTTTATAGGTAAAATATTGAACAATTCTTTTTTTTCCTTTTCATTCAAACTGTTATTTTTAGACTTACATGCTGGCCCTACTCCGTCCGTAAATATATCATTAACGTGAGCATAGTTTATTTTAAATTTATATCTTGCACTCCATTACTTTTAGGTTTCAATAGAACATTTGAAACAGCAAATAAAAACCAACTTAACTAAAATTAATCATCTATTAACTAACATTAAATCATCTGAAAAAATGGTTGCAATTTCTGGTTGGTAAAGGTCATACTTACTCGAAATTGTTATCGGTAGCAAGATGTACTTTAGTTTTTTACCGACTTCCAAAAGGAGGAGGTACTGTATTCGGCTGTATGTATTTTTTATTTTTTTTATATATGTTCACCGATTACTCCGCCGTTTGTGGACCGATTTTCAAAATTATTTTTTTGTTCGTATGCTTATACTCCCGAGGTGGTCCCATTGTCACCAAATCAGGATCTGATGATGGGATCCCAGGGAAATCGAGGGGAACTCTCAAATTTTATAGGCACACACATTGATTTTCTTATAGTTTCTGAAGCATAAGAGATATTTACGCATAGAAATCATAATCTCATGTTGCTGAGCTGATGATGAAAGGTACTGCGACAGTGAGGAGTTGAGAGCAAATTCTTTCAATAAATAGTTTTTTATTCGAAATCTTACATTCCCAAGGTGGTCCAACTGTCACCAAGTCAAAGTGTGATGAGTGGATCCCAGAGAAATCGAAGGGAACATTCAAATTTTATAGCACAACAAATGATTTTCATATTTTTACAAAAGCAAAACAGACATTTGTGTATAATTATCGTCATATCATGTTGCTGAACTGATGATGGAAGGTACTACGACGGTTAGGAGTTGAGAGCAAATTCTTTCAATAAATGGTTTTTTGTTCGAAATCTTACATTCCTGAGGTGGTCCAACTGTCACCATGTCAAAATCTGATGATGTGATATTAGGGAAATCGAGGGAAACACTGAACCTTAATAGGCACACACATTCTTTTAGTCACATTTTTAACATATTACAAATATTTATGTCTAGTAATTATCACCTGCTGTTGCTTAGCTGATGATTGAAGGTACAACTCCTCAACGGTTAGGAGCTGAGAGCAAATTCTTTCTTTAATTTATACGTTCAGGTGGACTGATAGTAGTATCCTTTCAGGCTATTAGATAAACATGATTATAAAAGGTAAATCTGTGTAAAGTTTAGAAGTTAAGTGAAAATTTTTCGAATTATGCTAATACATACAGAATTATTAAAATTACTAAAAAGAGTGAAATAAATTAAGTTTTTAACAAAAAAATAGAACCGACTTCAAACGGTAAAAAATAAAATTGTTCAGTACCTACTTCTTCTTGCTTATGGTAATGACTCTTAAAACTATTTTTGGAGTCGGGCCCTTAGTGAAATGTCCTGTCTTAGTAAATATAGTGTACCTTTCGTTCTGAATGGGCACCGACTCCAGTATAGTTTTAACAGTCATTACCATAAGCAAGAAGAAGTAGGTACTGTCCCACTGTTTGTACTGTCGGTGCCAATTTAGAACGAATGGTACGACATTTACTAAGGGCCCGACTCCAGAAATAGTTTTAAGAGTCATTACCATAAGCAAGAAGAAGTAGGTACTGAACAATTTTATTTTTTACCGTTTGAAGTCGGTTCTATTTTTTTGTTAAAAACTTAATTTATAAAGTATTGCGAACAGTCTGAAGTAGTGTGGACTAGAGATGTTGCGGAGGTTCGGTTTCGATTCCGATAAGTCGGATGCAATAAATGTTATTTTTTCTTATGCAATAAATTGTTGAGTATTGAGGATTTTTTCTTTTACTTTTACTATTAATTATATTATTTATTACTAATATGGGAAAAGTATATTATGCTTTGAAAAAAAAACAGTTAATAACTGATTGTGTTCCGGGACATTAACTTAAAAATATATAGGTATGTAAGGTCCATAATACGTAGGAGTCTATTGAAAACTATCACTCACTTGCAGGGCTTAAATTACAGTGGATGTGTGGAGGCAGTCTGATCTCGAGGCGCCTTCTTGTGCTGGCAGGTTCCTTTAATTAATGTCTCAGAAACTATGAGATCCCTTTATCCAATATATTGTATGAACATGACACAAATTCTAATTTGCAGTTTCATTTGTTGTCTCTAGCTTTATTTGGAAAGCTTATGTTGTATGGCTGCAACCCTTTTTGCGTCCCACTGCTGAGAACAGGTCCTCTCCCAATTATTGGGGAGTCCTAGAGCTTACTCCACCACGCTGCACCAAAGCGGGTACGTGGAGGTGGATTATTATGTTGTACAAGTGCAGTAAAATCGATGTGAAAATATTTTTTTGCATATACTTACATAAAATTAAAAGTAGGTACAAAATAACTATACTGTCGGAACCGAACTGTTAATATTTTTTCACACATTTTTGTGATCTTTATTTGATCAGATAATGTCTTCTACACCTCTGCATTTCTGCATGCAAATATATAAGTTCTTAAGAAACTAAAGAAACATGCTGATTGTTATCCGAATGAATAGTAGAAAATTATATCTACTGTGAAAATAATTTTCATATATAATAAAAAATTCCAAGATCAGTGCATATTTGACGACTCGCGTGGTGTAATGGTTACCATGTCGGACTGCTGATCTGAGGATCCCGGGTTCGATTCTCGGCGAAGGAGAAATTTGAATGATGAGTTTAAATTTCTGTTCTCGGTCTGGGTGTTTGTGTTTGTATCTTTGTGTGTGTCCATGGCACCCACTACACAGGGTATAACTACCCCACTGTGGGGCTATGAGTGTGAAACATTATTTGTTTTATCTGAATTGTTACTTACGGGATGGCATGGCTGGCTGCAACCCTTTTTTGCGTCCCACTGCTGGGCACGGGTCTCTCCCCATTATTGGGGAGGCCTGGAGCTTACTCCACCACGCTGCTCCAATGCGGGTTGGTGGAGATGCGGGTTAGTGGCTAACCCGCTGTCGGATGTTTTCAAACCGCCCATAAGGCCTCCGACTAGGTTTAACGACTGTTATCTATCGACAACAACCGGGACCGACGGCTTAACGTGCCCTCCGAAGCACGGAAACGCGCATGAATTTTTTTTGCCACTAGCGGTCACCCATCTCACACCCGACCGCGCCCGTTTGGCTAAGCTGCATAGATCGCTTGCGTTCTACGCTAGCCGCCAGGCCATGTGCGCATTGCGCACTTATGGGATATATACCACGATTCACTTTGCTTCTGAACTCGGGCCCTAACCATTGGATAGAACTCCGTAATCCACAAATTCTTTCGACGGAACGTCATTACATACCTAGAATAGTAAAGAAAGCCACAGAGCCAGTGTTGAAATGGTAAAAACTATAGTAAAAACTTCAATCAAGAAGATGGTTTCCAACTTTCTAGTGCGTGGAATCCAGTGTTAGTGTCTTAAAAACAATAAGCGTCCAAAATATGAAAAAACAGGCAATGATACTGTGAGTGTGTTTTGTCGTGCCCCATGTTCGAGTGCGAGTACCGGTAGTAGCCGTAACAAACGAGTGAGTAAGAGGGTAGACTGCTGTCCTTAGACTTTTAACATCCACCCGCAATATCCAGTTCATCCGTGATCATGGTGCATGCAACTGCGCCGAAATATCGGGAGCTCAAAAGCAAAGTGAATCGTGTTATATATCCCGTAAGTAACAATTCAGATATAGTGAACAACCGCGATAGTCTCAAACATAATTTATTTAATTTATTTATATGGCTAACCCTGTGAAAAACATATCCGATCCAGATGTAAAACCTGAATCTACACGCCCACGATAACGAATATATGAAGTTCATAAATTTTACATCTCATCTCATTGTGTGGCTTTGAATTATTACAAAAAAGATATTTGATTTTCCATCGCTTTTTTAATAAAATTTTATAGGTGATTAGATTTTTTTGCCGTGTGGTGTCCGGCGTTAGAATAGCACCACTCCCACTCTTCCCATGGGAGGTCGTAGGAGGCGACCGAGGGACAAATACCAGGAGATGGGCAGCAGCGTCTTCCTGAGTAACATACCATCTACTGCGGTCACCAACACGCAATGCCAAGCGCGGTGACTATGGCAATAACCCCCATGATGAGTACACATATACCCCGGCCCCCAGTCCCCGGCGGCCCCGCTATTCCTGGCTATGACAGCGGCCACGGTCACGGCGGGGCAGGGGGTGCTAGGAATCTCCGGCAGAGATACGGCTGTCGCAAACGACGACCTCTGCACCTGGCAACATATAACACCAGGACACTGCGAACAGACGAGAAGATACAGGAGCTGGAAGAAGAGATAGACAAGTTAAACTGGAGCATCATAGGATTATCCGAAGTCCGAAGACAGGGCGAGGACACGGTAATCCTCAAATCCGGCAACTTGTTCTATCACCGGGAGGGCGAACATCTGTCCCAAGGTGGTGTCGGGTTTCTCGTACACAGGTCCCTCGTCAACAACGTGACGCAAGTCTAAAGTGTGTCAGCAAGGGTAGCGTACCTTATACTCAGAATATCTAAACGGTATTCGCTGAAGGTCATACAGGTATACGCACCGACCGCAACACACCCAGACGAAGAGGTTGAGGCTATGTATGAGGACGTCAGTAGAGCCATACATGACTCAAAGACTCATTTCACGGTGGTGATGGGGGACTTCAACGCTAGACTGGGCACGCGAGACGGCGACGAGCAGAAAGTAGGGCCCTTTGGGTTTGGACAACGGAACCACCGAGGCCGCTTGCTCGCTAACTTCTTGGAGAAGGAGAACTTCTTCATGATGAACTCCTTCTTCAAGAAGAAGCCACAGCGCAAGTGGACTTGGATAAGTCCAAATGGTTCCACAAAAAGCGAGATAGACTTCATTTTGGCCGACAAACGGCACATATTTAATGATGTCTCCGTGATCAACAGGGTGAAAACCGGAAGTGATCACCGAATGGTACGAGGCACATTAAATATCAACATTAAGCTGTAAAGGTCACGCCTAATGAAGTCTACGCTCCGACCAACACCTGTCCAAATCCAGGGCTCCGAAAACTTTCAGCTGGAGTTGCGAAATCGTTTCGCGGGCCTAGAAGAATGCGAATCTGTGGACGAAATTAACACCAGGATGGTACAAACCGTCCACGAGGTAGGGTCAAAGTTCTTTAAGACCCCCTCCAGTAGTAAACCTCAAGTGCTCTCTGAACATACCCTCGGTCTCATGAAGGAAAGGCGTGAACTATGTGTCCGGTCCCCGGCTTCAATGTCGAAATACAGGCAGCTAAATAAGCAGATCTCTTGCTGCAGACGACGTGATCTGCGTGCTCACAATACACAGCGCGTCAAAAACACTATTGAGCGGAACCAAGGCTCCAAAGTGTTCGCAAGGGATTTGATTATTGGGCGAAGCCAGTTGACGAGATTGAAGACGGAGTCTGGCGCTATGGTTACGTCTAAGCCTGAAGTTCAGAGAGAAATTGAGAGTTTCTACGGACGGTTGTACACCTCCTCACAGGCTCCCGTTCCCAATATGGCGAACGACAAGAGAGCCAAATTAACCCGACACTATACCGAAGATATCCCGGACGTCAGCCTGTACGAAATTAGAGGGGCCCTAAGTCAGCTAAAAAACAACAAAGCACCGGGAGATGACGGTATCACATCAGAGCTACTAAAAGCTGGAGGCAAACCCCTCCTAGTGGCGCTCCAAAGACTGTTCGATACCGTCATCAGAAACGGAACTACCCCGGAGGCGTGGAGCAGAAGCGTGGTGGTTCTGTTCTTCAAGAAGGGTGATAGAGCCCTTTTGAAGAACTATAGACCCATCGCGCTTCTGAGCCACGTCTATAAGCTGTTCTCAAGGGTCCTTACTAATCGTATTGCGCGCAGGCTCGACGACTTCCAGCCTCCCGAACAAGCCGGATTCCGAAAAGGCTACAGTACCATAGACCACATACATACGCTGCGACAGGTTATACAAAAGACCGAGGAGTATAATCTGCCGCTATGTGTTGCGTATGTGGACTATGAGAAAGCCTTCGATTCTATCGAGACCTGGGCGGTGCTAGAGTCTCTCCAACGGTGCCAGATAGACTATCGGTACATCGAGGTGTTGAAGTGTTTATACAAAGCCGCAACCATGACAGTCCGAGTCCACGACGGAAGCACTGAACCTATTCCACTGCAGCGCGGAGTGCGACAAGGGGATGTTATATCCCCGAAACTGTTTACCGCTGCACTGGAAGACGTGTTTAAGCTGATGGAGTGGAAAGGGCTTGGTATTACTATCAATGGCGAACACCTCACACACCTTCGATTTGCCGATGATATAGTCATCTTGGCGGAGTCCCTGGAAGAACTCAGCACAATGCTAGGTGACCTCCATAGCGCCTCCCAACGGGTGGGTCTTAAGATGAACATGGACAAGACGAAGATCATGTCTAATGTCCATGTCACACCCATACCGGTCGTTGTTGATGGCGCTACTCTCGAAGTTGTCGACGAGTATATTTACCTGGGTCAAGCGATCCGTATGGGTAAGTCCAACTTCGAGAGAGAGGTAACTCGTAGAATCCAACTCGGTTGGGCAGCGTTCGGGAAATTACAAAGTGTCTTCTCGTCCAGAATACCGCAGTGCCTGAAGTCGAAAGTTTTCGAGCAGTGTGTGTTGCCAGTGATGACCTACGGCGCTGAGACGTGGTCTTTTACAGTTAGCCTTTTCCACAGGCTCAAGGTCGCTCAGCGAGCGATGGAGAGGGCTATGCTTGGTATTTCTCTACGCGACAGAATCCGTAACGATGAAATCCGTAGACGAACGAAGATTACCGACATAGCTCTCAAAATTTGCAAGCTGAAGTGGCAATGGGCAGGCCACATAGTTAGGAGGACTGACAACCGATGGGGAAGAAAGGTCCTCGAATGGCGACCACGTCTCGGCAAAAGGAGCACAGGCCGCCCTCCAACCAGGTGGACTGACGACCTGAAGAAGATAGCGGGAAACCGCTGGATTCAGAGGGCGCAGGACCGGACGGAGTGGCGAACATTAGGGGAGGCCTATGTCCAGCAGTGGACTTTAAAAGGCTGATGGATGGATGGATGGAGATTTTTTTTGTGGACTTTACAGAATTAGGTATTACTTTGAATATACCCTCGAAGAAAAGAAGAATAAAGGTGGTGGAATTTAACGGCGGCAACCACACGACTCGGCAAAATATAGGTGAGTGATATAGAAAGTATAAGGAGCATAGAAAATTATACAAAAAGCCGTATTTGATACGACAAATACACAGTCATCTCTCACGAAATGTCGATAATACATACTCGTAATTATACTCGTACATAACAGACCGGTCTTCAAATGTAAATCTCAGTAACCGAAATATCGATATGAAATGATATGAGAAGAAAATATTTTATTTACTGTGCGCTTTTCTTAGTTTTAGTTAACGTCATACTTTATTTTATGAAATAATGAGCTGAAGAAGGGCGGCGAAAACCTTTTTTAAATATCGGGCAATGTAATTGGGTCGAAGGGAACATATGTGATGTCTACGTTGCCCCACGTTACCTTATTCGCTTAATTTAACTTTTTGCTCAATTTACTTTGCTAAATTAGTTATAGAAATAGATTTGTCAGACTTACAGCTCAATACCAAGCTATTTTAGGCTCGCATGGCCCTGCGGCTAGCGTACATCGCAAACGATCTATGCAACTAAGCCAAACGGGTGCGGTCGGGTGTGAGATGAGTGACCGCTAGTGGCAAAAAAAATTCATGCGCGTTTCCGTGCTTCTGAGGGCACGTTAAGCCGTCGGTCCCGGTTGTTGTCGATAGGTAACAGTCGTTAAACCTTGTCGGAGGCCTTATGGGCGGTTTGAAAACATCCGAGCTGGCCACTAACCCGCATCTCCACCAACCCGCATTGGAACAGCGTGGTGGAGTAAGCTCCAGGCCTCCCCAATAATGGGGAGAGACCCGTGCCCAGCAGTGGGACGCAAAAAAAGGGTTGCTATGCTCTAATGCTATGCTGTTTTCGAAACTGCCAGAATAATTGAGATTTTTCTAGTATTTTTAGATTTTTCATTCGGATCGAGAATCAGAACGCCGTATTTCATACGTCGTGCTGATGACAAACCAGACGCGCTCATAGATCATACAGTGAACGGGAACGGATGTATTGATGAAGCATTTTTAGAACTCGTCCCACTGAATGAAAAACGTCTTCCATAGCTTTATAAGATTTTTTTTAAATGCAAAATTCGACAATTTTTTTATGCGAAACGTCGTATTGAATACTTGGCGTGAACATGTAAGGTGTACTCAATGCTTACATGCAATAAACGATTATGGAAGTATTGATGGAAGAAAGATCAGAAGAGAATCAGTCAGTCTTTTATAATAACTAATCAAATAATTTAGGTTTTCCTAAAATTTTAAAATTTTGTGTAAGAATCGAGCCAGAACTATACAGAGCACCCTATTTTATGCCATGAAAACGTATTTGGTGTTTTTCTTAACCAAGACAAGACATTTTAAGAACTTCTAGAAATTTGTTAATTTTCTTCAAATTGTTTGTTCAAATCTCGAAAATTACATAAAACACACATTTTAGTCGTCACGCTATTGACTAATACCAGACGCGGTCATAAATTCTAACATTAACAGGAAAATATGTATTAAGTTATTGACATATTTTTCGATCCTCTTTTAAGTGTTCCATACAATAGTAAGTTTTAAAAATGGCTTACATTTTACAACAACCTTTTATTTTTATTGGAATCGAAAGATATAAAGAACGTAGATATATCCTTAGATCCTGCTGTGGGTGCGTGCTCTGTATCGCAAGCACCGAAAAAACAGGCGTCGTTCCTTGGCGATGTCCCATCTTTGGCTTGTAGTTCCTAGCTTGTATTTATCGCAATCCTTGGTAGTGCGTCCATTATCTTCACAATCCAGAAGTCTTCATGGTCCTGCTGGAGAAGCTCACCCCATCGATGCGCCTTAAGTTCTACGAATTTGCATACACTCAGCCGAAGAAAGATCCAGCATTACAAAAGATTGAGAAATTTGTGAAGAGGCAAGCTGAAATATCCGCACCCTACGGACTACCTGAGTACATAGCGTCACAGAATCAAGCAACTCAGCAGAAACGCCTACAGAAGCCACATGTAGCAGAAAAGCAGCTAACGATGATCAAGTGCCCAGGGCTGCTGTGGCTTCACTTGACTGTAGCATACTTAAACTGAACTGAATACCGAAAACAAAACTACGCAGTTTTTATAGTACAAATCTGGGCGGGGAGTGAGGAACTTTCTAGAATATCATACAATAGATAACCGTTTTTTTTAATGATAATAGCCAACTATTTAGACGAATTCCTTCAGAGCGGAAGTACTTTTGTAATCCTATAATAGTTTCTTTAAACAATACATCTATAGATAATAGAGCGACCTTAGTAAGAATTTCCAAAGGCGCGGAATTGCTCTTCTGATCCTTTTAGAAAATAGATAAATTTTACAATGGACAACGTTAAAATATGTATTATTGACATATTTTTCGATGCTCTTCTAAGTGTTCCATACAATAGTAGGTTTTAAAAATGGCTTACATTTTACAACATCCTTTTATTTTTATTGGAATCGAAAGATACACAGAACGTAGATATATCCTTAGATTCTGCCCCTTATAATAGCAAAATTAAAAAATATGTGACGCAAGATGTTACGATTTATTATGTATTTTATATATACAGAACGCGAAATTTTATTCGTCACGCTGATGTGATGAAATGAAAAATACAAGGCGCACTGATCGATCACGCGATGAACGGAAACGGATGTATTGATAGAGAGTAAACACAACTCGTACGACGTATCTTCAAAGCCATATTTAAAAAATATTACAAGCTTGCAAATTTCAAAGTTTATTTTTTATTTTTTAATCGGTTAATCTTTCATTCCAGCCCAATCAGAGTAATACAAAACGCAGAGCTCAAATTTCATCATCATTAATCCATAGATCTTTTACAGATTTCAGTAAAGTAATGACTTAGTGGGACAGATCCCACGGCTCCTTAATTTAACAATTTTTTCCAGATTTTCATTGGAATCGTATCACAAAAATGCCCCGTGCTGGTGAATGGTGATATATACCAGATGGGCTCTTCTATCATGCTATAGACAGGAACAAATGTTTTGATTTTATTTTAAGATTCGCACAAACAGCAAAATGTCGAAAAATTCACGGTATTAAAAATTACTACATAATCTGTTTTTTTATTTTTCACATTTTTAATTCGGCTCTAGTTAGAACTACATAAAACGCCATATTTCATACGCCGTGCTGACACCACACATGACATCAATCACGCCAAGATTGGCGAAAAAGAATCAACTGATGAAGCAAATTTCTAATCTGACAAAGTAGCAACATAAGCCATTTAGATGTCTACTTATTAGATGTCATTAGATTTGAAATCACCATTTCATCAATTTTTGTGTTTTTTATCTAAGTGATCTGTCATTTGTAACAAAAACAGAGTTTTATTCGAATCGACTCGATTTATTAGATTGAGCTAAGATTGAGAATGATTAAGTTCCTCATGGGTTTATAATATTGTTAATCTAAATTGAGTCTATTAATTATTCGGGCTAAAAACGTGCGGTAAAAGCCAAAGAATTATGTACTTTGTACGCTTAGATAAATTTTAAATGGTGAACACTAATTCATATCAGACCTTATAGAATTTTAATTTTAATTTAGAACAAGTTAAAGGGCTCATGCCAAGAGTAGTATACAAGAATCCATGCTTATGCCACAATACAAGGAGCGCCTGTTATGCTATAAACGTGAAAGTATGCTCTTTGGTGTGTTCGTTTGTTTTTGTCCTTTTATATCGCAACGGTGCTACAGATTGATCAGTTATTTTGTATGCATTACTCTACTGTAATAGTTCGGAGGCTGGAGAGTGACAGTTATTTTTATTTGGGGAAAATAGATACATCATTCCTAACAAGCAGCGTATGGAAAGCTATAGGAGCCACACTATAGAGATCCTAAAGAAAACTATACAGCTCAAAACCATCTGCTGTGTCCTTAGACAATTGTTTTAATGTTATTTGATGGAAATGAATTTAAAACAAATAAATAATACGGATAATCTCCGATACAGGGATCAAGTCTTCCGCGCGCACCTCTGGAAAAAAAGGTATAAAGTGATATTAATTAATTACGATGTTTTTCACTACCATGCATGCTTGGGAGAAACTCATAATTTTTCGAAGGTATGATGTTCACCAATCCGCACTTGGTAAGCGTGGTGGACTATGCCCTTAAAGCTGCTCACTTGTGAGAGGAGACCCTGTGGTCTCCTCTCACAAGTGAGCTCTCTGCTGGACCTGTGTCCAGCAGTGGGACATAAAAAGGTTGAACTAAAAATACGGTTTAAAATATCATTATTAAGGACGATGTAGGCCACAGTCCACCAATGGTGGCCAAGCGCAGATTGCCTGAATTCACAACCCTTGACCAATTTTTTTAGCACGCTTATATTAGCTTGACCAGTATGTATGTATGTATGTATGTAACGGAATCTTTTAACTTCATTTTCACCTACTTCTAAGCGTCTGATTTACTTGAAAATTTTCACCTTGACCCCTGTGAAAATTGATGACAATGCAATAATATGAAAAAAAATTCAACTAAAATATTAAAAATAAATAATGCATGGTGTCAATAGTATCTCAAAAAGCACCCGAAGCTTTTTTACAGTAAATTACATTTTCTTCTTATTTTTTACTTTTTAGTTCGTATTTTCACAAAAGCGTGTTTTTTAGTTTTTTTAACAACATTATTTATTATTACTGTAAGGTACGCTCGTAGCAGGTCATCATTTACACATCACGTCACGTTTAGCTAAGAACTTTATCAGATTTGATATATTTCACGAATGTTTATCCACAGTGGGAGAATTTGAAAGTCTCTGAATTTAAGCTTCGCAGGTGCAAGTTATAATGCACTTTCCGTTCACTTTGCGGATATGAAGAAGTTTGCGCAGACGAGTTGTTTTATTACTTCTTCATGATATGGAGTTTTTAAAGTAACATCTAATTTTATGCTCTAAAATGGTAAAGATATTTGAATATTTAACATTTAAATACTTTTCTAAGTATAGACGTAAATACTTATTATTATTTACTTATTATTTAGACATTTGTATGTGCTATACGGTTTATTCCCGGTCGTCCCCACCCTGTCGTCCCCTCTGGGTACGAGTGGGACGTAAAGACTCACGGTACCTAGGAAATTAGAAAATTTGTATGTGCTATACGGTTTATTCCCGGTCGTCCCCACCCTGTCGTCCCCTCTGGGTACGAGTGGGACGTAAAGACTCACGGTACCTAGGAAATTAGAAAATTTGTATGTGCTTTACGGTTTATTCCCGGTCGTCCCCACCCTGTCGTCCCCACTGGGTACGAGTGGGAAAAAAAGTTTCATTCGTCATAAAATCCGTGAAATCTCTTATTGAAATCCCCATGTACTTTGACTCTCGGTCTATAGCGGAACGACTGGGAAATAAAAACAAAACGCAAAACAAAGCTTGACGGAAATGTCGCAAATAGTAGGAACGCTATTCTGTCTTACCTTATGGAGAAGCAACTTGCTTGGCTGCAACCCTTTTGTGTCCCACTACTGGGCACGAGTCTCTCCCCATTATTAGGGAGGCCTGGAGTGGAGCTTACTCCACCACGCTGCTCCAATGCGGGTTGTTGGAGTTGCGGGTTAGTGGCCAACCTGCTGTCGGATGTTTTCAAACCGCCCATAAGGCCTCCGACAAGGTTTAACGACTGTTATCTATCGACAACAACCGGGACCGACGGGCACATGAAATATTTTGCCACTAGAGGTCACCCATCTCACACCCAACCGCGCCCGTTTTGCTTAGCTGCATAGACCGCCTGCGTTCCACGCTAGCCGCCGAGCCATGCGTACTTGCTTAAAAGTTCCTTATTCGCTCTTGTTTTGTTAATTACAAAATTAAGTAGGTCTACACTAACCTCAAAATAGAAGTAGGATTTTTTTCGTAATTCTACAATGACTTCTCCTGCTCCATTTTAACCAATAATATAATTTATAGGTACATCTTATATCAATACATGTCTTGCCAACAAATTTTAAATAACGTTGCCAAGTCTTCCGAACATATCGAAACATAATTGACGTAGCGAGTGATTAATTATTGGTTCTCAACAAGATATTACATTACTTTCGAAATGCAATTCTTTTTGTTCACGTCCATTACCAAGGTCTATTATGTTATTTAGAAAAAATAATGGATGAGTTGTATAAATTCTGTATACATAATCTATTTTAAGATTGTTTTGAAATAGCTCTTTAATTTCATTATGTCCAGAAAGAATTATATAAATATTTTAATAATAGTGTTGAGTAAAGGAATGAGAACAAAAAATGCACCAAAAGTAAGGAGGCAAGTTTCAGAATATTAATCTTTAATGTATTCTTAAATTATTATTCTTCGCAAGCGCTTGCTCAAGAAATTACAATGTTTCAAGTACTTTAGTCTCTACAACACAGGGAATCCTAGTGTAGAGAGTAGAATCCCTCACATTGGATCATTGGTCATTGATATATGTATGTATGTAACAAAAATTGTGTAATAGTTCATTATTATAAACTATATTGTATACTTGCAGGTGAAATATTTGTAATTTGTTTTTCTGTGTTTTTTACAAAATAAACGTTATTATTATATTATTATACATTTCCAGCAATGTGTCTAATCCCGCCGCTACCTTTTAATGGGTCCCCGTAGGATAAAAAATAGCCTATGTGCTATTCCAGGCTTCATTGCTATATTAAAATCATAGGCGTTTAGCCAGTTGTTTCAACCACGTTGACCCTATTACCCGTTTTCACGTAGGAATGAAGCAATTTACCGCGGTAAAAAGTAGCCTATGTTACTCGGGCTGAATGTAGCTTTCTAATGGTGACAGAATTTTTGAAATCGGAACAGTAGTTTTTGAGTTAATTCATTACAAACATACAAAAATACAAATCTTTCCTATTTATAATACCTATAAGTATAGATGAAGTGACCGCACACTGCCAGATAAATCACTCATTAAACAACTTTACGAATAAACGTACGAATAAACACGTGGCAGCTGGTCACAAAATAATATCTTCATCTACTTATGATTTAGCTTACTGCTTCTACTTAAGATTCAGTAAGTTCCAGATGAAACGTGAACAGTTACGGGAAGAGTGGGTCTCTTATCCAGAAACAGAACGCAAAAAAGGCTGCAGCGGTAATTTATATGGTACAACTTGCAAGAGAGTTCACCGGGAGGAGGATTGTTCACTGTTGCATTCCTCTGGTGGAAAGGTGTCGCTGTATCAGAGGGCCCACTCTGTACGCATCCGTCCGTAAGTTCTAACATTTTCGGAATCCTTTTTTGGCATACTCAGATCGGTTTTTTTTTCGCAAATTAATAAGATTAGCGTTGTCATTGTTGACATTAAGCTACTGAATGAATAATTTTGCTAGAATTTCTTCAGTCTTATCCAAAAATTAGGCCCGAATTCACTAAGTTTCGGATACGGGCGTACAGAGTGGGCCCTCAGACGCGTCAAATTCGCTTTACGCCAGATTCGCGTTGGTTCAGTTCGCATAATTAAAGGCAGAATATGTACAGACCACAACAAAGTTATTACCTACCTAAGAATGTCCATGGAGAGCAGCGACAACTTACTCGTACCACCGCTTGGCCTGCCGACCACTATTACTTTTAAAATAAAAGATAATCTGATAACTATACGAATATATTCAACCTACTACTTAGCTTGTACACGTATTTAACCTGATAAGATCTGTTAGCAAGCCAGCGTATAGAATATATTCCAAGTGCTTTCCCAGCAATATTTCTAATCCGTCCCTATACGATAGTACATTTATACGTTGCGAGGTGGCTGTCGAACTGCGAGATAAATCACTTACAGAACAATTTATTGGCGACGGAACAGATTCAATTACATCGTCGAGTTTAATAGAGGTTTAAATGGTATTAAGTGTGACTCTTAGATCTATTGTGCCGAATTATTGTGCTTTATACAATATTCTTAACAATAAATAATGACGTAACATAAGATTTTACTTGAGTTTAACGAGTTTATCCTTACTAAAATTATAAATTCGAAAGTAACTTTGTCTGTCTGTCTGCTACGCTTTCCCGCTTAAACTACTGAACCAATTTTAATGAAATTTGGAACACAGATAGAGTGGACCTTGGAAAAGGACATAGGAAGGGGCAAAAATTCATGCGCATTTCCGTGCTTCGGAGGGCACGTTAAGTCGTCGGTCTCGGTTGTTGTCAATAGATAACAGTCGTTAAACCTAGTCGGAGGCCTTATGGGCGGTTTGAAAACATCCGACAGCGAGTTGGCCACTAACCCGCATCTCCACTAACCCGCATCTCCACCAACCCGCATTGGGGTAGCTTGGTGGAGTAGGCTCCAAGCCTTCTCTCGTGCCCAGCAGTGCGACGTAAAAAGGATTACAGCCAATATAATACTTGGCATATTATGATATTTTTAGCTTTTTTCTTGCTAGTTGTAATGACTTATGATTACCACCAGCAAGAAGAAGTATTTTGGAGTCGGTACCCATTAATTGAGAACTAAAGGTACGCCATTTTACTAAGGCCCCGACACCAAAATGCACGCTGATGGAAAACATCGTAATCACAATATTTTCCCTTACCATGGAACAGCGATAAATACGCAGTTATCAAATTTGTTTGTCAGAAGTGCACGCCGCCGGAGGAGGCTTGAACTCTGTATCTCCCTATTATGTATTCTGTGTCTCCGTGTCGAAGACCGTAGGTTTTACCGTTAGGCTTTCGCTGCTTAAACCAATATTATTTACAACAAAAATAAAGCAACTATTACAAGGCTAAATCTTATCTTAAAGTCAAAAGCAAAATCAATAGATCAAAGTTGCCCCTTTGTTCTGCAATGATTAATACCCAGTACCAAATTTATTAGCTATCGGCGCGATATATTGCCTACACTTAATTGATTAATCCGTTCCTTTCCGATTTCTTTACCAACTTCGGTTTCTTATTTTAGACATTTTTTGCGAATTCCATTTCCATTAGTCGTTAGAAGGTCCTCAACGCTGAATTCCATTTACGTGTATGTTGAACAACATCAATATAACAGTGTCAATCCATTTTATTTCTAAACAAAATGGATAGAATTTAATAATAATTTTAGAGAATGTGACACTTTTTGCGTCCTACTGCTGAAACGCAAACACCTAGACCGAGAACACAAATTTAAACTCATCATTCAAATTTCTGTTTCGCCGGGAATCGAACCCTTCGTTCGTAAGTCCAGAATGGTAACCATTGCACCACGCAGGTCGTCAATAGTAGCGATGGAAAAAATCCATACTATTTATTAATGTTAATATTAAAAATGTGAAAGTGTGTTTCTTTGTCCTTCTTTCACGTCGCAACGTTGCTACAGATCGGCATTATGTTCTGTATGGCGATAGTTTGGGGGTTGAAGAGTGACAAAGTAGATGGCTTTTTACCGTTACTGCGGCAAATATCTAATACCTATGGGAAAAAACGCGGACAGAAAGCTAGTAGCTAATAGAGGTGAGCTTGCTTGAGGTTGTATGCAGATGTCCATGAATTGCAGCGACTATTTTACACCCCGTGGCCTGCTTACTCGTTTTCTACCACATTTTAGGAAAATACACATTTCTACAATAAAATTGCAGCAACAGCGATGTAACGATTCTCGCGCAGAATTTCTTGATGACAATACGAGTTCGATAGATACATTCGCAATTCCCGCTTCATCCGCAGAATCTTCGCTGAGATGTAATTCGTGCACAATAAATTCGGGCCCCTATCGTGTGTTCGGAAGTAGGAAATGACTCGACCCGAATGACGGAAACAAGTTCAGCTTATTTGTACCCAACCCGGATACCTACTCTTTAGAGATTTCCGCAGCGAACTACACTCGAAATTTATTTTCTAACAATGTTATATTTTCTGGCCAATACAGAACGGTCAAGGAAAAGTTTCAAGCTGAAATGCACGGGCATTTTTATTCCTAACGTTAGGCAATCATTTCATTAACTTTTCCGTGTTTGCTATTTTCTTGAACGAATGCCGCCTGGTGTAGGTGACGCCATATTATTTTAATACTGTTTATTAAAACTTCCAAGATAGAGGCACTAATCTATATTTTGATAATATTACTTTTGTCACTTTGGAAATGTCAATTTCTTTCTTTCTTCTAGGTATGGGTACAATCTTTTTTGTCCAGTACTAGCACTGAACCGTAATAGCGATGTTAAGCAAGGCTTAAAAAGAAATAAAAATAAATTTATTTCATTTTTTAACCTAAAAATAACCAATACCGTGATAAGCATCATAATCGTCTGTGTGTCTTCCTTTCTCTCTCTCTCTTTTTCTTTTATGTGTATGTGTGCTTTTGCATTCATAATTTTATGTTAGATAGCACCCATTATTTAGCATGTAGCAATTCTTTTAGTTTTTGCAACTGCTTTAGGAGTAACAACGTACCTAACTGTATAGTGTAACGAACGCGTCAGCCAGCTAGCCAATCGGAGCCATGCGCCATGCTATATTGACGTCTCCCTTCAGCCAAGCCAACCCGCAGCCAATACTGAAGAAGCCATCTCTATATAAACCATCGCCAGCCATCGCCATTATTCTACGTCATTCTGCATATCAATAAAAATTCAAGGTTGGAAGAAATATTATTTACATGTCATGTTTCTTGCTTCATGTGTTTATTTGAGTACTTAACGATTCGGAACGGAATCGATTTTTTTTTAACCAACTAAAATCTACTTACTTAATAAAAAGTATTACGCAATGTATGAATGAAATATTCTTAAAAATTGTAAAAAATATATGTAATATGTAACAAATATACAAAATGTCATAGGTAGATGCACGTACGTGCAGATTAACCTACCTAGTATCTAAGTAAATTTTGCTTCATCAAAATTGGTAATTTGCGATTGCGATATCAGTTTAAAAATACTTAGATAGGTACCTATATGAAGTTTCTGAGATGAAGTTTGAAACTATTCGTTCAAAATTAAAACTAAAAATGTAGCATAATTTTTAAATTATTAAGTACTTTTTAACTAGATAACGGTCAGAAACAATTTTGTTTCCACTAAGGTATAAAAAAATTGAGGCTTATATCCTTTCATATTGTGAATTTTAATATACCTTCCTAATAGCACGGCTATATATTTTTTTTATTATTTATAAACGTTACGTTACGGTAATTAATACCCTGTGTCGTGGGTACCATGGACACATACGAAGACAAGAACACAAATACCCAGACCGAGAACAGAAATTGGAACTCATCATTCTTTCTGTTTCGCCGGGATTCACACCCGGGACCCCTCGATTGGCAGTCCGGCATGACAACCATTGCGCCATGCGGGTCGTCAAATAAGGATTATTATTAGATGCAAAATTATGCCTTTCTTCTAATGGGTTAAGATACGGACTATATTTTTTAAATAAATAATTAACATTTTATCGCCATCTATGATTTCATCACCAAATTACGATCCAAGTTCTTGACGTGGCGAGGTCGTATCGTACAAATATCACGTAGAAAACTATTTCTATTTAAAATTTAGCCACAAATTACTGAACTTGTTATTATTGTATTTTTAAATCATCTTTGCTATTTATGTGGATAGTACTAACTCAATTTCATTTACACTAACTATAAACGTTGCAAGCGCCATCTCTCAGATTTGTTGTAAACTACAATCAGCTTTTCACCAGAACACTACGAACACGATGAATGCTACAACGTGTTACAGTTTGTAGCCGATAGATGTCTCTTTTGCCAATACGGTTTGCGCTATAACAATAACACTAGATTAGAAAAAACTATTTTAACTATTTATAATTTCTGTAACGAAAAGAAATAATGCACACTCTTAGCTCCACAGTACGCTGTGTCGTGGATGCCATGGACACACACAAAGACAAAAACACAAACACCCAGATCAAGAACGAAAATTTTAAACTATCATTCAAATTTCTGCTTCGCCGGGAATCGAACCCGGGATGGTAACCATTGCGATCTCATCCGATCGGCAGTCATGTATGCGCAAGTCATGTATGTAACTGTCGCAGTCGGATTGTATATTCTGCCGTATTACATTCCGGCTAGCTATTTCCTAAAACAGGGCAGTGCGCCGCATTGCAATTCAGCTCAGCTCAGCAGCAGCCCAATTTTCTATATGTTACATCCAAAGTAATAAATCCGGATATTATATACATATTATCTAGCCATTATTTATAATATCTACTCAATTTAGATAAAGTGATAATTGACAATGAATTAATAACATTAACTAGCAATTTTATATAATATCTTCCAAGGCTTGGATAATGTAATAAAACAAGTGGCTCTGTGACATCTCCGGCACTACGAGAAGACCACTCCCTCCGCCCCAGCGTAAGAAAGCATGGCACCTGCGCTCGCCTTCGCAGCTTCGGCTTTTTGGTCCTACGGCGGGCGGGGAGTGGTCTTCCTCCGCGCCTCCGGCTTTTTATATACACTCTAGGGGTAGTACAGACAAGACCACGTGGATAGTGGGGTTCTCTGATTCGGTTTGGGTATTTTTCGAATATAAATAATTACCTATAGTGAAAATGTGTTTCAGGGTGGATACAAGGCTTCATTACAATGAGGCTAAACGTGAGCCGCCATATTGTAGATCGTATCGCAATGACAATCCGGCTAATCGTGGACCCGCAACAACACAGAACGGCCCTGTTTTAGGAACCGGCTAGCTGTAATGTTATACGGCGGATTATACGATCCGACTGCGACATAACCATTGCGCCACACGGGTCGTCAAATGTTCAAAAGGTAGAGACAGGTGGTCTTCCTAAGAGCTTGTACCGGATAACCGGTACAAGGATCTCTTAACCAATCCTTGCGATACGACAATCGCCAAATATAAATGGGGTAGGATTTCAAATATTAATGAGATAAATAAAAAAGGCCGGTGTTCTATTGCAAAATTGTATATTAAAATTAATTACTAATTAATAGATACTACACACTTCATCACATTTTAGTACATTTTAGTACGTCATATCAATTTATTTACATATAATAAAAGTATGTCAAACGAAAATCTTTCGTGAATATAATACAACACAATACAATACAAACTCTTTACTGCACACCAATACAAGGAAAACATACATTACATAGATACATTAAAACGAAAGCAAAAGGCGGTCTTATTGCTACAAACAGCAATCTCTTCCAGACAACCGAGAAGGAAATATATATAAGACAATTCGAAATAAGAGAGTAGGGTGCATTAAACAATAAACAGGTACTGTAAATATATTCAAAACAGTAGTAAGAAGAAATGATAGTAAGAAGCAGCAAAGAATAACAGAGACAACCATGGATACAACTGACAGCGAAAAAGGAAAGGAGAAGTAAATGTAAACAAGTACAGGTGAGGAGAGACTAAGCAGAAGGAGAGAGGAAAGAGATAACAAACTTATAAAGAAAGATTGTGATCTTTAACTAACTTTTTAAATAAACTCAATGATTGAGCACGTCTGATGGAATTAGGTAGAGAGTTCCATAATTTAACAGAGTACACGGTAAAGGATTTGCCATAGTACGCCGAGGAGTGGACAGGAATGCTAAGTATCCTGTTTTCATAAACATGATTATAATTTCACAGGCTGTAGGTGCTCACAATTAATTTCAGGGGAAGTCAAACTGTTTGGACCGAAAACCGAAGTCCTTTATCAGATATGAGCCATTGTGTTCCTAGTTGTGGGTGGCTCTAGCTTTATATTGTCATACCGAAAATACTTGAATATTTATTGTAACTTGTTAATAATTTACAGAAGAGAATAAGTTTCATAACAGAAATAAAAATATCACTACAATCTTTATAATAATTCGTTAGGGCCCCCGATTTAAAAAAAATAGAGACGTCAGGTATAAATAAAAACCTATTAGTTATTCTTTTGTATCAATTCATTTATTCAATAAGTTATGGCAACATGAAATAAATAAATGCCCACTAAGGGCCTGGCCACACTAGCTACTTTTTGCGAGCGATGCAGCATCGCGTTTTGGTACTTGGACGCGCCATCGGAGTCGCACGTTACGAATGTTGAATCACTGCGTTTATCCAATAAATCGCCGATCTCAAATGCTACAAGCAGCTGGTGTGGCTTGACTGTAAAATGAACAGGCCTTTTTTATGGCAATATAGATGATATCCAAGGAAGTTTACCCGTTGTTTTGAAACTATGCCAGTCATAAATAAATCTTCCAAGTATCAAAAGAATTAACGCTATAAGAAATAAATTCAAAATATTGAGACCACTTATTGGCATTTCCACCTCGCTTTTACTGCACACGTTGCCCAAAGTCATGGTGCTTATCTGAAACAATAAAGAAACATTATGAAGAACCTACACTACAAGACAAAATAAAAAATGAAACGATAAGAAGCAAAACGAAAGTAAGTGACATTATAGAAAAAAATAAAATTTTAAAGTGGATATGGACAGATCCTGTCACCAAAAAGGGAAATGACAAATGGACAAAAAGACTCACGGAATGGACACCCAGAGAAGGCATAAGGAACAGGGGCAGACCAAGAAAAAGATGGGAGGATGTATTTAAACTAAAATGTGGACCAAACTGGACACGACTAGCCCGAGACAGAGAGAACTGGAGGAAGCTGGGGGAGGCCTACGCCACGAGGCGACTTCCATAAATGAAAATAATAATAATAATATTATATTAATTGTAAAAAAAGCTTTTATAAAAAATATTATTATTGAGCATTAATGATTATAATTAATTTTTTGAATATAAATTTAGAATAGAATGAATTATAAAAGAATTGTATACTTAATTGACACATTGTATGACAAAATTTATGGTAGAATGAAGGCCATTTTTATTTTTATTTTATTTTATTTTTATCAAGAATCTATTTTAAAAATAAAACCTACATAATAATATCAGCATTCAGCAACCCAAGGGCAGGGTGGTCTGTGATTCAAATAAAATGGAAATGTCCGTAACTAGGAACTGTGTCATCTAGCGCTATTTTGCCAAAGAGTGCCCATCTTTGCGCTCCACATTTCAATCCATACAAAAATGTTTGTCAATTACGATTATATCTTTTTCCTTTATAGGCAAGACTACGAAGACAAGAAACTACGAGTAGGACAATGGTTTAGCCATTTGGACAACGGGCAAGAAAAAATTATCTGGTACAAGTAATTCTTTTTTTTATTTGAATGGAGTAGCAGACGAGCATGCAGGCCACGTGGTGTTAAGTGGTCGCTCGGCTCATGGAAATCTACATACAACCTCAAGCAAGCATAGGTAAGTCTTGTCTGAGGTCGTATGCAGTTGTGCAGCTACTCCGGAGGCTGGTGATCGCCTCATGTAAGTGTGGCCGGCAACTGCACCTTTTCACCGAAACACAATAGAATTGGTACACGGCGGAAGTGCGTGCAGCAGTGGTACTTCCCCGGAGGAACAATAATAGTTTTACTACTTAACTACAAAAAAAATCGTTCTAGTTCAACCAGTTGGACCACGCGGTTGTACCACGGGCAATAAAACAATTTAATAAGGAAAGGGAGATTAATCAGCCTGCCAGATCTAAACTTACTAATTACATTATTTTCCAATACATCCGACAAACAATATATTATTATACAATAACATTATAGCCAAGCACGTACTCGTAGTTCTCATGAAACCAATCCACATTTGTGATAGAAAATATATCTTGAATATATCTATAGGAAAAACTATTTCGACAAAAATGTATCCCAGTTCTATTTCAAAAAAAGAATATTATTGGAAGAATACAAAATACAATTCCACGAGAAAGCCATAACGCTTATTATGTTCATGGCCTTTTGTCAAAATGTATTTGTAGGCAGAGCTTTATGAGCTATTTCTGTGTTACAGTTGAAGGAAAGTAATCCCTTATTTGTATTTGTTTAAATTAAACATTAGATCACTGGGTGATTAAAGTATATATTTAACTAGGATTTGTTCCAGGCATAAAAATTAAATGTAGTTTTAAAAATATGAGCACTACACTTTACTAGCACTAACATTTCAAGAGTGAGCGACCAAAAACTGCAACCATTGCCTAAAGGCAATTTTTTTAAATAAAATTATAAACACACAAAATGTTTTCTTTCAGTCAACTTCATTATTTCGCGAATAATGTGGAGTTGGTATTCTACCAAAATTTTACTGACAGCTACCAAACTGTCAAATATTAAGTTATGTAAAAATGGTCCGACGTACCAGTCATGTGTTCTTTTGAAAATTCATCTTTATCTTTAGATGAATAAATCTAAAATTTACAAAACGTTAATAATTTGTATTGTACCGTATGAGTTTGTCCAACTTCGAGAGAGAGGTAACTCGTAGAATCCAACTCGGTTGGGCAGCAGTCGGAAAATTACAAAGTGTCTTCTAATCCAGAATACCTACCTCAGTGCCTGAAGTCGAAACTTTTCGAGCAGTGTGTGTTGCCAGTGATCACCTAAGGCGCTGAGACATAGTCTTTTACAGTTAGTCTTTTCCATAAGCACAGGGCTCTCAAAATCAAGTTGAAGTGGCAATGGGCAGGCCATACAGGTATGTATATGATTGATACCTGTATGGCCTGTCCATTCTACCTAGAAGAAAAGTCCTCGAATGGCAACCACGTCTCAGCTAAGGGAGTACATGCAGCCCTCCAACCAGGTGGACTGATGACCTAAAAACAGACAGCGGTAGGCCGCTGGATTCAGAAGGCACAGGACCGGGAGGAATGGCGAACGGTTGCGAGGGGTCGATCAACCACAGATGCCGGTGTAGAGCTTTTTAAGACCATAGTGGATGCTTGGGAGACGTCACGGGATGCTTTGGGTGTCTTTTGTGACTTGTCTAAGGCATTTGACTGTGTACACCATGAAACATTAATGAGGAAACTCAATCACTATGGCATCAAAGAAACCGCGCTCAGGCTTCTGGAGTCTTATCTGAGTGATAGGATCCAGAAGGTTGAAGTAAACGGTAAAAGGTCAAACGGGTCTGTAGTTCATTTTGGGGTCCCACAGGGCTCAATCCTCGGCCCCTTCTTATTTTTAATATATATTAACGATCTGCCATATATGGTGGAGAATAATGACGAGATAGTATTGTTTGCAGATGATACTTCCTTAATTTTCAAAACTAACAGACAAACTGATGATTATGACGATGTGAACAATGCTCTCTCTGAGGTGGTAAATTGGTTTAATGTAAATAACCTACTACTCAATAACAAAAAGACCAATTGTGTTAAGTTTTCACCACCTAATGTTAAAGAAAATATTGTAAAACCACAATTGAATGGCGAGGAAATGAGCTTTGTTGATGAAGCTGTAATTCTTGGATTAACTGTTGATTCTAGGCTTCAATGGGGACCCCATATCTCTCGGTTAGCGAATAGACTAAGTTCTGCTGTCTTTGCAATTAAAAAAATAAGATCACTTACAGATGTCGATACAGCCAGAGTGGTCTATTTTAGTTATTTCCATAGTATAATGTCGTATGGTATTTTACTGTGGGGAAATGCAGCTAATGTCGACACAATATTTATTTTGCAGAAGAGGGCTATTTGCGCAATATATCAATTAAATTCTAGAGAATCACTGAGAGAAAAATTTAAGGAGACTAATATCCTAACTAAAAAGAGAGAAATAAAAGAAATGGAAACAAATATTACCAACAGCATATCCAAGACCATATGTGATAATTTCAAAGGTTTGGAGTTAAAATATAATCAATTAAGTCAAAAATTACAAGCTCAAGAAAATACTTTAGATCGCATTGAAAGGCACAACAGAAAGAAAAACTTGGTTTTTTTCGGTATTGTGGAAGGTGAGACATCCTATCATGAGTTAGAAAATAAAATCCTGCATACTATTATAAATGACATTAATATATCTTGTGAACGCCACGAAATTGAATCAGTAAGACGACTTGGAAAAAAAGGGAAAAACACAAGACCAATAATAGTTACTTTTACGACTTTGGGGAAGAAAATTACACTCCTGCAAAATAAGAAGAAAATTGGAAATAGTACTATATATTTTAAAGAGGATTACCCGTTGAAAGTTCTGGAAAAAAGAAAACAATTACAAACGGAATTATCTAAGTATAGAGCAGAAGGTAAAAAAGCAATAATTAAATATGATAAACTTATAATTTTGGACCAACAGAACCCAAATGTTCAGAATAATTTCTATCAACACCAATCAAAGAAACGTAACCTCGAAATCTCACCTAACAAAAATGGAAAAACTCCTGAAAACCAAGCTTCAAAGAAAAATAAAACGCAAGGTACAGCCAACATAAGACAATTTTCTGAATCTCCAGAAACATCAAGTAACAGCGAGCAAATAAATAAACATATACATCAATCACAACAGAAGACGAAACCAATCAACATCAAAGATTTTATTTCACAAAAACCTAAACAAGTGCCTACAACACCTACAGAAAATTCTCAAGAGCAAGTAAAATATACACAACAAAATACAATATAGCAATCAAAGTGGACCCCCCTCTCTACTTATCTCCCAGTACGGCTGGTCACCGCGGGAGAGCTCGACCACAACCCTCTGATGACAAGTAAAAATAAGAGAAAATTATATCACATCTGCTCCCTCAATGTTAGAACTCTATCCTCAGCTGTAAACCTTCTCGAACTGAAAACAGCTCTACAAAAAATCAACTGTGACGTGCTTGGACTAAGCGAAATTCGACGCTTTGGCGAACAGATTATAGAAGAAGAAGACTATATCATGTACTACATAGGAAAAACTAAGGGTCTATACGGGGTGGGTTTTCTCGTGAGAAAAGAACACAAATCAAAAATTATAAACTTCACAGGCATATCAGAAAGGGTGTGTCTGTTAGAAATAGAATTAGAAAACAGAACGTTTGGAATAATACAAGCATATTCACCAACAGAAGGCTCTACTCAGGAAGAGATCGAAACTTTTTACAATGACCTTACTAAAGCCCATCAGTCTATAGCTACTAAAAATATAATTTCAATGGGGGATTTTAATGCTCAGATTGGTCAGATAAAAAGTTATGAATATAAAGTAGCTGGTGCCCATGGCTATGGAAAGAGAAGTAAAAGAGGAGTTAGATTAATTCAATATGCTTATGAACACAATCTTAAAATACTAAATACTATGTTTAAAATGAAAATAAAAAATAGATGGACCTGGATCTCGCCAGACAAAAATACGAAAAAAGAATTGGACTACATCATGACAACAGTACCACACTTATTTTCCAAGTACGAAGTTTTGACCTCGTTTAACTCTAACTCGGACCATAGACTGATTAGAGCAACTCTAAACTTATCAAAAAGCAAGAAAAATAGACGTCAATTCAGCACACCAATAGTAACTTTAAAAACATTAGAAGAAAAAACTAGCTACCAGTCACATTTGATGAAACACTTGCCAAGCCTTTTGTTAACATAATATAAAGAATGTTCAATTAACGAATACTGTGATAAAATAAAAAACGTCATAAAAGAGAGCTTAACAAACATAAAAAGGTGTCCAAAACTAAACATTCTCAACGATGAAACTTTAGAACTTATTAGAAAAAGGAGTTTGCTGCAAAAGAAATCAGGTCTGTCCAGAGAAGAAAAAGAGGAACTAAAATATTTATACAAAACAACAAATAAGGAAATAAAAAAATGTTATGAAACCTACAGAACAAACACTATACAAAAACATCTAGAAACATCAAGAAGTGCAAAAAAGGCATTTAAAGAAATAAATAGCTCTAAAACTTGGATTCCATGCCTACAGTCCGGCGCTGATAAAAGTAAATCGCGTTCGGATATTATAAGAATAGCCACAGATTTTTATGCTAAGCTGTACAGTGAGCCTAAGACAACCGCAAACCTGATAAAATCCAGAAAATATTTCATTAGCCCGACAAATAAAACTCAGCCACAAGTAAAGCTGTTCACTGAGGATGAAGTTTTGAAACAAATCTTAAAATTAAAATCTGACAAGAGCCCAGGGCCCGATGGTATTACAAACGATTATATCAAATATGGAAAATCGACTTTGCTGACACCACTTACCCACCTATTTAATAAAATAATTGACGAGGAACAGGTTCCTGACGAGTGGTCTCAATCAGAGATTACTTTACTCTACAAAAAAGGAGACCCAGCCGACATTGAAAACTACCGACCTATAAGCCTCATGTCATGTCTCTACAAGTTGTTTGCCTCCTGTATACTGACCAGAATATCTCTCGACATTGACAACAATCAACCGTGTGAACAAGCCGGCTTTAGAAAGGGTTTCAGCACGACTGACCATATCCATGTAGTAGAGCAAGTCATAGAAAAATACATAGAGTTTCGGCGACCGTTATACTTAGCTTTTGTAGATTACAAGAAAGCTTTTGACTCTATCTCGCATAGCAGTATATGGGAAGCGCTAACTTACCAAAATGTAAATACCAAATACATTAACGTTCTTAAAAATATATACAGTAAAAGTACTGCAAGAGTCAGGTTAGAAAAAACTGGTAAGAATATTAACATTGACAGAGGCGTAAGACAAGGCGACCCAGTATCACCCAAATTGTTCATAGCAGTTTTACAAAATATAATGAAAGACCTTCCCTGGTCAAACCAAGGCATTAACGTGAATGGAAAGTGTATGAGCCACTTGAGGTTTGCCGATGATATCATCCTGTTTGCAGAGAACTCGATAAATCTACGCGTTATGCTACTTGAACTCCAAACAGCGAGCAGAAATATAGGGCTAGAAATGAACCTAAATAAAACTAAAATTATGACTAACACAAATAGCATACCCATTCTTATAGATGGAGGCCCACTAGAATATGTACAAGAATATAACTACCTGGGGAAACAGATATCTTTTAAACCAAAACGGAATGATGAAGAAGTAAACAGAAGGGTGGCAATTTCTTGGAACAAATTTTGGGCCCATAAAGAAATATTAAAGTCACAATTACCTATGAAAACAAAGAAAATAGTCATGGACTCAGCTATATTACCCTGCCTTACCTACGGCTGCCAGACATGGTTGTATAATAAAAGTTTAAAAACCAAAATTCAATCCACACAAAGAGCAATGGAGAGGAGCTGCCTCGGAATCAGACTGAAAGATAGAGTAAAAATTGAAGATATCCGTAACAAGACTAAAGTGACTGACGCTTTAATGTTTGCTCAGGCTCTGAAGTGGAAATGGGCGGGCCACGTTGCCCGATTTACAGATGATAGATGGACAGCACGGATAACAACATGGGAAGGCCCTAAGGGATCCAGAAATAGAGGCCGACCAAACGGCAGATGGGCAGATGAAATAATAGCTACCGCAGGAAAGACTTGGCTTGAAACAGCAAAAGACCGAGAAAAGTGGAAATCATTGGAGGAGGCTTTTACCCGAAAGGGGTCCATACATCCTTAACGATTAAAAAATTTCACGTTCGACATTGTAATCTTAATATTTTAGAATAATTTTGACATATTTTATATTGACAAAAAGAAATAGATGTTGCAACTAATTTTGTAATAAATATTATTTAAATTGACATTTAGAATTTTTAAGTAATTTATTATCAATACAATTAAGTTTCTTGACATAAATTAATAAATTTGACGCATAATTCTTACTGACTTACAAAAGTTGTTGTAAAAAATAAGTGTTTGTTTTAAGATTATTCTGTGAAAAAATGTAATGAATTATTTAGCCAATGCATGTATGGAATAAATAAAGCTTTATTATTATTATTATTATTAATATCCTAACATTTGCATCGCAATATATTTATGAAAATATAATGTATGTTCGTAAAAATAAACACGAATTTATGACTTTTTTGGATTTACATAGTTCGAACTGTGTTTCGACAAGGAATGGCCACAAACTTGCATTCCCCAAGTGTAGGCTCCGCAAAAAGAGCCACTCTTTTATCGGGATGTCGATCAGAATATATAATAAAATCCCGGAAAGTGTTCAATCCCTTCCTTTGCACAGATTTAAAAAGAAAGTCAAACAAGTCCTGTGCCGCAAGGCTTATTACGATCTTACGGACTATTTAATTGATAAAAAAGCTTGGGATTGAGCTGTATTCCCACAAGGCTGTTTCTATAACTGATGTAATAGATTTAAATCAATCAAACTGCCAATGTTAACAGATAGCTGTGGGACGACATTGACACATGCGGTAGCTGTCACGTATGTTCCTTATCTGCCCATAGCTACTCTGTAAGAAAGCTTATTATTGTATACCTCATATTTTAAAACAGGGCTGAAGTTTTTCTCCGTCTGCTCTTTTCTTCAGCTCAGCACTGCCTAAGCGAACCCAGAGCAGACAGAACAAAAAAAATAACGTTCACTAAGAGTTTGTAAATGAACCGTACAGTGAATAAAGAATATTTCATTTCATTTCGGTAGGAGAGTCCTATGTCTAGCAGTAGACTATGAAAGGATGATGATGATGATGAAAGAATTCGTATGAATGAGCTTGCTTGAAATACATTTTGGTGTAATTTCATTAAAGTCTTGCTCGACTATATAAATTCAAATTTAAGTTTTAAGAATGAGAAACATATAATATAATGTGTATTGAGGTATTTATGTATATAGATGTATTGAAGTCTCCTCCGCGCCAAACGGTAATACAGCTGATTGGCGCCAATTTATTTCTCTACTGCTCTAATAGGACGCAATTAAAAATTATCAGTCTATTTGTTCGCAATTTTTAGCCAATTCTTCTCGTGATAAAAATGTAAATTTACTTTTTAGTAAATAAAAATAAAATACTTACTTGAACCAAAGATAACTTTTTATCATCTGACTTGGAACATCTAATGTCTGCGAGATCCCGTATAACTCTCTTATATTTCAGGAGCAGGTTCTGAAAGCGGGGTATGAAGTGGCAATCACATCGCCAGGGGTTGTGGCCCAGGAAAACGTGCATTATGTTGTTGTTCACTTGAAACGCCTTATCGAAGGCGTACACTGGAATCTGAAATGTACAAAATATTTGTTTGAAAAGTGTGAACCATATAGCAACGCTATTTTGCATTACACTGCTAAGCATGGGTCTCGCTCCGTAATTGGGAAGGCTTGGATATTACTACACCATGCTGCTCCTATTCAAGCCGACCATTCTTCTTTCGTTCGTTCGATCGTTCATTCATTCGTACTTCGACAAGGTTTCACGACTTGGTAATAATAATAATAATAATAATAACCCCACAGGGCGGCTTGTGGCGAGCTGTTGGTGAGTAACGACACCACGGACCCAATTGCTCCCGGCGAAGCCCCCCTGTTCCTCGTCTCCGGCAGGCGGAGTGATAATCCAGAGGAACAGGTCCCCACCTCTGGCTTGCCTTAATTGGCCGTCCAGAGTGGAGCTGTTAGAGCTATATGCTCAGGGGTGGAAGTGTAACTAAGTAATTGGCGTAATAGCGAGGAAACCCGCTCCGGGTTGGAGTTATCCCCCCGCGATGGTGAAATCGGTGCCGCTCCTCTCGACACTCCTAGCTGCTCACGCCAATGTTGTTTCCCAGGCAATTACGCCATTTTTGGGGGCCCATTCAGTGAGTGGCGAGTCACCACCTGCCTCACTTTAGATTATTTATTAGTCTGAACGGCAGGTGTCCCATAGTTCTCCATAGCCCATCTACCAGTCCCTCGTTCGTTCATCCCCATAGACCCAATATTAGTATCCCCTTTTGTAGCAATAGTTCCTGTGCACCTGGCGGGGATCATCTTCGGGTCATATAACCTTTTATATGATACGGCCGAGGATGGTATCCGCCACGTGTTACCTCGTAACAACATTAAAGTGTCTCAAAGGGGCCTCTACGTATTGGACCTATGTCCCCACGCAAGCCTTCCAAATGACCGGGTCAAATAACATCTTCGACCCATGATCTATAAGGAGAGATACACAATAATAATAATAAAGTGAGTGGCGAGTCACCACCTGCCTCACTTTAGATTATTTATAAGTCTGAACGGCAGGTGTCCCATAGTTCTCCATAGCCCATCTTCTAGTCCCTCGTTCGTTCATCCCCATAGACCCAACATTAGTATCCCCTTTTGTAGCAATAGTTCCTGTGCACCTTGCGGGGACCATCTTCGGGTCATATAACCTTTTATATGATACGACCGAGGATGGTATCCGCCACGTGATCCACTTAACAACATTAGTGTCTCAAAGGGGCCTCTACGTGTTGGACCTGTGTCCCCACGCAAGCCTTCCAAATGACCGGGTCAAATAACATCTTCGACCCGTGACCTATAAGGAGAGATACATAATAATAATAATAGTCTTTATTTCTCTCATTACAAAGGCATACAATGTATCTAGATATTAAACGGTTATGACAATTTATTATTTATGCCAAGGCACATAAGTACAACATTCTTAAAATCTAAGAACTTTGTAAGAGACGCAACAGGTTTTGTCCTAGCGCAGTTTGCGCTAGGATAAAACCTGTATTGCAAATCTCATATCACCCAAGGATTAAAATTGTAACTTATGTTGATATCTATATATTTTATATATTAGTACCTAAACACTTATCTTTAAATTTTTTGTGTGAGAGTGTGTGTGAGTACGTTTGTGTGTGTGTGTGTGTGTGTGTGTGTGTGTGTTTGTGTGTAGGATATTGTGATGCACTTAAATGTGTTGTGTATGAGAACAAATAATGTGGAATGTATTTAACTGATTTTAGTGCTGCAGTTAAATCAAAAACACTTATTGCTGAATACTAAGGAGGTCTTCTGTACACTTGTAAGATAATGTTTGCAGATAATTGGATACTTTAGTCTTACATTCATGTTTAGTTAAAGAATAAAATTCAAGTATATTATTTAGTCTGTTGTACAAAAAGCTTCCTAAAAAGCAGTAGAATTTTCTCGCAAATTGCGTTCGGTAAAATTTCAGTATTGGTGCAGACTTTATTTCTTCTACTTGAGGACTCATGCAAACTATTATAAAGAAGCTGGCTGTGCTTGTATAGAATAATATGAAGTATAAAAAGTTAACGTACTGACAAAACTTTGCTGTGCTGGTAAAGATCCCTTGTTGGGTATAGTCTAGGAAGGAAGTGACTGACTTTTAAGATCAATCATTGGGCTCGTTCGAGAGGAAGTAGAGTAGAAGCAGGAGCTCCTCCCCAGGTAATTACACAGTAGGTCAAGATGGACTGACAGAGAGCCATGTAGACCATTTGTATTATATCTCGGTCGCAAATATGCCGCAGGTTCCTAAAATATATACATATGAGCTTCCTGACTCTATTGGAGAGAATTTCAATATGTAGGTGAAAACTAAGAGTATCGTCAATAGTTACTCCCTAAGTATTTAATTGATGACGTCCTAGAGAAGGCAAGACAGTTGCATGACGAAAAAGGCATTGGACAAGTATGATATTTGATACTGTATTTATCCTGTTCAGTCATGTTATGTCTTTTAGTCATGAAAGATAAGTATTTAGTTTTGTTGGTATTTAAGGAAAGTTTATCACTGATAACCAGCCCGCCACTCTATTAAACCCATTTTGCGCTTTCCCATATACTTCATCCCACGTGTCACCCTTGAATAATAAAGCAGTGTCATCGGCTAATTAATAAGCGATACTTATTTCAAGACACTATTATTTTAAAAAATCTAGTTTGAACTGCATCTAGATTGATGAAATTAATTTTACCACGCAATCCGTTAATTTCATACTGTAAATTCGGCTTTACTTCATTTTACGGTAAAACTCGAAAGGTCCGGCCAGAATAAGTACCTACCTACTACTAGGTACCTAGTATCCATTTGATTTAGTTTCTAACTTCTAGCAAAGGACGATAGAGATAAACTTGTGTGTTTACGTACAAACAGGGTTTCGTTGTCCTTTTCCAATCAATTCTAATATTATAAAATTTTAACCATGGAATTGTGTTTGTTCTTCTTTCACGTTGAAATGGTGTGCTACATAACTAACTACATAATATGATTTTTGTACAGAGATAGTACGAGGGTTGGAGAGTGACATAGGCTACTTTTCACGCAGGGCTATTATCCCATTCCTATGGGAAAAGGTTGTAGCCCACGCGGGCGGAACTGCGGGTGGAAAGCTAGTCCAGTATAAATAAAGGGTTTTAGCTAAACGTAAGTGATTTAGTCCTCAAACTTCGGAGAAGTTGGTAAAGGTCTTTAAGTAAACAATCGTTAAACCTGCACGCCTGAATTAGAGTCAAAGTTTCTTTAAATGTAAAGTCCACTAAGGCCCAATATTGGGTACAAACAATCTACATAGGTTGATGAAGTACCCTGGGCTGATACAGCCCAAGCCTCTTCAATAAAAAGGACCAATATAGGATTGGGGAGTAAAGGGACTATAACTATAGGTACAGGTATATTTATAGGTATCTACCTAAATTCACGCTAACTCTGATTCTATCTTTAAATGCCTGTCCAAAAAGTCAACGAAATATTTTCAAAATTCAATCCATTTCAATAAGATGAAACCTCCATCGCTATAATAAATATAATAATATTTTTATGATATTATAATTATGATTATTATAATTTTATAAATATTGTTGAGACCTGCAAATGCTATGACTGGTCAATTGAAAACATATTATTATTACCTGCGAATCTTATCAGTATAGATAGTCTGTAGTGACAAGTTTTCAGTAATATCATGTAATCAGGCTAAACGTATAAGCGCCCTTTGACATGACACCCGTGTTCAATAATAAGAATAACAGGTAGTTTTTGAAATGATCCGATACAGATAGAAAATAAGGAAACAATTTCTAATAAGTCTAATAACGCTTAAATCATTAAGGTCAACGTGTCCTCTTAGCTTAAAATTTAATTACAGTAGGTAATAAAATCTCAAACGATCACATTACAATAATTTTCTTTTTGGATCCATTTCAGTATTGTCTATCTAGTAAGTATGTCGAGTATCTACCTATCAAATTTATATTCAAAGAGAATAATTAAAGTAAGAAGAAAGTTTACCATCTCGATCCTGAATTTAATTGAAAATATAATTGATTCCCTTTAAGAGAAATTTAAGTAAAGTGGAAGTGGAACGTAAACCCTTCGATCTCGTACCAAATTTATTGTCTAAGACACCTCAGAACGCTTGTTTTGTTATTGCTTATTTTGTGAAGAATTAATTGAGAAATTTAATTTAATAATAGGTTTTACCCATAACCCTTGAAATTGCCGTTCTTCAGTACTGGTCATTTCAAATAGAAAAAAGTTTGGAATGGCTTTGTATTCTAAATTCAATTTTTTTTAAAACGCTTTTTTTGAAAACGCTCAGCAAGTTGGATAGATCCTGGTTCAGCACCAAAGCAATGCCTTAAATCAAAAATGACCCCTAAAAAGGAGATGGTCACTGTTTGGTGGTCTAGTGCGGGTGTGATTCACCACAGCTTTTTACAAAACGGCATGATCATTACTGCAGATGTGTGTTGTGAAGAACTGGAGACAATGATGGAGAAGCTTGCACATCGGCAACCAGCTTTGGTAAATTGGTCGTCCCCACTGCTCCTTCACGACAACGCGCGCGCCCATAATGCACAACAGACAGTATCCAAGCTGCAAGAGCTGGGTTTGGAAGCTCTCCCTCATCCGTCATACTTACCAGACCTTGCACCTACCGACTATTACTTTTTCCAAAATTTAGACAACTTTTTAGTGGGTAAAAAATTGAATTCCCGAGAGGCTATACAAAATGCCTTTGAAGAGTTTATTGCCTCCCGTCCAGCTGATTTTTACAATAAGGGCATCAATAAATTGCCAATGCGTTGGCAAAGATGCGTCGATTGCATCGTGATTACTTTCAATACCTACCTAACAAAAATAAAAAGTTTGAAAAAATAAGTACTTCCACTTATTCCATACAAAACGGCAATTTCATAGGTAAAAACCTAACATATTTACTGGCGGATTTTTACAGTTTAGTAGCTAATCCGCTATCCGATGTTTCGCAATCTCCAATGGCATCCCATAAGGTTTAACGGTAATCTATAGATCTATATGATATAGGCCGCTCAGCCCTATTTTATATATTTTCCTTGGTGGGGAAATGGGATATTGAAACTATGTATAACTTACACTATGTATGTTCAAAAAAATTCAAAGTTCATACCTTAAAAGTTGCAATAAGCGACGCATGGAAAACAGGACAAATGTTAAATCATTCTCATACATGATTTTACTGCGAAGAATATTCTAGTCGAATGACTATACAAGCTTGTGAGACGTCACAAATGTTTTTCTTATACAAAATGTATGAGCATGTCGCGTTTTGACAACTCATTATAAGTAGATATCTCAATTGATACACCTACATCAAGTTGTTTCATTACTTTTACTTACAAACTTTTTCATTGCTTATCGATACATTTTTTTTAAATTTTCCGTGGTTTTACATTCTTTTTCAATTATTTTGTTTAGTCAAAAGTAAACTCTCCTCAGTAAACCTATGCCATACCTATAACTTATAGGTATCTGCATACAAGTAGCCAAATCAAGCATAATAATTCCAAATTATTTCGGAGAAATTGGTCCCTTTGACAAAATAATGTTTGAAAAAATAATAGGCACATGTAAACAAAGACGTTAAGAACAATAGAGTTTTTACTCGAGCTCTTTCGATTTCCCAAAAACAATGAAAGTAACATTTCTCTTGAAAAATATCCTTTGTGATTTAATTGGATTCAAAAACTGGCTAACAGCGAGGTAAAAAATTAAGGGTTCCATCCATGTGAAAAAATAAAATGTTTTTATGAAAAAATCCTTGCAATTTGTGAGCAAGGATTTCTTTCTTTGCCTACCTTTTTTTAAAGTAGCAGACGATCATGCCATGTGGTGTTGGGTGGTCGCTGCAACCCAATGGAATCTAAACACAACTTCAAGCAAACCTGAGACTTATGCTTACTATAGTATATATATAGCCTTACTGTAGTGTTTGTAGTAAACTATAACTATTGAAATAGCTATAAACACTGTCTCGTGCTCATGGTGTGGCGGGGCGTGCAGCGTTAGTACCGTGCGAACCGGGGGTGAGAGCGGGCGTGCCGCCTGCGCACATCGAGTGACCGAGCCAGTGCCATCGAATGTAGATTCATTTGAACGCTACAAATGGCGACGAGTATAAATCCTACCAGTATATATTTTTTTTCCCTCCTGGACATTGAAATAATAAAAAGGGGAAGGAAACAAGGAAGTGGAAAAAATTGTAAGTAAACATAAAATACAGTCATTGGATTGTTGGTTTATAACTGGAAGAATCATAACGGGAGTAAGTCCATTAATTACATTATATTCAAAAATTTAACTAAAAAAGCTTATTTATCTAAAACTAAAAGACAATTTCAATTTCAATACATAATTGTCGTGACATAATTAACTTTCTTTTTGTTATACACTGTCATTATGTATTAAGTATAAAACCGGTGTACGTTACCCATAAAATATTAAGTTTAAAATGACGATTTGTTTACAATATTTATTTTTAAAGTGTTTGGATTTGAAAATTTACCAATTTGTTAAAAGAATTTCAGTGTATGGCTCACAAAAGAAACCCACATAGTTACTATTCAAGAGAATGATCTTATTTCTAACCGGTATAAAAAGTATTTCAGGAATTGTATGGAATAACACCTGACAAGTTTAATTATATGAATATTGCAAGTAAGTAAATCTATGTATTTTCTTCTGGTTGGTTGGATATAAAAATAATTACATATATCGTTCAAGTTACTGGTATCATTATGAGTTGGTTTCGTGAATGTGTTAATAATTAATTTACATGAATGTCGTACTACTAACTAAATACCTACAACATTCATGAGAGATCTAATTCGTCTTACAGCTATTTTGTGGGATATTTGAACAGTACACAGTACAGCAGCAGTGAATATAGGTCATAAATATATAATATATATTGTTTGATTCAATCAGTAAGACTAGACGAATACATTCTAACCTTTAACTGGTACGTAAGTCGATGTACCTTTGAGTGAATAAATGATGTAAATAATCTTTTAGAATCACTATAATTATTCATCATTAATTATCACCAATCAATATGGTAATGAGTTATATATAAGCTTACAAATTACACATACCTAACTCATAAAGAAACAATATAATGTTATAACGATCTATATACAAATTAGATTGTGGTTTTTGGTTAAACGTGAATTCATAACATTCATAACATGTAGGTATAACAATATTAAAATATCGTTTACGATATTATATATAATTAATATTCGATATCACGGGTAAGAAACGGTATGGTGACTAGCTTTTGAACATTAAACACCTGCTAAAATAAATATTAGGGTGTACGAAATTACAAAATTTTAATGATCAGCAATAAGAAATGGAGAATCATTCTTCATACTAATATTGCAGGCGCGAAAGATTGTAGGTATGGATGTTTGTTGCTCTTTCATGTAGGAACGACTGATTGGATTTAAGTGAAACTTTACAATAATATAGCTTATGCAACGGAATAAAATATAAGCTACAATTTATAAAGATGTTTTGTGAATTGCCCAAAGTATAACAATGGGTGACAGGAGGGTAAGAAAAGTCTACCATCTATTCTGGTGTGCGCTGCAAAAGCCGCTGGAGTTGTACATGTGTGGTGTGTGATGGATGTGTTGTCTTGGATAGTCCTGCAAGGAAGCCCGCACAGTGTATCTCATGTGTAGGCCAATGTGGCCAAAGTGTGTAAGCCATTATAGCCAAAATAGTGAACCAACACTACAATAAAAAATTGATAATTTACTGACCTTTTCTAACGCGGGTGAAATCTCTAGTTAAATTATAATCAGAGAAACCTTTGAGGCAGGTTTTAAAATAACTACTCATACTATTATTGTATTCGTATTAAAGAATAAAGCTAAATCGTGAAATGCAATTAGAAATTTAATAGAATGAAAGATGTACAGAGTTCATATACATGTTCATATACAAAGCATACGCTTTAATAAATTAAACTTAACAAAAGTTTCATATCAGTTAAAGTTTCATATTACTATAAAGTTTTTATATTAACTATGATGAGTCTTTACAGGCACTAAATAGGCTATAATGCACCTACGTATACGTGAGTAGATTGGTGAAAGATAATATCTCAAAAGGCACCTTGAAGATTGTCAGCGGAGATAGGTGGTTATTAAAATCTTAATACCTATACTGACTGTCAAGGGCGGTAAGTGGAAATCTGTAATGAATACCATTTATCACAAGGTAATATGATAAAAACATTTCCCTTAGTGGTGGAGACGTTGATGGTGTCCATGGTATTTTACTGTATGTCTTAAGCGGACATAGCAACAATATCATAAATCAAAACTGGTTTTCGGAAAAGATGAAAGCGGACAGTGCTGAGTGAGTGAGTGTTCTGTTAGCTCGTACTGATTAGGTGCTAATCACAAGAAGCTATTAAGTAAAGGATAATAGCAGGGAACTGTATTGTCAGTTGATTAACTCTTTAAATTAGTGCAATGGTTATTGACAAATGTCTTCAAACTCATAATCTAATGTGGATATAAAATTCTTCTGTCACAGTTTGTGTTTATTAAGTACTCCTCCGGAACGGTTTGACGGATTTTGGTGAGGTTTAATATGTAATATATACCTATATTCAGTAGGTATGAGAATATGTTTATAACAGATTTTTATACCCCTAAGTGTTGAGGGTAGCCCGCCCCAGACATTTTGACGTGGTGCGGGGTCAGCTGGTAAATAAATAAATAAAAAACTACACCTTTATTAAAATGATTTATTCATAACATAATATACCTAGCTGAAATTCTAAAAAGATATCTGTTAACAAACAATGAAAATTTTTGAATAGTTTATTGATTTTATTTGTATTAAATCAATCAAATTTGCGGAAATATGTATAAAATACAAAATTTGTCTAGAAACAAATGATTTGTATAATGTTACCCAAGGCAATAATAGTACAAAGTATTCTCAAACTAAATAAATGTATGAGATTCAAGGTAACAAAGGTAATACCTATTTATCAATAGCGCATTAGATAAAACACTCTCAAAATATTTAAAGCTTGTTCATAAAAAATAAAATAAAAATAGTACAAAGTATTCTCATAACTAAATAAATGTATGAGATTCAAGGTAACAAAGGTAATACCTATTTACATATCAATAGGGCATTAGATAAGGCACAGTCAAAATAATTAAATCTTGTTAGAAATTCTGGAATTTAAGCGAAAAACTAATATACGTTTTGGTTATGATGTTACGAGTTTGATACAGTATGCGAGTTAAGTGTTTACATTTATTACAAGTTGGTTAAGCTAGGTAGCTTAACTCGTTAGGTACTCGCACACGGCAAAGTAACGACAGTCAATAAGCCGTTTATTCTTCGCGTGCAGTTTGGTATACGCCCGTACAGTGTCTTGTTGTTGAGAATTGTGGTTCGGAAATTGAATGGAGATTGAATGGAAGGATTTGAAAACAACTCATTTTAGAATAGAATAGAATAGAAAAATGTTTCTTTCTTCTTAAAACTACAAAATGCATACAATAAAAATATAATATAGGGTCACAAACATAACAGTGGCATTGTTGTAGTCTATTTGAGAAAAAGGACTGCACTCAGCCTGCTTGCAGCCAAAGACTACAACACTGATTTTCAGTGTAGCCTGTTGGTATTCACGTAGTTCAAACAGCGAGTGACTGTAAATAACTTAATTATACAGAATCAATTACAGTTTACTATATGCTTAAATTTAATATCTGATAAGTCTAAATAAAAGATATTTATTATTTATCTGAAACAAACAGGGCAGTTTAGTTATGGAGTACAGGGTTTTTTTTATTGCTTTTAGTTTGTAAACCACTATTGTAGTTTATTTTGGGTATACAGTAAATAAAGTTTAAATCTTGTTCCACTAAAGGTACAATATACTAATGATTGATTTGGAACTTATATTCCAATGTAGCAGTGTCGGGATCATTGCCGGAGCCACCGCCAGGGGGGCAAACGGAGTATACCCGTAAAAAATAAATAATATGGGGTCGATTCTACAAAATTAAAGATTATCTAAATGCTAATATGTAATATTGTGCGTAGTTTTCTTACACGTAGTATTGTGGTGAATATCTCTGTGCTGCCTATGGTTGTGTAAGTAGGCAAGTATTTAAAGAAACATCTGAGAAAGAACAAAGTGCGCATACAGTTGCGCGCATGGGTGTTATGATACCGTTGTAATGTAGAGTGCGTTTGTTGTCCCCTTTTGCAAGGGTGCACTTAGCGGAATCCAAATCGCCAAGCGCAGTCGCTATGACCCAGTTTATTTGCTGTAGTTGTAGAAGTATTTCTTCTTGTCGCTGGGCAGAGACCGTTTCGATTTCACTTGTGGAGCTGGGCTGCGTGCCTTGGTTGCGGCTGCCCATGGTTCTCTACAGTTTTCCCGAACTGTTTGATACGGTAGGCCCGTTCCGAACCTACTGCTTGCGTTGTGTGCACGTGTGGTTATGTAAGTCGTGAACAAAAGCCGCGATCTTGTCACCGATGGTGGACTTGGTAGTCTTGGTACATGTTTACGCGTTTTGAGGTTTGCTGTGCGACGCTTGGTTGGCGGGATCTGGGTGTACAAAGTCTTAACAACACCATTGTTGTTTATAATAAAACACCCCCCATTAAATTTGAAAACATTGCTTGGTACAAAGGTGCCCCCATTAAATTGGAAAACTTGGTACAAAGATACCTCCATTAAATTGGAAATTTGTGGTACAAAGGTACCTCCATTAAATTGGAAATTTGTGGTACAAAGGTACCTCCATTAAATTGGAAATATGTGGTACAAAGTTACCTCCATTAAATTGGAAATATGTGGTACAAAGGTACCTCCATTAAATTGGAAATATGTGGTACAAAGGTACCTCCATTAAATTGGAAATATGTGGTACAAAGGTACCTCCATTAAATTGGAAATATTTGGTACAAAGGTACCTCCATTAAATTGGAAATGCATGGTACAAAAGTACCCCTATTAAATTGGAAATATTCTGTACAAATTTACCCCATTAAGAATTAAGAAAAAAAGAAGAATTAAGAAAGTAAGATTACAGAAGACGTAAGGCGTGGGACTCGGATTTGAATGAAGAAGACAAAGGATTATGGAGGTAGAAGATGTAAGACATGAGACTCAGATTTGAATGAAGAAGACAAGGGGTATATAAAAAGAATAGAAGGCTAATGGGAAGCTGTAGGTGAAGACTGAGTGAAACTGGAAATCTTGAAAACAATTTAATGAGATTTTGAACGGATCAAACAAATTTAATAATTATTCATTGGGAGTATGTTTACTTACAAAGTAAAAATAATAAAGTTTTTGATAAGAAAGGGATGTAGTGTTTGTAGTAAACTATAACTATTGAAATAGCTATAAACACTGTCTCGTGCTCATGGTGTGGCGGGGCGTGCAGCGTTAGTACCGTGCGAACCGGGGATGAGAGCGGACGTGCCGCCTGCGCACATCGAGTGACCGAGCCAGTGCCATCGAATGTAGATTCATTTGTACGCTACACTTACTATATAGTATTATATATAGGCTTACTATAGTTCGCGTCATGTAAAAAGAACGCTGGAAGAAAGTGGAGGGGGTATGTTTGCGCATGGGTACACTCGCTTACGAAATAGGCATGGTTTTATTATTAAACTAGCTGTGCCCGCGACGTCGTCCGCGTAGATAAAGACTTGTACAAAAGGCTTGATTAGGCTTAGATTATTTGTTCCTCCTCCTCCTTAGTCGTTCACTCTTGTCAGAGTGGTCGTTGCTGATGAGGTTGCAATTTCGTTCGTGACCGCTTGCCCTCCACTGTCCCTTGGATTATTGTAACCTTTTATGAAATTACTTGTGATACAAAAGTTCATATTATTATGTTGAGTAGATACATTCTTCCTGAGTCCTTACAATCTTACTGTACTCCTCTTATAATCGACTTTTCAGTCGTTATCATCAGTTTCTCTTTACAATTTATTAAACGTACTATAATAGCCTGTTTTTAAAGTGTTTAGATAGTACTGCTGTGCCCGCGGAAAGGATCATTATAATTAAATAATTTGTGCTGCAAATAATGCATAGATTCATTATCATTATGTAACTTAAATATATTGCAGAAAGGTGGTGAAATGTCTACGCTATGTCAGGCGTGGTTAGTAGTTGGGAGTCAAATTCTTGGTTGCTTACACGTTGGTTGCAATTGTCGTTAACATGCTGACGTTCATACTTAATGGAGGTATTTTGAGCGATTTAAAACTTGCGACAGCAGTTAGGCCACTAACAATGAAGACGTCATCAACCTGAATTGGAGCAGCGTGAGAGGATCAGGCCCTACGCGATTAAGAGTCAATTGGTCCTATTAACAACCCTTCACACAGCATCAGAAATAAATATATCGATTACTAATATTATTCTGGGCGTGACCACCATGCCGTGCTGCTGCCGTGACGCTTTAGCATATTAGTGTAACACCAGTGCCAGTACTGCGTATGTTTGTAATAGCTCTTATTAAATTAACCACTGAAAACGTCTGCTCATTTCAATAACATTTTTTTATTAGACCCTCGGCAATTGCTTATTCGTTTATTCGAAATCACTTTTTTTATAAATAAACCGAACAAAGAGGCAGAAAGGCCGCGTGGTTAAGCGATCACTGTCGCCTATGGAAACGGGCAACCCCAGCGGAGCCACCCGAGCACTGCCGGCTTTCAAGAAGAGCTTTCTTTACAGCTTTCTTGAAGAACCCTAGGTCAAAGTCCACTGGAAATGCCTCAGCTGGAAAGTTGTCCCATAACTTACACATCCGTTCAAACATCAAAAGGAGCGTACAAAGCGGCCTGTAGAACTTTAACCTTCGACTGGTGGTGTAATCATGATATGGTGACGTAGCTATCATTTTGAAAAAATCACTCAGCATAGTAAAGTCGGTAGAACACTTTGATTTTTTTTTACGTTTCACACTGATAGCGCCAGAGTAGGGTAAATATACACTGTGTAATGGGTACCATGAGACACACAGAGACAGAAATACAAACACTTAAACCGAGAACAGAAAATTAAACTCATCATTCAAATTTCTGCTTCATTGCGCCACGCGAGTCCAGGCGCGGTCGCAGCCTTCAATTTAAGAAATTTTGGTGGGGGGTCACTAAGAAATTTGGGGGAAGAGGTGTCTCAAATTGGCTTGATTCGCCTTCCATCTACGCATGAGTGAGAGATCATGTCCCCTGTGACCGCGCCTGCGCGAGTCGATAATTATTATTGTCTATTAAATAATATATAATATATATAATATTAATAATATGTCGATACCAATAATATGTGGATGTAACCACCGCGCCGCGCCTCCATAATGCTCTACCACAATGAGTACAATATCAGCGCCAGTTCCAAAGCTCTCTAAGTTGTTAATTTTTTATTAGATACTTTATTAAGTAAATATACTCGTAATTAATTATTTGAAATAATCTCCACCTATCCACTTTGTAATAGCGTTATTGGGTAAAATAATGATTATGTAACACCACCTGTAAATCTACCTGTAAAAAGCAATTAAATATGAATAAATGGATAACAACGACATCTATCGTACAGCGTGTAAACTATATTGTCGATATACCGAATTTGCGACAGATCACTAAATAGTTCTGAATGTGAACATAGATGTCGGCAGTAGCCTCGTTTTGTTGAGGTTTTGTACATTTTGTATTGAGGATTTCTTTGAATATGTGGTGATATGTATGGTTTTTTTAAATATTTAGAGATGAAATCTAGCATAAGTGATTGAAAACTTGCTATCCGAATATTAAGAGATGTTAGTAATTATCGAAACTTTGGTGTGACCGCTCGCATTAACTTTATTATAGCGTGCAGGCGTTCATCCATTTCATCATTCTTGAAATTGACGTAACTTTTTTGTTTGTGAACCGATTTAAATAAAACAAACCCTAAATGTTAATCCAAAAAAATACCAATACTTCAGTGAAAACCGCATCCTTTTACGTTAAGCCGTTCCTGAGATTAGCGCGCACAAACGAACAGATAAACAGACAAACAGACAAACAGACAATAATTCTAAAAATCATTGTTTTGGGTTCTATTACGCTAATAAATAGCCCTAGTGACAGTTTTTTTCAAATATCTTCAATGTACAGAAACCGACTTGTTACAGATTTATTATATGTATAGACTAACTTTTCGCTCGTGACTTCGTATATTGGTTATCGGTAGGTTATTGAAAAACTTCATACCGCCAAATAGACCGATAAATTGCCTAATGCACAACTTGACCATCAGCATTATTTTTACATGACGCGACCTATACTCCTGCCTATGTATAACTTGGACTAGTTAACAAGACACCTGAATGTGAATTCGGCTAATGTAATTCCCTAATCTGTATGCCTCCGTCCGTAAGTTCTAACATTTTTGGAATCTTTTTTGGCATATTCAGACCTTTGCTTTGCATGACTTTATAAGATTATTGTTGTCTGTTGCCTGAATGAATAATATTTCGTCATTCTTCTTAAATAATGATAATAATATTAATAAGGCCCGAAAAATCACGAAGTTTCGGATACGGGCGTATGCTCTCTGGGGGTCTACTCTTAAAATCAATAATCGATATACATATTGTGAATTTTCAGCATCGAGATACTATTATTTGTACTGTATATAGTAGGAGTACCTCAGTGATTTTCAACACATTTTTGACCCGTTCTGACTTTTCATTTTGTGGGTACATGACTATAAATATATAAAAATATATTTTTACTTCTTTTTTCTTTCATCTGATCCTTCTTTCAACTAATTTTTCTTTATGTTTGTTGCACCGCCTTTATGTTTTCTGCACTTCTTGAAGGTTAGCTGGTAGAAAATGCCAATGGGCATTAAGCTCGCCTTTTGTTCAAATTGTAAATTTGGCAATAAAGAATAAATAAATAAATAAATATATATAAAGTAAAGTTATCGAGAATATGGTGCTATCACAGAATACATATTATTATTTTTTTATACATAAATTAGTAAAGGTAGTGCTATTAAAAATGTAATCTATACATATAAAATGCTTTATCAAAAAGCCACAAGCCACAGTCTAGACTGCTAATCGTAGAGACCTGAAACTTGGAGGGTCTGATAATTGTATGATGTAGGCATCGGATTAGGCAGGATTTTTCAAAATTCCACCCCTAAGGGGTTGAAAAACGGTGGCAAAGTTTGTATGGGACATCGTGATTCCTTGGTCCAATCTACTTCAAATTTTGCATAAACATTCTTTATTACAATTTACGGAAGATGTATTATGTATTTTTTGAAATTATGCCACATCAGCTAAATTTCTTGGAAGTAGACTTGGAAACATATGAAAATCGGTATATAAATTCGGTGCTTGATTAGTTGGTGTATCAAATAAGTTGGTTATTCTAGCACCAGCTTCAAAACGAAGTACTTTAGTAAACCTACGGCAGTACTCCGGTAGGTATACACACAGATACGCACGTAATGATTATAACTGGAGTTAATTAAAAAGTATGCCCTGATAACTAAAAGTACACGCGTACGAAGTCGCGAGCAAAAAGCTAGAATCATTTATAATTCTTCAAACTTTTACAAAATGATCACTCAAAAATACACGATAAAACGCTTCACACTTATAGCCCCACAGTAGGATAATATACATACCCTGTGTCGTGGATACCATGGACACATACACAGACAAAAACGCAAACACCCAGATCGAGATCGAGAAGAGATTCGATTGGCAGTCCAGTATGGTAACCAACCATTGTGCCACAAGGCTCGTCAATACTTCGAACTTACCGAAGTAACAGGACGATTGCGCTTAAGAGTCATTTTAATTCGTCCGAGTAGTATACAGTCGGGAATACATAACCGTAGGGCCCCTATCTCCTGAATGCACTTGTAGGTGCAAGTCTAAATGTCGCAAACCTAACAAACACCCAATGTACTGGGAATTTAGATATGAGCGCCGATGGGTGGGCCGACTTTTTGGAGTCGGCGGCGGCGGCGCGGCGTCGTCGGCGGCGTGACCTCCAAAGGATTTTTAGATGTTGGCAGATATAAAATATAATAAAACACGTAGTTTATCGATAAAATATTAACATTTATTAAAACTTAAAAATAAATAAATTACCATAATTAATAATTCAGGAAAGTGTGACATTTTTGGCACTTAGGAAAAAAAACAACGTAATTATACAATTTCGAATAACAATCGCCGATATTGCAGGTCGGTGTATGACAGGATAGTTTTTTTTATATAAATAAACTGTACAAAAAGGCAGACGGGCCGCGTGGTGTTAAGCGATAACCGTCGCCTATGGACACGGGTAACCCCAAGGGAGCTACCCGAGCATTGTCGGCTTTGAAGGCTTTTTCTTGAAGAACCCCACGTCATAGGTCATAGTCCACTGGAAATATCTCAGCTGGAAGGTTGTCCCATAACTTACACGTCCGTGGTAAAAAAAAGAGCGTGCATAGCGGACTGTGGAGGACCGCCACGTGTCCAGATGGTGTCGGTGGCACTTTAACTTTCGTCTGGTGGTATATTCATGAAATGTTGACGTAGGCATCATTTTAAAAAGTTCCTCAGTGCGCTCATCATAGTAAAGTCGGTAGAACGTGCAGAGCGAGCCTCTTCCCAAGCTTAGCGGTTCTAGCCTGTCGTTTAAGCTTGGGTCGTTGATGATTCGGACTGCGCGCTTTTGAACGGAGTCAAATGAGTATAGCTGATATTTTGGTGCTCCTGCCCAGAGATGGGAGCAGTACTCTTTGTGAAGATTTACCTGGGCCTTATACAGGGTTAGGAGTTGCCCCGCAGTGAAGTACTGCCTCACGCTGTTGAGGACATCAAGCATTCTGGATTCCAATTTGACCTTGTTCTCCAGGTGATTCCGATACTGCACTTTACTCGTAATGTCAACAAGATACCGACACTTTCACCAACGGTAAGTGCTGTTCCCTGGAACTTGGGCGCTATAACAAATGGGTGTTTTTTAGCGGCAAACGCGCAAACTTGTGTCTTTGTAAGGTTAAACTCAACAAGGTTAAGTCGACCCTATTACGAGAACCACTCCAGAGAGTTCTCGACTTCAGACACAAGTTTGATTCTGCTTTCCTCCACTTGTGACCGAAAGGCATTGGCTCGACAGGTGTATAGTGCGTCCACCGTACTATCATCTGCATAGCAATGTATACCGCGTGATTTTTGCAGAATGTCATTGATATGCAGAATGAATCAGCACTGAGCCTTGGGGGAACACCGGTGTTAATGGGCTTCATATCTGAGCAGCATCCGTCAACAACGACCTTAATCTGCCGCTCAGACAGAAAGCTTGCCACCCAGTTGCATAGACTCACGGGAAGACCGTAATATGGAAGCTTCGCAAAAATGTGCCAGACCATGTCAAAAGCCTTTGCGATATCCAGGCCATATCTGCCAGATAGTTGATTTTTGGAAATTTGCATAAGGCCACAAATGCATTAAGAGGCTTAGAGGATAGTTTTCGTTATTTTTTTAGTTAAGGTGGTAAATTAAACCCTTCTGACCACAAATCTGCAATAATATCAAAAATAAAATAAAAATAGGTGAGGAAGTATAGCCATAAATAGCAGTATTTTCCTTTGCACTTCTTAAATATGCGTCACAAAACATTTGATCGTTGAGAACTGTTCTTTCTTTTTCATCTTAATTTACAATTAAGTTTTCAAAATAGTTCCAGCAGTAACTGTGCTTTGATTTCACTCGGGATAGCGTCCGTAGCGACGTCACTGTATTTTTTTCTTTTTTCGTTTTATAAACGTACACATTTTCTACAGAAAGATCAATTTCAAGCACTGATATTTGTTCATAATGGATGCCACGCCTCGCGCGGAAAGCACGTGCGTCCAGAGTGCGCGCGGCAAACGACCGAGGCGCCTTTGAGCAAAACGAAAAACCGTCACTGCATGGCTCGGTCTGCGGCTGCGCTCGCCCGAGGCGGTGCGTGCGATTGCCTCGGGCGAGGCACGTCCACACAGACCGAGCTGCTTCGCGCGGCAAATGCCTCGCGAAGCTACTCGCTCTGTGTGGACCCACCTATAGACGAGTCTGACGGTGTTCCCCAACGGGTTCTTATCACGAAATGCTGCAAAACATGCCCAGATGTTGCACATAGGTAAAATGTTGCACATAAGTTCCGATGAACATCGTATCGCAAAACTTAATCTCGTCGTAACATAACGTTGCTATCGTTGCACTCTGACGAGCTTCTCAATAAGAACCTATGGTGCATGGTCATGCTTTGTACCTGCTCCAACATCTTTGCTACTTCGCTTAAGGTATCGTAACGTTGCACACAGGTAAGATGTTCCACATAAGTTCCGATGAACGTCATATCGCAAAACTTAAACTCGTCGTAACATAACGTTGCTATCGTTGCACTCTGACGAGCTTCTCAATAAGAACCTATGGTGCATGGTCATGCTTTGCACCTGCTGACCTGCTCCAACATCTTTGCTACTTCGCTTAAGGTATCGTAACGTTGCACACAGGTAAGATGTTCCACATAAGTTCCGATGAACGTCGTATCGCAAAACTTAAACTCGTGGTAACATAACGTTGCTATCGTTGCACTCTGACGAGCTTCTCAATAAGAACCTATGGTGCATGGTCATGCTTTGCACCTGCTGACCTGCTCCAACATCTTTGCTACTTCGCTTAAGGTATCGTAACGTTGCACACAGGTAAGATGTTCCACATAAGTTCCGATGAACGTCGTATCGCAAAACTTGAACTCGTCGTAACATAACGTTGCTATCGTTGCACTCTGACGAGCTTCTCAATAAGAACCTATGGTGCATGGTCATGCTTTGCACCTGCTGACCTGCTCCAACATCTTTGCTACTTCGCTTAAGGTATCGTAACGTTGCACACAGGTAAGATGTTCCACATAAGTTCCGATGAACGTCGTATCGCAAAACTTAAACTCGTGGTAACATAACGTTGCTATCGTTGCACTCTGACGAGCTTCTCAATAAGAACCTATGGTGCATGGTCATGCTTTGCACCTGCTCCAACATCATTGCTACTTCTGTTAAGGTATCGTAACGTTGCACACAGGTAAGATGTTCCACATAAGTTCCGATGAACGTCGTATCGCAAAACTTGAACTCGTCGTAACATAACGTTGCTATCGTTGCACTCTGACGAGCTTGTCAATAAGAACCTATGGTGCATGGTCATGCTTTGTACCTGCTCCAACATCTTTGCTACTTATGTTAAGGTATCGTAACGTTGCACACAGGTAAGATGTTCCACATAAGTTCCGATGAACGTCGTATCGCAAAACTTGAACTCGTCGTAACATAACGTTGCTATCGTTGCACTCTGACGAGCTTGTCAATAAGAACCTATGGTGCATGGTCATGCTTTGCACCTGCTCCAACATCTTTGCTACTTCGCTTAAGGTATCGTAACGTTGCACACAGGTAAGATGTTCCACATAAGTTCCGATGAACGTCGTATCGCAAAACTTAAACTCGTCGTAACATAACGTTGCTATCGTTACACTCTGACAAGCTACTCAATAAGAACCTATGGTGCATGGTCATGCTTTGCACCTGCTCCAACATCTTTGCTACTTCGCTTTATGTGTCGTAACGTTGCACAACGAAAATAGAAACAATAAGCAACTTTCCTTGTTTACATTGGACAATCCTATGTGTGTGTGTGTGTGTGTGTGTACGTGCGTTATTGCGAGTCCATGGAATACAAACGTGTCGTGAAGGATAATATCATGTATTTTACGCAAATGTCAAAATGTAAAGCTCAATATATGGCGCTATAAACGTTGTGAAATATCGATGTCACATGTTGGGTAATAATTGCGCACGTCATTGCTCCGTACCGTACGTTCTCTCACAGCGAAATTAAGACGGTGTAGCACATGTAGGTACGTTCGTAAAATCCGTAGGTCGTTTGGTATGCGACCGCACAATGCTATGACCTATTCAGTTATTAATTAGTCCATTTTGTTTGTTGTTAGGTATTATTTTAATGGGCATGCCTAATACAATAGCACGATGGGGAAACCAAAAGAGATGTTATTTACGAGGTTTAATTTATTATTTTGTATTTAACGTAGGTATATACCTAAATATGAAAATATTATTTGTTGTCGGCGATGATATCATGGGGAATATTCGTGTAAATTCTAATGGAATTTGCGTCACATTTATTTTAATTACAATAATATATTGCGTACTTTTCCTTAGTGATACTATTTTGTATGAGCAGAAGCGACATTCTGGAATTTACGCGACCGACGCCCAGATAACGCGTACTTTTTGCCTACTAATAACACTCGGTACCAAAGATAAGCCGATGTTGTACCGCGACGATGCACCTTCTAAGGCAAACATATCGTTCGAGAGTAAAGATCTCGCCCGGCTGACTCGAGTGGCTGGCTCGCGAGTGTGAAACTGCCTTTCCTCAATGTCGCTGCACTGCGGTTACATGCATCGCGGCGCGTTCTTTCACGGGCCAGAGCCGCCTATGATAGGCCCGAGAGCAAACTCGCTATCCACCTGAGTTTGTTGCACATTACCGATAACGCTATGCATCCTCGGAGAGGCACGTACAAAGCGCTTTTATCAATGACTCTGTATCTTAACACGGGTTTCAGGTGATCTTTGACTTACTTTCTGAATAAGTTAAATAGACATATGAACATTCAAACATTTCAATCGTCAAAACACATTTTGAGTACGGACGTCACGTGCGATAATATTGTGTCAATCCTCATGGAAGAAACATTATATGTTACTGCCGTTACTGGGTTATGATTTACACCCCTGAGAGAGACGCAATTGACGTCATGTGATTAACGTCAACACTCCAGGAAAAATATTGCAGTAATTACCTAACGTTTTGACAATTTGGGAATTATTTTAAACCAGATAACGCTTGGGATTTCATTTTATTTTAGGTTTGTTGCCTAATGATTTTTTCCTCAAAGTACGTCATCTGAATTAATGTTATAAAGTATTGTGTAGTCCTGATGACGATAGGCACGATAAAGTCCCGAAGCGTCCTATGAAAGGCACTAGCTATTCGATAGCAGCGGTGGTGACAAGTTAAGAGCGCGCGTAAGTAGCGCTGCGATTTGGACAAACGTTAGGTGCCGGACTGCACGTTAGTCCGGCTGTACATGATTGCGTGCATGCAGATGTGCAACGGACGTTGCAACTGGTCCGAGCGTTGCAACGTTCGAATCGGTTCAAAGTGACAGCCACGGTGTTAAGACCGTTGCATCAGAGCTCTTAGACCTCTAAGCTCGAAAATACCAGTCATCGATACCTGCAGAGGCTTAACTTTCAAGTGATACAGAGCACGTTCTTGTGGGATTAACTGTGCACGCGTCCCCTTTATCAGTATGGAGGAAGTTCCCGAAAAGTACTAACTAGCCGCATGTGGTAAATTCCCAAGATAAATGTTCCGGCATCCCTACAGTTAACGACATCTTAACGTACGATCTATTATAACTTCAAAGTTGCACATTCAGTTATTGAAAGAGTCAGATTTTCGGATTCAGGGGTAAAGATTACATAGTGCACCAACGCTGCACATTTTGACAATATGTATTTCCGAGCTGGATCGTGAATGAACGTGGCACAGGCTACCTTTACGAGGTCATAAATAGGACTCTGAGCTAAGGTAAACACCGACTGCACTCGTCGTTGCACCTCCGTCTTACGAAACCTGTCAGGTGCAAATGTCACTTTACAGAAACATAGATCGTAAGACTCTAGAACAAACTTTTGCAACGATCGTGTATTCGAGTAAACATATCCATACAAACTGGGGCTCGGTAGTTAGAACGTTCGATCTCATGTTCTCACAGAACAAGAGTAAGCACGCCTCGAACAAACATATTTCGCGTCGTTCTGTGTTCGCGTCGTAACCCGCTGGTCAGGATACCGGTAATTTTAATGAAAGAATCCAAAGAACTATTTAAGGAGGCTATTGCCAAGGTACAATCCAATAATCCAGACAAAATCTGAAAAAAAAAATATCTGTACATTTCTAACCAATAGGGACTTCTGGGTGGATCTTAAAATTTCTGGGATGATCTAGAAAACTATTTGTTGGAGCATTTAAATTCGCGCGCCGTGCGCATGCGCATGGTTCCAGCGAATCACGATAGATTTCGTCTGCGATGGTGATTGGCTGCAGGAGATGTGACGCCGGCTACTAACAACCAACCTACCTACAGCGAGAAGCTTAGATTTTTCGTTATTTTTTATTACATTCGCAATTTTGAATTTAAATACGCAACACCTTGTCTGTAACTTATCAGAATTTCGAGTAAACGTCTTAATCACGAAAGAAGTCGAATTATTTTCAAATCCAAGCCTCATATACGCAACATATCTTGTGGTTCTTCATCGCCGAACGAAATACGCTTCAAGTTTGGACCAAAAATCAAATAAACGCAAAGGCTGAGGAGTAATTTGACTGAGAGATTCCGGATTCCAGAAGATTCGTGGTGGATCACAGTGCTTTTGGTAAGGTGTGCTAACCAGAATCCTTCAAACCTTTCCACTTCACTTGTGTAATCCTGTGCTTTTGTTCGGATTTCCAGTGCATTGCCTAGTCGCCCGTGAATACCTATAAAGGATATACGCTGCAGCTTGCCACATCATACAGTTGTAACTGTAAGTACTGCACTCTTTTTCCCTCACACACAATGGCTACATCAGAAAACAAATCAGATTTATCGATGAAAGATTTAAAGAAAAAACGCGCGTCTTTAAAGTGTCGGTTAACAAATTTTAAAAAGTATGTGAATTCATTCGAGGGTGTAGATTTGAATGCTCATCAGCGAGCAGAGCTTAAATTACGTGTAATAGGGTCACAGAGTCTTATGGATGATTTTAACCATGTTCAGACACAAATTGAGGACATAAGTCACGAATCTGACATGGAGGAACAGTTAGAAACGCGGGAAATATTTGAAAGAGAATACTATCTTATTTTAGCTTTAGCCGAGTGTTTAACTACTTGTGATCAGAGGTCTGAGGTTCCAGCTACAACTAATAACGCGATTAAATTACCTACTGTATCTATCCCTTGTTTCGACGGTTCATATGAACATTGGTTAGAGTTTCGCGATACCTTTGTCTCTTTAGTGCATAACTGTAGTACAATTCCCCAAATTCAAAAATTTCATTATTTAAAATCATCGTTAAAGGGTAACGCAAAATCCGTTATAGATTCTCTAGAATTTTCTGCCGACAACTATGACGTAGCTTGGGAGTTATTAATGAATCGTTTTGATAATACGAAGTTATTAGTGCACAACCATATAAAATCAATATTTTCTATTCAGCAGTTAAATAAAGAATCGCCAGCTCAGTTACGCAAACTGACAGACACTATTTTAAAGAATTTAAGGGCTTTAAAGCTGTTAGGTGAACCCACTGAACATTGGGATACCATAATTATTTATATTATTGTTACAAAACTAGATCCAATATCTGAACGCGAGTGGGAACAGTATAAATGCAGTGTAATTCATAAGAAGAGTAATTCGAACAATAACGTTAAATTAGACGATTTATTACAGTTTTTAAGAAACAGGGCTGATATTTTGGAGACGCTGATAGTATCGCATAGTAAACCTAGTACATTTAACGCCGGTGACACGAAAAAACATTCAAATAATCAAGGTCCTACGTCAAAGGTTCATTGTAATGTAACGACAAATAAATTTACTAATAATTCTTGTAATAAAAACACACGTACGTATAAGTCATGTTTTATGTGCAATGCATTACATCCGTTGTATTCGTGTCAAAAATTTCTCGAGCTTAGTGTTCATGACAGACTTAAGTTCGTGAAAGATAAAAAATTATGTACTAATTGTATGCGTTTCGGCCACTCTGCTGACGCGTGTCTTTTTGGCCCGTGTAGGAAATGCGACCAGAAACATAATACGCTAATTTGTGAAAATAATAACAATTCCTCTGCTGTTACACTTACATCATGTGATAAAATTATGCACGATGAAAACGGTTCGACTTCATATGACGCGCAAAATCATAGCAATTCATTCAATACGCAATTAATTCACGCAAATAATAGCAAGGTAGATCAGGCGAGATCAGCTGTTTTACTGTCAACGGCTATCGTGCAGGTACGTAGCCGGTCGGGAGAATACCTACAAGCGCGCGCGGTACTCGACAGCGGCAGTGAACGGACGTTTATTACGCGATCTCTTTGTGAAAAATTAAATTCGCAGATTATACAGTCCACTCATAAAATTCACGGTGTAGGAAATTATATCACACAGTGTACGCAATCTTGTGATATAAATTTAAAATCACGCATAAGTAATTTCACCACACGCGTTAGGTGTTTAGTTCTACCACAGTTAACGGCAAACTTACCTACAATTTCATTAAATGCAAAAGATTTTGTCATTCCTGAAAACATTATTCTAGCGGACCCGACATTTTACGACAGTCAACCGATTGACATGTTAATAGGCGCAGATTTGTTCTGGGAGTTAATCAGGGATGGTAAAATTCGCATTAAAAATGGACCTTATGTCCAAAATACGCATTTTGGTTGGGTAGTGTCAGGCTCCATTCAAAATAATAATTTTATGAATAAACGCAAGGAAGTCATAAGCTGTAATTTTTTACAATATAATAGTAATGATACATGCTCATTGGACAATTTAATTCGAAAATTTTGGGAAATCGAGTAGCTGCTTCTGGGTTCGCATCAAACATGCAACGACGAAGGGCGCGCGTGTGAGGAGCATTTTATTCAAACGACTAGTCGGGACGCTGACGGTCGGTTCACAGTTCGATTCCCGTCCAAACAATCGCCAACGGTTTTGGGTGAAACTCATACGCAAGCTGAACGTCGATTTTTTTGCCGTAGAAAGAAATTTATAAAATAATCTCACGTATATTAAATTGTATTCTGATTTGAGGTTCCGTACATTAAAGAAACTTTAAATAACAATTTTTACATAGACGATTTAATTTGTGGAGCAAATAGCATTTCGGAATTAAATAAAATTTGCCAAGGTACAGACCAAGTATTAAAATCCGCATGTCTTATTTTACGCAAATGGGTTTTTAACTTCGAGTGCGCGAACCCTAACGATGAAAACAATGTTATCAGTTTCACAAAGCAGCTCGCGCTCGGCGAGAACGTACATAACAAAACGCTAGGAATTGGTTGGAATAATAAAGAGGACGAATTAATGTTTTATTCTCAAGTTAATTACGACTGTAGTAATAATGTAACAAAGCGTATTATTCTATCGAGTGCATCACAAATTTACGACCCGTTAGGCCTTCTTAGTCCGGTTATTACTACAGTTAAAACATTGTTTCAACGGTGCTGGTTATTAAAACTTGAATGGGATGAACCGGTGCCCTCTGATGTCGCGCAGGTTTGGTGTAAATTTATAAATGACATTTCTTCTCTTAGCAGTTTACGCGTTCCTCGCTATACGATGTGCAATGATCCGACATGTATTGAGCTACACATATTTACGGACGCTTCACAAACAGCGTACGGCGCTTGCGCATATATTCGTACTATTAATAATGAGTCGATGGTTACTGTACGCTTATTGTGCGCTAAGGGTAAGGTTGCACCAACGAAACCTACAACTATTCCGCGATTAGAATTTGCAAGGTTGTATGAAAAAATAAATCAGTCGTTACGTTCTAAATTTAATAAAGTTGTTTTCTGGACAGATTCTACCATCGTTTTGGGATGGTTAGGTATGCCCATTAATTTACTGAAGCCGTATGTTCAAAATAGAATTTCAGAAATTCACAATTTAACTAATGAGCACCCGTGGCGTCATGTACCGGGGAAACAGAACCCAGCTGGCCTTGTTTCGCGAGGTGTAAGTTTAAATACGCTCGGTGCCTCATCACTGTGGTGGGAGGGCCCACAATTTTTACACAATCCACATTTTGAATTACCTTATTTATGCAAAGAAAACATTGCAAACATCGATTTGCCTGAGGTAAAAGCAACGGTTTCCTGTCACGTACTTAATCAAACGAGTGATAATATTCTTTTTCCGTTTTCCAGATTTTCTCAGTACAATAGGATGAAGCGTGCGGCGGCCTATGTACAACGTTTTGTACATAATACACGCAACCCGCTTAACAAGCGCACGGGCTTATTATCGGTCGAAGAACTTAATAACGCAGAATTAACATTAGCTAGATTAAGTCAACGGGAATCCTTCGCTGATATATACGAATCATTTATTAAAAACAAAAATGTTAAATTGAATTCGCAATTATTAAAATTAAATTTATTTTTTGATAATAATAATTTAATACGCGTCGGAGGACGTATTCAGAATTCGCTTGAGTTTTCTTATGATAAATGTCATCCTATTTTAATTAATTCTAAGCATCATTTTACGGTTTTATTATTTCAACACGAACATAAACGAACTTTACATGGTGCACCGCAGCTTCTTTTATACACGATTAGAGAGTTTTGGTGGCCTATGGGTGGTCGTGACCTTGCTAGAAAGGTATTTTACAATTGCGTGAAATGTTCTCGGCTGCGCACGGCTACTGTCACACCGATAATGGGAAACCTACCTAAGGAACGACTGCTTCCAGGTTTTCCGTTTTTGCGCTGCGGTGTGGACTACGCGGGTCCAATGTTAATTTTGAACCGTAAAGGCAGGGGAGCGAGATTACAGAAGGCGTATATATGTTTATTCGTGTGTTTTGTTTCACGCGCTGTTCATCTCGAACTAGTCTCCGACCTTTCATCTGATGCTTATCTATTAGCGCTTAAACGTTTTATTTCACGTCGTGGGAAACCTATAGAAATTTTCTCCGATAACGGGCGGAATTTTGTAGGCGTTATGAATGAATTCACACAGTTTTTAAAATCTTGTGCTGATGATATAAAAGAATACGCTTCATCGCAAAATATAACTTTTAAAATGATTCCATCTTATGCCAGCCATTTTGGGGGCTTATGGGAGGCAGGTGTTAAGAGCTGCAAGTACCATCTTAAGCGTATAGTAGGCAATGCACACTTGACATTCGAAGAATTTAGTACGGTACTTACTCAGGTTGAAGCTGTCCTAAACTCCCGACCTTTAACTACCTTGTCTACAAATCCCCATGACTACCTCCCTCTCACACCCGCTCACTTTCTGGTTGGTCGCCCTCTGACTGCACCTGTGTTCACCGACCTTCAAGACGTTCCAGCGAGTCGGCTCACCAGATACCAGAGGGTGGAACAATTACGACAGCATTTCTGGAATCGCTGGTCGAAAGAGTATGTCTCCGAGATGCAAACCAGAAGCAAATGGTATCAGCATAAAGAAGATCTCAAAGAAAATACGTTAGTCTTAATTAAGGACGATAACCAGCCACCATTGAGATGGAGCTTAGGGAGAATCATCAAAACATATCCAGGAAGAGACGGCATATCACGCGTTGCCGACATTCGCAAAGCCGATGGCATTGTACGAAGGGCCTTTTCAAAAATTTGCCCACTTCCACTAAACGACGAATTTAAAAACGAACATACGAGTACGAAGGTGTAATACACGTGAGCTGCCGGTAGCCGATGCGTCATTTCAACTGTTGGAAGCTGCTGCTTCCAAGGCCGGGAGCATGTTGGAGCATTTAAATTCGCGCGCCGTGCGCATGCGCATGGTTCCAGCGAATCACGATAGATTTCGTCTGCGATGGTGATTGGCTGCAGGAGATGTGACGCCGGCTACTAACAACCAACCTACCTACAGCGAGAAGCTTAGATTTTTCGTTATTTTTTATTACATTCGCAATTTTGAATTTAAATACGCAACACCTTGTCTGTAACTTATCAGAATTTCGAGTAAACGTCTTAATCACGAAAGAAGTCGAATTATTTTCAAATCCAAGCCTCATATACGCAACACTATTTTAATTTTAATTTTACTGAGAAAGTTCGAGAAAGTTCCAGAAACTTCTCGAATCATTTTGTTTTTTTTTTAATTTTAATTAATTGAGAATATTCGAGAAAGCTTCTCAAATAATCTGGAGATTTTTAAAATAATTGCAAACTTTTTTAATTAATTGAAAATATTCGAGAAAGTTCTATCCTATTTCCTACTAATATTCCTACTAATATTATAAACTCGAAAGTTTGTAAGTATGGATGTTTGTTACTCTTTCACGTAAAAACTACTGAATGGATTTAAATGAAACATTACAATAATATAGCTTATACATTAGAATAACGCACAAGCTACAATTTATAAAGATATTGTGTGAATTGTCCAAAATATGACGATAAGTGTCAAGTAAGTAGGAAAAAATCTACCATCTGCGAGCTATTCTGGCGTGCGCTGCCAAAACCGCTAGAGTTACACATATATTATTTATGATGGGAATGTTTATTTTAAATCTTTACAAAAAAGCCCGTCCACGGCACTTCAAAAAGGACTTCGCTTTATGCTAATGATCCGCTCTAACGAAGGTGAAACCGCGGGGCACAGCTAGTACTGTATAACATGCTTGAGTTAAACATACCTATGCACCTCAACCACTTAGCAAAGGTTTGACACATGTCACGTATGACATGCAAGTGGTCAAATGTTTCGGTAGGTACCAATCTCACGTAACGTGCACTGCAGCTACCTGTCGCTGCACCACACGTCACGTTAGCACTACAATTTTCTTACTAAGTGTACTAGTCACATATAGTCCGCGCCAAACTTTATTGCGTACGAAGTGAGTTGCAAGTGCTTGTTTGCGCCGGTACACAGAGCACCGCGCGCGTGTGTTCACGTAGTGACACCTGAAACTAGCTAATGCGACTTGTTACTAACTTCAGATCCGCAATAAAGTTTGGCGCGAGCTATAACATAATGTGTTCGATGGTTAGACTAATATGAGGTAAATGCGTTTCTCGTGATGTTTCGAGAAAAGCACATGTAGGCTCAGAACTTAGTACTAAGGTAACGGACACTGAGAAATAATAAGAGCATGAATTGAAAGCTACGTTTTTAATTTTAATTTATAATAATTTAGTACAAGTAAGTTTTGAGATCACAACTAATCAAATATGAAAATCATAAACAAACTAGAGAATGGTGAGAGAACGTGAAGCCATCACTTCCTCCAACGATTGCTGGGACGGTCCTACTTCAGCCGACTCAGGGCCAGGGCGTATTCCATCAAAGCCCGGTCCCGTCTGCTGCTGCTCTTCTTTCTGGAGTCTTCGTTGCTTCCGCTCCTCATCCTGCTCACGCCTCTCTTTTTCTCGCTCCTTACGAAGCTCCTCCTCCTCCTTGCGCCGATCGGCTGTACCAGAGTCTCCACAATGGTTATTCCACATAGTGTATCGCTTCTACGACAGTTTATCCGTAAATGATGAATTTCATCCACTGTTTTCCCAATTTATACCATTGTCCAAGACCCAAATAGAGGTCATGCAGTTATCCTTATCCTACTGAATTTAACATGAGGTAATGAATATATTTATTAGGGCCTGTATTTTACATCCATGATTAACGATAATGAGGAAAACACATTAATATTAATTTAAAATGACATTAAATGTTTCAGCCCGATGATATCACCAACGACAGCAAAATTCAGGATAGCAACCTTAGCGAATTATGCACCGGTTAGAAGTGAATTGTAGGTGAACTTGAGAGATCAAGTACAATCGCTGACACCATCGCTTAGAGTCTTACTAGATAAACAAGTTCTACGATACATCCCCGGTACGTGCGCCGTGTCTCGAGACACGGTAAAGAACTAACTTACAGAGCAAATCACCAAGTTGTCGTCAAAACATTTGACAAGACGTTTAATACAATGAACTAATTGTAAGTCTTAGGTTTACAATTAGTCCGTTGTTGCAGAGTCTGAAGACTAACAACGGTTCCCGTTGTTCTATATACAGATCGGCTGTGGTAGGTATGTGTGTTGCAGTTAACATGGCATCATATGATATCGAACTATGAGGTGCTGTTTTTTTTTTCATAACTGTTAATAAATTTTAATGAACTTAATCAACAGGGTAAACGATCCATTATAGTTATCTGTTTAATTATACCATTAGGTATGATACTAAAATGAAACATTTTCCTCATTAATAATTGCGTAGGAAATAACGTCATCGTCATGGCAATAACGTTTTTTCATGTTCATATGTGTATCTAAAACATTTCTACTGGTACAAGACCCCACTTGCAGCCTAGCAGTGAAGATTTTTTGTCTCGATGACCTAGGTCTGAGTCTTATTTTCACAGGCTAGAAGCAAGAATACCTCCAGCTAAACACTTCTAAGTTGCCTGTTATTGCATCATATACGGCCCTCGTTTACGTCCAAAATCACGCTGCCAGTCTACTGATTCTCAACTTTTCAATTATAGTTCGTACGTTTTTATGTTTTCAACTTTAACTCTTACCAGCAACCGCACCTTTTCAGCGAAATAAAATAGAATTGCTTTCTATGCTTCTCGGCAGGAATGTGAGCAGTCACATATTTTACAAAACTTTTGGGTAAGTAATTTGTAATATTAGATTACTAAAGTTGATTTACCAATTCCAACGATTTTGTAAAAAATATGGCCACGTAATATTAACTTAATTTAATATAACGTACCTGTTTTATCATGTTCCCTCGAAGACTCAACACCCGAAAGGTGCTGAACCACTCCGACCCTTCCAACTCCTTCACGGCCTGTATGCTGTTGTTGTCTAAGTACAGATGCATCAGCTTCTTGTACTGAGGATTCTGCACGATAGACCTGATGGAAGTTATCTGCAAGGGGGAGATATACACATTTTTAACCGTGTTCAAAAAAGGAAGTTATCAATTCGATGTATTGTATTTTGTTTTTCCAATTTATAGCTAAGTAGTGTCTTTCCTATAAATTAATGGGAAATATACTAAAGCAGCAGGGCTGACAATTTTTATGTTTAAAATGGAAAAACAAAGTACCTATTGGTAGTTTTATAAATAATAATAATTCTATTTATATGTACATTTATATGGTAGGACCTACCTACTATATATGTACATATAAGTAGAACTATTATGTGCGCATGATCCGGCAGAACGCAAGCGATCTATGCGACGAAGCCAAACGGGCGCGGTCGAGTGTGAGATGGATGACCGCTAGTGGCAAAAAATTTCATTCGCGTTTCCGTGCTTCGGAGGGCACATTAAGCCGTCGGTCCCGGTTATTGCCGTTAGATAACAGTCGTTAAGCCTTGTCGGAGGCCTTATGGGCGATTTGTAAACATCCGACAGCGGGTTGGCCACTAACCCGTATCTCCAACAACCCGCATTGGAGCAGCGTGATGGAGTAAGCTCCAGGCCTCCCCAATAATGGGGAGAGACCCGTGCCCAGCAGTGGGTGTAAAAGGGTTGCAGCCAGAACTATTATAGTAGTAGACTAAACTATGTATATATTATCTTACGATTTCAAGAAAAATTTCAAAGAAATAGAATACTTACTACTTTGAAATTTATTATTATTACTTTGAAATTAAACTTGAGTTGGATGTTCTAACCCACTCTGGAAATAATTTAAATTATCATTAAATTTCGCACACCAAATTCTACAATGAGATAAATATATATTATGTAGATACTAGATACCTACGCCCAATTACGTATTTAATACGTACCTAGGTAAATTCCAGCAATTCTGACGTATTAATTCTATCGTACACATATTTGTATTCTGAACAGATTTTCTATTCATATTGTAATACCTCTCAGTCTGTGAAGTGCCAGCAGAGCTACACACACCCTCATGCTTAGGAAATGCAAATTTTGCGAGATTGGGGCTCGAGCGAGATCTCGCGAGTTTACGAATAGCAATACTGCGAGATCTCGCCAATTTCGAGATCTCGCGAGATTAGCGTAATAAATGTATTTTGTGTAGGTTAAATAGGTGCCCTATTGGCATACGCGTAGAGCAGTAGAGCTGAAGAAAATAGTCGATGCGTGTTGAAAACTCCCACCACAGATTCCTACTGTTGGGAATCAACGTCGGTAGTTGAATAAAAATTGTGACCTTGTAGGGTAAACGCCTATAAAAGCGAGCCCTCCTCTATGGAGCGGTCATTATAACGTTGATACTAGTAGGGGCAGTAACTCTGTCCGTTTGCGTACTGAAATTGTGTATTTGTGCTTACTTATTATTTAAATTGTTGTTGTATAAGGAAATGTTAATTAGAAACCTTAAATCGTTACCTGTAAATTGTATCAAAGGCTTTGTGAATTAAATGGTGATCTAAATATTCTGCTTCTGGTTTTCATTTCTAAAATCAGAAGTGGGATCTCCTCGCGTCCCACATTTAACGTTGCATCCTGAACAAATGCAGAAATCAGTACGCACGGTTTTTTTTTTACATTCTTCGTGTATCTATTAAGCAATCTGTACCAGTTCAGTGATAATGATAACTCGAAGTAATTGATTTGAGTGAGACTTATACTCTTATTTGAAAACGTTGGGTAAGGTCAGAAACCGTAAGTAAAAAAAATTCTTTTAAGAAAATATTTATTTGCTCGAATGTGGTATAGTTTTATGTTTCATATTAAATTAGGTATTTCAATTAATTTTCATTACAAGGACATTTGCTTATTTAGTTGTCATAGATTTTATTATTAATTATGCAAATATATGTAATTTTTCGTATAATTTTATAATTTATGTCGATAAGTATCAAATTTCTGTTCACCCATAAATTAGTGAAGCTTTAAATATTTGTCGGTAATTTATTGTTAATTTTGACGCACATGTGGTAGCAATTTTTGATCTTATAGGTCATCGGCATTCACCAATAGTCTTATCAGGAAAACAAGTAAGAAATTTACAATATTCATCTTTCCTTGTAAATAAAAAGTTGTGTCTTTACAAATAAACGGGCTTCATATATGTACAGACAGGGCACACTTAATATTTTAAACCTTTTAAAGAGTCTCTCAGCTTGTTAATGGAGTGGTATTAGCTATAGCGCGAATACATCTCTTTTGTGCTATAAACGCTTTATTGAAATCTGTAGTTTCCTCAGAGTAGTATTCTGTATCGAAGATTCGACGAGACGTATCCATGATAAAAATTTAATGCTACATTTGTTACTTATTAGTTTTGCGAATCCAAGTGAAAAAGCAATTTTTTTTGTTACTTTAAAAATACTCTGCTTATCCTTTGCCTTTGAGATAAATTTATGTATGAAGAAAATGAGTACCTAGTTCTTACAGTCGGTTACTTTTTCAAAAGAATTTATTTGTACCCAACGAGTACAGTACCGTCACTGGGGAGTAAGTAATGGCAACATTTTTGTTAAATATTTCCGAATTGAGAGTGCACGAAATTATTTCCGTGAAAGTGTTTTTGAATATTTGTAGTCATTTCAAAGCAAGAAGTCAATTTATAAACTTGGTATCTGATATTTTTCTGAATACCTACAAATTTAAGACTTTAAACAATGACGTTTAATCTTTACTTTAAAAATTGAATTGGTTGGTCTGTACCAAAAGTAAATTTTGGCAAACTTTCATAACCGAATACAATCTTAAAGTTAAAAGTGACCGTTGATATTTTATATAGATTGCATATGCTAGGAGTATTCGTATAATTAACTATCAAAGTTGTTGGCTGAGAGTTACGAGTATCTATCAATTTTTATTCAAGTAACATGGGACAAAACCTTGAGATTTTTCTTGAGTTTTCAGACTACTTCTTCTAATGAAGGAAGCAAGTTGAGAATGGGTGATGGAAGCTTAAAAATGACACAGCTGTTGCTCTTTACCCATTACTTACTTTTTATGGTTAATGAATTTTTAAGGTAAATAAGTGACATTAAGCAAGCTCAATTATAAACCAACGGTATAATGTGATATAACCGTTTTGTTTGTCAGATTTAATTGATGTCTAGTGCATTTAATGATTAAACGAACTTACCTTAAGTGAAGTTCTATCATAATTATACGATGGCTTCGTCTGAGAAATTAGATTACTTGTAGTAGACGTACTGTACTAGCCATTCATACACTAAAGTTGAGAAATACAACCTAAAAAATAAAAAGATTGTAATAAAAAAACATAAAATCACTCAAAAGTCTGTACACTGACAACACCTGTCATTCGTCGCTATCTTCATTTAGTTTAGAGAGCAATGCACGAATTTTATTTTTATGACAAATTTTTCCCTGGGGTAGGGTGGGAGGGACCTAATTTCTCAGACGAAGCCATCGTATAATTATGATAGAACTTCACTTAAGGTAAGTTCGTTTAATCATTAATTATACTTTGCTTCGTCCTCGAAATTAGATTACTTGTAGATCTTGAGAGTCGAAAAATTTGTAAATAAAAATTAATTTAAATAGTAAATAAGTAATTTTATTTACTTCTTAAATTCAATTATTAAATCATTTTATTTATTAGTAAATAAATTATTCACTATATAATTATATTAATATCATTATATTAATAATGTTTTTTTTTTGTAGTAAAAACAAGCAAAAGAATATAGGATGCATTTTTAACACAACTTGGTATTTTTCTAAAACAAAATCTCCAGTTGTTATATAAAATATACATATCAACAAAAGTAAATATATACTTTTTCCTTAAACAGTTATATACAGTCACTGTCACTTATGATATGACTTATGACGCATTTGATTGTAAAATGTAATTTGATTGTAAAAACAAAAACGCATTGTAAAATATCGTGAAGATATCGTTCGTCTGCAATAATAGACGGTTACGGCGGCTTTTCGTGTAAGTTCCAAACTGACTATGTACTTGTTACGTGCAGAAGACGTGGAAGTATAGTCTGGTGGAATGAGCAGTAAATATTTGTATCTATACCGCTAAATATATAATACTGTAAAAAACAATAAATATAATACTGTAAATATTTAGACAGAACTAAAGTTTTACAGTATACCTTATATTTTCTGTTTCTATTTTTTTTTAATCCAATATCCATCTCCGCCGCGATGCCACCGCGACCGGCAGGAGCTCCTGAAGAAGGTCCTCGTCAAAACATGTCGGCAAATCCGATAAAATTTACGTGAATACAGCCGTGTCATATATATAACTACAATGTTAGTGTACACTCCCGATTCGTTCAATAAGAAAATCCAATAAAACAGTTACTGGGCTAATTTGAATTTTTTATTTAAAAAATGAGAGAATGAATGTGGGTTGGATATAGTCACTATCTATATGTTTTAGTTAAATCTGGTATTTAGTAATTATTTTTATTACCTCCATTTATGACCTCAATATTGTTAGTACTCGCAAGTCTACTACTTTAAGTAGTAGTTTGAACTCTATAAACAGTGACTAGTTCTAATAAAATGACAGCTTTAATACTCAATAATTATTCTAAGCTGAATGTGGGAACCAATTTTCTAAAAAAATAGCCCAGTTGTTGGATTTCAGGTAACTTTAATTTTGATAAAGACAAAAACGTAAAGCCGGTAATAAAAACTTTAACTACTACGGCTAATTCTAATATCAGAACAATTTTTACGTGTAATCACTCCGAGACAATGCATACCTGTTACTATTTAATGAACTTAAGTGAGCATTATCTATCATAGAAGCATAGTGTTAGCAAGGATATACCCCTGAGAAAAAAAAATGCTTCATACTATTAATTTAAAGAAAGTTGCAAAAAATAAAACTATTTTTTGAAAGCAACACCATTTCGTTTTACCGAGATATCAGATAAGGGGGTACACAAAATATCTAAGGCTTCGCGGCAACTATTTTAACTTAACTTTTGATAACCTTGTTTCAGAGGTTCCTCTTAGGAACAGAATATAATATTCATTTGTTTTTGTTCCGGGCATAATAATTAGACTTTCAAAAATAGAAAACAAAGGTTTGGTATTCTCAACCACTGAACCTTCAGTTTTGTCTGTAACATAACTCAAATTATAATCAGTTAAAATAGTTCAAATCTTATAGTATGATTCAAATCTTATTTTTAAAGTATCTAAAATCGTTGGAAAGGCGTAAATATATAGATTATTCTAATTAAAAGTAAATAAATTGATAGCTAATGAAACTGGGTCTCCATGAAATATCAAGCTATGCTATGCCAAGATAGTAACTTTTTACATTTCGAATCTTGTGGCAAACAAGTCTATGTCGGCCATTTCTAAAAGCTTGACTATTTTAATGAACACAATGGTCGGTTGGTTCACATTCTATATCAGGACATATAGGTATGTACATCGCGATTCATATATGCCACTCACTGTCTTGGAAACTAATAAGAGGCAAAAAACATAAATATTTTTATTGTCACATCATTCCCAAGTCATCTTGGTGATTCTTATATGATGTGGGCATATGGGAAACGCATACCAGCCTTCTTAATATACGAAATGGAAGTTATGTTATAGATATGTCGCAGTCAGATCGTATATTCCGCCGTATTACATTACGGCTAGCTATTTCCTAAAACAGGGCTGTATTGTAATGCGGCGCACTCTCGTTCAGCCGGATTGCAATTCAGCTAAATTAGCGAACGTTGTATTGTATAAGCTCTTCGCGTTCGTCAAAGCGGCGTAATATCGTGCCGCCCAATTGTCTAATGTTACAGCCAAAGTAATAAATGCGGATATTATATATTATCTAGCCATTATTTTATAATATCTACTCAATTTAGATAAAGTGATAATTGACAATGAATTAATCACATTACCTAACTAGCAATTTTATATATCTTCCAAGGCTTGGATAATGTAATAAAACAAGTGGCTCTGTGACATCTCCGGCGCTGCGGGAAGACCACTCCCTCCGCCCCAGCGTAAGAAAGCGCGGCACCTGCGCTCGCCTTCGCAGCTTCGGCTTTGTGGTCGCCTTCGGCGACCTGCCTCAGCCGCTACGGCTCTCTTGGTCCCTGCGCTTTCCAACGGCGGGCTGGGAGAGGTCTCCCTCCGCGCCTCCGGCTTTTTATATACACTCTAGGGGTAGTACAGACAAGACGTGGATTTCCACGTGGATAGTGGGGTGCTCTGATTCGGTTTGGGTATTTTTCGAATATAAATAATTATAGTGAAAATGTGTTTCAGGGACATTGCTTAGCTCAATGACACTTCATTACAATGAGGCTAAACGTGAGCCGCCATATTGTAGAACGTATCGCAATAACAATCCGGCTAATCGTGGACCCGCCACAATACAGAACGGCCCTGTTTTAGGAACCGGCTAGCTGTAATGTTATACGGCGGATTATACGATCCGACTGCGACAGATACACAACTAATGATTGCGAAGAAGAATTTAACACTTCATTATGTGCCGGGCAAATAATTTTAAATGGAAATATGCAGTCAAGATCTCGTTCCATATTCTCACCGCATGCAGCCTTCCCCCCCTGTCCAGTTTTACTTGCATTGGAATAAATATTCAGGCAAAAGCTATCGTCTCTTATCGAGTTAATATGTGTCGGTTATTAAGATCATTATGAAACCATCATAATCATCAGTTTCTATAGCAAGATATGCACAACTCTCAATACTAGTATTATACAACCAGCCAGGCAGGACAGGAGGCGAGGAGACCAACTAAATGAGCGAACTGGCGTATCGTAAATACGCTTTAGTATTTAAAAAAAATGTTTACTTGTTATATTCTAATTTGTTTTATATGAGTAAGAGCGATTAACTAATCATCTAAGCAAATTGATGATGTTAAATAGCTTTATTTGTATTAATAAACAAAAACTAGGGATGCTGTATTGAATCCAAAAAGAAAAATGTTAAATTCATATATGTAAATTGTTGTTGAATGTGAAGCGTAAATATTTTTGAATTCATTATTAATTGACAATAAAAGATCGCATCAATCTTTTAAGCCAATATTTTTTGAAATTAAATTTAAAATGGTTTATAAATATCAATTTTAAAATAATTTGTAATAATGAGTTTGATTAACGAATCTGCTTTATTCATTGATACTGTGAATCAAATGAATAGCATTTAGATATTGCACCAGAGTATAAAAACTCAACTATGATGTTAATATCGCCTGAAATTGATTTGTTTCGACGGATATACGATAATATACAAATAATTTTTAGAGGCGGTACAAAATTTTGTATTGCTATGGTTTTGAAAGATATTTTTAGTATGACACGACACTATTATTAGTGATGTACTTCCATCTGGTGTGAAAGAGCGCTAATCTTCCAGGAACGTGGTGTACCTCTGTTATCGGCGAGTCTGTGTGCGCACTGGTGCAGCGGCGTCGGAAGCATTGGGTGCGCAGCAGTCGTGGCTTGTTGTGGCAACGTGGTTGCTGCACCAAAAAATGGTAGACTTCTCCCCGCTCGTGCTTGTCTCGCTAACATGAGCGGGCTCTCGAATTTAAAGTCTTGAGAGTGGTAGAAGTTTCTGCTGTTGATATTTTTTATAGCGTCTTTATTATTAGGTACCTATATTATTAATTTTTACCTTGATCCTGAATAAATCTGGAGCTTTTATAGCTTTTGCTGATTAACCCTTCAGCCAATTTTTCCCCAAATGCATAACTGTTAGTTTTGGTAGAAATTAACTGATATTTTATACTTAGGTAAGTATCTTTATTTGATTGTAGACGACAGAAAATTCGTTGCGACAAAGATTCTACATAATGTGAATCATACAAAATTCTAGTTTCATCTATCATCGGCTTCAATGGTCCTTCGATAGACGGGACGACGGGACAGTTCTGTAAAATTAAATATTATCTTAAACTCATTTCTTTCGAAAGACCAGAAGTAGATATAGTAATATGTTCCCAACGAACAGCCAGTTCATCCTGAAAAGGTGAAGTCTTTCTCTTATTTTTAGAAAGAGAAACACCAATGCTTGACGCTAGGTTCTGATGGTGTCGATGGTGCCAGTGAGGCCGAATCCAAAGACCTATAGTGGGGTCAATGGGTCGGAATATGAGGTAATTCCGAATTAAAAGGTTCGGTATTCGGTTGGCGACATTTAAAGTGTATAAAATTAATTAATCTCGTCAGTGTTTGTTGAATCTGCCAACTCACACATCTGATTGCCTGAAATGATAGAATGTACAAAATATAAGTTTTGCATTAAACTTATGAAAGCATGATTTTTTTGCATATAGATACAAGCCTATACTCATATAGCAAATAACCTATACTCATGCATTCATACAATGAAGGAATCATCCGTAATAGATGAATCTCATCCTTAAATCGTAGATGAATTTATTCATCACATCACTTATCATTTCATTTATCAAAAATGTTTTACAAGGCAACACTCCCTTGAACTCAAGTAATTTCTTGCGAACGTAACATTCTCAAAAGGAAATGTACCCAACGCATATGTATTTGCTTGTAGGAATGTTTCACAAAAGATTTTGAATACTACTTAATTCGTAGATAAATACATCAATTCCAATTTTCGTTATTTCATATTAACGATTTTACAAGGCGATAGTCCCATGAACTACCCTCAAGTAATTTCTTGCGAACGTAACATTCTCAAAAGGAAATGTACCCAACGCATATTTATTTGCTTGTAAGAATGTTTCACAAAAGATTTTGAATACTACTTAATTCGTAGATTAATACATTCATTACATTTTTCGTTATTTCATATTAACGATTTTTATTACAAGGCGATAGTCCCATGAACTACCCTCATGTAATTTCTTGCGAACGTAACATTCTCAAAAGGAAATGTACCCAACGCATATTTGTTTGCTTGTAAGAATGTTTCACAAAAGATTTTGAATACTACTTAATTCGTAGATTAATACATTCATTACATTTTTCGTTATTTCATATTACGCTTGTGTTTCAATGTGCAAATAAGGTTTTTTTTTTTCGCGTGATACTAAACTTGTCATTATGTCTGCTATCGAATTTTTATTTTTGCTAGATGACTGTGTCGTCTGTTGGCCAAGACAGTGTAATGCCTGGGTATTACTAGTGATGACAGCGTGACGATATTGGCTGAACTTGTAATAAAACATTCTACTGTTTTAAGCACGCTTTTACCATGGAGCTATTAACATTTGTAACAAAGTGTAACACACTGTGTACTATTGACAGCAAGTTGAAAATATTAAGAAAAATGCTAGCATACAACCCGCGGGCTCTGTAACCCCGGGGGCTTTAATGGTGACTTCATTTTTATATTCTACACCCTATCTGACCCAACAGTTTTTTTTTTTCTCTATATTGATAAATTTTTGTTAGTTTTATTGGGCCTAAAAGTACTTCGAAGTACGTTTGTCCTAATTTATGCACATACTAGCCTTCCGCCAGCGGCTTCACCCGCGTGGACCCGTTTAATGGCTCCCCATAGGATAAAAATAGCCTATGTGCTATTCCAGGCTTCATTGCTATATTAAAATCATAGGCGTTTAGCCAGTTGCTTCAACCGCGTTGACCCTATTACCCGTTTTCACGTAGGATCGAAGCATTTTCCCGCAGTAAAAAGTAGCCTGTTACTCAGGGTGAATGTAACTTAGAAATGGTGAAAGAGTTTTTAAAATCAGAACAGTAGTTTTTGAGTTTATTCATTTCAAACATTGAAAAAAAATATTAGTATAGATTTATTAATTTTCTTTACATGTCATTTTTGAAATCATCATAAAATGAAACCGGATTCGTAATTTTTTTTTAATATATATAGTTAAGTGTTCGAAACGATTGCCTTTCAACACTTATTAATGGTCTAATACATTCTCTGCAATATCGGCTGCGCATTTAAAAGAGTGCCTATGAACTATATAATATGTACAGCAGAAATCTGTGAACACTGTTTTTACAGATTGAAATGCGGTGATACACGAGTAGAGTGATCCTATATAAACATCTAGTTAAAGCCGTGTTATTGTTAACAGAAATCCGTGATGAACACTGTTGTTACAGATTACAATGCGGTGATACAAGACTAGTGTGATCCTATATAAACATTATCTAGTTAAAGCCGTGTTATTGTTAACAGAAATCCGTGATGAACACTGTTGTTACAGATTGCAATGCAGTGATACACGACTGGTGTGATTTTATACGAACATCACCTAGGTCAAGCCGTGTTGTTAACAGTTTGGGCCACTCAAGTTCACATGCAAGCCGGTATTGTAAGAAGTCATAAAATTTTAAGAAAAATATAAGGTTTTAACAGGACTTGCTTTATTTTGTAGTTCTTCCATCAGACCATACACGATCGAGGACGAACGTGTGAGCAGGACGGCCGGATGTAATCGTGGTTAAAAGGAGCTCGGTGATATAATATGTGTACACTATGTTAAACTTTTGAACTAGATGGCGCTACTAGTACATTCATTGAAAAAAAAAGCAACAACCTGTTAATTATTATTCTATTTATAGTCATTTATTTTATTTATTTTACTGTGTTCTACCTTTCGCTTCATAGTTCCACTACTATTTTTGTTTAAAATCTTTTAATTCTGAAGCTTAGTTTTAATGACTGTCCCAAAACTTTAATGCAATTTCTCATAAGCTTAATTCTTATCTCGAAGCACTTGTTAAAATTGCACTTGTCACTAGAACACCTCATGCTTTGATTCAAAGCCTAATTGCCAGGTTTATTACAAAGAAACTTGAAATATTAAAGTGCTTCAGACTACATGTCTCTCTTTAAGTTTGGTATTTAGCTTGGTTTGTTCTCATTTGCAGAATCTAATCTTTATGATGTCATCATGCGTTCGAAGGTGCGTGGCGCTCTGGTGTGCTTCTGGAAGGCTTCGGGCGCTCAGAGCTTTCAGTGCACTGCTACAGACGTGCAATACATTGAAGGATCTTCACCGCCTGGCGGGGACGCCAGGTTGTCAGGAGAGGCCGAGTTGGGAATCTACGTCGGTAGTTGAATAAAAATTGTGACCTTGTAGGGTAAACGCCTATAAAAGCGAGCCCTCCTCTATGGAGCGGTCATTATAACGTTGATACTAGTAGGGGCAGTAACTCTGTCCGTTTGCGTACTGAAATTGTGTATTCGTGCTTACTTATTATTTAAATTGTTGTTGTATAAGGAAATGTTAATTAGAAACCTTAAATCGTTACCTGTAAATTTTATCAAAGGCTTTGTGAATTAAATGGTGATCTAAATATTCTGCTTCTGGTTTTCATTTCTAAAACTACTATGCGAATGGACAGTGACGATACCATAATATAATTTTTCACACATTTTTCATTCATTTAGCGGTACCGAAAAGCCGTGACGAGCTAAACTCGTGCGTTGCGTTGTTAGCCCCGACAGGCGCAGTCAGTACCCTTACCATGAGTTAACAGTGACTGAACTCGATAGCGTCTACTAAAATATTATTTTCACGAAAAACACTCAAAAATAAAGAATTTTACTGTAAAACAAACACCTTTTCACGCCTCAATTCGCTAGTGAATTACTTAACTACTATCGTAAAGGTTTTTCTCGATGACATTTGTGAAATACGTGACTTATGGTACCGATTTCCTTTATATTACCCGCTAGCGACTCAGAAGCGAATAGATTTCGATAGCTTTTATTATTGGTTGACTCCTAATACCGATGTTAGTTCTTCAAGTGACCGCTAGAGGCGCTGTACATTTTTTCATACATATTTTTTACGTACATATTTTTACATATTTTTTACTGACTAAATCGAGGTTTCGTATTCTCCTGTTCCCTCCTTCAAAATTGAGTTTATTAAAAAAAACTCACAAACATCAAGAAATAGAATAAGTCTTTGCCTCTGTTTTTATTTGGTTGTAAAAACCTTTCAAATTTGTTTGAAGTGGTTGGATTAGGGCTGTATGAAAGAGGCATTTTTAACGATTTTTGAAGTCATATTTTCTGATATAATTAGTTGATTGAAAAAAATAGGGGCGTAGCTTTAGCAGACTTAGATATTGTCACAAAAAATCATTCCTCTAAAAGCATTATCCAGGGAGAAAATAGGAGAATACATTTGTATGGGAATACGGCGTTAGCGTTTCCTCTTTTAGTGTGCATGTGGCGACGCATACATATTACGGCGGACACATTCAAGCCGCCCGAGGTGCGTTTGTATGGAGATAACATACTTGGTCTCTTTATACTATGACAATACTGAGTCTGTGTCACTGAAAAGCTGCGTATCCACGTCGCGCGATTGCCGCGCGAGCAGTGATTGACCACGGAACACTTGCGTTTTGGCTCGCAACTTCGCAAGCCATTTGTAGCGCACTATTTTATTGCAGCGAGGCACGCAGGTCTCCGTGAAACTAGCAGAGCATTTGTTAGAAGAGCAAAAATAAATTGGTGTTCTGATGGCAGGCGCATGAGTTCCAGAGTTCCCTATAGTTTTCTTGAATAGTTCTGCCGTAAATACAAAGATATAGGCAGTATAAGATATTCATGAAATGCGCTGCTAACTTCCTATAGCCGTAGCAGAGCATTTTTAACGGATCCGAATGAAACTTGGGGTCCTGTTACATATCTATAAAACTGATAGTTCCTGATAGTTTTTTAAATAAAATCTGTTTTACAAAGCGAGAAAAAAAATTATTGTGTTTTTTTTTTGCCTAATGTCTATAATTTGGATTCTGACGATGATAAAAGCTGAAGAATTGCATGTAACTTCAAAAACTGATAAGGTAAGAAGAGCCACACAGTAATACTATGAAACTAAAGCATAAAACATTTAAATTACTCTATCAAGGTACAAGTAAGCCAATCTCAAATGTAAAATGACGTAAATATTGCCTCGCATCTAAAAAGAAATAATTTAAATACAACCTATTAAATCAAATAGAACTCTGCGGTTTCTGTTAGAGTAAAATGTATTGTAAAATAATAAAAATAAACAAAACCTAGAACTATCACATAACTCTCAGCAAAGCAGATTGAGTTCCGAATAATATCGAAGAAATGAATCAAAATTTAAAAAAAATCTTAGTAACTTATACACAGCACCCACAAACTAGAACTATGCATTTTCTTATATTGTGCAATGTATTGTATTAGAATAAAAATAAACAAAATCTAGAACTATCACGGATCTCTCAACAAAGCAGATTGAATGCGGAACAATATGAAGAAATTAATCAAAATTTAAAAAAATCTTAGTAACTTATACACAGCACCCATAAACTAGAACTCTGCAGTCTCTTATATTGTAGAATGTATTGTATAAGAATTAAAATAAACAAAATCTAGAACTATCACGGATCTCTCAACAAAGCAGATTAAAATGCGGAAAAATAGGAAGACATAAATCAAAATTTAAATAAATCTCAGTAACATATACACAACAACAATCAAACAGAACTCTGATGTTTCTGTTAGAGTAAAATGTATTGTAAAATAATAAAAATAAACAAAACCTAGAACTATCACATAACTCTCAGAAAAGCAGATTGAGTTAGGAATAATATCGAAGAAAATAATCAAAATTTAAAAAAATCGTAGTAACTTATACACAGCACCCATAAACTAGAACTCTGCAGTTTCTTATATTGTAGAATCTACTGTATAAGAATAAAACAAAACAAAATCAAGAACTATCACGGATCTCTCAACAAAGCAGATTGAGTTCGGAATAATATCGCAGACAAGAATCAAAATTAAAAAAAAAACTTAGTAACTTATACACAGCACCTATAAACTAGAACTCTGCAGTTTCTTATATTGTGGAATATACTGTATAAGAATAAAAATAAACAAAATCTAGAACTAGCACGAATCTCTCAACAAAGCAGATTGAGTTCCGAATAATATCGAAGAAAGAAATCAAAATTTAAAAAAATCTTGTTAACTTATACACAGCACGCATAAACTAGAACTATGCAGTTTCTTATATTGTGGAATGTATTGTATTAGAATAAAAATAAACAAAATCCAGAACTATCACGGATCTCTCAACAAAGCAGATTGAATGCGAAACAATATGAAGAAATTAATCAAAATTTTAAAAAAATCTTAGTAACTTATACACAGCACCCATAAACTAGGACTCTGCAGTATCTTATATTGTAGAATGTATTGTATAAGAATAAAAATAAACAAAATCTAGAACTATCACGAATCTCTCAACAAAGCAGATTGAGTTCCGAATAATATCGAAGAAAGAAATCAAAATTTAAAAAAATCTTAGTAACTTATACACAGCACCTATAAACTAGAACTATGCAGTTTCTTATATTGTGGAATGTATTGTATTAGAATAAAAATAAACAAAATCCAGAACTATCACGGATCTCTCAACAAAGCAGATTGAATGCGAAACAATATGAAGAAATTAATCAACATTTAAAAAAATCTTAGTAACTTATACACAGCACGCATAAACTAGAACTATGCAGTTTCTTATATTGTGCAATGTATTGTATTAGAATAAAAATAAACAAAATCTAGAACTATCACGGATCTCTCAACAAAGCAGATTGAATGCGGAACAATATGAAGAAATTAATCAAAATTTAATAAAATCTTAGTAACTTATACACAGCACCCATAAACTAGATCTCTGCAGTATCTTATATTGTAGAATGTATTGTATAAGAATAAAAATAAACAAAATCTAGAACTATCACGGATCTCTCAACAAAGCAGATTGAGTTCCGAATAATATCGAAGAAAGAAATCAAAATTTAAAATAATCTTAGTAACTTATACACAGCACCCATAACCTAGAACTATGCAGTTTCTTATATTGTAGAATGTATTGTATTGAAATAAAAATAAACCAAATCTAGAACTATCACGGATCTCTCAACAAAGCAGATTGAATGCGGAACAATATGAAGCACAGCATCCCGGAGGGTAAGAAAAGAACACACACGTGAAGCTAGCGGCGCATCAAAAGGAAATTACACTAGGACTCCAATGGGAACCGAACTCCGACGTGCTCACATTCAACACGCACTTCAAGAGAGTCCCCGATGAAGTCAGTTTGCGGCTGAGAGCACCGACTAAACGCGAAACTCTAAGCGCGTTTATGTCAGTGTACGACCCATTGGGCCTCATAAGCCAATACAAAATTATTGGGAAAATAATACTACAACAACTGTGGCTCAAGAAAATTGACTGGGATCAAGAGTTGCCACAAGAAGAAGCCGACCTATTCATTGGATGAATAAAGCGACTCTCAGACGTCTCAGCGCTAGCGATACCTCGTTGCTACAGTCTGAAGGCGACGCCAGAACTATATATCGAGCTCCAAATATTCGTCGACGCGAGTAAGCAAGCCTACAAAACGGTGGCGTACTGGAGGATTGCATACGATGATCACGTAGAAGTCTCACAAGTAATGGCTAAGGCAAAGGTCGCACTACTGAAGATACTCACCATCCCACGACTGGAGCTTCAAGCAGCGCTGATAGGTGGCTTGACTAGCTAACACCATATTCAGGGAGCATACGTGGAAGCCCAGAAGAATTTTCTACTGGAGCGACTCAAGAACAGTCCTCCATTGGATACGGAACGAGACGAAAAAATACACTCCGTTCGTCTTTCATCGCCTCGCAGAGATCGCCGAGCTCACTCAAGCAGAGGATTGGCGATGGGTGCCCACGACGCTCAATGTGGCGGACGACGCAACCAGATTTTAGAACAGTATCAATACCATTCTTACTCTACCCGGCTTGTTTTGGTTCGTGACGGCGAAGTGAGGTAGAAACCATTTAATATTGCTGTTCTTCTCGCTTTCGTGGCACGGTGTCGCGTAGCCTTATTTAAAAAAAAATTGACTTGCGCTAAGTATGTATTCTTTCTTGAAATTTCATCGATATTATTCGGCAGTCAAACTGCTTTGTTGAGAGTTCTGTTATAGTTATAGGTTTCGTTTACTTTCATTATTTTACAATACGTTTTACTCTAACAGAAACCGGAGAGTTCTAGTTGATTGAAGTTGTGTATATGTTACTGAATTTGATTCAATTTTGATTAATTTCTTCATATTGTTCCGCATTCAATCTGCTTTGTTGAGAGATCCGTGATAGTTCTAGATTTTGTTTATTTTTATTCTTATAAAATACATTCCACAATATAAGAAAATGCACAGTTCTAGTTTGTGGGTGCTGTGTATAAGTTACTAAGATTTTTTTAAATTTTGATTCATTTCTTCGATATTATTCGGAACTCAATCTGCTTTGCTGAGAGTTTTGTGATAGTTCTAGGTTTTGTTTATTATGATTATTTTACAATACATTTTACTCTAACAGAAACCGCAGAGCTCTATTTGATTGGTGTTGTCTATATGTTACGGAGATTTCTTTAAATTTTGATTAATTTCTTCATATTGTTCCAAATACAATCTGCTTTGTTGAGAGATCCGTGATAGTTCTTGATTTTGTTTATTTTAATTCTTATACAATACATTCTTAAATATAAGAAACTGCAGAGTTCTAGTTTATGGGTGCATTGTATAAGTTACTTAGATTTTTTAAAATTTTGATTCCTTTCTCCAATATTATTTGGAAGTTGCTGAGAGTTCTGTGATAGTTCTAGGTTTTGTTTATTTTTATTATTTTACAATACATTTTATTCTAACAGAAACCGCAGAGTTCTATTTGATTGGTGTTGTGTATGTGTTACTGAGATTTTTTTTTAAATTTTGATTAATTGCTTCATATTGTTCCGCATTCAATCTGCTTTGTTGAGATATCCGTGATAGTTCTAGACTTTATTTATTTTTATTCTTATACAATATATTCCACAATATCAGAAACTGCAGAGTTCTAGTTTATGAGTGCTGTGTATAAGTTACTTAATTTTTTTTAAATTTTGATTCCTTTCTTCGATATTATTTGGAAGTCAATCTGCTTTGCTGAGAGTTCTGTGATAGTTCTAGGTTTTGTTTATTTTTATTATTTTACAATTCATTTTACTCTAACAGAAACCGCAGAGTTCCATTTGATTTGTGTTGTGTATGTGTTACTGAGATTTTTTTAAATTTTGATTAATTGCTTCATATTGTTCCGCATTCAATCTGCTTTGTTGAGAGATCCGTGATAGTTCTAGATTTTTTTTTTACTCTTATACAATACATTCCACAATATAAGAAAATGCATAGTTCTAGTTTGTGGGTGCTGTGTATAAGTTACTAAGATTTTTTTAAATTTTGATTCATTTCTTCGATATTATTCGGAACTCAATCTGCTTTACTGAGAGTTCTGTGATAGTTCTAGGTTTTGTTTATTTTTATTATTTTACAATACATTTTACTCTACCAGAAACCGCAGAGTTCTATTTGATTTAATAGGTTGTAGGTATTTCAATTATTTCTTTTTAGATGCGACGCAATATTTACGTCATTTTACATTTGAGATTGGGTTACTCGTACCTTGATAGAGTAATTTAAATGTTTTATGCTTTAGTTTCATAGTATTACTGTGTGGCTCTTCTTACCTTATCAGTTTTTGAAGTTACATGCAATTATTCAGCTTTTATCATCGTCAGAATCCAAATTATAGACATTAGGCAAAAAAAAAACACAATAAATTTTTTTCTCGCTTTGTAAAACAGATTTTTTTTAAAAAACTATCAGGAACTATCAGTTTTATAGATATGTAACAGGACCCCAAGTTTCATTCGGATCCGTTAAAAATGCTCTGCTACGGCTATGGGAAGTTAGCAGCGCATTTCATGAATATCTTATACTGCCTATATCTTTGTATTTACGGCAGAACTATTCAAGAAAACTATAAGGAACTCTGGAACTCATGCGCCTGCCATCAGAACACCAATTTATTTTTGCTCTTCTAACAAATGCTCTGCTAAGTTCACTGAGGCGGCACGCAGCCTATCTGTCAATGAAAGTTCCTTGCACTTGAGTGATCGTTTGAAGCGCTACCAAAAAACAAAATTATTGGGTGCACAGAGAACATTCAAGTACAGCAATATGTGTGCATGTTCGAGTTGCCTCGCACAAAAGCACAGTTAGTGCGAGACTGCCGCGCGCCCCAACCCTATTTTCGCGAAAGCTAGGCTTAATATAAAAAAGTATAACAAAAGTTCAACCTTTTTTTATTCCACTATAGTGGTCACCTCTCACATGTAAAAAAGGACTTAGGACATAGTCCACCTCGCTGGCCAAGTTAACTGGTGGACATCATGCGTTCGAGAAATTTTGAGTTTCTCTCATGCATCGTCATGATGGAAAACATCGTAATCAATTCAATTATATCACAATATTTTACACCACCGCGGCACCGTGAAGCCAGGCACGGTCGCAACCTTCAATTTTGTCGCTCGGGTCGCGAAGAAATATTGGGGGGAGGGTCACTAAGAAATTTGGGGGAAGAGGTGTCCCAAATTGGCTTGTTTCGCATTCCATCTACGCATGACTGATGGAATTTGGGAATGAATTGGGAAAAAATGATGATTTTGGGGTCATGTGACCCCCCCCCCCCCTGGAACCGCGCCTGCGTGAAGCGGCGATAAATGCGCACAATTACACATTTCTTTGCGGTGCGCGCTGAGGATTTAAACAAGGTATCTTCGGGTCTTTACGAGAACTTACCACTCGGCCATGCATCAGGCTTATTATAGTTGACTTCAAATGCGATGTATAATTTTTATTATGGACAATTTTGTTTTTCTTTGAAAGTCACCAGTAGATGGCGCTGACAACCACATACTAGCTGCGGCCAAATTTGTCTATTATTCTCCAACCCGCGTGAGGCACTTAATGTAGCAAAAGATAGGAATAGATGTAGATAGCATGTTACATTCATTCAGGTATTCATAAGAAGAAAAGTGGCTTCATCACGGTTGTGATGGTGCCATGATAAATCCTGGACTCTCCGTATTGAGGTATTTGACGAGTTGAGGAGCAGGTTGCCCCGACTACATGCTTTACATAATTCACTAATCAAAACTTACTGAGTACTTCTTAATCATCTCTACAATAAAATAATGTCTTCTGACGTAAGTAAAGTGACTAATCAAAAACAGTAAATGTGTAGTTACAGCAAAAATATATCGCACTTTAAATCGATTCCAAAGATCGATGAACATCTACGGTACCTTCGCTTAGCTAGACTTATTACATGTTATTCATAGCATTTTAGGGCAGTGTTTTCACAGACTTACACTAAGGCCTCAGGTGTCAATAATAATATAAACACTTTGCTTGGACAATTGAAACCTTTACGATTCAATAAAATGTTATCAAAGTACTTGCGAGTATAATGCTCAGTACTTTTTTTTGGTACCCGGGGGGGGGGGGGTATTTCAAAAGGTACCCAACACCTTGGGATGCCGGATACCGGGTTGTTGACCGTACTAAAACTCCCTCGGATCTTCAATGGAACGCACAGGTGTCCTCCACGCGCGGCGCCCCAGAACGGCCCATCTTCGGGAGAGCAGATGTGCTCTCCTGCACCTTCATGTGTTCACGACTGCATGCGGCCACGCATACACCGCCGTCCCTCCCGGAGCTGCTAGCTGAACAGGTCAAGCTCCCACTCTCCCCATCCGCATCCCCGGAAGCCAGGAACTATAATGCTCAGTACCTGGACGACCGAGCGTTGCTCGGATAAAAACAATTTATTTACTTGGTTTACTTTCAAACTCATGTAACACTAAGCTTATGAGAAACACAAATGAGTGTTTCTGTGCTCAGTGTTACTTACTCGTAACAACGCCATCGGAAATAGCTCCCAATAAAATAAAATCACAAAAAATTAATTAATTAAACGCAATATGGTTTTGATTGAATATTGAACCCGGGTCTCTAGTTCCGCAGTCAGCACACGTAACCATTCGGCCAAGGAAGCTTTAATTCAATGAACGAATTTTTTTAGAGCTCTTTCAAATCGACATTGTTATTTCTTTGAACTTCGGATTGGCGGATGGCGTTTGACTGAGTTCTACGCCACAATATTACTAATACTCTCCAATAGATGTCAGCAAGAGTCGTACTTTTTAGTTTATATTTAAGTTGATTATCGCTGAAATTTTTTTTAATAATTTAAAATTTCTAAATATAAAACCTAGCTTGATAGATTTATCACCCCTAAAACCAGGGTACTAAATTTGATCAAAATCTTTGGAGCCGTTTACGAGATTCAAAAAATATATTTAGGTATCAAGAATTGCTCGTTTAAAGGTAAGTATTAGATTGTGTTTAGTAAAATGAGAACTGTGAGAGCCGGAAAGTAGAGGCTTTACCGTACTTTATGTATTGTTCAATTACAGGATCGAAACCAAATACCTTGCATCAATGGCAATTTGCTTTGATCATGTTTGGAGTCACCCGACTCATAACAAAATAACCCCTAAATAGTATTTGTCCACGGTTGTGGGTAGGAAACAGGGAATTCTAATGGGGTATATGTGTACAGTGTTGTAATTGTCATTATAGGATCACTTTGTTGTTCGTTCGACCGTATAGTCTTTTTTTTGGTATCGGGGGAAAACCTTCAAAAGGTACCCGGTACGGGAGAGGATACCGGGATGTGGAATTAGACCTCAGTAAAATCCCCTCGGTGGCCTGCCTCTACGCTTGGGAAGGACTCCGGGATCTCCAGTGGAACGCACCGGTATCCTCCACGCGCGGCGCCATGAAACGGCCCCATCTTTGGGAGAGCAGATGTGCTCTCCTGCACCTTCCGATGCTTACGGCGGCATGCGCCTACGCACACACCGCCGTCCTTCCTGGGGCTGCTGGCTGAACGGATCGAGCTCCCACTCTCACCGCCCGCAACTCCGGAAGTCCACTTTTAGTCGCCTCTTACGATCAAGCAGGGGATACCGTAGCTCTATTCTTAATCCCGAAGCTACAGGGACTCGACCGTATAGTCTGCTTCAAGAATTTTATTCTCAAAAATTCTTTTATGTATTAAGTAGAATATTATCAGAATCCCAAACTCATATTTGCAGACTGCAACGCCTTGGAGCTATTAAAATACAAACGTCTATGTAATCAACAGAATCATCTAAAACATTTACACGTGTAAATACTTTTATATTGAGGTTAACTAACAATGTGATTCCAAACCCTCTGTCATCAAATAACAAATATGTAGGATATGTTATTATTAATAATTCTAAAGAATGCTGATGCGGGATCAGCTTTATTTGGCATCAAGTGTCAACGATAAATATAAACACGCTGATTGGACATTTTATGAAACCTTTACGATTCAAAGAAATGATACTGGAATACGTGATTATACTGCACATTCATTATGTACTGCCATTGTGTTTAGTAAGATGAGAAATGTGAGAGCCTAAAGGTGAAGAATTCATCCTTCTATACTTAATTTGTTTAGATATTGGAGCTATAGTGCAGATGTCAAACATTTATGGGTTAATTCAAATTAATTCCAGTATGGGGCTATGCGTGTGATGTGGTATTGACGTTATCGTCTGCGTCAGTCTGCTTCTCACGATTTTTTTCAAACGTTTGTATGTCATAGAACTCGAAGAAGTTTTTTTTACACTACATATTAACGGAATCAGCTAAAACGTTTGCACGTGTCTTTTATGAAACACTATGTATATGTACATGCTATTACGTACAGTACAGTAGCCTTTTAGCTGAGAATGCAGATTTATAGAGCTACGAAATCCTTAACACACAATTTTTTTGTGCGACTAAAATAATTGACGATTTTATGACCAAATTACTAATATATCATACTAATTAATCTACTAATACATCATTGAGAGGCCGCCGCGATAGCTGAGACGTCCGTTTGGTAGCGGTAAAGCTCGCACTATTTTGTTTGGTTAATTTTGACTTTGAAACATATAAGTGTTCGATTGGTGTCTAATTAACGTTCTTAACTATGTATTTATATTGTATAGTGTCCAAATTTACAAACCATTAAAATTACAAAAAAATGTTTGTTAATATGCCGTATTTATTTATTTATCTGAGATATGCCGAGAGACTCTAAACTTCGTAAAAAACGGTTTCCGTTGTAAAAAATCTTTTTATAGTACTACCTATACATCCATACATCTATCAGCCTGTACAAGTCCACTGCTGGATATAGGCTTCTTAACATTTGTCACTACGTCCTGCGCCCTCAAAATCCAACGGCTTCCTTCCCCCAGTCTTCTTCAGGAAGGTGTCTTCTTAACCTGGTTGGAAGGCGGCCTGTGCTCGTTTTGCCGAGATGTGTTCGCTATTCAAGGACCTTTCTTCCCCATCGCTTGGTCTCCTAACTATACGGCTGGTTAGTGGAAAAGGCTTACGGTATTCAGCGAATACCGTTTCGATATTATGAGTAAAAGGTACGCTACACTTGCTGATATGCTTACGACTTGTGTCATGTTGTGTAAAAATAGGCTACCTGATTTAAGGATCACCGTGTCCTCTGCCTCTCTTTGGAATTAGCGGTACCCAGCTTGAAACTCTTAATATAAGAACCTTAAAATTTGTAGGTACCCCTTCCCACGTGACCAAGAACTTACCCCCCCCCTGGCCAAGAATTTCCCCCTGGCCAAGCATTTGCCCCCGCCCCCCCCCCCTGGCCAAGAACGCCCATGAACCCAAATAATAGTTGTTCTGAATGAAGTTCAAATACTCGACAACAGATGGCGCCACTACACTTAATTTCCAAGTTAGAATGGTTGAAAAAGCCCTTATATCTTTAAAAACACGCCCTTTAGGTTAAAACGGGAACTTTCTTGTTCGAGGGGGGATAAAGGGCTATCACACTATATAAGTGCATTTATCGTGTCGGGACCCCTTTTAAAGTTTTATCGGCATGCACTTTTTATCGACTTAGTTTTATTATATATAATGATAATGATAAATGATAATGATATCCAAAAATATTTTCAAAAACTTTTGATTAAATTGTTACACTCAATGGCATGTTGTTACATTCGCACAAAAAAACGCTGCTAGTTATATAGGTACCAATTTGAATTCACGTTGAAAGAAACATAACATGACAGTTGAGGGAAATAATCGGACCTTACGTTTGTCTCGATATTTCATACATATTATTGTATTTTTGGATAATATTGTATAGCCTGTAGATTAGTTAATTTACGAGATTATTGTAATGTATAAAGTATAAAATAATACTTTATTTTTATTACGATTTAGCCTAAAAGTGTAAAAATAGATATGTCATTCTTATGTCATCTAGAATAACAGTCATCCAGATGTACTGATCCTCATTCTTAAAAACGCTGATGCGAGGTCAGCACTATTTGGAATCAAGTGACAGCGATAATAATATAACTAAACACGTTGCTTGAACTTTACAATTCAAAGAAATGTTGTTAGAGCTCCCATTACCTGTATTGCACATTCAGTAATAGTATTATATTTAGTAAGATGATAACGTTGAGAGCCTAAGGTGTACCTAAGGTTGAATAACCTCAATACTTAATCCGTTTAAAAAAGGAAGTGCGAAACCATGCTTTAATCATCTTTGGGTTTCCGCATATAAAACGAAAAAAGAAAACTTGTATCCTATAGAATATCTTCTCTCTTGAGAAGAGTCTTAAGTCACTTGAATATATCGATTTGTATTGAAACCAATATCGAATTCTCAGATCTTAAAGCAATCCCTTGAAGTTAAAACGTGAAAAAATCTACAGAAATAGCTAAAATTTTAGCGCGTGACTTTTATTTAACCTTAAAAGAAACCCTCTCTCAGCAAATTACTACAAGTACTTGCGACACGTGTCATTTTCAATAATAAACCATTCGTCTTAATGCTGATGCCGAGTCAGTAACTTTGAAATCAAGTATCAACTATTATTACCTCTTCAAAGAAATGTTGATAAATTAAATACCTTTACTCAAGAAGTTAAATTTTTACATCTACGTTACCAACGCAGGTTGTATACCTGGGTTCTAATAATACCACTGCATTAAATAATATTTGAGAGCAGCGATGGCCGAGTGGTAAAAGCCGCGGTCTTCTACGCTACCGATCCCGGGTTCAAATCCTCGGCGCGCACCTCTAACAAAGAAATTTGTAATGTGCGAATTTATCGCTGCTCCACGGTGATGGAAAATATCGTGATATTTCATTGATTACGATGTTCTCCATCGCCGTGCATGCCTGAGAGAAATTCATAATTTCTCGAAAGCATGACGTCCACCAATCCGCACTTGGCCAGCGTGGTGGACTATGGCCTAGATCCCTCTCACTTGTGAGAAGGAGACCTGTGCCCAGTAGTGGGACATAAAAAAAAAGGTTGAAAAAAAATATATAATATTTATGAACTTTTGAAGTTGAACGGGTAAAAGCCCAGTGGCGGATTTACAAAATTGCTGCCAGTAGGCTATTCAGTTATTGCCGCCCCTACTAATCTCCTTTTATGCAATTGAGTTCTGATTTATTTTTTCTTCTTTTTTTTTAATTTCATTTTTGTCAGACTTAAATGTTATTATTCAATTAATAAATTTAATTAATTAATTAATTTATTTATTTATATGCACATTACAGCTAACATTACAGGCTGACCTAAAATATTCGCATAATGAATGTAATTTTTTCCCGGACATCGCCTTTAGGTGCCCGATGCCGTTTGGGCTAGACGTTGAGCAAAAAACTCAATACAAAAATAAAATACCTATTAATACCTACATTAAAAATATCATTACAATAAGATAATAATTAAATGTCAAATTATACGTCAATTTATAAATTACAAACAATAGTCTCATAAAGGTTCATTGGAACGTAGTGTTTAATTTCTCTGTGAGGTTCATTTCATGTCATAAAAAATATATGTAACAACAAATAATATATTACAATATAAACAGTTATTTCCAAAATTCGAATTCAATATAAATCAGAAATTAATAAAAAAACACTATACAAAAAAAATTCAGTTAACTAAATTGGTTATTTCCAATATTCCAATCACATTAGACACGAGTTGGCACGATCTTTGTGAACACGCCCAGTGTGCAGTGTGTTTGGAGTAGTTTGGACCAAATTTGGTGCCCACTAAAATTTGCCTCCCTAAACTCTTTACCCTTGATTTTACGCCATGGAAGTAGGATGGGTATCAGAAAGGCCAGTCAGACAATCTGCCAAGAGTGGATAATTTAATGGTGGCGCAATATTTTATTAAAAGTAAAGACTTTACGGCTGCCGAAATTCGTGGAGTAAAAACTAAAAGGTATGTAGGTACATTACCTACCTGTAGACAAGTGTCGATAATGTTAAAAATGGTAAAAAGTGAAAAAAATTTATAGTAGAATGAAAAGTATTGGAAAAGGTAATAAATATAACAAAAATAAAAGGAAAAATAAATTAGAGGCGATCTGAGAGTTTTTATAATTTGCATTTTCTGGAGCACATTTACTATAGTAATGTATATTTTTTATACCATCAGAAAGAAGAGATTTCAACGTACTAAGCACACCAACTTTTTTAAAAAAGCAGTTATTTTGACGTGAGAATTTTCGATTGAAAACTAGGCTGCTTTTTCGATATTAAGTCAACATGAGGTGAAAAAAATTAATATTTTAAACCGAAAAAAATACTGTATATCTGGGACATAAAAAGGTAAGTTTTTACCAAATTTTGTGAAAAAAATTTTTTTTTGTATAAGATAAAAATAAAAAACCAAAAACATGGTTTTTTGAATATTTCACTTAAATTTTGAGGTTATGTGAAAAAAGTGCACATATAAAAGTTGTAGATCTTTTTATTAACTACATCTTTGCCATTTAACTTTTTTTCATAGGACCTGTAGTTTTGCCGGTGTTGGAGAAAGGGGGGGAATGAGGGTGGTCCCCCACTGCGGGTGATGGAATTGTGGACTGTAAGTTGCGGTTTGAATTAATGGTGGAAAACCGAGAAGGATTGATAAAGGGAGCAAACGCACTAACCTTGCTTCTCTCTTCTTCTCTTGCCCGGGAACTGGTGTTGTCCTTCACACTCACTATTATAGGTACCTATTAATCACTAAACTATTAACAGCGGTGATGGTGGCGATGCGGCGAGTCTGATGACCACGTGTTAGGTGGCTTGCGGTGCGGTTGTCACTAGAGGACTTGCATACGCGTCGGCGGCGTGCGCGTCGGCGGCGGGACGAAGGCAGACTGACTTGATAGATCTTCCTGATCCATATTATGTAATAGTGCGCTTGCGGGGAAGAGAGGGAGGGTGAAGGGGAGGGAGGTGAAATGACTTAATTGGCGCGAACATCCCCCCGGCCTTGAGGTCTCCTCAAATAGCGAATTAAAAAAAAAAATAATAATAAAAAATAAACATAAATATATACAGCGGAGTTAATATCATATAGAAAAAACTATATATGCGGTGAACAGAGGCGATGCGATGAATATAATTAGTAAATTAATAAAAATATTATAATAGCGGGATGAGAATTTATACTTAAACTATAACTTATAAAATATAAACTACATAGGCATATAGAAATATTATTGCGTTGGTAGAGGGCAAAGTCTAACAATGGGCCGCTGCAAAGTGGAGCTCTTAGTCTTCACTTGTGCAACGCGCACCACACCATCCCTACCAGGAAACAGTTCAGTGACGACGCCTAGCGGCCACTGAAGAGGCGGAGCGTTATCCATATCGATAAGAACAACGGTTCCTACAGAAATGGAATTAATAGAATGTTTATTCCACTTTTCTCTTGCTTGTAGTGTATGTAAGTATTCTGATCTGAAGCGCTTCCAGAATGACTGAACTATCGAATCAAGTAATGAAAAACGTGATAAAAGATTAATGCGTTCCTTACTAAGATCAGCGGCGGGTAAACATCCAAGTGGATTAACAGCGAGGAAATGCGCGGGCGTAAGTGCAGTAGGTTCCGCCGGATCGCTACTTAACACGTAAAGCGGTCGTGAATTTAATATGCGTTCGACCTGAGTGAGGACAGTAAGCAATTCCTCGTACGTGAGGATTTGCTTACCTATGACGCGAAATAAATGATACTTTACTATCTTTATATTTGACTCCCAAAGCCCACCAAAATGTGGAGCGTTTGGAGGGTTAAGTTTCCATGTGATGCGGTTATCAGAAAGGATCTGATTAAATACTTTATAATATTCGTCTGACCGTAAAAAGGAATGAAGTTCTTAAAGTATGAACGCGAAGCAATAAAATTAGTAGCGTTATCACTAGTGAGTCATCATCATTAACGATGTGCGAATAAATCACGCAGCCATACGCCTTTTCACTGGCGTCGGCGAACGCGACTAGCGAGACTTGCGAATTTTTATTTATACCCATATGGCGAGGAAACTTTAATTTCGATATCAAAGGTAACTCTGAAATATATTGTTGCCATGCAGTGACAACGTGAGCGGGCGGAGCCTGGTCCCAGTCAAGTTTGAGAACCCATAAGGTTTTAATGAGAAGCTTAGAGAAAAGAATTACTGGACCCACGAGCCCCAGAACATCATACAAGCGAGCGGTTGCGGATAAAATAGAACGCTTGGTACAAGCGAGCGGCGGCGGCGAAACTAGAAAAGAAAAACAATCAGTTGCGGGGTGCCAACGAAGATTCAATATTTTAAAAATAATTTGGTCGTCGAATGAGACCCCGTCAAGCTGACGGTGCGTTGCGGGGATGTGCTGTAAAAGCTCTGAACTGTTACTAGTCCACTTAACCAATTCAAATCCTCCACGCTGAAACATTTGAATTAGTTCAGTGGCTACGTCAACGGCGCTGTTGACGCAGGGCGCGCAGGACGCGATATCGTCCATATAAATATCTCGTTCGACCACCGAAGCAGCCAAAGGATAGGACTCCTTCTCCTCGGAAGCCAACTGACGTAGTGTGCGTAGCGCAAGAAAAGGAGAAGAGCGTAAACCAAAAGTCACACGATTAAATTCGTATGGTTGTATGTCTTCCTCATTAGAAAAGCGATAAAGAATGCGTTGAAACGCGCGGTGCGATTTTTGTACTTCAATGCTTAAATACATTTGTCTAACGTCGGCAAAAAAGGCGATGCGATAAACTCGTACGTTTAATATTAAAAATATCAGACTGTAAATTTTGCCCACTATGTAAAATATCATTTAATGAAATATCATTATCTGACTTAGCGCTTGCGTCGACTCGTCGAGTACTATTCGCAATTTAGTTGTACTTTTATCATTACGTATGACAGGGTGGTGCGGGAGATAAAAGCAAGGTTCCGTAAAATTATTCGAAACAACCAATGATAAAAAACCCTTGTTGATGTATTATTGAATGACGTCATTGTAGCGGGAGCGAAGATCGGGACATTTATTAAAAACGTCTCTCTAGGAGCGAGAAGCGTTTTTTAGCGGTTATAAAAGAATCACCTAACTTATCAGGCGTGTCCTTGAAGGGCAGGGCGACAACACATCGTCCGTTCAAATTGCGACGAGTAGTGGAATTATAAATATTCTCACATTCCTGTTCATCAGGACTTAAATAAGTTTTTTGCGGCAGCTCCTCTAACTTCCAAAATTTTTCGAGCAAATGCGTGAGCGACGTTTGACTATTATCAATACGAGTAGGATAAGAAACTAAAGAACGCGGCATGCATGTAGGAAAGTCGATATCTGCGTCTCCCATTATTATGTATCCTAGTGACGTTTCTATGGCACTCGGCGATTGCGAATTAATTATTTTATCAGTTAACAAAATTTGTAAATAAGTGTTAACCCCTAATAAAACGTCAATGTCACCTGGTGTATGGAATTGATCGTCAGCTAAACGTAAATTATTTATATAATTAATTTTCGAAAGGTCTATTAACGACTCGGGTAACTGTCCAGTTATAGTGGGAACGACTAACGGTTCAATATGATAAAGTTTATTTTCATCAAAGCGGGAGCTAAACTGCAAAGAAGTAACACCTAAAACCTTCTGCGATACTCCACCGATTCCTTGCACCTCTTTAACTGGTGTTTTATTTGAGATCGGTAGGTATAATCGTTTGCAACACTGTTTCGTAATGTAATCGCATTGCGAGCCAGGGTCCACTAAACAACGCAACAAATATTGGTGACCGTATTTAGTACGAACTTTAATCTTCGCAGTCCCCAATAATGTAGTGCAGTGCGGCGCATTACCACAATCGCGCGAAACGTTACATGACGTGGATGCATTTTTTTCTCCTGGACCTTGTTCTACCGAAGGCTGATCGACCTTATTCCTACTACTAACAAAATGAAGTAGCGTATGGTGCGAGCGGGAGCAATACCTACATCTACGCTGTGACTTACAAAAATGAGTGGCGTGTTTATTACTTAAACAATTAATACAACATTTATTTCGTTTTACAAAATTGTACCTGTCCTGTGCATTTATTTTTAAAAAATGCGGACAGACAAATAGGTGTTCGTGATCACCCGATTTACAGAAAATACATGACCGATTCGAATCTGTATTAATAAAAGTTTTGCTTATATTTTTAGCGGGAGCGGGAACAAAATTACCTTTAATTTTATGGTTGTTAGACGTATGCGAAGTATTTATTGTATGGCACAAAGCCCTATTCTGGTCATGTAAAAACTGAACCAAAGCGGAATATTTAGGTATATTTACGTTGCGACATGACATTTCGAACGACTTTACGGTATCGTTATCTAATTTTCTAAGCGCGATATTTAGAAATAGAAAATCAGATATGTCATCAACATTAAGTTGCTTAAGAGCGTTAATAGAAGCATCAAATTTATCCATAAATATTTGATAACCAGCGGATGTGTTAGTGTTTACGTTCTTCAGTTCTAACAGCTGACTGACGTAGGTAGTCGCGAGCGCACGCTCGTCGTTATATCTACGTATGAGCGCGTTCCATATCACAGAATAGTTTTCAGCGGTAGGCATTAAGCCTGAGCAGATTGATAATGCCTTATCACTAAGTTTACTAACAAGATAATAAACGCGTTCAGCATCTGTTAATTGCTGATTATCATGAACTAATGTTTTAAATTGTTGGTAGAACATAGACCAGTGTCGTATGTCACCATTAAAAGAAAGTAATTCTATGGGCGGAAGCGATGGTATAATTTTTGTAGGTAAACTATTCTGTGATTTACTTGAAGATGAAGATGGAGCGTTTAATTTGGACACTTGACTTTTAATACGACTATATAGATCATGAAAAGATTTCCACGATCCGAAATCGACTTGCGCGTTTGGATTTAATTTTAAATTTGTAACATTATAAGATTCTAACGTGTCCTTGAACTCAGTACGCAAGTATTCAAGGTCAGATGCCGTGTCAAGAAATGTGTCCTGTTCGTCTGACGAACTTAATGCACTTATAGATAAATCATAAATTTGTTGTAAACGTTCGTAAATAGAATTTCGTTTTGCAATTAATATTTTCAATCTAATTTCGTCATTTGAAAGCGTTTCAGATTCAATTTTGCCTTTAGTAGACATTTTGTCGTGAACAAGATAAATCAGTTAAAACAGTTAAGATTATAAAAATTATGTATGGCGTAATGAATGAATACGTAGGTAGTTACTAGCGAAACAACGATCGCCGGTCGCGTCGGCTCCGGCAACCACAAATATGGCGGACTTCAATTAATGAAAAATAGAATGCGTACCTATGAGGTGTAATTTCGATTACAAATATAGGTAAATAATGGTGCGAATGGTGCGAATGCGCTTTGCAAAAATAATAATATACCTACGTGAGCGGTGCGTTATTAATATGCGGGATATAAAATAATCGTAGATATAATACTTATTTGCAAAAATAAATATGAATAGGCACTTATAATATATTACATGAAATACATATGTATGCGTATTTATGAGATTAAATAATTAACCCGGGTGATGTGACCAAACTATTGGCTCGAAATGCGGCTCGACTGGACCAAAAAAAATGGAGGAATCCGGCTCGACAAGGACCAGATATTGTTGGAGAAAGGGGGGGAATGAGGGTGGTCCCCCACTGCGGGTGATGGAATTGTGGACTGTAAGTTGCGGTTTGAATTAATGGTGGAAAACCGAGAAGGATTGATAAAGGGAGCAAACGCACTAACCTTGCTTCTCTCTTCTTCTCTTGCCCGGGAACTGGTGTTGTCCTTCACACTCACTATTATAGGTACCTATTAATCACTAAACTATTAACAGCGGTGATGGTGGCGATGCGGCGAGTCTGATGACCACGTGTTAGGTGGCTTGCGGTGCGGTTGTCACTAGAGGACTTGCATACGCGTCGGCGGCGTGCGCGTCGGCGGCGGGACGAAGGCAGACTGACTTGATAGATCTTCCTGATCCATATTATGTAATAGTGCGCTTGCGGGGAAGAGAGGGAGGGTGAAGGGGAGGGAGGTGAAATGACTTAATTGGCGCGAACAGCCGGAAATCGAGATAAACCGTTTTTTACCCTTTAAAGCCCCCCCCCCTCCCCCTTCCCAACCTCAGATCGCCTCTAATTTATTTTTCCTTTAATTTTTGTTATATTCGCTACCTTTTCCAATAGGTTTCATTCTACTATAATTTTTTTTGGTCTCAAAAATTATCGACACTGGTCTACTACGCCTCAGACCAAATTAAAAAAGTAAGAGGGAACGTCCCGAACTAAAAACTGAAGCCTACAAAACTACGCTGTGTACATACACAGTTACACGCACAATACACAGTCATGTAACAAAACTACGCCATAACTTATCATTATCACACAAAGTTAAAGTCAAAAATGGCTCACGCACACGCTTATACATAAAAAAGTGGCTTTACTTTTTAGTTCGGGGCGTTCCGTCTTATTTTTTTATTTGTTCTCGGACCTACGCCTATTTTAAACTGAATGAGGTACCTATTAACTTTCTGGATTAAACTCACAAAATTATTTACAAACCATCCAGTTCGCAGTTTCCAACCAGTAGGACAGGCATATATGGGTTGATAGTGGGAAGAGAGAAATACATTTTCTACATCTTCGCTTTTTTCTTCTTCACCCATACAAAGTGTGGGCAGAGGGCGCAGAGGCCGATTACTGGTTGGGGGGCGGCGAACTAGCTGTTTTACTCTAGAATATGGAAGTTTGCTACTCTCAATAATCAAAATTTAAGGTCGGAGTTTCATACATAACAGATTTCATTGTTAAATTGACGGTCATAACTGACATTTCACGGCTTACGGAACGTGGGCTGCCCACGTTCCGTAAGCCGCTAGAGCAGCGATTGCCGCGTGGTTAAGACCGCGGTGGCGGAGATACCGGGTGCAAATCCTCACTGCGCACCTCTGAAAAAGAAATTCGTAATGTGCGCAATTTTATCACTACTCCAGGGTGACGGACAATATTGTGATATTTAGTTGATTACGATGTTTTCATCGACGTGCACGCCTGAGAGAAACTGAAAATTTCCTCGAAGTCCACCAATCCGCACTTGGCTAGCGTCACCACGCCAGTCCATCGGCTTTGGCCTAAGTCCCTTTCACTTGTTGAAAAATCAATTAATGAAATTGGACCTATTTACTCGGAATGTGCAATGACAATGCAGAGGAACACAACTTTGCTCTCACAAGTGAGAGCAAAATTTGTTGCAGACTTCTATCTCTAAGACATCGGAAAACCGTCATGCAAAAATCTTTTTGATTTCTATGAGGTAAAAAAATGGGTCCCCAAATTTGCCGCCCCGAAAATCTGCCGCCCTAGGCTCAAGCCTACTCAGCCTGCTGGTAAATCCGCCACTGTAAAAGCCTTTTTTTGTTTGAATGGAGAAGCAGACGAGCATGCAGGCCACGTGGTGTTAAGTGGTCGCTGCAGCCCATGGACATCTACATACAACCTCAAGCAAGCAAAGGCAAGTCTTGTCTGAGGTCGTATGCAGTTGCGCTGCTACTCCGGAGGCTGGTGGCCGCCTCATGTAAGTGTGACCGGCAACTGCACCCTTCCACTGAAAAAATAGAATTAGTTCACGGCAGAAGTGGGTGCAGCGGTGGTACTTCCCCGGGCGAACCATAATAGTTATAAGCTAGTCACATTGGCCCATACATAATGTTTTAAAAAATAAAGTTATGTAAAAGATTGTAAACATTTAAAATATCGCGAGCACACCAAGTCATCATTTTTACTAGTAATTAATAACATATTTAATATCATTGCTTTTCTGAAACTCTAGATACCTACACTATTAGTTATGTTTTGTCCACTTTGATAATGCTTAATAACTTTTCAGAGACTACACTTCCTATGTATTTCTTTCTAGTATTATGTATATTACCGTTACTTTAATAACTTTTCACTTCAGAAGACATTTTCTTTGAAATCCAAGTCCTGGACGACCGAGCGTTGCTCGGATAAAAACAATTTATTTTCTTGGTTTAGTTTCAAACGAAACAATAATTTGCTACGTGTTACTTAACAACGCTATTTAAAATAGCTCCCAATAAAAAAAATCGCAAAAAAAAAAACGCAATATGGTTTTAATTGAGGTTTGAACCAGGGTCTCTAGTTTCGTAGTCAGCCCACGTAACCATTCGGCCAAGGAAGCTTTAATCCAATGAACGAAGTTTTTATAGCGGTTTTTCAAATCGACATTGTCATTATTTATTTGAACGGATTAGCGGATGGCATTTGACGGCGGTCTACGCCACAATATTATTAATTCTCTCCAATAGATGTCAGGAAGAGCCGTATTTTTCAGATCATATTTATGTTGATTATCGCTGAAAATATTTTTTTATAATTTAAAATTTCTAAAAATAAAACCATGCTGGATCGATTTATCACAGCCGAAACCAGGTTACTAAATTTCATCAAAATCATTGGAACCGTTTCCGAGATTCAAAAAATATATTTAGGTATATACAAAAAATGCTCGTTTAAAGGTACCCATTAGATTTTATCTGGATATATTACAATATGTAGGTATTCATAACGTTTATTATAATAAACATCTATGTTTTCACAGTTCAAAAACAACGAAACAGCGATGGCGACAATACGATGATCTCCTTTGAAATTTGAAACTAATTGCTTACCGCCCTGAACTTAGTTTGTACTTGCCGTGCTTTACCGATGACAAAGATCACATGACCTTAGATAAAGTTGCGTCATATTAAAAGTTATAAACTGTAAAGGTTTACGCTAGCGAAACCTCTCAACAATTACTATAGTTATATTAACAAGTGTATTTCAAAGTCTCTTAGTTGGAGGTTCTCAATCTTATTTTGTACGTCTACGTACACTACGTAATCCGTACGTACGTACCTTCGATTACGATATTTTAATCGAAACTATATATTCGATACATTTTAGTTTGTTATGAATTTTTTATTGATGTAGATTACAAATTTGCTTGCGAGCCTTTTTGTGTCCCTCATCTGGACACTGCTCTCTTCTGGCCAATATTGTGAAGGTCTCGAGCCTGACTCCAATGAGGATGTAGATACGACCGATCGGAACCAATATGTAATCCAGCTTGAGATTGACAGCAGTTTGACATTGTATCGTTCTATGTGCATTCTTATTTCTTACTAGCGGCTGCCCGTGACTTCTTCCGTAGTGAACTTTAGTGTTAGATTTTTTCTAAAATAAAAGTAGCCTAAGTTACTCCTTATTACATCAGCTACCTGCCAGTGAAAGTTCTACCAAAATCAGTCCAGATGTTTCAGAGATTACCCGGAACAAACAGACAGACAGATGAACAGACAAAAATTTCAAATTTGTATAATATGCTCGTATGTACGTACCGTACACATTCATATGCATGTAGTAAAAGTGGTTATTTTTTATATTACAAACAGACACTCCAATTTTATTTATTTTTATAGATTTGAATTTAAAATCTGTATAGAGAGTTATCATAGTTATAGGCTTTTTTGACTCTAATGAACGCAGAAACAAGAAAGAAAGTCTTTATTCCAAGTCTATATTCAAATTTGTAGGAGAATTTTGTAGTGCGTTTTGAATGTATGTATAACTATGACGAACGTGTGTTAAATGGACTAAACATAAGCACAGATTAGGTACTTATTATTACTAACCATTAGTATGGTTAAGTTGTTTCTTAAAAAATGTAAATGACTAAAATTGAATTCTAAAATAAGCAAATATGAATACTATGGCATAAATCACGTGCAAAGAGAACGTGATTTTTTGCTCACAATGTAAGTACTCGTAACATAACCATGTGACATTTGCTTACTTGGGATATTATTAGTGTACGGTCGTATTTTCCTTTATATTTTGATATCCTATTGCAGTCTCCAGGGCACCACCTGTGGCCATCCAATTATTCCATCGTATCGAAAATAATTTCTTCGATACATTTGTGTCAAGAAAACTTATCTGTATAGCAATCAATTAATGAGAATGACATATAGTAATACCTATTTGAACAGCAATGCAACAATGTTAGAACTGTACGAATTTTATGAGCGTATTTATCACTGCACCTCGGTGAGGGAAAACATTGTAATCCGTTCTATTATTTTAATCTATACTAATATTATAAATTCGAAAGTAACTCTATCTGTCTGTCCGTTTGTCTGTCTGTCTGTCTGTCTGTCTGTCTGTCTGCTACGCTTTCCCGCTTAAACTACTGAACCGATTTTAATGAAATTTGGAACACAGATAGAGTGGACCTTGGGAAAGGACATAGGATGGTTTTTATACTACCTTTAAAACGGGTCCACGCGGGCGAAGCCGCTGGCGGAAGACTAGTTAATTATAAATACGAAACTGTGTATGCTTGTCTGTCAATCTATAGGTATGTCTGTATGTTCCGCTTTCACGTGAAAACCTTTTAGTGAAATTTGGAATGGAGGTAGTTCGAGACCCTGAGAAGAACGTAGGTTACTGTTTACTGCAGAAATACCTAAAAGTCACTTTGACACGGGGAAAAGAACAGAGTTGTTATTTCAGTTAATAGTTTAGACCGTGAAAACAATTTCCATAGGAATGGAGGCCGATTGAGACCCTGGAAGGGACATACACACCTACTTTTTCACTGTTTTGATATAAAATGCTAACGCCTTAAAATCTTACGCATTGTCAGTACCACAGAGCAAAGAAAAAACAATTCACATCACTACTAAAACCAGAGCTGACCGGGATTCGTGTAATAGAATATCTTTAAATTGCCGCCAGTAGGCTATTTAATTTTTGCCCTCCCCTCTTTCCCCCTACTGACCTCTGCCATGAGTGAAACGAAATGAATGTTCCAATAAATCGTATTGTATACTATTAGGATTTATTGGAAATACACTTGACAGTAGGCACTAAATTAATACTACTGAACGCACACGCCTGATCAGACCCATTCATGGACTATTCGTAAGAGTAAATACTCGTCCCATAATTTATAGTACCTGGACGACCAAGCGTTGCTCGGATAAAAACAATTTATTTTCTTATTCGCTTAGTATTACTTAATAACGCCATCTGAAATAGCTTCCAATAAAAAAACACAAAAAATAAAAAATAAACGCAATAATAATATGGTTTTGATTGAGTTTTGAACCCGGGCCTCTAGTTGCGCAGTCAGACCACGTAACTCGTAACGAATCAAATTTTTATAGAGCTCTTTCTAATCGACACTGTCATCTCTTTGATCGTCGGATTGACGAATGGCGTTTGACGGCGTTCTACGCCACAATATTATTAATACTTGCCAATAGATGTCAGGAAGAATCGTATTATTTAGTTTATATTTAGGTTGATTATCGCTTTAAATATTTTGTTATAATTTAAAATTTCTAAAAATAAAACATAGCTGGATCAGTTTATCATCCCCGACACCAGGGTACTAAATTTCATCAAAATATTTGGAGCCGTTTCCGGGATTCAAAAAATAGAATTAGGTAGATACAAGAATTGCTCGTTCAAAGGTATTATATAATATAGATAAAACACAGATATCATGGGACGCTTATTTCAGGATATTTTGGAAATCAACTCCTAACGGTGTAAGGGTTAGAGTGTTCGAACTACTCTAATCGGCGTTAACTTACCTTATTTCCTTCGAGTCGCAGAGTGGTGGTGCTGGGAGGTAGACTAGCTGGAGGGCTATCCAACTGCTTGTTGGAACAGTCCACAGTGATCAGAGGGATGATGGATCCGTCCCGGTCAGACACAACGTGCGTCATTGCACAGGCACACGGTTCTGGGCAAGTTTGACGCACCATCTGCAAAAATAGGGTAAGGTTCACGTCCATAATGTCGATCTACAGCATATTAGTATGCGTTATTTCATAGAAAAACGGCCAAAGTGAATTTTTTCTATGAATGACGAGTACCGGGACACTGACGAAAACTGACGGTAATACGGAAACGTCCGCATTACCTTCCTACATACATTTTTGAAAAGTGTTTCAATTCGATCATAAAATGGCAATATAATAACAAAAAAAACAATAAGTAACCTATACTTCAAAAAAGGAGGAGGTTATCAATTCGACTGTATTTTTTTATGTTTGTTACCTCAGAACTTTCGACTGGGTGAACAGATTTCGATGATTCTTTTTTTATTTGAAATTTTGAAAGCTGATGCTTCCCGTGTGGTCCTATCTCAATTTGGTTAAGTTCTGACGATGGCATCCATGAGAAAAATATGGCTGCAACCCTTTTTGCGTCCCACTGCTAGGCACGTATCCTTCCCCTTATTGGGGAGGTCTGGAGCTTACTCCACCACGCTGCTCCAATGTGGATTGGTGAAGATGCGGGTTAGTGGCCAACCCACTGTCAGATTCTGTTCAGATTTCAAACCGCCCATAACGCCTCCGACAAGGTTTAACGACTGTTATCTATCGACTTCGAATCCGAGATTTCCGGGTGCAGCTAAATAAAAATGACTTCAGAAAGAGGAGACTTTCGTGAAGGTAGGATGTATACTCAAGAGTCCTCAAGAGAGAGAAGCTGGATGGAGGGTCAAACTACAACACATGGAAATTCCTAATGGAACTTTATTTAGCTCATGATGAGTTGTAGGAATATACGCAAAATGAACCAGCCGAAAGTGATGCTGTTGGTAAGAAGAGAGACCAAAAAGCAAGGGCAAAGATTTGCTTATTGATAAAACCTGAATGCTTAATTCATGTGCGGAACACTAAGACAGCGAAAGAGGCTTGGACAGCACTACAAAAAGCTTTTGAAGATGAGCCTGAATAATAGCTGCAGGCTGTTGTCCAAACTGGTGAGCCTGAAATTGGAACAATTTCAAACAGTCCGATATTATGTCACTACCGTAAATGCAACGTCCTAAGAACTCAGAGATATAGGCAAAGAAGTAGATGATGAACTACTAGCCGCATTAATCTTACAAGGCCTAACTACAGAATTTCAACCTATGAGATTAGCGATGGAAAATAGTAATATGACACTTACAACAGACTTGGTGAAATTAAAATTATACCAAATGGAAGATACCTATACAGCGGGTTGAAGTAATAATCCTACAGCACTGATAATGAAACGTAACATCAAAAAACAAGGAAACAATAGTTATGAGAAGAAAAAACTGAGATGTTTCATTTGTGGAGGGCCACACAAAGCTCGCATACGCCCTGAAAATACCAGAAAGAAGAGCGAAAAGAAAAAAAGTCCTATTCATCCGCGATGATAATTTCGAAGAAAAATGATGATGACGAATGGATATTGGATTCTGGCGCTTCTAATCATATGTCTTTCCGTAGAGATTGGTTTCAGGAATACGAAAAGAGTGAATGTGTAGATGTTAAGTGTGCTGATGGAAAAGGAAAGGTTGTCTGTGAGCGTATGGGTTTGTCTAATAACGTGATGTATGTCCCAAAATTAAAAACCAATTTGTTGAGTGTGAGTTCTATAGTTAGAAATGGCAATATTGTGATCTTTTCAGAGGATGGATGCAATATTTATAATAAATATGACTGTTGAGTACGAGGTAAGGTAGTGATTAAAAGGGGTTTTTGGAAAGAGGTATTTACAAAATAAAGGACTGTTTACAGGGCACAGCGTTTAATACAACTGATAGTAATGATATGCACTTGTGGCATCGGAGGATGGCACATCTTGGTAAGAGAAATCTGCTTCTACTCAAAGATAACTTGGCAACAGGGGTAAGTTTTCAAAATAATTCTTCTACTATTGAGTGTGTACCATGTCTTAAAAGGAAACAGACAAGACTTGCTATTAAAAAGAATGGAGGTTTAATTCATGCTGATATTTATAGCATAGCATAGCATAGCATTTATAGCATAGATGATATAGAGCATCAAATCGTTTTCTGGTTTTCGATATTTTTTGACATTTATTGATGACTTTAGCAGAAAATCTTTTATTTATTTATTAAAAGAGAAAAGCGAAGTTTTTGATAAAATTAGGGATTTTAAGGCGTTTGTTGAAAATTTGAACAGGAAAACGAATAAAAAATTTAAGTTCAGATAATGCCAAGGAGTATGTAAGTAAAAAGATGAGTAATTTTTGAGAATCCATGGCATTCAATCATTCAACATCAGTTGTCAGTCGCTTACACACCTAAGCAGAATGGTGTGGCTGAGAGAGCGAACCGCACTACAGTTGAGAAAGCGCGAAGCATAAAAAATAGGTCACCAACGCTAGCTATCAAAAGCATGACACCTGAAGAAGCGTGGACTGGAAGGAAGGTTGACTTAACTATGATTCGTGTTTTTGGTTGTAAAGCCTTCATGCATATTCCTGACCAGAAAAAGGACAAATGGGATCCTAAAAGCAGAGAGCTTATACATACAGGAATATGTGATAACTCTAAAGCGTATAGATTGATTGATCCGTCCACTGGAAAACTATATAAGGCGCATGATGTCGTATTTTTCGAAAACAGAAAATATGATAAATCGAATGTGAATGCATCAAGTCAGAACTCAGAAGGAGTTTTTCTAAGAGATGTTTACATTGATAGTGAAGAAGTTGAAGGTACCAATAACGATGTAGTAGTTGAGGGTGAACCTAAAGCAATAGAAGAAGTTTCACTAGAGTATAGTCTGCCTGATGATAGGAATATTGATGATGATGAAACATTCCATGAGTGTAATGAGAACGATGAAACTTCAAGAACTGAAGATGATGTTCATATAGAAGAGAATACAAGGAGGTATCCGCTAAGGGATAGGAAACCTAAACAATTTCCTGATCACATTTTGTACCAAACGGTTACAGATCCTTTAACTGTAAATGAAGCTTTATCTCGAAGTGATAGAGATAAATGGAGAGCAGCAATACAGGAGGAGTTAAATGCTCTACATAAAAATTAAGATTTTAACAAAATAAAGAACCTACTTCAAACGGTAAAAAAAATAATTGTTCAGTACCTATTTCTTCTTGCTTATGGTAATGACTGTTAAAACTATTTTGGAGTCGGTGACCATTCAGACGAATGCTAACGAACGAATGCACACTACATTTACTAAGACAGGATATTTTACTAAGGGCCCTAAAGGGTTTGCTAAATGTTTATTTAGAATCAAAGGAGAGGAGGGGAATAGGCAGTTATAAAGCACGACTATTTGTAGGAGTATAGATTATGAGGAAACATTTTCACCAGTAGTGAGACACAGCTCACTTATAGTGTTGCTGGCTATAGCAGCTGAGATGCATTTAAACATAGATCACATGGATGCAAAAACAGCATTCTTAAATGGTGATTTAAAGGAGCCTGTTTATATAACACAACCAGAAATGTTTGAAGAGAAAAGCAAGGAAGATCATGTTTGTCTACTCAAGAGGTCATTATATGGTCTTAAGCAAGCCCCGCGTGCTTGAAATATGAAGTTAAATGCAGAGCTAGAAAAAATGAACTTTCAGAGGTCAAAAAATGAACCTTGTGTGTATGTCAGACGTACAGAGGGGAAAATTGTCATATTAGCGGCTGAGATTAGCGGTATATGTTGATGATATGCTAATTTTGTGGAACGATCTTGAAGAGATGAAAAAAGTAAAGAGGGATCATATATCTAAATTTGAAATGAAGGATTTCGGTAAAGCAGGACTTATACTAGGTATGAGGATCACTCAGAATAGTGATATTATAAAGGTGGATCAAACAAAATACATAGAGAAAATATTAAAGTTGTTTGGTATGGAAGATTGCAAGATTGCAAAGACACCGTCAGTTGCTGGACTTAAACCGGAAAAACCAGGACCTGAGCATGGTTTCCTAATGTATCTTAGTGTGTGTACAAGACCTGACATTTCACACATAGTGAGTTACTTAAGCCAATCGAACAGTTGTTATGATGAGGGGCATTGGATAGCTGCCAAAAGAGTTTTACGCTATCTTAAAGGAACAGCAAATTTTGGCCTTAATTATTTCAGAGGAAAGCAAGATACTTTCATTGAAGGCTATGCAGATGCAAGTCACGCCGATAATCTGGATAGAAAATCCAATACAGGCTATGTATTTGTAGCTCAAAGAGGAGCCATATCTTGGGAAAGTAAAAAGCAAAAACAGCACAATTCAGAAGAATATAACATCGAAGTATCTAGAATTAATCATATTGTATATTACTATTATACTTTTTATCGTATATGCATATATTACAGCAATTTTAGCTAAGGTTAAAAAGCAAGAGGTTCTCAATTAGGCTGTATTTTAAATATAAATAAAATTCCAAGAAACTTCGTGACACAACTTCCAACGTGCAAAATAAATTGGTGGCCAAATTGACCTCGGCCCAAAAAAGGTTAACAAATAAATCTCCTGATAACACGATAAGACCCACTCTTATTTACGTTTCTCGAATGAAATTAGAGGAGATTTCTCTTACTTTTTTGTTTCCAAAAGCAGGAAATTTTACAATGTCATAGACTTAGCATATCTCAAAACCGTTATATTTTTTTATCCGTTTTACGGCATTGGACAAAATCCTTGCAGCCATTCAGTATTTTTGAATCATTATTCAATATTGGCATCGCAAACTCTGCGCATATGACGCACAGCGTCAAGTATAATTTTTGCATCACTTAGTAGTCATAGAAAAAGTCAGTAAGTCGTCAGTTACCAGTCATGTACATATATCCTAAGTCTACGGTCTAGTCAGGTTAGTCAGATGTTCAAGTAAAGCGATGGCTAGTTTACCAGAACGTGTCCGATGGAGTTATGGAGGCAAGTCGAAAAAACATGTTTTCGCGCTGTTATTTTATTTCACAACACTAGTGCACTTTAATTAACCTATATCGAACAAAACGTCATCATCTTTATCCGACATAGCTCAAAAATACACCAAAAAAATAATAACAAAACAAGAGGACAACATATTGTGTTTTGCCAAAACTCCCTGTTGTATGTAGGTACATATACAACAGTAAATAGTAACTACCGTTTTGACTTTACCCTATGGGTAAGGTTAGGATACAGTAGTATATTCTAGTATATCCTAGGCCTATGACGTTATCTGTCTAAAGTAGCTACATATACCTACAGGATCACAGATATTTAATATTTTAAATAATATGTATACCCAATAGGCGTATTAAATATTTATTAGAACGATCAAACTGTCAAATACGTCAAGAAATTTAATCGCAATCCCTATTTTAATAGGTATCTCAAAGATAAAAGATCCAATTTCACGAAGGATGACTGCATAGATTGACGAGTGTTAATACTTTTGATTTTTGATTAAGTAAGTACCTTAGAAAGAAATTTATTTTAGGAAATCGCAGATGTTAGAAAATTAAAGTACGTTTTGATCATAGCCAAACTTTTAAGTAAAGATTGAGACAAACAATAATTAAAACCATCAAGGGTCAAGAAAGAAATGGAGCATTAAATTTATAACGTTTTCATTGGACGTGTAGATTTCATGAAAAGATTTTTGTGTGTCCTTGTTGCGCTACTTGAGATTCAAAAAGAGAAACAAACTATTAAGTAAGGCTGCATTCATTCAAAGATCAAATACCTATTCACGTTCAAATAATTAAACAGACTTTACTTTAACGTTGTTACCGAAAACTACCATGACTTTAAATAACTAATAACTTTAAATTAAATGTATTTGCAGCTATTCCATTCATCTATCAGTGATTTATCGTCAGCATTCAGTCGTCTGTCCTCCTAGTTGGCTCTAACAAAGCTTTTTGCTATACAATTCTTTGTTAGCGATTAAAATAAATATTATTATTGCTATCCTCTTCAGAATCAGTTTAAATGTATTGTCATCACAAGTTTTTTACAAGCAACAGAACGTAAACAAAGGATAATTAAAAATTTGGAAATAGCCTTACGCTCAAAAATTTGCCATCGTTATCAGTTTCCAAAAATAATGTTTGCTTCGTTTGGATCCATTGCCAGTAACATGTCATTGTCATAAAATGAGGAAAAGCGAGCAGTTTTTCACTCACAATAATTGGGAGGGCCGACGTTTCACTGCGCTCAATCTTTTGTTTCGTTTTATTTACGGTAGGTATCTAAATCTCATATTTACAACGTTTTCTATAGAATTTCATAAGGAGTAAAAAAACGCTGATACAAGTTAAATATGCTCGGTCAACTATATTACAATGTACCGACATTTTTATGAATATTTAATTCCGATATATGTATACTCATTGATTTTTTTTAATTATTTTTATTTGTATCACCTTAAAATAAGGGTTACAGGTTAAGACTTAATGCCTAATTGCATTCTCTGCCAGTCAACCCTGGGTGATGGTGAGAACTTACGGTAGGCAGGAAAATGTGTGATTAAAAAGTTATCTGTATAAAAATAATGAAATCAAATAAATAGTTATATACATACATACATACATACATACAAACAAAGCATACATAAATATACAACTATTAATGCCAAAAAGGTGACAGACATGATGCCAACTTATGACTTATGATATGACTCATTCATTACTCTCATTAGTTACTTGCTAACAGATGTTTACTTGCGTACCATAACAACTCCTTAAATGTAGACTTTGTTCGCGCCTTCTTGATAGTTTCGGATTATACTATTTATTGATTCTATATACTTATATATATTTATATGCAGAAATAGTATATAAGAAAGACTTCATGAAATAAATTAAATAGAATAGAATGGTGGATTATTTTATGATTTTTGTGCTTGTATTGCAAGATCTGATATTTCCAAAACGGACTGTATAGCATACAGCTATTTATATAACTCAAATAAAGATAGTTAAAGTTATAAGTAAAGATAAACTGAATAAATATAATCGTATAACTTTAGTCCCCTTCATCTATTCTTACTAGAAAACCTTAAAGGGCAAAAGTCCCGTGTTTTTGTAAAGTCTGTCTTCCTTCGTTACGTGCTCTGAAAATTACATTAAAAAGACAGAGGAATCTTTCCTTTAAAAATACAGATATTTTGAAAAAAAAAATACGAAAGTGCTATTTTATATAATGCGTATGCTTGAGTAAAACAATGGCATGTCAAAGTCATGACTTTGACCTAGAGTTTTAGGATTTTTATACCTAGAGTTTAATATGTCAATCTAGTATCGAACTATCAATCTACTATCTAACTAACAAATATATTATCTATCTGAACAATTAATTTAATCCAATTAGTCCATAACAAATATACATGTAAGTCACTAGCCATAGTTAGAAATAATTAGGAGATAACAATGTTTACAAAGCTTTCAAATACGAAGATAAGAAATGCCATGCCGCCTTATCAGTGGTGTAAAACCACTTTCGGTCTGTCTATTTTTAGTGCCGACAACTCTTATCAAGCTATTTTGTTTATCAATACATCAACTACGACTGCATTGTAGTTGTAAACTTTGGTCATTTACCATCATAGATAAATGGTCATTATTTGACTATGTTATCGCATTCTTGAGACATTACGGATAACAATAGATGTTTACTAGTTAATGACATTATTCAGTGTTATACGCGTAGAACTATAGTCCGGCCAACGAGACGTGATAAAAAATGTAAACAAAGTTTCAGGGGTTCAAAACATTTTTATTTGAATAAATTATAGGTATACATAGCATATACTAGCGACCCGGCCCAGCTTCGCTCGAGCGATTAAGTGATATACATTAAAATTTATTTTACAAAAACCCATTTAAGTACTAAAGGCAAAAAATAGATGCGCGATGAGAATGCGCGCCGGGGGATGTTATGATTTATGGTAAAACAAAATATCATCTTCTAAAGTATTTATTTGATTACATTTTGTACAATTTTAATCTGAATTGATGAAGCTAATTAACGTTTTTATTTAGATAAGGATTAATACATGCGTACATGTATAGGTTGTCTACATCGCGGGCCGCGGCTATTATTTATGACTGTACATAACTATAATTGCGTTAGTAACATAAAGGATGGTTCGAGACGGGCCTATTGTATTAGGAAGTTCGGGAAAATTCTAGAGAACCGTGGGTAGCCGTATGTAAGAATGTAAGGCACGCACCGGGCCGCGACAGGACATAGTTTAGTTCCGGAAGTGAAATCAAAGCGATCACTCCAAGCAACAAGGAAGAATTATTTCGACGACTACAGCGAAGATATTTGACTATAGTGATTGTGCTTAATGATTTGGATTCTGTTGAGTGGATTTTTGTATAAGGAGACAATAAACAACTTCTACGTTGCAATCGGTATTTTATTACCCATAGGGCGTAACAATATTTACATCACGTTTTTGCCAGTTTCGTTATAACTGGACAAGTCAGTAAGTCGTCAGTAATCAGTCAGTCAAGTCAGTCATACATTCAAGTAAAGCGATGGCTTTTTTTACCAGAATGTGACCAATGGAATTTTGGAGGCAAGCTATATAAACATATTTTTGCACTGTTATTTATTTCACAACACTCATGCACTGTAATTAACCTATATCGAACCAAATGCCATCAAATTTATCCAATATTACTCAAAATTATACCAATAACATGAAAATAAAACAAGAGCACAACATAATGTCTTTTTCGACTTCCCGTCAAAACGCGACCAAATGTTGACAACTGTGGTACTGACTGCTTTCCTGTACCACGAAACAGGCAACAAAAGCTGTCGTTGACTAACTGACGCCATTACTGCATACGTGTGATAAGGACAGAGATAATAATTGCTCGCTCTCCCAATAGTAACTTGGTAACGGTCCGTTTGTTTACATTCTTTATCTCGTCTCGTTGGCCGGAGTATAGAAGAATTGCTACCGTATCTGCAGTGAGAAAAACGAATTATGTAGTTTGCAGTCCGTTTTGATTTCCACGTGTATCATCCTTCAGAGCAGCAGTCCAACTTTTTAGGGTTCCGTAGCCAAATGGCAAAAAACGGAACCTTTATGGGTCTGTCTGTCCGTCTGTATGTCACAGCCACTTTTTTCCGAAACTATAAGAACTATACTATTGAAACTCGGTACGTAGATGTATTCATTCTGTGAACCGCATTAAGATTTTCTTTTCACACAAAAATAGAAAAAAGCAATAAATTTTGAGGGTTCCCCATAGGTACTTAGAACTGAAACTCAAAAAAATTTTTTTTCATCAAATTCAAATTCAAATTATTTATTTGCAAGAACATAGTAAAGTTATAATATAGGTCTTAAACATTAATATACCAGCTCCATATGTTCTACCCTAGCGGGTGTGCAAAACATCTAATTCACTACTACTATATATAATTATTTTGTCAATCTAATAAACAATATTCACTCATTTTAATAATTATCAGCACAATAATCCAATTCAACGCTAAAAGCGATTGTTAAAATGTTAAAACTATTACATATATTTGATAATTCATTTTTACATTGCAATTTTTTATTTTATTTGTCAAACCATTTAATAGATAATTTTAATTATGTATTATTTTACAAGATTGTTTATGTCAAATTCATGATGCATGTTATAACTTTTACATATATTTGATTATTCATTTTTACATTGCAATTTTTTATTTTATTTGTCAAACCATTTAATAGATAATTTTAATTATGTATTATTTTACAAGATTGTTTATGTCAAATTCATGATGCATTTAATGTCAATTTTTAATACCAATTTATACAAAAGTTACGAAATATTATACGATGTCAAACATAAAATATGCATACAGTAATAATATTAATTTACAGCAAAATAACTTAGTCAAAATTGCATTTAAAATATTCATTTAGGTCATAAAAATTCCACTGAAGAAGCCACATTTGCAGTTTTCTTTTAAATATGTGTAGCTGTAAATCCTTAAGGAAATTCGGTAAATGATTATACACTCTTATAACAGATATATGAGCATTTTTTTTTAGCATTTGAAGTCTACAGCTTGGAGTATATATTTTGTATATATTTACGTTACGTCTTGTTCTTTGTGTTAAAGTATTTGAATTTAGGGTAAAATATTCTTTGTGCTCCCTTACAAATATGCTTGCCGCTTTTATGTACATGCAAGCAAGAGTTAGAATTTTAAGCTGCGTAAATAATGGGCGGCAACTATCCAATGGCCCAGCACCACATACTGCTCTGATGGCTTTTTTTTTTAATTTTGAAAGCTTTTGTGACTTCAACAGAGTTTCCCCACATCAACAGACCGTATGATAAAGTTGAGGCAACATAGCCATGGTACACCTTAAGTGCTGTTTCCTGCGATACAGTAAATCTTAGGCGCCTGATAGCATAAATAAATTTAGAAAGTTTATCACATACTGTCATAACATGATGTTTCCATTTTAAATTTTCGTCAATAGTTACTCCTAAATATTTGATGCTACTCACTACTTCTATTTCCTGATTCTCGAACCTTACACTGATATGTTTTTTCGGAAGACTACCTGAGCGAAATTGAACAATTTTAGTTTTTGTTACATTCAGTTTTAGATTATTGTCCAAAAGCCATTCGTTAACTGCGTTTAATGTTTTATTTACTTCTACATTTAAAGTGTCTAAACTAAAACTCTTTATGATAAAAGTCGTATCATCTGCAAAAAGAACCGTTTTGTGTTCAGTTATATTGGGTAGATCGTTGATATATAGAAGAAACAAAAAGGGACCCAATATACTGCCTTGTGGAACCCCAAGACTGTTGTGTTTTTCCGAAGATCTACAAGTGATTTTTTTGCCATTTATCACTTTTGACACCTCTGTATATTGCCTTCTATCGGAAAGATAAGTTTCCAACCATTGGAGAGCTTGACCACGTATACCATAATTTCCTAGCTTTTTTAACAATAACTTATGATTTACAAAATCGAAAGCCCTGCTCATATCTAGAAACAAAGCTGCTACGTGACTTTTTTCATTAAGTGCTTCTGAAACATCTCTGACTAGGTTATAGCAAGCTAACGTAGTAGACTTATTTTTCAAAAACCCAAACTGTTCACTTCTAACTAGGTATATCGTGTTTTGTTGTATACGCAAGTAATCGCCTCAGCATAGCTTTCTCAAAAATCTTTGAAATAACTGGTATAAGAGCGACAGGTCTATAGTTTGAAATGTCTTGCGGATCATGTTTCTTGTACAAGGGTTTGATGACTGATAGTTTAAGTACTTTAGGGAAGACCCCTTGTTCAAACGAGCAATTGATAATATGGCATAATGGTTCACAAATTAGGTTTGCGCATTTTTTAATAATTTTTGTATTGATACCGTCATGTCCAACTGAATTTGTAGTTTTCAAAGATTTTATTATAGAATTAATTTCCTTAGCGTCTACTGGCGTCAAGAATATAGAATTATAATCCCATCAAACCCATACGTGTCAAAAATGATATTGAGGTTTCTAATATCATTTTTTTCTAAACTGAATAGTTTGCGCGAGAGACACTTCCAAATTGGTAAATCGTGTGTCGTGGGTACCATGGACACACACAAAGCCAGAAATACAAACACCCAGACCAAGAACAGAAATTTAAACTCATCATTTAAATTTCTGTTTCGTCGGGAATCGAACCCGGGATCCTTCGATTAGCAGTCCGGCATGGTAACCATTGCGCCACTCAGGTCGTCTATAAATTTTGGTTTAGTAAGGCAAATAATAGACATCTTACAACCATCAGTTGATGTTAGTTCTATCAACACATCAATAATTTTACAATATAAATAGAGCTATACTACAGGCCACCAATCCGCACTTGGCCAGCGTGGTGGACTATGGCCTAAAGCCCTCTCACTTGTGATAGGAGACCTGTGCCCAGCAGTGGTACAAAAAAAAACTACAGGCTAGGTATACTTATATCTCTATTGTGTCAATTGTCTCACGAACACGAATCAAATAATAGCCAATATGTAATTAAAAGGCAAATTGAAACCAAATATTTTTAAACACGAAGAGAAGCAATTTTATAAATCATCAAGATATTGTTTGGCTATAGATATTGTTTGGCCATGGTCGTCTGATATGAAAACTTTCATGAAAGACATGTCTTATTGTAACCAGACCAATTCTATCCTCGAGGGACCAGAGAGCTGGCGCCTATTTTTCCCAATAAGAGCTTACTTGATCAGAGGGAAAATGCTGTCAGCGTTCTGGACACAACTACTCGGTGGCTCTTAGGTGGAATTTTCTTTTTACAATTAAATGTATGTATTTATTCTTATTATATTGTTATGTACACGCACCATGTAAGTGTACATTTCATAGTTGTTCCTTATTGAGTCCCTCTTGCGCAATGATCGCGCAATAACCTTTTGACCTCCTATTCCTAAGAACTAACTAATAAAGATATTGCGACACATGCGGTAAGCAAACCCTTTAACGTTTTGCTAAAAACAAACCTATAAATCATCGCGATATCATTCCTTAGAAGCAATTAAGATAAAGTATTTCAATTACAAAAATTCGGCAGAACTCGATGATAACGATGACCCTAAAGGCCATCCCTACCATCTCGTCCACGATATAAATGCGCACACCCGAATTAGGGAGACACATTAACCATTCAACCATTCGATTAGATCAATCATTAATCTAGTATCATTAGTAGAGTTACTGGGTATTAGCGTCTCACCATCTTGTATTGTCAACAATAAAGGGAAATTAATCCAAGAAGATATTGGCGTTTTAATCAGACACCAAATTCCCTCCCGGGACATAACAAAATTTGGTGTGAGAAGTGGGATGTGCGCACTCCACTTCGGAAGAATCTTCAATTAGCAAGCTTTCGAAGAGAAACGGGGGGAGTCTCCAGACCTTGGCGCACAGAAGAACAAGTCTCAGGGAAGGAAATCTTCAGACAAGTAAATCAAGTGGCAGCCTACAAGACTCTGACACAGAAACAAGAAGTTCCTGGTAGCAAGTCAATAGAGGCGTAAGCAAGAGTCGACATACCACGATCGTGTCCAGCCATATAGACCGACAACGGGACCCAGCGGCGATCAACAGTGACTCTACTATTTCAGCAGTTCCAAAGCAACCGGCGAGCGACATAGGAGGCGTCAGCTCCGTCACTATTCACGTCACTAGCTAAATGCCAAATTTCAGCTTTGTAGGTCTTCTAGAAGTGGTCAAACATTTTGATGAGATGTCAGTGAGTACATGAGTCAGTGAGTACCAAATTTAATATTTTCTCGAGTCTATAACTTTTTTTCTGTAATAGCTACAATATTGAAACTTTTTATTCAAAGTATATTAAATGGTGTTATTATGTCCGTAAAGTTTCATCCAGATCTATTAATCAGGTAAGAACATACAGGGGGGTCAAAAGTGGCTCGAAGCGGTTCGGGTAAATAGTGCACGGTGTGCGCGCGGCCTGTGCTTAGAACTTGTCCGGCGCACTTTCGTGCGCTTTGATAATTGAATAATTGTCATATTATAAAAGTAAGTTAGTCTAACCCTTTATTGTTTGAATCAAATTATTTTTATAGAAAATCTGTAATCGATTAATCTTTATACTATTGTAAACAAACTTTGTAACTACGTTCATACCTTGTAATTGAAATCATTGAAATTTGGATTGTATTCAATCAGTAACTTCTGTATTAATCTTTCTAATATTTTGTAAACGATTCGTTACTCTCATTGTTTATTTTAACGGGGGAGGTGTTATGTACACGCACCATGTAAGTGTACATTTCATAGTTGTTCCTTATTGAGTCCCTCTTGCGCAATGATCGCGCAATAACCTTTTGACCTCCTATTCCTAAGAACTAAATAATAAAGATATTGCGACACATGCGGTAAGCAAACCCTTTGACGTTTTGCTAAAAACAAACCTATAAATCATCGCGATATCATTCCTTAGAAGCAATTAAGATAAAGTATTTCAATTACAAAAATTCGGCAGAACTCGATGATAACGATGACCCTAAAGGCCATCCCTACCATCTCGTCCACGATATAAATTCGCACACCCGAATTAGGGAGACACATTAACCATTCAACCATTCGATTAGATTAATCATTAATCTAGTATCATTAGTAGAGTTACTGGGTATTAGCGTCTCACCATCTTGTATTGTCAACAATAAAGGGAAATTAATCCAAGAAGATATTGGCGTTTTAATCAGACACCAAATTCCCTCCCGGGACATAACAATATTTATCCGTATTATATTTATCCTTATTGTTAAAAGTATTTAGTTTAGTTTTTTATTTCATTGTAGCACAATAGCCATACATAGATGGCCATGTAATATATATTTATAAAAACAGTCAAAGGAAAATAAAAAGACTGAGATTCAAATATTGTTGTACTATAAAGTATAAATAAAGCACGATAATAATGTAAAAATACAGAGAGTATTTAAGAAATACCCCAACAAGCTTTAAACCTTTCAGGAGATCTTAGTTCTGCGGTTATATTTGTATGTCGTTACGAATTATCCCTTATTGCATTTTTAAGTAGCTCTGATTCCTCGAAATCTTACCTAATCTATATATTTCTTAAAGAATTTATTATTGACCAAAATAAATAATTTAGGCCATACCTACTTAATATTTCTTCAAGAATTTATTTATTAGGGTAACCATTGATAACAGGAATTGCTCTCGGAATTTTAGGGTTGTAGGTTGTAATAGAAGGGTCGCTTAATAACAAAAAATCCACGCTATCAATTGTCCTTTCTGACGCAGAAGAATCTAATAATGGACCATTTTTAGGATTCATAAGTCCTTAATCCTGACGTTTTTCAGGATACTTAATACAGAAATTAAAAACTAATGTGGTAACAACCAGACTTCGGTTGGAACGAAAGTGTTCTTTAAATGCATGTGTTGACCAATGGGGCTTCCATTAATTAATTAGAATGACTGGCGAAACACCTGCATTGGAGCAGCGTGGTGGAGTAAGCTCCAGGCCTCCCAAATAATTGAGAGAGCTCCGTGCCATCATGCCGTGCAATGGGACGCAAAAAGGATTGCAGTCAAGTCATGAATAAAACAGAATTCATACTACATATTTCCAAATAGAGACTCAAAGAATTGACATTTAGTTATTTTATAACAACCAAGATATTGAAAAAGTAAACATAATAAAATTCATGGGTATAAACTTAAATTAAAAATCACATTGATAGGATTTGCTCTAAAAATATTCAATTTAATTAACCATTATGGAGGCTCCTTAAAATATGTAGCAAATCAACAGCATCAAAAGCTTATCATCCATCCATCTAACCAACAGATTTTATAAGTATCCAGTTGGACATAGGTCTCCCTCGGTTCGTTCTTACGCCCTCTCAATCCAGCGACTTCCCGCTGTCTTCCTCAGGTTGTTAGTCAACCTGGTTGGATCGCAACCTGTGCTCCTTTTGCCGAGACGAGCCATTTGAGGAACTTTCTTCCCCATTGGTTGTCAGTCATTTTAACAATATGGCCTCCCCATTACTTCATATGATCATTGATCATACATTTGCAGTTTTTTTTAACATTTTTCCGCAAATCTCAGATACGGAATCCTGCTTTAGGGAAACTCGGTAGATTTTTACAAAGCATTTATAGCACAAAAGATACTTAATATTGTTACGCGCTATAGGTAATAAAAAGGAAGAACTGTACTATCCGTCGCCCGGAATTTTGTATAGGGCGGGGGTGGGGGTGGAGGAGGGGGGATCTACCCTCCTTCCCCTATCCTAGACCGCGGAAACGCGTAGTTTTTAAATTATGAAAAAAAATTGTCAAAAATTATTAAAGCAAAAACTAGCCTATGCGTCACTTAAGACGCGGAATATAGGCTTTTAAGGGGGGCGGGGAGGGGCTCTCTACCCCCCTTCCCCTTTGCTAACATAATTTTTTTTGGAAAATATAACTATGCAAAAAAAAATTAATTAATTTATCGTACCTGGACGCCCGAGCGTTGCTCGGATAAAAACAATTGAATTTCTTGGTTTACTTTTAAGCAAAACATCCATTGACTTAGTTTCCATCATTTTGAAATACCTAGTCCCCAATTTACAGGGAGTCTTTCTAGAAGTAGACCTCCCCCCCAAAAAGTTTGAAGTCGAAATTCCGGGCGACAGATAGTACAGTTCATCCAATAAAAATGCCGTTTGTAGCGTAGAAGGCGTATAATGTCTCCTTTTTACAAAAATCCACTCAAAAGAATCCAAATCACTAAGCACAATCACTATAGTCCAATATCTTAGCTGTAGTCGTCGAAATAATTATTCCTTGTCGCTTGGTAAAGATCGCTTCGATTTCACTTCCGGAACTAAGCTGCGTCCTGTTGCGGCTCGGTGCGTGCCTTATATACGGCTACCTATGGTTCTCTAGAATCTTCCCGAACTACCTAATACAATAGGCCCTTCCCGAACCTTCCTTTATGTTACTACGTACTTATGTACTGTCTTATGTAGTCATAAACAATTGCCGCGGCCCGCGATGTAAAAAACCTATACATGTACGCTATAATAATATAGGTACGTACTCGCCGCGGATCTCCAACTATATAGAAATCGTTGTTTTTCTTATCACTTACTTTTCGAGAAATTTCTTCTCTGTTCGATAGTAGTTATACCTGTTTATGAATTTTTGGGGTTTTGCTGTAAGACGCTTTGTTTTCGACATATAGGTACTCAAGACTCAAAGTCGTAACAATATATTATAGTATTCGCCTTGTAGCTAATACTAAACGTTGACAAGCTGCAAACCGTACTGTATCTCGGATAAAATTAAAAAGTACTTTTTTAATTTAATCTTCATTTTATTTTCATGTACGAAGTCTATCTATAAAGACACTTCAAAAAAATTTAAAACGATTTTATTAGCTTCAGTCGTATTTTCATATGTGATGGAAACTTTGAACATGATTTTGACGTATTTCAAGATGTCTGATTAATTTAAAACCTTGCACGCTTATCAAGGACCGATCACAATGCATATGATAATATATCCCGACATACTAGTCCTTCAGAATTAGCGGTTTGTTTCTCTTTGGGCTCCTGCTTCTTTTCTCGGATGACATAGCCAGTTTTCACGCTTTTATAAAAAAACCAACTAAAAGCAAAAACACAATTTTGTGAAAAAATAAACTAAAAATTTAAAATATATTTTTTATTATTTTTTCCTTGTACGACGAATATTGTAAATTCCTAACTCGTTATCTTTACCGATAATCAAGTCAGCTATGAGGTCAAGAATTGATACCAAATGTGCGTAAAATGTATTTGGTAAATGTGGGAGACTGTATAAATACCTACCTTAACACTATTTACTAGATTTCTGAAAATAAAATAACTTCATTTCATTTCATTTTCTGGGGAAAATATTATATTCCTATGGAAAAAACGTGTAATCCACGCGGCCGGAGCTGCGGGCAGACAGGTAGTCGTTAATTTATTGAATCCGAGTTATATTTACAATTGTTTTTATTAAAAAGATGATAACCTAGTTGAATAATTTATCGCATGAATGCTTTAGCTTTGAAGCAAGGTAAAATTTGTTTGAATTAACTTGGCGACTTCTCAAATTGAGTTAGCCTACAATTTTATCCACTTTAAATCAAAGTACCTCTGTATAACGAACCTTAAGTTCTAAAACTGCGCAAAATTTAGGAACTAATAAAATTTCAATAGCAAAATGGTTTTGGGTCTCAAAGGGAAGAAAGGGTTGTTTAATTTTATTATAGCGGTTAAAACTTACATGTAGCGTTAATGAGTAATTGTTTGTGTTTACGCACACAAAATAGTTGTTAAAAAAGTTTATATTGGCATCTGTGGAACGTTATTTATTAAAAGAAGTCATCATCATCACCATTTCAGCCTTTCATAGTCCACTGCTGGACATAGGCTTCCTCTAACGTTCGCCACTCCTCCCGGTCTCCTCTTCTTTAGGTCATCAGTCCACCTGGTTAGAGGGCGGCCTGTACTCCTTTTGCCAAGACATAGTCGCCATTCGAGGACCTTTCTTCCACATCGGTTATCGGTCCTCCTAACTATTTGACCTGCCCATTGCTACTTCTACTATGTCTTTTAAAGAAAATTTTTAAGTAGTAAATATTCTGACATATTCTGACATTTACGAAAACATTATGTACCTATGTACGTAAAAACAAAGAAAAATTCACTACCATATTGGACTTGTCTTGTGACTTGGCTTGACTTGACTTGTGTTGGTATAGTCCTAATTGTGTCTCCACTAGGAACGGCCACAAGCTGGCATTTCCGAAATGCCGGCTTCATAAAAAAGTCATTCTTTTATTGGATTCCATCAGGATATATAATAAAATCCCAATAAAGAATTAATTCCTGCCTTTAAAAGCAGTCAAACAATTCCTCTGCCGCTAGACTTACTATAACACTTAGGACTAACTTAATGATAAAGGAGCGTGGGAATGAGTCTCGCTCACATAAGGCTATTTCTTCATAGAATGTATTAGTTTTAGTAATTACTCGCATCTGTAAGAAGGTGGAAGTGGGTTGATAGTGTCTCACACCATCAGCTGTCACATGTGCCTATTATCGACCCATAGCCATTCTGTTATCGCAAATATATAAATGTACTTTTTTAAAAGAGCTATATATACTGGGATTTTTTTCTGTCGCTTCTTTTTCTCTCAGCTCAACATCTGCAGTTAATCCCACAAGAACGTGCTCCCTATAACTTGAAAGTTGAGTCTCTGTGGCCTGTGGGTATCGACGACTGGTATTTTCGAGCACAGTGGTCTAAGAGCTCAGGATGCAACGGTCTTAACCGTGGCTGTCACTTTGAACCGATTTGCAATAGCAACGTGCAGTCCGGCATCTAACATTTGTCCTAAGCGCAGCGCTACTTACGCGCGCTCGTTATCTCGTTACCTATTCTACGGGATCATCGCGTGACCTCGTTTCATCTCAAATTAAAAACAGGAAATTGTGGGTGATTTTTGACGTGATAACGTCTTTAAAATCGTTTTAGTCGGGTGACATGTTCAGAAACTTGTGTCACACCAAAACCTCACGAGCGCGATCGCAGGTATAACTAGAGAGAGACGGACCGATCTCCCGTCTCATCTCGAACGCTGCCAGTCATTCCGTGAAACTTGTCACGCGGAATCCTCACGAGCGGAGGCTGGCATAGCGTTCGAGTGAGTGGACCGATCTTCCGTCTCTCTCACTCTAGCGGCATACAAACGAATGGAGATTTTCTCGTGCGGACGTTATCACGTAAACATCTCGATCGTAAACCTACTTTACAAACCATTTGCCGTTTTTTATTGGCATAAAGAAATAAAGGGTTCCATTGGTCTTAAGCATATTATACATACATAAACAATACATGATACATAAGCATGGAAATACAAAAGATTTTTTTTCTTCACTACAAACTAATACACACTCTTACAAACTACGATGTTCCGATGTGCCGTGAAAATTATAAGCTAAGACAAGTTTTTTTTCAGACGCTTAGAAGTAGGTGAAAATGAAAGCTACTTAATATAAGCGTGTTAAAAATATAAAACTGTATATTTGTTTCATTAAGTACCTTAGGCCGCGAACTCATATTATTGTACGGGACAAGCCATACGATATGTATTGTAAAGCAAAACTGCTGCGCTTTGCATTCGCGCGGCCTTTATATATTTCCAATAACCAATTAAAATAGGTGTGTGTATTAACTACTCAACTAGTAACTACTCAAGCGAGACGTTTTATTTCTCCCTCGCCACACTCACCTAGGGAATTTCTAAACATACAAGTGCTTAGGACTAAACAATCGGAAAAAGTGTAAGGCCAATTAACAGACTATAAACCTATACGTTTTATTTCTCCCTCGCCACACTCACCTAGGGCTAATACCCAGCCCTTACATTTTTTGGTCCTTCGAGCCGGATTTGAACCAGCGACCTATGAATCTAATGGGGGCTCGCTCTAATATGGGCTAATACCCAGCCCTTACACATATAACATTGTGAAGACTGAAGCAGAAGGCAGGGTCTCTACACAGTGTGCTATCTGTATTTGAAAATAAAGAAGCATTAATATCTCCATCAACCAACGTGTGTGGATGAGCCCGTACGCAATAAAGAGACGCAAAAAAATGAGTTAAATTATGGTTGGTCCATTTAAAAATGTTCAGCATCATACATACCACGACGGGACAACCCGCGTGGCGCAATGTTTACCATGCCGGACTGCTAATCGAAGGGTCCCAGGTTCGAATCCCGGCGAAGCAGAAATTTCAATAATGAAACGGCTCCAAAGATTTTGATGAAATATAGTATCCTGGTTTCGAGGATAATAAATCGATCCAGCTAGGTTTTATTTTTAGAAATTTTAAATTATAAAAACATCTATTCAGCAATAATCAACTTAAATATAAAATTAAAAATACGACTCTTCCAGACATCTATTAGAACGCCGTCAAACGCCATCCTTCAATCCGACTTTCAAAGAGATCTATAGAAACTAGAGATGTCGATTAGAAAGAGATCTATGAAAATTTCGTTCATGGAATTAAAGCTTCCTTGGCCGAATGGTTACGTGGACTGACTGCGGAACTAGAGGCCCGGGTTCAAACCTCAATCAAAACTATATTGCTTTTTTTATTTTTTGTGATATTTTTTTTTTATTGGTAGCTATTTCAGATGGCGTTATTAAGTAACACTAAGCAAATGAGTGTTTCGTTTGAAATTAACCCAACAAAATAAATTGTTTTTATCTGAGCAACGCTAGAAAATTTAAGTTGACTATAATATTATCAGAAGAAAACGCAATGTATTTTTTTACTTTTCAGTGCATTTTAATTTGTTTTGGAATAGTTTTCTTTTGAAGTCATTTTTTTTTGTTTTAGTTAAAATTTTTGTTTATTTTCTTACCTGTTGAAAATATTAATACCTAAAGTAGGTATTAATATTTTTACTACAATTCCTGATCTTTTTTTTAATAATTGTTTGAGCATATTTTTCGGTAATTCAATTAATTTTTATTATTTGAAATAAGCAACTAATTATATCTTACCCGTATGATATCCATGACTTTGTGGAGCGGTTTCCCTCTGTACAGCTGCTGGTGGCAGACAAGCTGGTAGTAGTCGACTATGAGCCTCCTGATCGTGCTGTTGTCTTGTTGCACCGCCAACCAGTCCAGCCCACCATCGCTGCAGTCCCATTTATTGTCTAGAATTTAAATTTAGAACCTTAATAAACCTTTTTTTTTTTTTGTTTTCGAGAAAAACATTCAATAGCTTCCCATCAGGGAGTTATAGAGGACTTCGGGATATCAGCGAAACGCATCGTGGTGCACAATTGGGCCCATCTTGGGGGAGAGCTATGACTTCAGCTGCTTACAACACCGTGCGATCACGCACACAACCCAACCTTAATAAACCATGCGACGCATAGGCCTGGGCAGGTGTAGGGCCTTATTGCATCAGCAATATTGAGCGCGGTCAAAAGTTTGACAGGTAACCAAGTTATAGTGCTTCGGAGACCAATAAAAATATTCCAATACTGGACTTTTTTTGTGATCAATCATCCCTCGTGTGCCCGTCTGTTCGTCTGTTGAGACACCCATCATTTATTCGCCTAACCATGTCTCCGCCTATCCATCAATCCATCTATTCGTCCTTCCTTCTACTATACTTTTACATCCCTTCATCCTGTCTGTCTATCTATATTTCGCACAGCGAATTCAAAGCTTAAAAGAAGAAGAAAGCTAATAGAAAAAAAGCTAAAAAAACAATTAATAAATTGATATCCTTGAGAAGATCCCTACAATTTTTAGAAATAAAAGCCAAACTTTCTTTATATTTTAACTAGCGGCCGCCTGTGACTTCGTCCGCGTGGACTTTGGTATAACGCATAGCATGATGTTATTTAATAGCCTATAGCCGTAGTATTATTTATTCTTATGCTATAGCCTGCCCCAATAATTGGACTGTTCAACGCAAAAATATTTTTTCAATTCGAACCAGTAGTTCCTGAGATTAGCTCGTTCAAATAAACTCTTCAGCTTTATATATTAAGTATAGATATAGCAGGGTTAACTAGTTGAGGCACCGCGCTGAATTTCCCTTATTACAGTAATAATATTATGAATTCAAACATTCTCAATATCAAACAAAATCCCAACCGCACCGACTCCAAATTGGAGTTAAACACATAATGATTTTTTATTAAATACAATAAATAATGATAAGACAATTAATTCCACGGTGACGGTTATTATCGTGGAGCTGCAGCAGATTAATAAAATACCTATTAAGTTAAAAAAACGTTTAAAACAATAGACAGTTTTATTTAAATTCGCAAAAAAAAGGGATGACCTTTAAGCCTTATCTTGCAAGCAATACCTATTATAAAAAGTATGTAATCCAGTATTACATACGATTAGATGTTTTTTTTTTCAAGTAATGTACTCTACAAGTTAAACCCCATTGTTAAAACCCCTTTCAGTTGATACTCATATCTACTGGTTTGGCTGTACAAAAGTATGTAATCCGCCATTTTGTTGCGGATGCCATTTTGGATTTATAAAAATACGGACATACTTTAAAAAATTATAGCATTGTCATCCAAAGTAAAAATGAGTACAAAATTTCTGCTCAATCGGTTGGAAATATCTGCTTCGAAATTGAATTGCACGATTCCGCCCGAACAAACAGTTGCTAGTTAATGAAAAGCTTTTAAAAGACGTACCTACTAAACTATATTTATGACTTTCCCTGGGAATTTAATTATTTAACGCTAAGAGGGATAACACTCTGTAAAGTCAAATTAAAACTAAACCATACAATATTAGTAATTAAAGTAAATGATTTTCTCCTTAATTTGTCCACGAACTTTAGACGAAAGATGGTAGGTATTTGTTAATTATCGACGTTGACGACTCGTGTGGCGCAATGGTTACCATGTCGGACTGCCGATCGGGGTGTCTCGGGTTCGATTCCCGGCAATGCAGAAATATTGAATGATGAGTTTAAAATTCCTGTTTTCGTTCTGGGTGTTTGTGTTTGTGTCTTTGAGTGTGTCCATGGTACCCCAAGGCTGCAAACCTTTTTGCGTCCCACTGCTGGGCACGGGTCTCTCCCACTTATTGGGGAAGCCTGGAGCTTACTCCACCACGCTGCTCCAATGCGGGTTGGTGGAGTTGCGGGTTAGTGGCCAACCCGCTGTCGGATGTTTTCAAACTGCCCATAAGGCCTCCGACAAGGTTTAACGACTGTTATCTATCGACAACAACCGGGACCGAGGGCTTAACGTGCCCTCCGAAGCACGGAAACGCGCATGAAATTTTTGCCACTAGCGGTGGATGGGCGGGCGCGTAATTATGACCCAAGCCCACTGTTGGGACAGTACAACACAATCAATTACTGTAACCAACATAATATAATCAAAAGCTTACTTACGGAATTCTTGAATCGAAGCCACCTCTCATATATCCAATCACAGGATCCTGGACATTCTTCCAGACTGCAGTCTGCCGCTTCAAGGTTCCGCTTGTAGTTTTTAATGGGTTTTAGATTAGTACTTAAGAATATTGTCGAACATAACCAAAGAACGTTAGTCGACGTGAGTACCGTACGTATGCAACCGCCGCCATACTGGCAAGGCGTAGATAATATTCTATTTTTATTTTTTTCTAATCATAGACAAAGATTATGGCCTATGATACTGTTCTCCTTCATCCAATATGAAAGGAGTTCGGTAAACTGCGAATCAGAAACCGATAAGCACTCCTGAAAACATTATGCTGGCAAGCTAGCAATAATTGAGAGTGTTTTATATAGATATTAAACCTATGAAAAATGAAAGAAACATTATAATAACAAATCGCCTAACCAAGCGGTCTCCCATCTCACACTCGACCGCGCCCGTTTGGTTTAGCTACGTAGATCGCTTGCGTTCTACGCTCACCGCCGGGCCATGCGCGCTTCAACCCTGTGTCGTGGTACCCCACGACACAGGGTATAACTGTGGGTGGGGCTATGAGTATGGAACGTTATTATTATTATTGCTGTACCCTGCCACGCTTCGCTGTGGCACATTGTGATTGACTGTTTTTCCGCGGTCGCGGATATGTGACTGATGCAAAAAATAGATAAAAACAATCCTTTATGCGGATTATATATCATGCTAAAATTTCAGCTCAATCGGTGCAGAACTTTTTCAGTTTTTGAAGCGTGCACAAACCAACATATTTTTTTATATATATATAGATTTTATTAAATAGCTCCTTACAGCGTTCTCACCTTTCAATACAGTAAAATCACTAAATAACACAATTTAAGCACCACCAAGAAGCGCGCATGGCCCTGCGGTTAGCGTAGAATGCAAACGATCTATGCGACTAACCCAAACGGGCGCGGTCGGATCTGAGATGGGTGACCGCTAGTGGCAAAAAATTTCATGCGCGTTTCCGTGCTTCGGAGGGCACGTTAAGCCGTCGGTCCCGGTTGTTTTCGATAGATAACAGTTGTTAAACCTTGTCGGAGGCCTTATGGGCGGTTTGAAAACATCCGACAGCGGATTGGCCACTAAACCGCATCTCCACCAACAGGCATTGGAGCAGCGTGGTGGAGTAAGCACCAGACCTCCGCAATAACGGGGAGAGACCCGTGCCCAGCAGTGGGACGTAAAAAGGGTTGCAGCCAAGCACCACTAAAGAAAAATTTACATCTGTTTTTATGAGACAAACAGTGTAAGGGTTTTTAGAGTCCCCTAAACAAATTATCTGAATGGATTGCATGGGTATCTGTTAGAATCTTCTCATGATCAGTCTACACCAAGCATACATAATGTATTAAAATAACAAAACATAATGTATTAAAATTATAACCAGCCGATTATTGTACTTACCTAAATTATGAATACGAAGATAAACTACAAAGGAGGTACATATTCAATTCAGCAACGACGCCAAAAAAGTTTTGAATATTTTTTGGCTGTATGTTCGTATGCTTGTAATACTGCGTGGATTTGAATAACGCTTCACACTCATAGCCTCACGGTAGAGTAGAGTCGTGGGTGCCATGGACACACACAAACACCCAGACCGAGAACAGAAATTTTAAACTCATCATTGTTCTGCTTCGCGCGGGAATCGAACCCGGGACCCACCGATCGGCATTCAGGCATGGTAACCATTACATGGAAGTGCGCATAGCCCGGCGGTTAGCGTAGAACGCAAACGATCTACGCAACTAAGCCAAACGGGCGCGGTCGGGTGAGAGATGGGTGACCGCTAGTGGCAAAAAAATTTCATGCGCGTTTCCGTGCTTCGGAGGGCACATTAAGCCATCGGTCCCGGTTGTTGTTGATAGATAACAGTCTTTAAACCTTTCGGAGGGCTTATGGGCGGTTTGAAACAGCGGGCTGGCCACTAACCCGCGTTGGAGCAGCGTGGTGGAGTAAGCTCCAGGCCTCGCCAATTATGGGAAGAGACCCATTCCCAGCAGTGGGACGCAAAAAAGGCAACCATTACGCTACGTGGGTCTTCACGTGAAGTTTTTATCGATATACCGTTAGAAGTCTAACTTATATCTAAGGCACCTTTTGTGCACATGAAAATTTTTATTCCAGTTGTATTAAAATTTATATTGCTAGGGTTAGTTAGTACGTAAGTTAGTACGTAACATTAAGCTAATATGATTTAGTTTTCAATGCAGTAATCGAAGGATATAGAAAAGTACAATGTTGACTTACAAGGCATAACACTTACCCCCCAAATAAACTCGTTCTAGCCGTGGAGGACCTGTCAAGGCGCCGTGTTTTAAATGCCTGAGTACGTTGCCTCGTAGGTCTAATATTCTTAACTCAGGCATTCTTTTAACGACATCTGAAGGTACCTCCCACAGAGACGTCAGACCGTGCACACCCAGTTTCTACAAAAAAAAAATTATCAATATTTCAATGCAGATAAATATTATTTGTTAAGTTAAACTGTTTTCTTTTCTTCAGAAATTGCTGAAATAAGTCATAACAGCAACTTTTTGATTCGGAGAGTTGAGCATTCTGTTTTTTCTGCGCATCGAATTCAGAATTTATTCTGAAGTAATGATCCAAACTTTTAAATAATACCATTTAAAAGACTTGATTAGAATATTGTCTATAAATAAAAATTATTTAGAGTTCTTAAAGTAAATACCTACCTTCTCAAATAACATTGACATAATTGGATGACTTACATGGCTTATGGTTACATGTATGTGAAAATATCTTGGGCAGAATTAATACTGCTACACATATAGTTTTTGTATGCATGTATAGAGTTCAACAATTGTTTTTAACCATTTTCTATATCACACTGCTTGGCTCAGGACTCCATTCGTTATACCATCAACTAGTAACAAATGCCTAACTACTGTGCTATAGTCTTACTTCAGGAAGAATATTTCCTGGTTAATATAGATAGATCGTATATAGTTAAACATGCTGGTAAGTACGGTTTCACAGACTTGCGCCTTATTTTTTTTTAAACCTCGTTAATGTTATGGTGGTCTCAGTTCTCCTCGTGAAATTGAAAGGCATATTGGTCATAGTCGAACACAGTGTATCCCAAACATTGCTCTGCCATGGCCCGGTAATTTTCATACTGCCCCTTCGTGACCTACTTCAATTAGGTAAAGTAATACACATTTATTATTACGACATATGTACTTCCGTAAGTACCGCGTATGGACCTGCTGCTTAATTTTTACTCAAGAATCCAAGTTCGCGTAGAATGACGGAAGTTTATTCCTAGGGTCTGGGTCCACTTAAAGTCTGTCATTTTTTTAGGTAATTGGGCTTGCAAACCAACTATGCGTCGATCGATAGTAGGTATTATTTTTAAAAACAATGTTGGTTGGAATATTGTTAACCGATATTTTATTTCAAATTGGAAAGTGGAAACACATGGTCTAACACGCTGCCCTGGCAATAAGTGGGTTGCGTGCACTTATACCATAGGGATCGTCAAATACGTCATCACTCATCATGCCCCATGGTACTTAAAGATAGTGTTACCTCAGTCCACTTAACATTTGACAAAGATAAACAAGTTAAAATTAACACGCCAAAATTAGAAAAAAAACACAAATTTCACGATATTATTATCACTGACAGATAAAGCTTATCCAACATTTACGAAGATTAATCAAACATTTAGGTACCTAAGCAGACTTTGCCGTAATATTACCTATATTATATTACCGAACGCTTCAATTTTCCAAGGATTTTTTAAAATACAAAACTAGTTTTTCAGTAATTATTTGAGTTAGTGGGGAAGGGTACAACCCTAAGGCCACTGCGACCAGTAAATGATCTATTGTATATACAGTAATTCCCGGTTTACATTATTCCAGTCCAATGATCCAGCGAGAATCCAGTCCAGTGCTGGGCTGTATCTGTAACGTCTACATTATTCCAATTATTTAGAAGCCGTTGAGGTGTAAACACTACAGTGACAATGTCTATACATATAAAAATACTGTACTTTTCAGCACTGAAATGGTCTACATTATTCCAGTTGCGCTGGATTGCACGCACTGGATTCAAAAGTAGACCGCCAATCCAGTTACTGAACTAGAATGCTAATAACTGGATTCAGTGCATTCCAGTGCCGGTTTACATTTTTAAGTTTAAGTAAGCAATCCGGCGCTGGATTCGATCGCTGGTCTGGAATAATGCAAACCGGGCATTAAATGCAACATTTTCCGTAACGTAAAATAATAATATATTTTTTTATATTATACTCCATACTTTAGCGCTATACGCAGTGGAATCATACAAAGCTATGAAGCCTGATTTACGAAAGTGTTTTTTTTTTAAATATTATTGTGTTTGCTTGAGGGTCTAGATGAAGGGAAAAATAGCTAAAAAAATCACAATATTTATTTTACATATTTATTTAGAAAAAAAAACAGGTATCAATTTTGATACTTCAGGCATTAAGGCCATAAAGAAATCAGATATACCTATGCATGAAATAATGCGAAACATTGATTGTTTTTACTAATATATAAATATAAATAACGACACTTTACACTTTTTACAGAACCAGGAGGTAAGGTTCCTACAATTATTAAATTTACACTTATTTCTAGAATCCATAAAAAAAAATTCATGACCAATACAATCGCAACGCACGTCAGTAGAGGGTAATACTTGTACACCTGTCCGGGGTCTTTTAGAAGGTACTGTAGTGTCTTGTCGACTGTTGGTACTGGGTCTTCCCCTTTTATTTTTCGAGTGACTTTGATATGTACATAAAGTATCGGCAAGCTCAGTTCTAAAATCTGCTAACTTCATAATGTTCTTCTGAAGTTTTCCTTTCACTGTGTTTACCTTTTTATATAGTATCCAAGCATTGATGACAGTCATGTCTAACAAGTGGTAGAAGAGCCTCGTTGTCCACTTTCTCGACTTTATACGGATGCGATATCGACCAATGAAGCTATCCATCAAATCAACGCCGCCCATTCTTCTGGCTGCTGGTTGTAGGAGTTGGGCTTCGTTCAACAGTCTCTAAATTATGTTGCATGTCGGTATCTACGTTTGCTGCAGGCGGATCTGCATCCAAGTTTGGGTCAGTGGGAAAATAACATACATCCTCTTCATCTTCTAGCTCCATCAGGCAATCTCTTTGGCTCGAATAATAGTCTATGTCATCTTCATTGTCGGTGAAATCGTCTTCCGAAATTTCACTATTTTCTAACCGCTTCAATATGCTCTCAATCTCTTCTGGTCGCATTTTTGATAAATTTCTATAATTAAATAAAAATAAAAGTAATCCCAACACCAAGCTATGCAGAAAAATAATGAAACGGAAGTTCAAAAAGTTTTTATAGCTAAAGAATTAGTAGGTAGGTTTTAAGTAGGGCGGAATGCCTAAAGTATCAAAATTGATACTCACAAAAATAGCACTAGTTTCATCAAGTAAAACATGCACTCGCAAAAAGTAATTATATCATAGCGAAAATAATATATTCACTTACCTCAAAATAATTTATATTCTTCAGAAAAAGAAAATATATCAAATTTGTATTCAACAAAACTTTTAGTAAAATGTGTTTACTTGTTCACTTTGCCGCGCATTTAATATGTCATAGATAAAATAAAACAGTAATGACATTTGTTTTTTTTTTAATTACGTTAGAAAGAATATTATACAACAGTAAAATACGAACAGCCTACCTATAAAAAAAACTAATAGTAATGTGAACATTCGGTTTAAAAGATTGGTATCAAAATTGAGACTCTAGGTTATTAAGGGTTAACAGTGCAGTCATAATAAGTTTTGTATGCTGATAATAAAATTAAATAAATCTTTCATCATAAATCATTGACGTCAAAGTCGTTGAAGCTGCGTATATGTATGTACATACAATAATTATTAGCAGCATCATAAGTACAGCTCAGACAGGAAAAAAATAGCGCGCTTTTATCGCCAACTAGCTGTGCCCCGCGGTTTCACCCGCGTTAGAAAGAATCATTAGCATGAAGTGAACCAAACTTTACAGGATTACTCGTTGGACCAATCTGAAGATTCTCCGAGAATTTCATTGAAATCGGTCCAGCCGTTTCGGATTCTATAAGGAACATACATATACACTTTCTCTTTTATAGATATAGATAAGTTAAAATTGATTGCGATTTTATCAAAACACTTACATTATGTTTTTACCAGCGATTGTGTGCGTATTTCTGTCGACTATGGTCAATCTTATCTTATCAGTCGCGTTTCTCGTTCCCGCCTGCTCCCTCGGAAGTATGGTCGACAGATAGCGGTTAGAATGTAATACGCTATCAGTTGTGACAGCTGTGTCATACTCAGAGATTCATATTACCTAATTTTATTTTTTTATTTAAACAACCTTTTTTTATAATTCATAACACAATTATTTCTTACATGTAAATTTAAATACAGGGACTGATTACTAATTAGTTAATTCATTAAATGTTTTTAAAATTACTATTAAAGTATTTTAAAAACCAGCCATAAAAAAATATTTCCTCCAAATGTCGAGTATGCTGTAGGTACTAAGTGCTAGCACGCGCGAGGTTACGCACTCACGCCTACCAAAGATATGGAAAGAAGGGCCCCCTTCTTTTGTGGGCTGTAGCCCCGGTTGCCCTCCCCTAAATCCGGCCCTGGTAATGTCCCACTGTCTATACTGTCGGTGCCCATTTAGAACGAATAGTACGACATTTTAGTAAGGGCCCGACTCCAAAAATAGTTTCAGAATCATTACCATAAGCAAGAAGAAGTAGGTACTGAACAATTTTATTTTTTACCGTTTGAAGTCGGTTCTATTTTTTTGTTAAAAACTTAATTTATTTCACTTTTTTTAGTAATTTTAATAATTCTGCATATATATATGTATAAGCATAATTGGAAATTTTTTCACTTAACTTCTAAACGTTAAAGAGATACCTTTTATAATCATGTTTATCTAATAGCCATCTTATAGCTTGAAAGAATACTAGTATCAGTCCACTTGAACGTATAAATTAATGAAAGAATTTGCTCTTAGCTCCTAACCGTTGAGGAGTTGTACCTTCAATCATCAGCTTAGCAACATGAGGTGATAATTACCGGACATAAATATTTGTATTATGTTAAAAAATATGACTAAAAGAATGTGTGTCCTATTAAGTTTCAGTGTTTCCCTCGATTTTCCTAGTATCACATCATCAGATTTTGCCATGGTGACAGTTGGACCACCTCAGGAATGTAAGATATCGAACAAAAAACCATTTATTGAAAGAGTTTGCTCTCAGCATACGAACAAAAAAGGGCTCATCCAGCGATTTAAATCTCTGGTCATACTACGGTATGTGTCATAGTCACAGAACATTATTAAGAGAAGTAGCACGGCAATAATACGCCGTTTGTATGAAGACTGGTGTCGCCGATTAAGCCCCGCCTTTCACCTCCATTACATCTGTACCTTAATAAATACGAAGCTTACGCACATATGCCCTAAAAATACCTTGCATGCTATGGTCACCTCCCCAATAAGGGGTAGAGACCCGTGCCCAGCAGTGGGATGCAAAAAGGGTTGCAGACAGCAGCCATGCTATGGTCAACAGACAGTATCGTTGGCTGCGACCCACTGCTGGCCACGGGCCTCTCCCCAATATAATTGGGGAAGGCCTGGAGCTTAAACTACCACGCTGCTCCAACGCGGCACGGTATATTTAAGGAGTTTAAATTCAACTAAAACTAAGTCAAATATAGGTATGGATAATACACGCGTTCGTATAAACATCGCAGACTTATCTGTTGTATCTTCTTTCTTTAGCATTTTTGGCAAAGGGAGATCCTCCGCCGGGCGAGGTGGTCATGCCCGGGGAGCAGCCGCGCTCCATCCGACTCAATCCGGAGCTTGTATATACATATGGTCGGATATTCAGAAAACTTCGATAGCGTGATTCAGGAATACCCGTGGCGCCATCTCTTGATGAGTAGCGGAAGGTCTCTACACATCAATGTGTCTTATGAGTATGCTAGATGCTCATGCTAGTCCCTGTAGCTTCGGGATTAAGAACAGAGCTACGGTAACCCCCGCCTGATCGTGAGGGGCGACTAAAAGGGGGCTTCCGGGGTTGTGGACGGTGCGAGTGGAGGCTTATTCCGCCCAGCCAGCAGCCCCGGAAAGGTCGTGATGTGAGCGTGGCGGCATGCCGCATGCCGCCGTAAGCATCGGAAGATGCAGGAGAGCATATCTGCTCTCCCGAAGATTGGCCCATTCTGGGCGCCGCGCGTGGAGGTCACCGGTGCGTTCCACCGGAGATCCCGGAGTCCCCCTCAAGCGCAGAGGCAGGCCAGAGGGGGTTTTAGTGCGGCCAAATCCCACAAAACCCGGTATCGTCTCCCAAGGTGCCGGGTACCTTTTGAAGGTTTCACCTCGCTACCAAAAAAAAGGAGCTGATTCTAGGTCCCGTACGGATTACAAACGACGCGATGGCACTATCACAGTACAAAGAAGTATTTCTTGAGTTTTGAAAATAAGTTTTGTAGGAAAGAAAATTGCAAAATAAAAATAGAATCCTACGTTTTGTACACAACATAGGAAATTTCCTACAAAATAAAAATAGAAGTGATTGATATACGTTGTATCAATGAAAGTATCAAAGAAAATGTATTTTACTGTAAAAAAGCCTGGGGTGCATGGTGTCAATAGTATCTTAAAACCACCCCACGCTTTTTTTACAGTAAAATACATTTTCCTCTTATTTTTTACTTTTTAGTTTGTATTTTCACAAAAGCGTGTTTTTTAGTTTTTTAAACTTCATTATTTATTTTTAATTTTTTAGTTGGATTTTTATTCTCATATATGTGCTCACAATCCGATAGAGCATCAGTATCGATTGGGTGGATCTACGTTAGAAAGAAAAGCTGCAGTGAAAGACTTAGCCGACTTTTACTAAGTAATGATTTGAGGTTTACTGATCATATTGTGGCGATAACAGCAAAAACCTACAAATCACTTGGGTTTGTTATACGACAATCAAGAGTTTTGAAAGTGTGGCTGTAATTAGGACTCTGTATAACAGCTTTGTCAGAAGCCTGTTAGAAAGTAACACAATTATCTGGAGTCCACATGAAGATAAATACACACTCATGTTGGAGAAACTCCAAAGAAAATTTTTGAGATGGCTGTATTATAAGCAGTACGGCAATTTTGTAGGATATCCGAACATTTACCCTAGCTTATTTCTAAACGGAATGCTAGGTTATGACTCCCTTCAAGTTAGGCGCGATGTTCGTTTGTTAGAATATTTTTTTAAACTTGTGAGAGGTACCATATCCAACCCCTCAGTGCTCGAACAAATATCGTTGTTTGTTCCGGATAAATACGTGCGAGCGCGACGGCATTCACTTTTTGCAGTGCCTCCTTGCAGGTTGGTGTCGGTGCGCGAATCGCCGCTCGTTCGCGCCCTGACAATGCTTAATGATTTACTGGCTGAGTATCCTAGTTTGGACATTTTTAATTCAGCACCTGCTGTATTTCTTAAAAGTGCTAAAGGTTACGCAGAAAATTTGTGTATTAAGTAAGCGAATTAGATTATAAAATATCTGTTATGTTTACTTGATAATATTAAATTAATTAAATAAATAAATAAATATTGCATTGTCATCGGCCCTTGACCCCTGTGCAAATTTTCAAGTTAATCAATCGCTTAGACGTGTTAAAAATATAAAACTTTATATTTGTTTCATAAAGTACCTTAGGCCACGAACTTATCAGCCGCCCCTCGAATATATTTTTTATCCTGTTGATCCTAGTTAGGACTTTAATATAAAGTTATGAGATTATTGTATTGTCATTGGCCCTTGATCCCTTTGCAAATTTTCAAGTTAATTAGACTCCTAGAAGTAAGTGAAAATGAAGTTAAAAGATTCCTTTACATACATACATACATACATACAGGACAAGCTAATAAAAGCGTGTTAAGAGGCCGTATACGAAATTTTGCCGATTTCGCTGATTTAGCTGATTTTACACATGAAATTTTGTAGTCAAAATACAGTATATCCATAAGTTATTGCACAATATAACTGATCATTTCAATAATAAACTATTAAATAAGCCACTTTTCGATTTTTATTACGTTTTTTTACTTAATAGACCTGAAGACGGTGATGGTTTTCTGAATTTTACTGTAATAGCTAGGTATAGAATGTTACATATTTCCGGATCATTTTCAAATCTAAACAGATCGAAAAAATGCCATGTATTGCTGTAAAAATCACATACATAGTAAATGAGCCACTTTTTGCCAGTCTCATACAAAAAATATTACTAAAAAAACATTGAACTTAGTCAATTTTGAGAGAAAATGGGCCAGAAATTGCATTTGATTTCGGCTAATTGGAGTATTCTTTCATAAAATTTATTTGTCATAAATACACTTCAGTTCATAATCAATCCGTTTCTTGCAAAAAAAAATCAAATTAACAATGAAAATTTGGCATTAAAAATATTTTAAAGTAACCTAAATCTCGCATTATAATTCTTGACGCTAAAAAAAGTGGCTAATGTATTAGATTATTACTGAAATGATCAGTTATATTGTACAATGAAACTTATGGAAATACCGTAATTTAACGGCAAAATCTCATGCGTTAAATCAGGTAAATAAGCGAAATCGACAAAATTTCGTGTACGGCCCCTTAAAAAGGACGACAGAAATTTTATTGTTTTTTTCTTCCGCCATTGAGTTTTCTTAGTTTTTATGCGGTAAGTATTTTCCGAACAACATTTACAGAATAAAATCAAAAGTTTCGGCTATTTAACCATAAAAACAACAAGAAGATATTCATTAAATTAATTGTTGGTTTGTTGAAACCATATACGCGTAGAAAACACACCCAGATTGAAACAAAACATTTGCTTACTACACATACTTGTCAAACCACCCCGTGACCCAGTTTTAATAGCCATTACGTCAGGTTCTCTTGTTTGTTATCATTAATGGAGTTATTTTGAAATGAAAACAAATTAGAGCCATTCAAAAATTATGACATAATATGTCATAAATGTCATAATACATAATAATATACCTATGTCATATTAATGACCTTTGCTCTCTCTTCCTAAAAAAAAAGAACGCTACACACTCATAGCCCCACCCTATGATTCTCTGTGTCGTGGGTACCATGAATACACACAGACAGTAACACAAAAACCCAGAACCGAAAATAGAAATTTAAACTCCACTCAAATTTCTGCCTCGCGCCGGAAATCGAACCGGGACCCTCCGATCTGCACTCCAGCATGATAGCCATTGCGTTGCGCCACACGAGTTGTCAAAATACTAATTATTTGACAATTAAGTCAAATAAATAACGATTCAATGTTTGTAAATGCTGCAATGTTTATAAATTATATTTGATAAAAAATATGTCTCATAGAATTATCAGATCGGTAAAGGTCGATCTTCACCGGCTCGGCTGTCTATACTTGTAAAATTCGTTTATATCAAGTATTTTAAATAGGGACATTGAACAAAGTGCATCTATTAATGAAAAAAGTGACGAAGAAATAGTGAAAGAAAATGAGTGAGTATAAAAATACTAGATGAAAACCTACTGAAAATACTAGATGAAAAATAATACTGATATTAAAAGCAATTCGTGCGAAATTATTCCCTAACCATTCCAAAATATCAAAAACTAGCTTACCGCCCGCGGCTTCGCCCGCGTGGAATTCGGTTATATCGTGGTTTTTAGATTTTCCCGTGGGAATGAGAAGTTCTCCCGCGGTAAAACATTGCTTTTCCAGGACTCAAACTACCTCCATACCAAATTTCATCAAAATCCGTTCAGCCGTTTAATAGTTAGGATATTAGTAAAGATGCACAACGTACTGCCGGCACTACAGGAGCGCAAGCCGTTGTTTTTATTTTAGACAACGAGTGAGTACGTGACGCTCTGACAAGAGTACACGACTAAGAAGATTTTTTTCAAATTTAACAAAAATAAACACCGTACAATTTTTGGTTTAAAAGGTGTAATTATCGGAAATAAAGCGGCCTACACTCATATAAAATATAAATCCGGTACATGGCTATGACATGGGGTTATTCAAGAAAGTTGTAAAAAAGCTCTCCTCCAAAGCTGGCAATGCTCGAGTGGCTCCCCTGGGGTTGACCGTGTCCATAGGCGACGGTGATAGCTTAACAGCACCCGGCACGTCTGCATTTTTATTCAGTTTATTTATTAAAATAAAAAAAACGCACTTGTCCAGCGTGGTGGACTATGAACTAAATCCAGAGAGGAGACCTGTGTCCAGCATTGCGACATAAAAATGTTTGAAATAAAATTGTAAGATCATACTACAAAACACTGGCTATAGCATATTAGTATGATATTAACTTACCTGAATTTTGCTCGTTTCATCAAAATATCCTTTGAAATGAGTTACATCCGAACAGTTGACAATATCGAGCGACCGCAGTTCCGGAAAATATTTCTGAATGTGCCCCACGTTGAGACAGTCTCCCGGCCATTCATTTATAGTCAGTCCTGTTACTTCGTGCCTGAAAAATATTAAAAATATAGCTTTCTGACATTATAAAGAAAAATTAAATAAATTGAAATAGAATACCTAGATTCCTGTAGATTCTGTTCCAATATTAAACATATTGGAACAATTATTTTGAATTGTCAGTTATAGTATTCTAACACCCAAGAACGTTGGGGAGTGGGAGCTCCAGCCGACCAGTCTGCGGCCCCTGAAAAGACTTCGGTGTTTGCGTGACCGCATGTCCTCGCAAACACTATAAGTTGCAGGAGAGCACCATCGCTCTCTGGGCTCGTTCTGGGGCACCGTCACCGGTACGTTTATCTGGAGATCCTGGAGTTCTCCCCAAGCGCTGAGGCAAGCCATCGAGGGAGTTTTAGTGCCTCGTTACTCCGTTATTTACTCGGCACACCGGGTCACGTGAGCAAAATTCTTCCTGGTATCTCTACCAAGTCGTCGGGTACCTTCCTACCGGTACGATTGATGGTAGATACAAAAAAGAAAGCTGGTAAATATGCAAACAAAAGTTTCATTTACAGTGATATGAGATTTTATCTATTGCTGAGGCTGTCAAATATTGAACGTACCTAACGAAATTCAATATCAATCGTTCATAATCTACGTCCCTCAGATATTGACATGCCTACTTTAAACAAATAATATGATACTTTCTCCTGTAATGGCAATAATACATCGAGGTTTGATTTCGATATAATGTACTTACCATGGGCGTTCCCAGGTTCTTGGCCAGGGGGGCAAGTTCTTGGTCAGAGGGGGGAGGGGTGCAAATTTTTAGGTTCTGGATCAAGGGGGGGATTTTTTAAGGTGGTTTACCTTCGACGTTACACGAAGGCACGCACAAAAGATCTATGCTAATATTACTAATACGTACGAGTATAAAGCTGATGAGTTTGTTTCTTTGTTCAAACGTGCTAATCTCAGGAGTTACTGGTTCGATTTGAAAAATTATTTTTCTGTTGAATAGTCCATTTATTGGGGAATATAGGCTATAGGCTATATACATCATGCTGTGACTAATACCAAAGACCACGCGGACGAAGTCGCGAGCGGCCGCTAGTATACAAAGGAAACAGCAGGAGGTAGCATATTATTATCTAGCTTATTCTTTATAGGTTTCTTTTTTCGTTTGGGAGATCTTTTGAGATTTTTGAATCCCTGAATGTGGACCTTGATCCAAGGGGGGCAGCTGTCCCCCCCCCTCCTCCCTCCCTCGGTACGCCCATGGCACTTACTCATGTTATATGTATGTAATAGCAACAAAATGCTCCATGAAATGGAATTGGTTTAAAGATAGGTGGAGGGGGGGGCTGGAGAGTGACATATGCTTCTTTATACCCGGCTAAAATTTCTCACCCCTATGTGGAACGAGTAGACCACGCGAGTGGAGCCGCAGGTGCAGGTGAAAATCTAGTTGAAGTATAAAGGAGTTGAAATATAAACCAATAAAGATCTTACGTGACGATAAGCCAATCGCCTGAAACACCTCCGAAGCACATTAAGTTGTGGTTACTGAAGGAACAATGAGCCGTGGAACTGAATTCTGCAAGTGAACAGGCTTTCCTTAAAACAGGAATTGTGCCGTTACGTTTTCGGAACTGCGTCCCTGGTGCTGCTGCTTGTATGACGCTTAAGAGTAAAGACAGCTTGAAATCTGCAACAAAAAAATTACAAACTATTACTATAGTATTGTACTGATTAGCAGGAAGGAGCAATGACCAATCAGGCGCGGTCGCAACCATCAATTTTGGGGGGGAGGGCAAGAAATTCTGGGGGGGTCACCGAGAAATTTGGGTGAAGAGGTGTCTCAAATGATGGATTTGGGGGGAGGGTCATGTGCTTTTCCTTCCTTCTGAGATATAGAACCCCAAATATATCCAAAATGTCAATACATTATTTCAGTTTCATTTTTTATGATGAAATGCCAATTATTCACAGAGAGAATAGTAAACAGTAATATAAGCTGTTTGCTAAGTACGGTATACATATTTTCCAATCTCATAATAACAATCACGGAGCAAATATGAGCATAATCCTGTTTATAAAATTTCCTTGAGATTAAGCTTTCCCGGTTTACAAATGAACAAATTGTAGGTAGATACTGTAAGAGAATAGTTAGACGTTCTGTCATCGGCAGATTAATATTAACAATTTGGTAGAAAAACTACGCGAGCTTTCACAAAGCTCGGCTTCTTCCTAGTATAATTGTGCAGGGTGGTGTGGAAGAAAACAAGTTTCTTCTATTGCTGACGCTGTCTTTATACCCACATCCACATGCCATATCACAAGGCCGGTGGGCGATACAATCGGTGGGCGGTAACATTATTTCAATGTTATGCAATAATATCCAAAAATTACAAATTTTGTGCAATAAAACCTACTAAATCTATACAATAAATATTATGCAATAATATGACATAACAAATAGTAAATGTTATGCAAACCTACTAATTTAAATTTCAATAGTCCAACACTATTTAAATACTAATTAAAGGCGTCGTCTCGCACAATAATCATAAGCCTGCGGATTGCGGTACACGCTAACGATAAACTTTGAAGTAATTACCTATGGTTATTTTGGAACATATTTTATTACCGTTACATATAAAATTAAATGGCTTGACTGACGCCTCAGTGAACTTAGCAGAGCATTTGTTAGAAGAGCAAAAATAAATTGGTGTTCTGATGGCAGGCGCATGAGTTCCAGAGTTCCCTATAGTTTTCTTGAATAGTTCTGCCGTAAATACAAAGATATAGGCAGTATAAGATATTCATGAAATGCGCTGCTAACTTCCCATAGCCGTAGCAGAGCATTTTTAACGGATCCGAATGAAACTTGGGGTCCTGTTACATATCTATAAAACTGATAGTTCCTGATAGTTTTTTAAAAAAAATCTGTTTTACAAAGCGAGAAAAAATATTGTATTTTTTTTGCCTAATGTCTATAATTTGGATTCTGACGATGATAAATGATGTGTAACTTAATAATGTAACTTCAAAAACTGATAAGGTAAGAAGAGACACACAGTAATACTATGAAACTAAAGCATAAAACATTTAAATTACTCTATCAAGGTACAAGTAACCCAATCTCAAATGTAAAATGACGTAAATATTGCGTCGCATCTAAAAAGAAATAATTTAAATACAACCTAAAATAAGACATATGGTCTCAAAACTCTACAGTTCCTAGTATATTGACGTCTGATCTAAAAAACCAGGACACCTATAAACAGAAGCGCTCAGAAAAACTTCAGTAAAACAGATAGAATAGGTATCGAACTATATTGACAGAATTAATCGTTACGAAAAAAAATTACCCATAAACAGCACCAATGAACAAACACTCTGCAGCTGCAGTGTAAGTGAAATATGATCCTTAATAAAAAATATTATAAGGATCTTAAGGTCTCAACAAACTCTCAGCAAAGAAGATTGAATGCCGAACAGTATCGAAGAAATTAATCAAAATTTAAAAAAATCTCAGTAACATGTACACAACACCAATCAAATAGAACTCTGCGGTTTTTGTTAGAGTAAAATGTACTGTAAAATAATAAAAATAAACAAAACCTAGAACTATCACAAAACTCTCAGCAAAGGAGATTGACTGCCGAACAACATCGAAGAAACAAATCAAAATAAAAAAAATCTAAGTAATTTATACACAGCACCCATCAACTAGAACTCCAATATTTCTTATATTATAGAATGTATTGTACAAGAATCAAAATAAACGAAATCTAGAACTATCACGGATCTCTCAACAAAGCAGATTGAATGCGGAACAATATGAAGAAATTAATCAAAATTGAAAAAATCTCAGTAACATATACACAACACCAATCAACTAGACCTCTCCGGTTTCTGTAAGAATAAAACGTACTGTAAAATAATAAAACTAAACAAAACCTAGAACTATCATAAAACTCTCAGCAAAGCAGATTGACTTCCGAATAATATGAAAGAAATAAATCAAAATTTAAAAAAAAACTAAGTATATTATTCACAGCACCCATCAACTAGAACTCTGCAGTTTCTTATATTGGAGAATGTATTGTATAAGAATAAAAATAAACAAAATCTAGAACTGTCTCGGATCTCTCAAAAAAGCAGATTGAATGCGGAACGAAGAAATTAATCAAAATTTTAAAAAATCTCAGTAACATATACACAACACCAATCAAATAGAACTCTGCGGTTTTTGTTAGAGTAAAATGTACTGTAAAATAATAAAAAATAAACAAAACCTAGAACTATCACAAAACTCTCAGCAAAGCAGATTGACTTCCGAATAATATAGAAGAAATAAATCAAAATTTAAAAATATCTAAGTATCTTATTCACAGAACCCATCAACTAGAACTCTGCAGTTTCTTATATAGTAGAATGTATTGTATAAGAATAAAAATAAACGAAATCTGGAACTATCACGGATCTCTCAACAAAGCAGATTGAATGCGGAACACTATTAAGAAATTAATCAAAATTTAAAAAATCTCAGTAACTTATACACAACACCAATCAACTAGACCTCTCCGGTTTCTGTAAGAATAAAACGTACTGTAAAATAATAAAAATAAACAAAACCTAGAACTATCACAAAACTCTCAGCAAAGCAGATTGACTTCCGAATAATATGAAAGAAATAAATCAAAATTTAAAAAAAAACTAAGTATATTATTCACAGCACCCATCAACTAGAACTCTGCAGTTTCTTATATTGGAGAATGTATTGTATAAGAATAAAAATAAACAAAATCTAGAACTATCACGGATCTCTCAAAAAGGCATATTGAATGCGGAACAATATGAAGAAATTAATCAAAATTTTAAAAAATCTCAGTAACATGTACACAACACCAATCAAATAGAACTCTGCGGTTTTTGTTAGAGTAAAATGTACTGTAAAATAATAAAAATAAACAAAACCTAGAACTATCAGAAAACTCTCAGCAAAGCAGATTGACTTCCGAATAATATAGAAGAAATAAATTAAAAAAAACTAAGTAATTTATACACAGCACCCATCAACTAGAACTCTAATATTTCTTATATTATAGAATGTATTGTACAAGAATCAAAATAAACGAAATCTAGAACTATCACGGATCTTTCAAGAAAGCAGATTGAATGCGGAACAATATGAAGAAATTAATCAAAATTGAAAAAATCTCAGTAACATATACACAACACCAATCAACTAGACCTCTCCGGTTTGTGTAAGAATAAAATGTACTGTAAAATAATAAAAATAAACAAAACCTAGAACTATCACATAACTCTCAGCAAAGCAGATTCACTACCGAATAATATAGAAGAAATAAATCAAAATTTAAAAATATCTAAGTATCTTATTCACAGAACCCATCAACTAGAACTCTGCAGTTTCTTATATAGTAGAATGTATTGTATAAGAATAAAAATAAACGAAATCTGGAACTATCACGTATCTCTCAACAAAGCAGATTGAATGCGGAACACTATGAAGAAATTAATCAAAATTTAAAGAAATCTCAGTAACATATACACAACACCAATCAAATAGAACTCTGCGGTTTCTGTTAGAGTAAAATGTACTGTAAAATAATAAGAATAAACTAAACCTAGGACTATCACATAACTCTCAGCAAAGCAGATTGAGTTCCGAATAATATCAAAGAAAAGAATCAAAATTTTAAAAAAACTAAGTAATTTATACACAGCACCCTTAAACTAGAACTATGCAGTTTCTTATATTGTGGAATGTATTGTATAAGAATAAAAATAAAAAAAATCTAGAACTATCACGGATCTCTCAACAAAGCAGATTGAATGCGGAACAATATGAAGAAATTAATCAAAATTTTAAAAAAAACTCAGTTACATATACACAACACCAATAAAATATAACTCTGCGGTTTCTATTAGAATAAAATGTATTGTAAAATAATAAAAATAAATAAAACCTAGAACTATCACACAACTCTTAGCAAAGCAGATTGAGTTCCGAATAATATCGAAGAAAAGTTATTAGATTAGTTAGACCATTCAAATAAAAATAGGAGCGTGTAAAGCGGACTGTGGAGGACCGCCATGAGTCCAGAAGTTGCCGGTGGACTTTTTGTCTGGTGGTATATTCATGAAATGGGGACGTAGGCATCATTTTGAAAAAATAGTAGGTAGAACACGCAGAGTGAGCCTATATCTCTTCTCAAGCTAAGCGGTTCTAGCCTGTCAGTCAATCTTGGGTCGTATATATTGTATGATAAATCTGTATAGCTGAGAGTTTCGTGAAAGTTCTAGATCTCAATTATATTCCATAATGTAAAGTGCTTATTACTCTAACAGAAACCGTATAGTTCTAGTTTATGGGTGTTGTGTATTGTTACGCGCTGTGGGTAATGAAAATGCCGTTTGTGACGTAGAAGACGTTTATTGTCAGCTTCCACCAAAAATCCACTTAACAGAGTCCAAATCGCAAAGCACAATCACTATAGTCCAATATCTTCGCTTGAGTCGTCGAAATAATTCTTCCTTGTCGCTTGGTAGAGATCGCTTCGATTTCACTTCCGGAATTAAACTGCCCAGTCGCGGCTCGGCGCGTGCCTTATATACGGCTGCCCCTGGTTCTCCAGAAATTTTCCGAACCACCAAATACAATAGGCCCGTCCCGAACCTTCCTTTATGTTATTAGTTATTATTACACACTATGTACAGCCAAACCAATACATGCACGCTATATATAGGTACGTACAGATACTTCAACTCAGTTGTGCGCGCGGCGCTATGTGTGGGTAAACCTGTATATACACAGTGACTTTGTGTGCGTGACAAGAGGTACAGTGAAGTTGCTCGGACGATCACGGCCGCGTCACTGTCACACAAATTAAAGTTGCATAATTACTAGCCCACGCACACATAGCGCCGCGCGCACAACTGAGTTGAAGTATCTGTACTCGCCGCGGATCCCGAATTTGTTTACTCGTAGAAATCGATGTTTTTCTTATGACTGATTTTTCGAGAACTTTCTTCACTTTTCGATAGTAGACCTAATACCTGTTTATGCGTTTTTGGGGTTTTGCTGTACGACGCTTTGTTTTCGAGATATAGGTGCTCAAAGTCGTAACAGTATAATTTACTTAGATTTTTTAAAATTTAGATTTGTTTCGTCGATATTGTTGTGCAGTCAATCTGCTTTGCTGAGAGTTCGGTGATTCGTTCGGGGGTTCGATTTTTATTCTTTAACAGTAGGTACGTCTTATTTTAAAAGAAATCGTATAGTTCTAGTTTATTGGTTTGGTGAAAAGGTTACTGAGAATTTTTCAATTTTGATTAATTTTTTAGATATTGTTCCGCATTTAATCTGCTTTCTTGAGAGATACCTGATAGTTCTAGATTTAGTTAATTTTTATTCTTATACAATACATTCCACAACATAAGTAACTGCAGAGTTCTAGTTGATGGGTGCTGTGAATAAGATACTTAGATATTTTTAAATTTTGATTTATTTCTTCCATTTTATTCGGAAGTCAATCTGCTTTGCTGAGAGTTATGTGATAGATCAAGTTTTAGTTTATTTTTATTATTTTACAATACATTTTACTCTAACAGAAACCGCAGAGTTCTATTTGATTTGTGTTGTGTATATGTTACTGAGATTTCTTTAAATTTTGATTAATTTCTTCATATTGTTCCGCATTCAATCTGCTTTGTTGAGAGATCCGTGATAGTTCTAGATTTTGTTTATTTTTATTCGTATACAATATATTTCACAATATAAGAAACTGCATAGTTCTAGTTTATGGGTGCTGTGAATAAGGTACTTAGATATTTTTAAATTTTGATTCCATTCTTCGTTATTATTCGGAAGTCAATCTGCTTTGCTGAGAGTTATGTGAAAGTTCTAGGTTTTGTTTATTTTTATTATTTTACAATACATTTTACTCTAACAGAAACCCCAGAGTTCTATTTGATTGGTGTTGTGTATATGTTAGTGAGTTTTTTTTTATTTGATTAATTTCTTCATATTGTTCCGCATTCAATCTGGTTTTTTGAGAGATCCGTGATAGTTCTAGATTTTTTTTTTAATTCTTATACAAAACATTCAACAATATAAGAAACTGCTTAGTCTCAGTTTATGGGTGCTGTGTATAAGTTACTAAGATTTTTTTAAATTTTGATTCTTTTCTTCGATATTATTCGGAACTCAATCTGCTTTGCTGAGAGTTATGTGATAGTTCTAGGTTTAGTTTATTTTTATTATTTTACAGTACATTTTATTCTAACAGAAACCACAGAGTTCTGTTTTATTGGTGTTGTGTATATGTTACTGAGATTTTTTCAATTTTGATTAATTTCTTCATATTGTTCCGCATTCAATCTGCTTTGTTGAGAGATCCGTGATAGTTCTAGATTTCGTTTATTTTTATTCTTATACAATACATTCTATAATATAAGAAATATTAGAGTTCTAGTTGATGGGTGCTGTGTATAAATTACTTAGTTTTTTTTTATTTATTTCTTCTATATTATTCGGAAGTCAATCTGCTTTGCTGAGAGTTTTCTGATAGTTCTAGGTTTTGTTTATTTTTATTATTTTACAATACATTTTACTGTAACAGAAACCGCAGAGTTCTATTTTATTGGTGTTGTGTATATGTTACTGAGTTTTTTTTTTAATTTTGATTAATTTCTTCATATTGTTCCGCATTCAATCTGCTTTGTTGAGAGATCCGTGATAGTTCTAGATTATTTTTTTTTTATTCTTATACAATACATTCCACAATATAAGAAACTGCATAGTTCTAGTTTAAGGGTGCTGTGTATAAATTACTAATATTTTTTAAAATTTTGATTCTTTTCTTCGATATTATTCGGAACTCAATCTGCTTTGCTGAGAGATATGTGATAGTCCTAGGTTTAGTTTATTTTTATTATTTTACAGTACATTTTACTCTAACAGAAACCGCAGAGTTCTATTTGATTGGTGTTGTGTATATGTTACTAAGTATTTTTTTTAATTTTGATTAATTTCTACGATACTGTTCGGCATTCAATCTTCTTTGCTGAGAGTTTGTTGAGACCTTATAATATTTTTTATTAAGGATCATATTTCACTTACACTGCAGCTGCAGAGTGTTTGTTCATTGGTGCTGTTTATGGGTAATTTTTTTTTCGTAACGATTAATTCTGTCAATATAGTTCGGTACCTATTCTATCTGTTTTGCTGAAGTTTTTCTGAGAGTTTGTTTATAGGTGTCCTGGTTTTTTAGATCAGACATCAATCTATCAGGAACTGTAGAGTTTTGAGTCCATATGTCTTATTTTAGGTTGTATTTAAATTATTTCTTTTTAGATGCGACGCAATATTTACGTCATTTTACATTTGAGATTGGGTTACTTGTACCTTGATAGAGTAATTTAAATGTTTTATGCTTTAGTTTCATAGTATTACTGTGTGTCTCTTCTTACCTTATCAGTTTTTGAAGTTACATTATTAAGTTACACAGCATTTATCATCGTCAGAATCCAAATTATAGACATTAGGCAAAAAAAATTCACAATATTTTTTTCTCGCTTTGTAAAACAGATTTAAAAAAAAACTATCAGGAACTATCAGTTTTATAGATATGTAACAGGACCCTAATTTTCATTCGGATCCGTTAAAAATGCTCTGCTACGGCTATGGGAAGTTAGCAGCGCATTTCATGAATATCTTATACTGCCTATATCCACAGGAGTAGATAAACGACCAGAGTGAAAGCTTCATACAACCGCGCGAATCGGTTGCACTACTACAAGCACGCGGAGCATGTGTGCGTGACCACTGGCCGCTTGTCGCGTACGCGGCGAGACTGGAAAAAACCGGTTTACGTTGGCACAGCCAGTTGACAATCTCAGGGTTTGTGCGACGTACGTTTTTTGTTTGTTATTTAATTTTGCAAGTTTGAATATTTACTTAATATAAAAACGTGGTATTTTATTAATAACAATGGTTGTTTACTGTACTGTTTGTATGAATAATAAATACTAGAAAAAATAAAAATATATCATACTTTAACTATCCCAAGGAGTACAATAGGTAAGTAAATATTTGATTATTACTTTTTCAAGTAAGTGGGTACCTGTATTCTATTGTATGATTCTTTTTTTTTAATAAGAAGAGGATACTACACAATGTGCTTTTACCTTTTTATTATTATTACGAAATTTTACAAAACATTTGTAGGTATGTGGGTGGGTTAATATTTCAACTTAACACACATACCAGTGTTAAGTTGAAATATCGCAAGTAAGATTTGAACCACTTCCCGATGTTGTATACTTACCTGCGGAACTTTGGTGACAATCCTATAATGATAGATATAACTCCTGACAATTTTATCGCATTTGTTGAATTGCTCGAGCAAAAGTTTCGCGAATATTTTGATCTTGAAGTAAATATTGTCAATGTTGGCAACGAAATACTTCAACATATTAAAGATTGCAAATTTGATATGCCATGTGAGTGTTTCCCATTAGATTACTTGAAAAAACTATATGTTAGATTTAGAATTTACCACACCATTAAAAGAAACAATAAATTATTAAAAAACAAAAATTGTAAAAAGAAAATTATTAGAGTAAGTAATTTGTAAAGTATTCTATCATACTGAATAATAAAACTATTTAACAAATGTTTTTATTTTATTTTATTTGTCTTAACCTATTGTGACAACCCTACCAGAATAGGTAACAATTTTTCCCGTTCTTAAGAAGCTTTCACTCTGGTCGTTTATCTACTCCTGTGCTATATCTTTGTATTTACGGCAGAACTATTCAAGAAAACTATAAGGAACTCAGGAACTCATGCGCCTGCCATCAGAACACCAATTTATTTTTGCTCTTGTAACAAATGCTCTGCTAAGTTGACGGAGACTTGACTGACGGGCTCATAACATAATATAACACTGTGTTCCCACGATGCGCGATTCTGCGGATCATCACGCACAACCGACGACAACGGACGGCAACGCACACAGGCTCTTTCAACGGTGCGTGCTTTGATCTAAAGCTTTAATAGCTTCATTTCAAAATGCAAATTGAAAGAGAACGTATCGTCGCTGCTGCGATCTAGTAAAATTAAAAAGAAACCACGTCGCTGGTGGATATCAGCAAAAGTCGTTAAGGTAAAGTGAACCTACATATCTAATTTTATTTTCTGTTTTGATCACGGTCGAAAATTAATGAATGACATAAAATATTCCCTGTCCTGTGACCCTACCGGTGGGAAAGAAGCTTTCACTTCAAAAAATCAAAATAGAACGGAGTAATGTACCTACTACCCCGGAATAGTGTACTTCTACGATACCTCCTAATTTCCTAAGTAATAAAACTTCGCTGAAAGGACTGTCCGAAAATATTTTGATAGTACTCGTAAATCAAAATTGATGTGAAGTCAATATCACCGATAACGAATCGGGATGAAATTTGGTAAAAAGATAAAATAGTCTGGAAAATCAAAGGCTCTGAAAAACATTCTGTTGGGATCGTTAGGTATAATCATATTAACTCAAATCGCCCAAGTGAAACCGGGTAGTTTCACTAGTTAAGTAACTAGGAGATAAACAGTGACAGGACAGTTAAATAGAAAAAATAAAAGTAACTGCAGCTGTGTACGCTCTTTTGTCTTTATTTTACTCAGATGAATAAAAAATATTTTTATATTCATCTGAGTTATTTTATTGCTTTGTTATCTAGCCGCCAGTAAAAAATTACCTAAACCGTTGGCACGAAAGGTCTAAAAAATATTTTCTTTTGTTCATATAGTGGGATTGCCTTGCACATGATGTTAAGTAGTGGTGGATTGTCTATACTTTATTCTACTTTGTATCGACGAAAAAATTTTATCTTTATCTTCGCACAATAGGGGTGAGCAAAAACAAGTACTTAGTGTATAATTCAGTCCCAATATGGAAAAAAATACAAGCAGAGGTTGGAGGAGCAATTCTTGTACATACGTACATGTATAATGTATATAAAATTTGAATTTTGGTAACGGCTCAACCGATTTTTATGAAATTTACCCAGGTAGTTTCGGGGGTGGGAAGTCGATCCAGCTAGGATTCATTTTTAGAAATTGTCGTTTTATTTATATTTTCAGCGAATGAAGTTTAATATAATAATATATAGTATGTTGGGGTAAGTTCGGATGGTTTTTAGCTACATTCGTAAGATGTTGGCAATTTTTTTTTCTCATAATCTATACCAGCCAGCGTAAAAAATAAAGTAAAAACTGATAATCAATAAACAAGCTATAAGAAAAATATTTTTTCGTTTGCACAGACATAACGACTACTGAGTTATGCGAGTTTAAAGTACGGACATACATTTCAAAAAACATGGGAAAGAACGGACGATGTAGGGGAAGACCGGAATACCCTCTAAAATCACCCAAATGGCTAAAAGCATAAGGTTTATAAAAATAAAATATCCGATCTTATACTTGCTACAACATACTTCTTGAATAATTTATTTTGTTTAAAAATATAGCAGGAACTATTTACGTTTTTAACGTTTTAAGTAACTGAAGGAAGTAGCAAAACAAATTGGCGCCTCGCACTATGTTGCGAGTATAAAAATAACCACAAATTCGGTAGATATTTAACTTATACGTTCTTACCCCATTCACGATCTTACCCCAACGTACTTATAATGAACATAAAAACTGAAAAATATGACTCTTCCTGGCATCTAATATTATTTTATTAATAATAGTACCTGGACGACCGAGCGTTGCTCGTAAGAAAACAATTTATTTTCTTGCTTTAATTTCAAACGAAACACTCTTTTGATTGGTGTTACTTAACAACGCTATCTGAAATAGCTTCCAATAAAAAAAATCACAAAAAATAAAAAATATACGCAATACTTAGGCTATTGTTTGTTGTTATGATTGAGATTTGGACCCGGGTCTCTAATTCCGCAGTCAGTCCTCTTAACCATTCGGTCAAGAAAGCTTTAATTTTATAAACTAAATTTTTATAGAGTTCTTTCAAATCGACACTGTCATTATTTCTTTGAACGTCGGACTGGCGGATGGCGTTTGACCACAATTTTACCACAGTTTCGCCACAATATTATTAATATACTCTCCCATAGATGTCAGGAAGAGTCGTATTTTTCAGTTTACATTTAAGTTGATTATCGCTGAAAATAATTTTTCATAATTTAAAATTTAAAAAATAAAATCTAGCTGGATAAATTAATCACCCCCGAAACCAAGGTACTAAATTTCATCGAAATCGTTGGAGCCGTTTCCGAGATTCAAAAAATATAAAGCTTCTAAAAGCTTCCTTGGTCAAACCTCAGTCAAGCAAATTACGTTTCTCGTATTTATTTTTTGTGTCTATTTTTTCTTTAATTGGGTGTACTTCAGATGGCGTTGTTAAGTAACACTAAGCCAATGAGTGCTTTGTTTGAAATTAAACCAAGAAAATAAATTGTTTTTATCGTAGAAACGCTCGGTCATTCGGGTACTTATATGTATAAGAAAAGGCGTTAAAAATGTAAAGTAAAGCAACGCTTCAAACTCATTAGGCCTCATAGCTTCCACTTGAATTCCCTGTTTCATAATTGCCCTCGACACCCAAACACTCAGACAGGATAAGAAAATAATTTACTATAATTACGCGTCTGACAACCCGCGTGGCGCAATGGTTACCGTGCCGGACTGCCAATCGAGGGGTCTCGGGTTCGATTTTCGGCGAAACAGAAATTTGAACGATGAGTTTAAATTTCTGTTCTTGGTCTGGATGTTTGTGTTCCTGTCTTTGTATTTGTCCATGGTACAGACGACACATGGCACCTTACTGTGGGGCTATGAGTATGTAACGTTTATTTATTTATTTCTACGCATCATTCAAATTTCTGCTCCATCGGCAATCAAATCATGTATGGTTAACCATTTGCTTTTATGTGTCATCAAAAATTGCTACCTGTAATGGCTGTAATAAGTTTGATTACTTATATTACACAAATATCGAAAACAATGACAAGTTCAATTTCGAAGGGTGTTTCAAGAAAACATTAAACAAACTGAATAGAAAAATATAAAGGTAAATAAATACTAACAGAGATTATTTTCTGGTCGTGACAGACCAATTTACACCAAATCAGGCAGATCTTCGACCTTCACGTTGATACATTTATCTCATAGACGCTAAGTTGTTACGTATCCATAAATGGTTTTGCTACCTACCTAATATAATTTACTTGCGACACGCATGCTTGTAATGTTATCAAAATGACGAATGACACATTAAAGTTCCGAAATTAATACGGGAGTTTTGGCAGAAGCTTCAAAAAGGTATTTTGAAAAGTTTTTTCTCGGAATGTATACTTTTAACTTATTGTTTTTAGTATTGAACAAAACGAAAAAAATGTTATTCGTTGTTAATTAGAGTGCCTGAGTGTTGAGAATTAAAGTGCGAAAAAATGGCTGTCCGGGTTGTTTCTTAAACCCCATTCACATCGTCGTAAAGTAACCATAGCCTTGTGGGATTACTGAATTAGTTCCCTGATCAATTACTGACAACTCACTGATTTTGACTAGGATTATGTCACCCGACTTCAATGAAACGGACAAACATATACTTCAAATGTTATTGCTTGAATCTGGCAATATGCACAGATCGAGCAGCTATGGCCGAGCGATAAGTCCCTGTAGCTTCGGGATTAAGAATAGAGCTACGGTATCCCCTGCCTGATCGTAAGAGGCGACTAAAAGGGGGCTTCCGGGGTTGTGGACGGTGTGAGTGGGAGCTCGATCCGTCGTGAGCCGTGAGCATCGGAAGGTGCAGGAGAGCACATAAATGCTCTCCCGAAGATGGGCTCGTTCTGGGGCGTCGCGCGTGGAGGACACCGGTGCGTTCCGCCGGAGATCCCGGAGTCATCCCCAGACGCAGTGGCAGCCACCGAGGGGGTTTTAGTGCGATCAAATCCCACATAACCCGGTACCCTTTCCCAAGGTGCCGGGTTGAAGGTTTCCCCCCGAAAAAAAAAAGCCCGAGCGACAAAGATCACTTTTTAAGCGCGTTGAGGTATTATGTACTAACGTAGTTAAGCGTGAATTTGTGGCAGTTCCAGGGTGATGAAAATTATTGTGATAATATTCAATTCATTTTGATATTTCTCATTGCATTGCATCGCCGTGCATACCTGAGTCTTGAGAGAAACGAATAATAAGCATTAGTTGGACATAAGATTATACTACAATATTATACTACAACGTCTATAATTTTAAATTTACATTTTTTGATTCAATATCCCTACTAAAATTATAAATTCGAAAGTAACTTTGTCTGTCTGTCTATCTGCTACGCTTTCCCGCTTAAACTACTGAACCAATTTTAATGAAATTTGGAACACAGATAGTTATGTACATATTTTCTTTGCTTTTGTCATAACAAAAAAGACGAACTTTTTTAAGTTGTCACAACAACAAAGACGAACTTTTTTAAGTTTATACCGAACTAGCGGCCGCCCGCGACTTCGTCCGCGTGGACTTTGGTATTAGTCATAGCATAACGATGTTATATAGCCTATAGGCTTTCCTAATAAATGGACTATTCAACACAAAGAGATATTTTCAATTCCAACCAGTATTTCCTGAAATTAGCGCGTTCAAACTCTTCAGCTTTACATATTAGTTTAGATGTGGGGGTTGCTATGTAATTCGGTACTTGTTAATTTGTATTATTTGATGTGGCTGTGGCCCAACAAAGCTTTCCGGTACAGTACCCATACATGTTCAGTTGAGTGTTTTGAATATTCGAGGCGTTCGAATTTTCGAGGCGTTTATGAGAGTAATTAAGGTATCGGCTTAGGCCTAGCCACACTAGCTATTTTTAGCATCGGCGACTTTGCTTCTGTATCGATGCTCGTTGCGGTATCGGAATAGTGATTTTTAACAACTTTAAGCTGCCAGTTCAATGGCATCCATTGAGGTATTATGTACTAAGTTCAAGTGTGCACTGTATAGCGTTCGGCCACTGCGTTTAGCGACTAAATACACTAAATAGCCGATCGTCGAAGCTAAAAGCAGCTAGTGTCGTTTGGTGAACCACTGTTTTGTCTTACAAAATAATACCCTTGCATTGTTCACATATTAAGCACTTGAATTCAATACCGAACTTAAGACAACATTAAAAAAGATTTTTTACTTTCAAAATAGTGTCATGCGGCCACTATAGGTATACTTATGAGTACTTAGGTAGGCCTATTGATAAAAAACAATCAGTTTCGTTTGGGATAACGATGTAGGCATTCTAACCAGACACCACATCTGTTAAGAAATTTAGATATTAAGGCAAAAGAAACACAAATACATAAATACTAGATAGGTAAGTAATCCATGAAATTATTGAACTACTTTTCAGCAGTCATGTACTTAATAAAAAAAACTTTACTTTAATTTAGGTATTCTGAGACATGTAAACCTAATATGTGTTTTGAATACCTAATATTTAACAATAAAAATGAGCAAAGCTATAAGTGTAACTTTACCTAAGTAATTTGGTTTACCGATATATCGTTATACTTATAAGTTAACTCTTCTACTCGGGAAACGAGGCGAAGATCGAGATATCAAATTCAAGCAGGTACTTATGCATATCAATAATACCTACTCAGTTACATATTATTATATGTAAGAATGTATGTATTATATTCTAAGAAATTGAACTGTCGAGTAGTCATTTGAGCTAAAGTCATTATTTATATAATTATAATTATTAAAAAACTGAACCTTTTGAGAATTGACTGTTGTCCTTCAGTAATTTTTAATTTTTAAATACGGCAAAAAGAAGAGAGAAAAATTATAGAAGAAGATCGGAAAAATCCGAGAAAAGTTGTAAAATTTTTAATGCCACAAAAAATATAATTACGAATCAGTTTTTGGAATCAATGTTATTTGTTTCTCATAAATTTCCAATTTATAAAAAAGAACTAAACATTTATAAATATACCTGTTGTATTAATCTTAGGTCTACACATTTTCATTGTAAGCCTGTTCTGTTTCGTGCTCCAGCATAAGATCTTTACAATTGAAGTGGTTGTAGTCTTTATTGTTTAACTGAACCCTCTCCCCCCTGGATCAAGGTCCAGGCATTCAAAAATTAAAAAAAATATCCTAAACGATAAAAGAAACCTATAAAGAAAAAGCTAGATATGCTACCTCCTGCTGTTTCCTTTGTGTGCGTGTCTTCGTGTAACGTGGAAGGCAAATTTACGCGCAGTACTTGCGCGGTACTCAGTTACAAAAAAATTGAGGCCTGCCCATTTTGGAAACTACATAATGTCAAATAATAAACAAAAAAATTTAAACTATGTGATACTTCAAAGAACACCTCCATCCACGTAAACTTTTGTTATTCAATTCTTTATTTATATTAATTTATAAATCGGATGACAATGCAATATTATTATGACATAGAGCTTTTCTGATGATGGAGCTAGAAGGTCATAGGAACTCCGTAATCAAACGACGCAAACCCATCGAGTTTGGTCTCGTTTTATTCGTCTTGACGAGTGCATTAATACGTAAGTAGGTATGGTAAGCAGGGTCTGATGATGGATCTGGAATATACGAGTTTTTTTCGGTTGGAATCTTGCTACTCAATTTTAAAGCAGATATCTTCAACCGATTTAGCTGAAATTTTGTATACACGTTTAGTTTAGATGACAATTGACAATACACGATAAGCTGTGCTGTGTGACGTCATTCTAAATCCAATATGGCGGACCATCCAAGATGGCGGAATAGTTATTTTTAATTCATTTCTACAATATGGGTATCAAATGAAAGGGCTTGCCCAGAATTATTAGAATAACTAAAAACTAAAAAATAAATTAAAATCAAAACAAATAAAAAAATGCTCTTATTTAAATGCTCTAAAAGAAGAAAATAAAATTTCCTTTAAAATTTTAACTATCAACTTATAACTTCATTATACACAATTTATATGATCAAATTAAGCTTGGCCTACCTGCGATGGTTGCTAAATGGCAATGGCCCGTAAAAGTAAATCTTGTGTTTCTAGCAGTAGTTTTTACTATTCTCCGTTGCTTTTAAATTCGAGATCAGAGAAATCGGAAATGGCAGAAGCATAAAATCAAATCGTTAAAGTTTTATTTTCCTTCCCGCATTTTACGACCAACGACTGCTAAACTGCCGGTACGAAAGAAAATGTCTCTCCATAAAAAACCGAAAATATGCATACGAATAACGTACCAACCATACGTCACCGATTAATACTTTTGCACCGGCCTTATTGCGGACATATGGGACTATAATTGTATTAAACCAGTCTTCAAAGCAGACAGAATCGAACGACCCACTTTTGGATCTATTATATGTGGTCCCTTTTGGTCCGGCCGCTATCCATATATCCCATTAATGTTCAGCTTTATACACCACATAGGTATACTGGCAAAAGTTAGCCATACGCAGTGCCACTAAACATCAGCGAAATCGATGTTTTAGAGTTATTAATAATGCGCTCTGGATACTTGCAGCCTCTTCTATAGGGTTACAGGAAAAGTCGTGCTAGATCCGTTAAGGGCGTGGAGTACCCATCATTTCTGACTTATTTCACTATGAAACACCCTACTCTAAACTTAACCCTTTTCGATTTTTTTCGATTTCGACTTTTAATTTTTTTATTAAAAGTTGCCAATTTTTAGGCTACTAAGTTTATTTTTTTTTTATTTTGTGTGTCTCATTATTATTATTGCATTTTTACATGTGTAATAAGATGCTTTAGGACATCAATCATTAAAATAGTGCATAAGTTAATTGAATAGGGCGTAGTAGACAAGGGAAAGCTTAGAAATAAAAAAAATTAGAAAGTTTATTTTTCTTCTAAGGGTTATTTTAAAAAATATTATGACAGTAGTTCGGCAGATTTGTTTTAAAATATCTACGTTTTATCAGCTACCTAACGAGATATAACAATCTAGGGTTTTATTTAAAAGCATTGAAAAAAACTTAGTTTCATAGACGACAGTGGTAAAACAAGTAAGCATGAAATGGCATTTATTAAATCAGGTTTTCACACAACTTTTTCTGACTCTACAGTTCATGTTCATCATGACCGCCTCTGTTTCTAATACATTGTCGTATCCTTCTACGGAGATCAGTCTTCACTACTCCAGTGGTCAACGTTGTCCTCATTTGATTTGCTGCATCCACAATCCTTTCTCTTAATTCTTCAGACGAAACTGGATTTGGCTCGCTGTAGACAAGAGTTTCCATGCGCCCCCACACATGAAAATCCATGGGGGTTAGGTCCGGACTTCTTGCTGGCCATGGCAACGGCCCACCTCGTCCTATCCATTTGTTTGGATAATTTGTGTCCAGCCAGTCTCTGACACTTCTCCTGAAATGGGCAGGGCAGCCATCATGTTGGAACCACATGTCCCTGATCATGTTGAGTGGCAGATCATCCACTCAAGTCTCCTCTCAAGAAGTTTTCGTAACTTTCCCCATTTAGATTGTCCGGGAGAAAGTAAGGTCCAATCAAATGATTGGAGATAATGCCCATCCAAACATTCACGCTGAATGTTCGTTGGGACCCCTTCACTCTTTTCTTTTTGGGATTCCTTAGTTCTTTTGGGGCCCAGTAATGGGCGTTGTGATAGTTAGTTATGCCATCTTTATCAAATTTGGATTCATCTGTCCACAAGATATTTCTTAGAAAATAAATCTTTTTCTGGGTCTTCTACGTCAGCATTTAGCATAAATCTGCAGAAGTCCAACCGTCTCGCGGGGGGGGAGGCAATATTTTTTTCAATATTTTAATCTATACATAAAGCTGCAGAGTTTGTTCGTTCGTTTGTAAGTTTGTTTGAACGCACTAATCTCAGGAACTACTGGTTCCAATTGAAAAAATCTTTTTTGTGCTGGATAGTCCATTTATCGAGGAAGGCTTTTTTTATAAATAAACCGAACAAAAAGGCAGACGGGCCGCGTGGTGTTAAGCGAACACAGTGGCCTATGGACACGGGCAACCACAGGGGAGCCACCAGCCACTTTAAGCTATATAACATCATGCTATGACTAATACCGAATTACCGAAGTCCACGCGGACGAAGTCTCGGGGGCCACTAGTTTTCTAATAGGTATACGAGTATGTACGCACCACGGTCATAAAACTGAAACAAGAAAATATGACTTACCCTTAAATACTCGAAAATTGTATTTGGGGTTATTTGGTACACCACCTTGAATCTTAGCAAAGCTATCACCAGCCTTGAAGAGGGCTATTTGGAATTCAGTTCCAAATAACCCAAAACGGTTTCAAAAAGCCCCATTTCATAAAAACTAAACAAACATGGCGATCTAAACAGGTTAAAAAACGCCGGTAGAAATCATTAGTATCATAAGAAAACGTACAATATGTAACAAATTTCATCCAAAATTTTCCCGTAACACACCAAAAGTAAGCCAATTACTTATGACGATTTTTTCCTAAATTAGTTTTGCGGCACTCACGATGGATTCATAACCTCAAAAGTCTCCCACTATAGTTTTAGTTGGAGTATTGCCAGACGAAAAAAATTAATTTGTATTACCAGTAAAAAAAGTTATTAACTACCAAAACTTTTTTTTTAAATAGCCCCATGGTTTCGAAAAAGCCTCTCCTTACGGTACCTCTAATGTAAATCAGCAAAGGAAGTACCAAGATTTTTGGATTTATTCAGTCGTTTCGCTCATCAAAATAAAAGCTTCCTAGAAATATTTCAAATTCTTAGGGCTTATTCGGTTTTGTAAATAACAAATAGTTAAACTATAAACTATTATTGCAAACCTGAGACACGTCCAACCTTTAATTTGTTAAGGAATAAATTTAATGAGCACTGACGGTAATAGAATAGCAATTAGTATTCATATGTTAACGACTGTTTAAAGAGCAATTAAAAGTTTTGTGAAACTCGCCTTCACACACACTTCGTAAGTGCCGCCGTTAAGGCGATAAGTACCAAATTCATGACGTCCAATAAAATCTTATTCTTTTTATACTTATCCGTTTTAGAGGTATTTTGAGTATCAATTTTCGAATTTGAATATGGATTTATGAAAAGAGACGACGACGATGAGAATTCGAGTTACAAATACTGTTACGGGTATTTCTTTTATTTAGAATACAATCCCAAAACGGCCAAAACGGTTAATTGTGCTTAGTGAGGAAATCCGATTTACAATATTCCAGGTTTTAGATGTCATAATAATAAATTTTACTGTTTTCGATAAAGCACATAAAGGTAAGTACGAGTACATACAAGGTACAATAACGCATTGTTTAAGCTGCTCTTATTTTTATTTGACCTTCAAAAACTATTTTAACTAACATCACATTTACCACATACTGTTAATTAAATAACCTATGAGCAATTGTAACAATCTTTAAAATTAGGTACATAATAAAACTATGAGTTTTCTTCCTACGCACAAGATCGTGCTCATAATGTTTCCGCGCTGCTTTTGCGCGATGAGTAATACCTTCGATGCTCTAAGGAATTGGATGACCTGTAGACCCTGTAGTGCCGAACGATGGGTTCGCCTGGGTTCTACTAGCATTGGGACAGCGTATGTAATTAGCTGCAGACCTTCCCGCTTCCCGCTAAGGGAGACCAATATCCAGCAGTGGGACTATATATAAAAATTATACTAGCTGACCCCGCCAACTCCGTCCCGCCTACTAATATGGCTATTAAAAAACCGGCCAAGTGCGAGTTGGACTCACGCACGAAGGGTTCCGTACCATTATCTATAAAAAACCACGTTTATTGTATGGGAGCGCCCTTAAATATTTATTTTATTATATTTTTAGTATTTGTATAATAATAGCGGCAACAGAAATACATCTTAGCCTTTGATTATCCATAGAAATCATTGCATGAAAGGTAAATTGTGGTTTACGATTTATGACGTATTAAAAAAAACTACTTACTAGATCTCTGTCAAACCAATTTTCGGTGGAAGTTTGCATCGTAATGTAGGTACATCATATATTTTTTTTAGTTTTATCATTCTCTTATTTTAGAAGTTTCAGGGGGGGACACATTTTACCACTTTGGAAGTGTCTCTCGCGCAAACTATTCAGTTTAGAAAAAAATGATATTGGAAACCTCAATATCATTTTTGAAGACCTATCCATAGATAGCCCACGGGTTTGATGAAAAAAAATTTTTTTGTTTTACTTCTGTATGGGGAACCCTCAAAATATATTGCTTTTTTCTATTTTTGTGTGAAAATCTTAATGTGGTTCACAGAATACATCTACGTACCGAGTTTCAACAGTATAGTTCTTATAGTTTCGGGAAAAAGTGGCTGTGTCATACGAACGAACAGACAGACAGACAGACAGACAGACATCACGAATTCATAAGGGTTCCGTTTTTGCCATTTGGCTACGGAACCCTAAAAATAAGGGTTGGTGATAGAAGGGTGAAAATTTAGGGTTGTATGTATTTTTAATGCCACACCATAAAAAATTACCTACCAAAAAGAATTTGTCTAAAAAATGAAAAAATAATTGGGTGAGCTACTAGTAAAATGGAGTACTTTTCGCTCTATTATATTCATGGGCCATCGAACCACGCAAATGCAGTTTGGTCAGTAATGACCAATCCACATTTCAATAAAAATCGGCCTATCTTCTCAAGTGACAAAGCTTTACGTCATATCATGATCTACTACAATTACGAGATCAAGAAATTTAAACGAATTAATTTTATGTTTGTATAACAATTTAACAATCTCAGTTAACAATTTACGTCCCTGGATAGAATCGTGCTGCTTCAACTTACTTGTAACTTAGAAAATCACGCTTTTGTAAATTATCACGACGCACACTAATTTTAATGTTATTATTTGTCTTCTATGTTTGTACGTCCCTTATGGCGTATTGGCGGTCAATTGTTGATCCGATCCCAACATGGTAAAAAATTGTATGATGAGCTCATATATAAGTATACTAGCCTTCCGCCAGCGGCTTCGCCCGCTTGGACCCGTTTTTTAAACGGGACTCTTTAAGGATAAAAACCATCCTATATCCAAGGTCCACTTTATCTGTGTTCCAAATTGTACTAAAATTGGTTCAGTAGTTTAAGCGGGAAAGTGTAGCAGACAGACAGACAGAGTTACTTTCGAATTTGTATTATTGGTATGGGTGTTTGTTGCCTTGTTTAGTAGTAAAAGTAAATAAAACAACTTTTATGTACATTCGTAATCTATACCTTTAAACGCGCAATCCTTTTATATATGTACCTATATATAATCTGAATCTTGGAAACAACTCAAACAATTTTCATGAAATTTAGTATACAGAGGTTTTCGGGGGCAATAAATCGATCTAGATTCGATAGGCTTAATTTTTGGAAAATATCGTGTTATCAGCGATATAAACATAAACTGAAAAATATGACTTCCTAACCTGTTGGCGTGTATATGTAATACTATGATTTTTAAATGAAGAGCCAATGAGTCTGTAGGAAATCAATTGTTTTTATCCGAGCAACACTTGGTAAGCCGGTTACTATTATTTATTTATTATGTACATTTATTATTTGAAATATTTACCTCAGGAAGGTATGCACATTTTGATGACAGAAATAAAACGAAAAATTAATGTCTATTAACTTACTTAAATTCATGTCGATAGATTTTCACCATTGAAAACTGACGGCAAAGTTAACATAAACTCTTTCGTTTCTCGTTCACACTTAGTTATACTAAGTTATCAATAAAAACTGACGAATTCAAAAACCCCAATCGTTTTATTTATTAAAAATCCATTTACCAATCGCTTAATAATTATAAAATGTTTAGAAGACTTTAAGGTTCCGGAATCCGCGATACTTATTATTCACGATAACTGAGAACTTTATCATAGTTTGTAGGCATCGCGGCCGAATTTTCCGAACGTAAATCGCGATTTTCCAAGAGGCTGTTTACGTAGAGTTCGTGTGCCGATCGCGAACCAACTGAATTTCTGAAAGCCTGAAAATGAAAATCGCAAACAACGACGCCCCTGTGATATCATGAGAATCAGAAAGCGAATTATAATTTTCCACTTTTTGAGTATATGTATAATGTGTTTTGGGTAACATTAATATCAGAAACGTATTAGTATTTTTGCGTTATTTTGTATGATATTGTTTTACAGATATAACCTTCCGTTTTGAGGGTTTCTACTTTCTAAACTGATTTAGTCGATGTATTATTAATTGAGTAAAAAAGTATAATAAAACTTATTTTAAGCGAAAGTAGTTATATATTAAGGTATCTGGATCAGGATCATTCAGAGATCCAGATCCAGATACCTTAATATATAACTTTTCACTATTCATTTATCAGTTTTCACTTTTCATTTACCAGTTCTAAAATAAATTGACATTAGAACTGATAGAAAAAAAGTTAAAAACTGATAGATGGATAGTAAGTACGTACATAAGTACGTACAACATACCACAATGAAAAATTAAAATTGATAGATGAATAGTGAAAAGTTAGATATTGAGGTATCAGTTTTAACTTTTCATTTATCAGTTATAATATTAAATTTATCAGCTTTTAAATGTTAAATAAAACGAAAATGTGTTCATTATTATTTCTTTATTCATGAAAAAATACTAAGAAATCTTAAAAAATACGGTATATTCATACAAGTATATTATTTTCTAAACACCACTTATAAAGACAACATACATTTTTTAATGCACATATTTTGTTATGATAGATACATCTTAAAATATCTGAAGATAATTTATAATTATCATACAATACGCTTAAACTAGGACAATTTTTATCTTCTAAGTTGTACACATTATCAGTTTGTAATATTTTTTTCAGCCAAACCACCTTTTCAACACCTTTAGTAAAAATATATTTGTTTTTAAAATAATCACCGATAATTAACTTATAATTTAAATAAGGAACGTATCCCTCATTCCATAATATTCCTCTATTTTTTTCAATCCAAGCTACTTGTAAACGTTCTTTTTTAGTCAAATCATAAAACGGGTACGGGGGTTTTATCAAGAGTGTAAAGATTTGCCCTGCATTTTGAATTGCTATTTCTTTGGGTATAAACTCGTTGTTTTCATTTTTAAATCCTTGAACATCGACAATAACATTCATGATAATTTTCGCACGATGTTACTTAACGGTTTGTACTCAAATAGACGCTCGTTTATGATCAAACAGTAGGCTGTTGTGTTATCTGGTATATCTTTTGAACACTCAATTTCCAATCGAACATCAACTGGCCCGGTTTTTAGTGAATCATTTTGTCGTGAACAGTCAATAACAAACAGCGGAGCTTTTTCTTTAAACGTGGACAGATCAAGCAGCGGGTCCACAGGAAGGTTGTAATATGACTGACGAAAACATGAATACATTTCATATAATATACTGTATTTGCCTTCGTCAAATTTTAAATTTAGTGAGTCATACGGATAATATTGAGAATTTAAAAACAATTTAACGTTTGTTACTTTACAATGGTCAAATATAGAAGAGCTATTAGCAGCATTATTTTTTCTATTGGTCTGCAGACCGAGTACAACAAACCTTGGTTTCTCTAATTGAGAAGCTGTTTTAATAGACCAGGAATGTTTAGTTGTTTTAGGTAATACTGGGTACTCATACAAATCCCAGTTTCTAAATGACAGTTGTAGTGGTCGATCTTTTTCTAATAATTTAAGAAGTGATAATCTATTGCGGTCACTCACTCGTACATGTGGTACACGCCATTGTACTTTCTGTATATCTAATTCAAAATTATCATTTTTTTCCATAGTTATACAATTCATGATGGATCTGCTTCTTTGTAATATTAGTTCATGCCTACAATTAACAATTATTTTATTGTAATCTTCCGCAAAGCCTAGTATTTTATTTAATGGAATAATGGCACTAAAACTTCCACTTTTTTGTTTAGTGCCGTTTACATTCCACCCCCATGTTGCACTAGCTTTACTTTCTCCATCATTCAAAGATATATACGACTTTATTGTAGTTGTGATTCCCGCGTTTTTAATGTGGTCTATTACAACACCATTTAATTCATATCTTATATCTTGAAATAAAAATGAAAATGGATTGTTGATAAATTGCACATCTTTTCTTGTAATTGTTCCAGACGTATCTTTTGTAAACACACTGACATATCCTTCAATGTAAATAGAGCTTGCTGATGGCAGCAAGTATACATCTTGTTGGTGAATTGGTATTCTGATTTCATCGTTTTCTTTAAAGCTATTATTATAGGGATTGTACGTATGTATTTCGTAACTTTCAATGGAATTATCATGCTGTGGTAAATCTGTGATTTGCAGCATTTTAAATTTTAAATCCAAGAGCACGAAGAAATTCTTTATTATTTTTAGTAATTTTTTTATTAAAATTCTTACTACTGTTCAGCCGTCTTCCCACCTTCGCTTTTGAGAGTGAAGTACTCAGTTTTTTTTTATCACTCGGGTTTTTATTGAAGATAATCATATTTTTTTTTTTATTTAAATATTTATCCCTGAAGAAAATATTCTGTACTTACGTTTACCATGAATGCAAGGATTAGAATGATTATAAGTGCAATATTATTCTTTTTAAATATTAGATTTGTTTTCTTAACCAAAATGATTTGAGAAATTTTAAACACAAATGTCCACAGTTGTATAAATTATATTTTTGATGATTTTCATTATTAAAATATATATTTGACCCCATATAATTGATGAATTCTGTTGGTGGTTTCAAATTACCGTAACTGTCAAAGTATTCAATATAATCATTTATTTTCCCATAGGCTACCCAATGAGTACCTGAGTTTTTAGATGAATCTAAGTTAATAATACCGCATTCTATTGGTAATGGCTGATATGGTAATTCATCTCTCATAAATACACCTCGAAAAAAAGGAATGTTTCTCGAGAACCTTATTAAGTCTATATTTGTCAAAGGTCTTTTGGGTAGCCGATTATTTAGTTTTTTTTCTTTGTAACGTATATTCCCAATCCATCTTTATAAGGTTTGAGATGTAATCCTCTTCCGATACATAATGATTCAATTTTCTCATTATGTCTTTCTAACTCTGCTAGTCGTTTCTTAGCAGCTTTATATTCATTTATTGTTTTTGTGATACCAGCAACTCCACCAGCTAAGCTGCCAGCAGCAGATAAACCTGCAAATATGGGTATTAAAGGAAGAAATCCTCCAGTTTTCGGTACGGGTATAATTCTTGGCACCTCTATTGGTAGATTGGAAGACATTTCCTTTGCAGCTGCCATTGCTACCTCCACGACCGCCTTCTTACATTTAGGTTTCAGATTTTTGAGATGTTTTTTTGTGTGTGCAACAATATTTTTAAAAGATTTCTTAAAACATCCAGATCCCGATTTACGTTTTTTTGAAGGTAAGGTATAGTTTTCACGGGTTTTATTATTTTTTTCTTTTGACATTTTTAGTACGTGATAAATTCCAACGAAACTGTTTACTATAGTAACAATCTAATCATACTGACTAAAAAAAATTAAGTATCTCTTTATATGTATGCCATAAGTGAACTATATAAATTATACAACATTATTTTTGTTTATCCAGCTGTTTTCTGTATTCGAAAGCCCTAACCATTTTACATAAACCTTGTTACCCTTTCTTTTGATAACTTTTTCAACTAGATAAATATCTGGATGCTTCGTTTTTTGAAGCTCTTGGCTATAAAATGCTCCTAATATTGGACGTTTTCTAGCATCTTCTAATAGATACGTGATAGGGTCAGTATTTTGTACTTTTACAATCTTAAATATCTCTGTAGACCAATTTGGGGTAAAACCTTTTTCAAAACATCCTTTATATTTACTAATTCTCACATAATCACCTAGTTGTAATTTTACATTCTTAATTTTTTTCTTACATTTATATCTCTTAATATATCGTTGCAGAACGATTTCCTTGTTATCTTGATTTATTGATACCGGAGTTTGCTTCACAGTATTGTGAAAAGTATGATTGTACTCAAAAACTTTATTCTCAAGCGTGCCATCTATCCACTTATAATTACCTTTCAAATGAAACTCCTTATAAAGTATATTTTTTAATGTTTTAATGAATCTTTCTACAATTGAAGCTTTTTTTGTGGAATATGTAGAGTAATGATTAATTTTAAAAGTTTTTATAATTTCTTTAAACATGTTATTATAAAATTCTTTTCCTAAATCTGTCTGTAAGTTTTTCGGAACCCTTCCTTCAAGTAAAACAGTTTTAAAAGCCTTTGATACAAGCTCTTTAGTCTTTTGTTTAAGTGGAACAGCCCAAGCATACTTTGAAAAACAATCTATAATGACTAATATGTATTTATACCCACAATTTGCTTTTGAGATTTTCTGCATATCAATTAAATCAGCTTGCCAAAGGTCATCAATATCTTTTAGTAGTACTTTTCTACGGGGGAAATTTTTTCGTACATATTTGTGAATTTCATTTATTACGTCTTGTTTGCTCATAATGTTTCTTTAATTTCCCTACAATTTCATTTAAAAATATTAATTTTTCAAGATTTTTTATGCGTTCATTTAAATTTACTAAATGTGTATCAATAGTTTTTAGCTTCTCATAAATATATTTATCAGTTATTTTGGTACAATTCTCATTAGCAATATTTCCGCATATAGTGTTTTTTGATGTTAATTTCACATAATCACTTTCACTATTTTTACTAACATGGATATGAGGTTTATCTTCATGAGTATTCATGTTCATGAATACATTGCTACTGAAATGTATATTAAGACTTCAGTCTTTTATAATACCGGCTTCTTTTAATTCTTCAATAATTGATATGATTTCATTGTCATGATTAGTATTGCCAGCACTTTGTGATGCAATCAATAATTTTAACCTTTCAACTAATTCATTTGGGTCATCCCAATAAACGTAATCAGTATTTTTTTTATATTTCTTGACCATCGGTATGTAACCTCCAATCTTATGTTGGGATGATTCACCTCCTTGCTCATTTATCTGACTAAATAGAGGTTTTATAATTTGACGGTATTTCAATCCCTTATCACCTTTTATTTTTCCATTAGAATTAAAACCTATTTTGTGCACATTTGTTATAGACAGTATATCTTTGTAAACTATTTTATCCATTTCGGATACTAAGTTAAGATTAGGTTTGTTTCGAATCAAGAGCTCTTGTAAGCCGGGGGTAAATTCATAATGCTTATTGTTTATGCTTATTATGTACATCTTATCTGTGTTTGACGAACTATTTGACAAGGAAATCTTAATCTCAGAGTTTCCAATCATCAATTTTTTGTTTTCACTACGTATTCCAAATGGGATATTTATATTATCATAAATATCCAAAATGTCTTCTTTATCAAGTGACATTAACGTGTCGTTCTTACTTCTTATCAAACTTTTGTCATCTTCACTGTAATATTCTGAAACTGTATTGTAATCTGGGATGGTCGCTTCTTTAAACTCGTCATATCCGAATGAAGAATTTAAATTTTCAACATTTTTCACTCTTAAAGTTGGAATATCATTTCCTTTCACTTTAAAAAGAGTTTCTAAAGGTTCAGTTATAGGTTTGAATACTTTTTTATACCTAAGGTTAGAAGCATCTTCTTCATTACGAATTATTTTTAATTTATTTTTTATGTTTTGTACTGACTTTAACAATTGTTCTTTAATGTCGGTATCCATCTGAGATAAGGGTATGATGTGCAAGTGTTATTTACAGAAACATAAACACAAATGACAAATTTCAAATAGAATGTAGTTTATATTGAACTTCTATAAAATAATGAATGTATCAAAACCTTTTCTATATCGTCCTTTGTCAAGACTGCAGTCTTTATTTATAACTAAAAAACTAAAACGGTCTTGCCATATGGAAGAACATAGTTTTTTAAATTTTAACCACTCCATATCTGTATTGACGTGCTCGTTGTAAATATGTTTTAAATTAATATCATCTTGTTTAAATATTATTAAAAAATTCACGTTATCACGCACTAATTGTTTAGGTATTTTCGAATAAGTTTGTGACAAATAGAAACAATCTATTCCTTTATGCCGGCCCATGGCAAAGTAATTGCGTATATTTACTTGATTTTCGCATGCAACGTCATCAAATATCATGATTGAATTTTTTAAAGCGTCATTAGGATGAATCACTTCTTTACTATGATCAAAAATAAAATATCGAGCTTCGGGAATTTTCTTCATTACTTCGTTCAAAAAACAGTACTTTGGTTGAAAGGCTGTCTTAGAGTACAAGTAAACATGTCTGAATTTAAGACCATTTTCATGAAATAAAAGATTTAACATAACATTAGTTTTACCACAATTTGAAGGACCACAGATGATACACCGGATTGTACTAGGTAAAAGAATACTATGTTTTATTTTGCAAGATTTTTTGTTGATTTTTATATTGTGAACTTCAAGATCTAACGACTGCTTTATAAATTTCATTGTGTTCTCGATTCAAAGCCTGACGATGGTCTGCGTTTTGAATAAGGTAAACGTGAGATTATAAATGAAAACAAAAGTTAGTACGTAAACATGTTTATTGTATTATAAAGATAATATGCATTATATTTATATACATTTATTTATAATCATAATCTGTATTAACAATATAAAATCATCTTCTTAACTAAAAGAATTAGTTTACATTTCTGCAATTTCATTAAATTTTTAATTGAATCAACTTAAAATATAGTACTACAATGACCCCAAGGTATGGTCTCTATTTGATTGGGTAGAACTTGCACCTTGTCATCGTTTCGATTTATTACTACTTTATCTAATTCTTGAGAGTACAATACATGTTTTATAGATCTAATAACATTCATTTTACATTTGAAACTTTTATCAGATAAAAGCGCTTTTTTGTAATTACTCTTATGTAGTCTATTCTTTATTGATTTCGTTACACCTTTAGCCTTTTTAATTTCCCCTCTCAAAGTATTTATACAATATAACTTAGATCTTAATCCTGTGAATTCACTGATAACTTCACCTCCTAATTCATCTTTGAATAGTCCTGGAATTTTTGGGTTAATTCTAGGTATTTGGTAGCAGTTATCAGCTTTAAAATTACTAGTATCAAATTTTGCTATTTCTTTTCTCATATTATTATAAAAATCTCTAGTTTTTACGAAGTATAAAAGACTATCAGTGTCAGTGTAACAGAGTCTCGCTTTGTTTTGATATATTTTTTTAATAAAGTCGTAATGAAATTGATATAAATGATGTTTTGCATATTCTAAAACTGTAAACCCGATATATATTGGTCGGTCAAGAATTAATTTTTCAGGAGTCAAATGTATGGCTGCGAAATTTTCTGTAAACACTGTAATATTTTTTAGGTTAGGTTTACCAATTAGTTTCTCCGCACCAATTTTTTTGTTTGTCACATTTTGATTATCACGCCAATTTGTTACTAATTTGACATTCACTTGTTTGCGTCTGTTTTCTATAGTTTTCCCAAAAATAGCATTATTTAATAGTTTGAAGAAATCTTTTTCAAAATTTGAAGATGAAGCTTGACGCAAGCTGGTATTTAAATCTATGTATTTTTGTAAGTAGTTCTCTTGTGTAAATGTTATGACGCGATGAATTTTTCTCAAAAGTAATCCGTTTTTTATACATTCCTTTAAATGAACGTAATGAATTACGTATTTAAATTTATCATATAAACTAGCGATTAATTTAGGAGCCTTTCCTCCGGGAGGAATAAACTTTTCTGGTGCGAAAGGTAAATCACGATGCGCATTATGTAGACGGTTCGGGTAAGCTAAATCAACCTCTAGAATGTATCCAACATGTGAATCATCAGGTACGTTAACAATGTCTAATGCATCAATTTCTTGGGAGGTTAAAAAGCGAAAATTTGATATCGGTAATTTTTTTGTCATTGCATAACCGTAAAGATTGTTGCAGTCAAGATATATCAAGTAAGTTGATGGTTGAGAGCTATCAAAATCTGGTAAATATTTATTATTTGCTTTAGCATTACGGAGAGAACATTGCGATAAACCACCACGTATTCCTTTTTCTATCATCTCATATATCTCTAAATCACTTATAAGCTCTAATTGAACACCTGTATAAAGCAACATGGCATCCCAACTCAAGCTCGGCGCAGTAATATAATAAGCAGGGTCAAGTTTATAATGCCGTAAGCAAGTGTTTCTAAAATTTTCAAATATATCACAAAGTAGTAAGACATCTGTTTTCAAATATAAATCAGTATATTCGCCTAGAGATTTAATATTAAACTTATGCCATACATTATGTGCATGTTCATAGTCTTCGTCAGTTATATGTTCCTCTTTAATGCTATTGTAAAATGATTCCTTAGGAGGAAGAACATCATCCTCAAATTTAGAAATGTTATCCATATACTCATATGGGTAAATACCCTTGCGGCACAATAATTTGATCTGTTCTTTATCGTGAAACTCTTTTGCAAGAGAAACAAAATCTGTTTCATTTAAATTTCTACATAAGTCATTCAAGCTTGAGCTTAAAAATTGAAAAGAGTCGATAAATTTGATTTGTATGGGATATGAGCTTTTTTTTGTTTTGATAATTTTCGTAACAGATATGTATTTTTCTTTTGATTGAGGTATAATTTTAAAACAACCCTCATAATTAGCTAATTCACGAATGAATAGATGACAATCATAACCGGCAAAATTGTGGAAAATAACAGGCACAAATTGACAAACTTTATATCTCAGATTACAATGCGAATGCGCGGCACCTCTGTATTGTGATGTAATGTGATCGTGGTCTTTAACTTTATCGTCAAAGAGGAAATGGTCACAGATGTGACATTTAGAAGCGCTTTTATAGTTTTCTTCTTCCATCCGTGATAAAGGGGGCATAGGCTTTTTAAAAGTTAATTCATGATAAATATTTTCTATATCTCCAAGTAAATATTCTATAAAAACTTTTACACAATCTGATCCTCTATATGAAACATACTTGTTCAAATTAGAATCATGCGAACAACAAATGTAATAACCAAAACAAGAAGGCTTGTGTAGTTTATAAACTCTTGTATTTTCAGTTTTACATACACCATGGTTCAAAAGAAGGCTTTCAAAGTCAGCGTATATAACAAAATTAATTTTTTGTTTTCTTTCATAGTTCTTAAAATGCAAAGTTGTGTTTTTTTTCTGGAAGGACTGTTAATATTTGATTGCACGTATGTGAACGGTATTTAATCTCACTCGTGAAAAATTGTAAACATAGTTCGCATAAAAATGTTTTACCTTTATTGAGAGTTATTTGACGTTTAACCAAACGTAATAAATCTTTTATTAAACAGTAGTGACCGGTTCCATTTTTCTCAATATACAACAAATTTACATGATTTATTTTTCTCGATGAAGTTACATATAAAGGGCCAGTTACATTATCTTTATTATCTAATCCATACACATTTATACTCACTTCCTTATTAATTTTTTCGAACAATTTAATATCTTTATAAGTTGGCGGAAACGACATACCGTCTGTATTTAACACTGTAGTATAATATGGATATGAGCTAGTTCTACATGCGTTTTTGTTCTGAGGGAATAGACCCGCAACAACGCTCCATAGAAAACAATGGTTATCATTGTTTTTAATATTTATACAACTCTTAGTATTCTTTATTTTACTTGGTAAACCAATATAAGAACCACCTCTTAACGGAGAATATTTATTTATGTTTATCTCTAAATGACTCATTAAAACACAAGACCAACCAGATTCGCAATGTTCAAGTTCAGATATTTTTCTTTCAAATGTATAAATGGCATTCATAAATAATTCTTCGATATCAGTATTTTGGCAAACTATTTCATATTTTGTCATAAATGATTTGAGATGTTTCTCATCTGACGTTGACTTCATAAAATAAGCAAACAGTTCGAAATTCAGTTTAATACACTTATGCTTCACAAGACAATCTGAAATTAATTTTATAATGTCCTTTTGGCTATCCATTAAGAAAGTCTCTGGCAAGAGGTACTCCTCTAATGGATTAAGCCTATAAGACAAAATTCTATTCTTAAAGGCTGTAGCTATAATACTGACATTTTCAAATTCTGATTTCAGTACACAATTAGATTTATGTAAGTTAGTTCTGAGGTGAAATCGGTAGTTATTTTTAGGTATTTCAGTCTGACAGTATTCACATTTCATTAAATCATTATTCAGAAATCGGTATTTATTTTTAGGTATTTCAGTTTGACAGTATTCATATTTCATTAAATCATTATTCAATAAATCATTATAATCAGATCTTGGCGTAACGGTGGGTTGTACTGTAAAAAAAAGACAAACCAAATTAATGTTTTATTATTCTGTTTATTGGGGTAGGCAGGCACATATGTATATTTATCAATTGAATATAATCCTTACATTTAATTGAGTAAACAAGTATATATTTAATCTAGTTGAGTATGTATTATATAATCACGTGGATTTAAGACATTTAAGTCATACAAATGCACAGGAGCTTCGCTGTGCTTTCTGGAAGCGGAACACCAACAGTTAGGATAATACTCTTTAGTATTAAATAGTTTAATAATACCAAAGTACAATAATAATAGTGTAGTGAAGTAAATACATTTTAATAAACGATGATAAACTAGCCAAATTAATGTTATTATTGTTTATTATTCTGTTTATATTGCGTAGGCACATAATAATAGTTATTTTTAGGTATTTCAGTCTGACAGTATTCACATTTCATTAAATCATTATTCAGAAATCGGTATTTATTTTTAGGTATTTCAGTTTGACAGTATTCATATTTCATTAAATCATTATTCAATAAATCATTATAATCAGATCTTGGCGTAACGGTGGGTTGTACTGTAAAAAAAAGACAAACCAAATTAATGTTTTATTATTCTGTTTATTGGGGTAGGCAGGCACATATGTATATTTATCAATTGAATATAATCCTTACATTTAATTGAGTAAACAAGTATATATTTAATCTAGTTGAGTATGTATTATATAATCACGTGGATTTAAGACATTTAAGTCATACAAATGCACAGGAGCTTCGCTGTGCTTTCTGGAAGCGGAACACCAACAGTTAGGATAATACTCTTTAGTATTAAATAGTTTAATAATACCAAAGTACAATAATAATAGTGTAGTGAAGTAAATACATTTTAATAAACGATGATAAACTAGCCAAATTAATGTTATTATTGTTTATTATTCTGTTTATATTGCGTAGGCACATAATATATATTTATCAATTGAATATAATCCTTACATCTAATTGAGTAAACAAGTATGTACCTATTTATTCTAGTTGAGTATGTATTACATCTCTATGTACTTTAATCACGGGGATTTAATGATATTTAAGTCTATATCTTATTAAAAAATTAATATGTGTTATATAGTTATCTCAAACACCTTAGTTACATTTTTTATTATAACGAATTACAGATAACGAATAACGAATAACGAATGGCTCTTATTTTCTTTTGAGCAATATTTTATGCACAATAAAATTAATAATAATTGGCTATGAATGTAGGGGGACAGCCCCGGAACTCTTTACGAGTGGCCACTATGAAATTGGCAAGATGTTGCCAGGCGTCCGAGTTTTCATCGGTGCGGTTTTTTACGCACACTATGGAGTGCCGCCAACGATTCATCGGTTGTATTTTTTCGATTTCATCGCATTTATATATTCTTAAGTCGATGAAATGGGTTCCGGGTTTCTCATCAAACACCTGGCGGGAATATCCGTTGGCGAGCCTACGCGTTATGTAAGAAAGGAGAGGTGGTGGTTTTTTACCAGAACTTGCCGGAACAATGACTTCTTCTTCTTCGCTGTCGCTCCCGAAGAGATCATGAGCAGAAGGTTTCTTCACGGGGGCGATCGGCTTGAACATAGGCTTCTTCTTCTTAGGAATCGGAGAGCGAGCAGGACTCGCCCTCGAGGTGCTCGATTCTGGTGAGTGTTTTCTTTTGTGCTTCTTTTCCACTCGCGGACGAGGAGCCTCATCGTCGGACGGGAATAATAAGTCGGCATTTGCTCGTTCTTGGGACCTGTAAAATATATATATATTTAATTTATTTACACAAAACAATAAGTAACAGTGCCTACAGTTTTAATGATTGCACTATATTGATTAGCACGAGCGAAAAGTTTACTAAATTAAAAAGAAAACTGCACAAAACAATAAAAACTGTAAGAATAAACAAAATATGTGTAAATGATCGATCAATGATCATGATCATTATTGATTAAAACTAAAACTGATGTAGGTACCTAAATGAATACTGAATTTATGAAAACAGAATCTATGAAAAACAAACATTGATAACTAAATAAATAAGTTCATGAGTTATAAATAAAAAAAAACATAACTTACATTTTTTTTCAGAATAATTGGTGTTCAATTTGGGGATCCTAATTGTTGGTGTTCCGCTGCCAGAAAGCACAGTGAAGCTCCTGCGCATTCGTATGACTTAAATATCATTAAATCCACGTGATTAGTGCAAAGTCCAACCTGGAAAATGCTTTGCCGACAAAAATAATGATAAGGAGATCTCTTGCACGTATTTTACATACTAGCTTTCAGCCCACGGCTTCATCCGTATGGAATTCGATTAGACTTATTATTACGCTCATACATAAATAAAGCGTGAAAGCTTAACAACAGACAGACACAAACAGACGATCGCAAGTTACGAGTATATACAGATTTATTATATTAGTATGGACAGAGAGGCAGGGATGCTCAAGCTTGAGGCTCGATCGCTAGACCGCTGTCGATGTTCATCCGATCAAGCGATGATGCGGCCCGCGGTCTAAGCACCTGCGCGCTGATTCTAAAGAGGGATGTGCTCTGCCAGCAAAATAGCCGACACCGGCGCCAGCTCTGGCGTCCGTCTGTCGGGAGAATCCTATTTCACCCGCACCATTTTTGTAACAGCGTTGAATAGATTACGAAAACATGCAATTTTTAACTCTATTAACATTATTACGGAAACAATATAAATGCACATTAAAAATCAAAATTTCATTCATTCCTCACAACGCTCCGTGTAAACTCTACTATAATGTCGGTAAGTACTAAAATTATTATTTTGTGTTCGTTTTATCTTATTAGTTTTTTTTTTAACAAAGTTGTAATAAATAATAATAAGAAGTATTAAAGTTGTGTGGAGACTGCTAGTTATAAATAAATACTACAATCACTCATCAATAAGAAGTTAATACTACACAGTTTTAACTCTACAATATTAACATGTTTAATTTACTTACTTTTCAGGACTCAGAAGATATTTTTCCATTTCAACCAAGAAATCAAAGTGTTCTTGCACAACGCGTGGGCAACTACATGCAGCAGCAAGATATTGCTGCTGAGGCGGTCGTAAACCAAAAGAAGAAAAAGGAAAATGAAACTATTTATTCCTACATTAAGAGGCCTAAACACGGAACAAAAATAGTTAGGCTGGAGGTGTACGATGTGGAGAAAATTGATAATATTCAAAGTAGAGTATTTTGTGACTGTAATGCGGGAGTATGCATGCAATATGTTGTAGATAACGATAATATGTACTTTGATGAGATATATAATTCTGTAAAATGCTTGATGACAAAAATACAAAACAGTATGGATAAATTATAAAAAAGTAACATTAATTAGTTTATACTTTTATTTTTATAGTTTATTATTATTATTACTTAGTATTAGTTATTTAATCATTTATCAAAACGAAACGAACGAACGAACATTACCTACTTTCTTTGTAACTGTGTATGTGAAAAACACAATAAAATACTTTTTTTGTAACTGTGTATGTGAAGAACAAAATAAAATATATAAATGAAACTTTAACAGTCGTTTTATTTAAATTTTTATTAGACATTTTATACAAGTTTCCTTTCCTTTCCTTTCATTCGATTTATACATATAGGTAGTATTTCTGTATCCCACACTAAAGAATAATAAATACATCATGCCTACACACACATAGTAAACTGATAGATAGATAGATAGATAGAGACCTACATACTTCTAGGTGAATAGTTAAAATGATAAATGAAAAGTTAAAACTGATACCTCATTATCTAACTTTTCACTATTCATCTATCAATTTTAATTTTTCATTGTGGTATGTATGTACTTACTATTCATCAATCAGTTTTTAACTTTTCAACTATCAGTTTCTAATGTCAATTTATGTTAGAACTGGTAAATGAAAAGTGAAAACTGATAGATGAATAGTGAAAAGTTATATATTAAGGTATCTGGATCTGGATCTCTGAATGATCCTGATCCAGATACCTTAATATATAACTACTAGCGAAATAAAAATATTGGTTTATTACTATTTATTACGTACATACATAATTATATAATTCGCATAATTTCACATTATCTTACGAATGGTAATGACATCAATTTTGGATGTTAGAAAATGGTGTTCCTATAGTTTTGAATGGGGACCGGCACTAAAAGAGTCTTAAGTAATGTTTACAGTAAGCTAGAGTCTACTAATACCAGGAAACGTTCAAAATGTGTTCCTTAGGTTTATCTAAAAACGCAACTATAGACTTTATCCATTCGTGTATCCCACGACATTCCTCCTAGAAAACTTTAACTAAGTATGCATAAAAATGACCAAAGATTGACTGCTGTAAAGATTTTTCATGGCAAGATAGATGCTTCAGCACGATAGATCAGCACAATGAGTAGGCCTGCCCGATTATTGTCCGGACAATTATTGTCGATTCCGGAAGCAGATCTGTTAGCCACGCCTCTTAGCCCTACTGTAGCGCATGCTACGAGTAAATCTCCCATAGCCCGTAACTCTCACTGGTCTTCGCCGCGGTTTCTTTGAAGCGTGTCCTGATTTAAACGTTTTTGCAGATGATCCAGTCGACAGGAAAATTTTGACTGTGTGCCGTAGGTTCACTGACACTAATGCCATGCCTGTTTGAAAAATAATATTTTTGTTAAATGAACTGTAAATTACAATATTCATAATAATAAGGAATTAGACATCAAAGAAAAATAATTATGTATTATTTTTCTTTGATGTCTTATTGTTTATTATTATGAATATTGTAATTGTTGTAATGTATAGTATTTTGAAGCGCTGTGTAAGGTATTTGTACAAGCCCATCCTAATCATACTCGTAGAAATCGAAAAACAAGGAGTAGTGGTAAAGGTCTGTGTCTTCGCGATATGATTAAATTGATTGATTGACAACCAAGTCCACTTTTGTGACTCAGTACATATTTATTTAGACGCCATTAAGATAACATATAAGAAAACCATGGCGTTCTATGGATTCTTGCAGATACTAAACTCTAAATAGAAATTATATTGGTTAAATAATTAAATTACATATTCAGATATAAATTATCTGTTGTATTTTTTAACACGCTTTTATTAGCTTCATCTGTATGTATGTGAGTTTGTGAGCTTGTTTATAACTCTCCTTTGGACTCAATTTTGACCCACTTTCAACCGACAGATTTAATTCAAACTTTGGACACTTATCAAGGGTTCATGGGTTTATCTAATTCCGAGAACTTGAACAAAAATTATGTTTAACAATAATAATTTTTGTTGTTACTTTTGTTTCAACAATAATAAATCGAACAAAAAAAAATTAAAATAAATATAGTTAAAGAAATACAAAAAAAAAGCTTTTGAAGCACATCAAACTAAAAAACCGCTATGTGCCATATTTTTGACCGACTTAAGAGGATGTATGTAATGTATTCGGCTGTATGTATGTATTATTTTTATATATTATTATGTTCACCGATTACTCCGTCGTATGTGGACTGATTTTCAAAATTATTTTTTGTTCCAAAGCTTATAGTTCCGAGCTGGTCCCATTGTCACCAAGTCAAGATTTGATGATGGGATCCCAGATAACAGATGAAAGTTCTAAACTGGCGGGAGGTCATGATTAAGGACCACGGATTCGCCCGGGGATGTACCACCGCTGCACCCACTTCTGCCGTGAACCAATTTTACTGTGTTTCGGTGGAAAGGTACAGTTGCCGGCCACACTTACATGAGGTGACCACCAGCCTCCGGAGTAGCAGCGCAACTGCATACGACTTCAGACAAGACTTATGTAGTGATGAGACTGCTGTGAGTTGGTGTCGATGAGCGCGCAGTCGCCGGGAATGTAGGAGTGTACGGGAGAGTAGTCCCGCGACGGGTGTAGATCAAGAAATTCAGAGACTACATCTTGAATGCTTTATTATCATTATACAATAAACTTCTTAATATGATCTTACAATGATCGATATCGTCCTCCAATAACAATATCTCTAGCCTTATATACAGATGATGTACGTGAAAGAACGGACATTAATCAATGGACGTGATTTCGTGACATTAATAAATGGACCTGATTTCGAGACTTGCAGCGCCGCTCAAATTAGGCGTATTTCCGCATGATTTCAGCATTGAATAATTTACGTGCGTGTTATCATATCAAACTACACTTACCTATGCTTGCTTGAGGTTGTATGTAGATGTCCATTGGCTGCAGCGACCACTTAACAGCACGTGGCCTGCATGCTCGTCTGCTACTCCATTCAAATAAAAAAAACCGGCCAAGTGCGAGTCGGACTCACGCACGAAGGGTTCCGTACCATTATTTATAAAAATCACGTTTATTGTGGTTTACGATTTATGACGTATTAAAAAAAACTACTTACTAGATCTCGTTCAAACCAGTTTTCGGTTGAAGGTTGCGTCGTAAAATACATCATATATATTTTTTTAGTTTTATCATTCTCTTATTTTAGAAACTAGCTGACCCGACAGACGTTTTCCTGTCTTAACTATGAATATTGAAATCGAATTTGTACAAAAAATATGATGGTGATTAAGTATTCTTAAATTTTCTAGTTGTACTCGCAATTTTCTTAATTTTTTCATTGATAAGAACCGTCTCCTGATAATAACAAACGCAACAAAAAATAAATATCGAAATCGAGCTAACCGTTCATGTGTGATGCCGAGACCGAGGGAAATTTTTATACATACATATAGAGATAGGTTTACTCGCGACTTCTTCCACGTTTACTTTAGTTATCAGGGCACAGTTTAAATTAACCCCCGTTTTTACTGTGACATACGTATCTGTTCTACGTCTGCAAGTACTACTATAACGATAGGTAACAGTTTACTATAGTACCTACTTCGGTTTGAAGCTGGTGCTAGAATGACCAAGTTATTTGATGTACTAAACCGCTAGCAAGCTACATAAAGCTGACCGTGAGAAAAAGTTGTCATAATCATATTTTAAGCCTAGAAATAAGAAAGTCAGGTCCTATATATCAATTATTAAACTGCTAAGTTCAGAAATGAGTAAATTTCTTTACAAACTTAACCCTTTCCCCGCCTTTTTACCCTTTAAGGCGGAAATTTTGTCTATTTCACCTGTACAAATCATTTTAAATTGTAATCAAGCACATATTATTATATATATACACCTACTCTACTTATACTTCCAAGTCCAGAAATGAGAAAATTCCATGTAAACTTCAACCCCCTATTTCACTCTCTCTTTCAACTTTATTCAACAATTAATTAATTTCACTTGAATCTACCTTCTTTTGGCATCTTAGGCTACGCCCGAGGGACAGCGAGTTAATTATTTAACATTTCAACCACACTAAAACCCACTAAACAGAATGTAAAATATGTGAAATTTCAGTTAAACCTACTAATGTCTTCCATGCACGGCGATGTATTGTGTGGCGCGGCGTTACAAATGGGCTCTTGGGTTACATTGCTGTATGTGGGTAGCTCTGCCAAGAGTCGTGCGGCCGAACACGCCCTCGTTTTTCCCGTGGCTTTTGGTCCGAGCTCACACTATAGCCGTATACACCCCCGAAAGCCTCTTCTTAGTCGCCTTTTATGATTACGTGGGGGACACCATATCTCATATTGTTAATGCCGAGGTAACTTTTATGTTTTCGGGACGGAATCTTTGCAAGGTACATGTCAGATTGAGGAGTGACAGGTTATGTGGGATTAATACCACACTAAAACCTCCTCAGTGGCCTGCCTCAGCGCTCAGAGGACTCCGATATCTCCAGAAGAACGTGCTGATGTCCTTCATGCGCGGTACTCCAAACCGCCGCCCACAACTCTAGAAGTTCACATTTATTTACCTCTTACGATTACGCAGCTGATCTGTTCTTTCTATATATTGTATATACTGTATCTAATCTAATTGTATCTCATATTCATAACTTCCACCTATAGAAACTAATCCCGAGCTAGCCAGCTTAGTTTCTTGGAGAAACTACCTACATGGATGGTTCAGAAATCTACCTACAACAAATGTATGAAGATTAATAGAATAATCTTAAGGACTATTTAATTGATAAAAAAGCTTGGGATTGAGCTGTAATCCCACAAGGCTGTTTCTATAACTGATGTAATAGACTTAAATGAATTAAACTGCCTATGTTAGCAGGTGGCTGTGGGACGACATTGACACATGCGGTAGCTGTCACGTATGTTCCTTATCGGCCCATAGCTACTCTGTAAGAAAGTTAGCTATTTTATACCCCATATTTTAAAACAGGGCTGAAGTTTTTCTCCGTCTGCTCTTTTCTTCAGCTCAGCATTGCCTAAGCGCACCCAGAGCAGACAGAACAAAAAAAAATTACGTTCACTAAGAGTTTGTAAAGGAACCGTACAGTGAATAAAGAATATTTCATTTCATTTCATTATTTTTTAAGTATTTTATCTATGAAGTTTTTAGGTTACTGTCCAATAAACTGTCATGGAAGAAAATAAAATAAGATAGCGACGAAAGTACTAAAATTATCAAAAAGCATTTTTTTTATATTCTGTCAAATTGGTGGAGTATAGAATTTTTTTTTCTTTTGGCATCTTAGGCTTTGCAGTCAGCCGGATTTCTTGTCGTTTTGCGTAGAAGGTAATTACATCAATTTAAAAAGAAATATTCATTGCAATTACTTCTCCAAAACCATAAAAGATAAGAAGCAAGCAGTATGTCAAATAATGATAAGTTTCACAGTGTTCAGTCATGCAAAACTTGTAACTTGGTGCATCACGTATGAAAGTCGGTAAAAATAGTAACTAATATTTTGCAAGTTCAAGAGTTTTCATAGGTATAAAAAATTCATTCACAACTTTCACCAATCCTTAAATATTTTCATAACTGATGATCAACGCTTATTTTTTAAAATACCGTGCAACAGTTTATTATGGATTTCAAACACTAAGAAATTTAGCTGATGTGACGTAATTAAAACACAATATTGTTAGAAAATGGTTGCAAGTTTTCATTGCATAGCTCTCTGAATATTTCATGTGTGTCAAATTTTTGAAGGACACGGCGAGACGCTTGACAAATACCTGTCTTAAATATAATATTGATTTCGAATTGGATGGTGGTTAAGTATTTTTAAATTTCCTAATTTTTCATGCAATTTCCTTAATGTTATCTTATATATAAACATTCTTCTGCCAATCACAAACACAACAAAAGAAGAATTAGCGAAATCGGTCCAGCCGTTCTCGCCTGATGTCGTGACCAAGGGAAAATGGGATTCATTTTTATATATAGAGATTACAAGGGGGACACACATTTTACCACTTTGGAAGTGTCTCTCGCGCAAACTATTCAGTTTAGAAAAAAATTATATTAGAAACCTCAACATCATTTTTAAAGACCTATCCATAGATACTCCACACGTATATGGGTTTGATGAAAAAAAAATTAAGTTTCAGTTCTAAGTATGGGGAACCCTCAAAATTTATTGCTTTTATTTTATTTTCTATTTTTGTGTGAAAATCTTAATGTGGTTCACAGAATACATGACATCTACGTACCTAGTTTCAATTCAACAGTATAGTTCTTATCAAGTTCTTATAGATTCGGAAAAAAGTGGCTGTGACATACGGACGGACAGATACAGACATCACGAATCCATAAGGGTTCCGTTTTTTGCCATTTGGCTACGGAACCCTAAAAATAACATAGGATACTTTTAAAAAATTAACGCGGGTGAAACCGCGGGGCACAGCTAGTATTTTATAAAAATGACTAAATTCCTGATCGAGAAACTGATTGCAAGTTGTTGTGAGCTTGCGGAACATTTATTTGTTGTAGGTAGATTTCTTTACCGAGTAGGTAGTTCCTCCAAGAAACTAAGCTGGGTAGCTCTGGATTGATCTCTGTAGATGGAAGTTATGAATATGGGCTACAGTAAGAACAGATCAGCTGCACGATCGTAAGAAGTCAGTAAAAGTATGGAGTACATCAGCATGTTCTGCTGGACATACCGGAGTCCTCTCTAAGCGCTGAGGCAGGCTACTAAGTTCCACATAACCCGGAATCCTTAATCTGACACGTATCTTGCGAAGATTCCGTCCCGATAACATAATGGGTACGGTTGGTAGGTAGAGCTACCTTTATATATGTGTCGCAGTCGGATTGCATATTCCGCCGTATTACATTCCGGCTAGCTTTTTCCTAAAACAGGGCTGTATTGTAATGCGGCGCACTCTCGTTCAGCCGGATTGCAATTCAGCTAAATTAGCGAACGTTGTATTGTATGAGCTCTTCGCGTTCGTTAAAGCGGCGTAATATCGTGCCGCCTAATTGTCTATGTGTTACAGCCAAAGTAATAAATCCGGATATTGTATATTATCTAGCCATTATTTATAATATCTACTCAATTTAGATAAAGTGATAATTGACAATGAATTAATCACATTAACTAGCAATTTTATATAACATCTTCCAAGGCTTGGATAATGTAAAACAAGTGGCTCTGTGACATCTCCGGCGCTGCGGGAAGACCACTCCCTCCGCCCGCGCCCCAGCGTAAGAAAGCACGGCACCTGCGCTCGCCTTCGCAGCTTCGACTTTTTGGTCGCCTTCGGCGACCAGCCTCAGCCGCTACGGCTCTCTTGATCCCTGCGCTTTCCTACGGCGGGCGGGGAGTGGTCTCCCTCCGCGCCTCCGGCTTTTTATATACACTCTAGGGGTAGTACAGATAAGACCACGTGGATAGTGGGGTGCTCTGATTCGGTTTGGGTATTTTTCGAATATAAATAATTATAGTGAAAATGTGTTTCAGGGACAATGCTTAGCTCAATGACACCTGCGGTCAAAAGTAGGATGGGTGGTCATTAACCAAGATGTTGTGCGGTCATAAGCAGGATGGGTGTCAATAAAGCTCAGCAATGTCGAGTGCGGTCATAATCATAAGTAATGTGGGTGGCTATGAGGCTTCATTACAATGAGGCTAAACGTGAGCCGCCATATTGTAGAACGTATCGCAATAACAATCCGGCTAATCGTGAACCCGCCACAATACAGAACGGCCCTGTTTTAGGAACCGGCTAGCTGTAATGTTATACGGCGGATTATACGATCTGACTGCGACATATGCATTAAGAATATGAGGTACACGGTGTCCCTCGCGTAATAGCAAAAGGCAGCTAGGTGGATGGAGGCTTTCGGGATTGTACACGGCTATAGTTGAAGCTCGCACCAACAGCCACGGGAAAAACGACAGCCGACAGCTGAATAGCCGCACGACTCTTGGATGAGCTACCTACACTGCTCTCCCAATTGTAATGCCGCGCATGGAAGACACTGGTAGGTTCTGCTGGAAATCCCGGAGCCAGGCTGTTCAGTGGCTTTCGGAGCGGTTCAAATGTCAAATAAATAACTCGCTGTCTTTCTCGGGCGGTGACTCAGATGCCAAAAGAAGATGGGCTTTCCGTGCTGGGGCGGATTAAGAATACTAACCCCAGCCCCATGTCGGGATACCAGGGTGTCGTAAGAGGCGACTAAACCCGACAACTGCTCGGTGGTAAGGTACCTTCCTGGGGCCTGGCTGGGTGGCGACCACCCTCGGGTCGGAGTCAACCGTTTAATGCCTCTGGCTTGCCTTGGCTTGCCTTGGTGTGCCTCTGGCGTGTTTCGGTTGTGAGCCTGAGATCCAGTTCTCCCTGTCCCACCCTTCCCTATCCCAATATTGCTCCGTTGATGCCTCTTGGGCTTCCGTTGGATTCAAGGCGCTATTGCCCTGGTAGCCGTGGTGTGTCGGCGCGGGGGCCAGGAAGACCCGGTGAAACGGCTGTCCGCTGGCCGCCCGCTGGTCAGTTGGGGACCCGAACCCAGGCCTCACTGCTAACCTCTGGCCTGGGAGGCTGTCCCGCCAACCAGCGAAAAATCCCGTTGCGCGGTGCCGTGCCGGGGTAAGAGACCGGAGGGGGGCCCGGCATCTGCGCACGGGGGGGACCGGGGGCCCTTTCGTCCCCCGCGCCGGCAACCCACGTCCTGCCATCGGCTTGGCGTTAAGAAGCCTACGCCAGGGCCTGAGGGGCACCAACGGAGCAATTCCCTTCACATTCCCCACTCCTCTTTTTTTTTTTTACAGTTTTTTAGTTATGGGCAGATTTAAAAAAAGTAAAGTTCTTTCAGCGGCCATCCCCCCCACACTTACTGTGGACATATGCAATATCAGGGGACTACATTCCAACCTGAATGCTGTCCACGAACACCTAGAGACAGCAAAGCCGGCTTTACTTTTCCTCACGGAGACACAAATTGCACCACCTGACGCTACATCGTACCTGCACTATCCCGGCTACATTTTAGAACACGCATTTAGGCGTAGGGCAGGGGTATGTATGTACGTCAGGGAGGATGTCTGTTGTCGCCGTCTAAGCTGCCATGAAGACAAGGACCTATCGGTGCTTTGGGCACGTGTAGACGCTGGGGCTAGAACCCGAATCTACGCGTGCCTCTATAGGTCCTATAGCGGAGACGCGGAGACGACTCGATTATTTGAGCACGTCCAAAAGACTTCCGACAGAGTGCTAGAACAGTGTCCCTCGGCTGAGCTGGTGATTCTGGGTGACTTCAACGCTCACCACACCGAATGGTTGGGATCCAGAATCACCGACTTTGCTGGCAGGGCCGCTTACAACTTCTCCTTGGCATATGGGTTGACGCAGGTGGTACACACTTGGGGGTCCCCCGCAGTGCTGACTTCCTCGTAGTGACCCCTGGGCAACGTCGTGTCTGACCACCGTAACGGAGTGGCAGACCGGCGGCAAACGAGCGCTGTGCGTATTTGTGATTTTGAGGGCAAATACGAGTCTTTGTGTGTCGACGATGTCGAAACCCTTGCGGGATGCCTCCGGGCGTTTCGCCAAGCCGAAAGGCCCTTCTCAGGGCCAACCAAAAGGCCCTTCTCAGGGCCAACCAAAAGGTCCTTCTCAGGACCAACCAAAAGGCCCTTCTCAGGGCCAACCAAAAGGCCCTTCTCAGGGCCCCCGAGACGCTTCGGTGTCGGAGGCAAGCCGCGCAACATCTGCGGCTAGCCTGTATAGTGCGGCAGCCGACTTCTCGGACTCCGACGTCTCCATCTCGGAGACGGCGGCGTCCGAAAGCGGCCTTAAGCGGTCGTACTTGACTCGCAAGTCCGAGGGATCCTCGGGCTCGACGTCCGGCAAGGCGAAGAAGAAGACCAGGAAGACCTGCTCTTCTACTTCGTCTGCGACTGAGGTGGAGGCTGTTCGCCTGGAGCTGAGCTCTTCGCGCCAGCTCGACCTGACAAGGAGGGCACAGCTCCAGGCGGACCTTGAGGAGAGGGTCGCTGCCAAGGAGCAGCAGACGCGCACCGCTCGGCTCAAAGCCGGGTACGGGTCGGCTACCCTTAATTTTGACAGCCTATCCGTGGTGGAGCTGGAGCGCATCGCTAAAGAGGACAAGGAGGAGATCTGCGAGGTCGCCTCCAAGTCCTCGAACTTGAAGGGTACCTTTCAGAAGGCCCTGAAATGCCGTGCGGCCAGCCTGCATGGCATCGTCCTCGAGCTGTTGCAGCGTACTGCAACAGACGAGACGCGGCAGCTGCAGGCGAGGGTGGACAGCCTGCAAGCGGAGGTCAGCCAGCTGCATACAAAGCTGGCTGAAGCCACGGCCTCACCCGCCAAGGCCCCGACGGCAGAGTCCCTCCCCTGCTCAAACCTTGAGGATATCATCCGCAAGGTTGTCATGGAGGAGAGGGCCTTCACCCGAGCCTGCTTCGCGGGCATAGAGGACCGGCTCCTGCCGGAGAAACGTCTTCGTCCACCGCTTGCGGCGGACAGGACCTCCGGTGGGCCACCTCAGGCCCCAAAGGCGTCCAAGGGCAAGGGAGTGGGCAAGGCCACAAAAGTGGCACAGCCCACCCCTAGCACAAGCGCGGGGCCCAGCCCTGAGGACGCCCTCCTTCCCTCTTCCACTCCGTCCAACATGCCGTGGACGGAGGTTGTGAGGAGAGGAAAGGGTAAGGGCAAGACAGGGGAGGGGAAAGGTAAGGGCAAGGGACAGGAGAAGAAAGCGGCCTCCTCCTCCAAGCCCACGCAAGCGCCCGCCACAGCAGTTAGGGCCCCAGCCGGCGTCAAGAAATTGACCCCCCCTAAAACCGCGGCTGTCACCGTGACCATCGTCCCGGAGGCCGCGGAGAGGGGAGAGACGTACGAGTCCGTTCTAAAGCGGGCTCGCGCTCATGCCGATCCTACGAAGCTGGGGATCGGCAGAGTGACGTGTCGCCGGACCGTAACTGGGGCTCGAATATTCGAGTTCCCGGGGGCCAAGGGGGCGGAAAATGCGGACCTCTTCGCAGCCAAGCTGCGAGAGGGTATTGCGGACGTGGCGAAGGTCGCCAGGCCCACAAAGTCCGCAACCGTGGAGGTGACCGACCTGGACGACTCGGTCACCAAGGAGGAGGTCGTGGTGGCCATTGCAGCGGCTGGCGGCTGCTCACCTGAAGCGGTGCGTGGCCGGGACATTAGGACCGGCCGCGGCGGACTGGGCACCATGCGTCTAGAGTGCCCAGTCACAGCGGCAAAGGCCGTCCTGGCCAAGGGGCGGCTGCTCGTCGGCCTCAGCTCGGCGTCGGTCCGGGCACTTGAAGATCAGCCTCTGCGCTGCTTCAGGTGCTTCGGAATCGGCCATACCCGAGCCACGTGTCCCTCGCAAGAGGAGAGGACAGACGCATGCTACCGCTGCGGGAAGCAGGGGCACCTGGCGTCGTCGTGCCAGGCCGCCAAGCCACACTGCGTGGTGTGCGCGGCCAGTGGCCGCCCTGCGGACCATGTGATGGCTGGGAGGAAGTGCAGGCCTCCCACCACTAAGGGAAAGCAGCAGGTCGCAAGACAACCTGCTGCTATAGCCGCCCCCGCTGCTGGCCCAGCAACGGTGGCCGACGAGGGGGGTACGATGTCCGAATAATGCAGTCCGGACATCGTATCCTTCAGGCGAACACCAACCACTGCAGAGCGGCCCAGGATCTGCTCATGCAGTCCATGGCCGAGTGGTTGGTGGACGTGGCGGTAGTCGCCGAGCCGTACTCGGTCCCTGGCCACTGGCTGGGCGACAGGGACGGTTCGGTGGCGATTGTGGCGCGGTCTTCCACAGACTCCCCTCCCCTCTCACTACTAGAGAGAGGACCGGGATATGTGGCCGCCGCGTGGGGAGAACTGGCCCTCGTCGGGGTCTACTTCTCCCCCAACCGCCCTCTCCAGAACTTCGAGGATTTCCTCGAGGTCCTGGCCGCCGTGGTCGGCAGGGCAGCGCCGCGTCAGGTCTGCGTCTTGGGGGACCTGAACGCCAAATCGGTGGTGTGGGGAAACCCGGCAACCGACGCGCGTGGGCGGGCAGTGGAGCTGTGGGCGGCGTCCTCCGGACTCTCCCTCCTGAATAGGGGGAGAGTCCAAACATGCGTGCGGCAGCAGGGTGGGTCCATTGTGGACCTCACCTTCGCCACCCATGTGCTGGCCGCGCGTGTGCGGAACTGGCGGGTGGACATGGTGGAGACCATCTCGGACCACAGATATGTGCGGTTCGAGATCTCCGCCCAAAGTCCACAGGGGAACGCCAGACCATCAGGGCGATCCCCCTTCCCGCGGTGGGCCCTCACCCGCCTGGACCGGGAGGCCGCAGAGGAGGCGGCTTTCGTCCAGGACTGGCTGTCGCCACCAGTCGACGTCCTGGACGTGGACGCCGCGGCGGCCCAATTGGGAGCGTCCCTGGCCGAGGTGTGCAACTCCAGCATGCCTCGGTCACGCCGCCCGCCTCCCCGACGTGCCGTGTACTGGTGGTCGGGAGAGCTGCAGCGCCTCCGTGTTGCCTGCACGGCGGCGCGGCGGGAGCACGCACGGGCTCGACGGCGGCGCTGCAGGGACGGGGACGAGGAGGCCCGCCTGCGGGACGCCCTCGCAGAGGCGAAGACGGCCCTCAAAGTGGCAATTGCGGACGCCAAGGACTCGGCGAGGGCCGAGTTGCTGGCGGGTCTCGACGCCGACCCATTCGGGAGACCATACAAGGCGGCGCGGAATAAACTGCGCCCCTCTGGTCCCCCGGTGGCCGAGACCCTCGAGCCGTCGTCGCTGGATGGGGTGGTGCGGTCCCTGTTTCCAAGCAGGGACGTAGACTTCACCCCTCCAACGATGAACCCTCTGCGGGGGCCGGCTCCGCCGGAGGAACAGCAGGAGGACCCTCCTCCCATTTCAGAGGCCGAACTTGGCGCGGCGGTATTTCGCCTCCGCTCCAAGAAAACGGCCCCTGGCCCAGATGGGGTCCCGGCTAAGGTGGTCGCGATCGCGGCCTCCGTCATGCCGGGACGGTTTCGGGACCTCTTCAGCGCGTGCCTTACGACTGGGAGGTTCCCGAGACCATGGAAGGAGGGGCAGCTGTGCCTCCTCCGCAAAGAGGGCCGTCCTGCGGACTCCCCCTCGGCATACCGGCCTATCGTTCTGCTCGATGAGGCCGGTAAGATGCTCGAGGGCATAGTGGCGGACCGCCTCAAGGCCCACTTGCGGCGTGTGGGGCCGGACCTGTCGGACGCTCAGTTCGGCTTTAGAGCTGAGCGTTCGACGGTGGACGCCCTGGCCCGCCTTAAGAGCCAGGCGATGGAGGCGATTGAGGCGGGGGATGGTCTTTTGGCTGTGTCGTTTGACATAGCCAACGCTTTTAATACCATCCCCCATTCCACCATCTTGGAGGCACTCCGATTTCATGGAGTGCCTTCCTACTTGAGGCGCCTCCTGGCCAACTATTTGGTGGACCGGGAGGTGGTTCTGTTGGACAGGGCGGGCCAGGTCCGGCGATACAACGTGGAGGCCGGCGTTCCACAGGGGTCTGTTTTAGGACCCCTGCTTTGGAACGTCGGATACGACTGGCTCCTGCGGGGATCGCTCCTGAGAGGCACGAGTGTCATCTGTTATGCAGATGACACTCTCCTGACAGCCCGCGGGAGCTTCAGGGAGGCGGCCAGTCTGGCGTCGGCGGGCGGATCTTTGGTAGTGGACAGGATCCGCCGCCTAGGGCTGAAGACGGCGCTGCACAAGACCGTGGCGGTATTCTTCCACGGTCCGCGGCGGCGCCCACCGCCGGATGCCCACATCCACGTGGGGGGCGTCCGCATAGCGGTTGAGGCCCAGATGAAATACCTGGGTCTCATAGTCGACAGCAGGTGGCACTTCAGCGCGCATTTTAGTGCGCTGTCGGGGCGCCTGCTGAAGGCAGCGGACGCCCTCTCGTGGCTGATGCCCAATTTGGGAGGGCCCAGCAAGCGGTGCCGGCAGCTGTACGCCGGCACCCTGCGGAGCATGGCCCTGTACGGGGCCCCTATTTGGGTGGACTCCCTCCGTAGAAGGGAGAACGCCGCCGCCCTTAGGGCGCCCCAGAGGGCCATCGCCCAGCGGGTGAGCAGGGCTTACCGCTCAGTGAGCTTTGCGGCTGCGTGCACCCTGGCCGGCACCCCGCCTTGGGAACTCGAGGCGGAGGTGCTTTCCAGGGTGTACGAATGGACGGCGGGGCGGAGGGCGCTTGGAGAGCGCCCGGCCCCGGAAGAGAAAGCGGCCGTCCGACAGCAGGCGCGCGATGCCGTCATCGCTCACTGGGCGGAGGACCTCGCCGCCGCTCACTTCGGCCGCCGGACGCTGGACGCCGTCGGGCCGGTCCTAAGGGACTGGCTCGAACGAGCGCACGGCTTCCTCTCGTTCCGCCTGGTGCAGGTACTGTCCGGACACGGTTGTTTCGGATCGTACTTGCACCGAATCGGTAGGGAGGAGGCCCCATCGTGCCACGACTGTGGCGCGGCGGAAGACACGGCGGAGCACACCCTCGAGGTGTGCCCGTCGTGGTCCGAGCAGCGCCGCAGTCTGGTTGCGGTGGTCGGGCGGGACCTCTCGCTCCCCCGCGTTGTGAGCGCGATGCTGGGGAGCGAGAGAGCGTGGGCGGCGGTTGCCTCCTTCTGCGAATCCGTAATGGCGCAGAAGGAGGCAGCGGAGCGCGCGCGAGAGGAAGACCCTCTTGCGCCCGCGCTCCGGAAGCGGCGAAGGGGACGGAGGAGGCGGGCGTATGACCGCCTTCACCTTCCCGATGGTGAGCAGCGGGCGACAGGTGCGGAAGCTCCTCCGCCCGCATTGCACCGCTCACCATCAGCGGATACGGGGACGGTCGCGCACTCTCGACCGTGCCTGTTGCCCCACCCATCATAAGGGGGGGGCGCGAAGGGCTCGCCATAAAGGCGGGGCTCGCCGGAGGGGGACTGGACGCAAAGGCTCTGCCGGATTCCCAGACCCTCTCCAAGAGGCGAAGACGGAGTGCCGCTGGGGGTTTTAGTGGGTATACCAGGGGGTATCGCCCCTGGGGAGTCCCACATACCCCTCTGCGGGAGGGGATGCGTAACGCATTTCCCCCAGCGAAACCAAAAAAAAAAAAAAAAAAAAAAAAAAAAAAAAAAAAAAAAAAAAAAAAGGTGGTACACACTTGGGGGTCCCCCGCAGTGCTGACTTCCTCGTAGTGACCCCTGGGCAACGTCGTGTCTGACCACCGTAACGGAGTGGCAGACCGGCGGCAAACGAGCGCTGTGCGTATTTGTGATTTTGAGGGCAAATACGAGTCTTTGTGTGTCGACGATGTCGAAACCCTTGCGGGATGCCTCCGGGCGTTTCGCCAAGCCGAAAGGCCCTTCTCAGGGCCAACCAAAAGGCCCTTCTCAGGGCCAACCAAAAGGTCCTTCTCAGGACCAACCAAAAGGCCCTTCTCAGGGCCAACCAAAAGGCCCTTCTCAGGGCCCCCGAGACGCTTCGGTGTCGGAGGCAAGCCGCGCAACATCTGCGGCTAGCCTGTATAGTGCGGCAGCCGACTTCTCGGACTCCGACGTCTCCATCTCGGAGACGGCGGCGTCCGAAAGCGGCCTTAAGCGGTCGTACTTGACTCGCAAGTCCGAGGGATCCTCGGGCTCGACGTCCGGCAAGGCGAAGAAGAAGACCAGGAAGACCTGCTCTTCTACTTCGTCTGCGACTGAGGTGGAGGCTGTTCGCCTGGAGCTGAGCTCTTCGCGCCAGCTCGACCTGACAAGGAGGGCACAGCTCCAGGCGGACCTTGAGGAGAGGGTCGCTGCCAAGGAGCAGCAGACGCGCACCGCTCGGCTCAAAGCCGGGTACGGGTCGGCTACCCTTAATTTTGACAGCCTATCCGTGGTGGAGCTGGAGCGCATAGCCAAAGAGGACAAGGAGGAGATCTGCGAGGTCGCCTCCAAGTCCTCTAACTTGAAGGGGACCTTCCAGAAGGCCCTGAAATGCCGTGCGGCCAGCCTGCACGGCATCGTCCTCGAACTGTTGCAGCGTACTGCAACAGACGAGACGCGGCAGCTGCAGGCAAGGGTGGACAGCCTGCAAGCGGAGGTCAGCCAGCTGCATACAAAGCTGGCTGAAGCCACGGCCTCACCCGCCAAGGCCCCGACGGCAGAGTCCCTCCCCTGCTCCAACCTTGAGGATATCATCCGCAAGGTTGTCATGGAGGAGAGGGCCTTCACCCGAGCCTGCTTCGCGGGCATAGAGGACCGGCTCCTGCCGGAGAAACGTCTTCGTCCACCGCTTGCGGCGGACAGGACCTCCGGTGGGCCACCTCAAGCCCCGAAAGCGTCCAAGGGCAAGGGAGTGGGCAAGGCCACGAAAGTGGCAGAGCCCACCCCTAGCACAAGCGCGGTGCCCAGCCCTGAGGACACCCTCCTTCCCTCTTCCACTCCGTCCAACATGCCGTGGACGGAGGTTGTGAGGAGAGGAAAGGGCAAGGGCAAGAAAGGGGAGGGGAAAGGAAAGGGTAAGGGCAGAACAGGAGAAGAAAACAGCCTCCTCCTCCAAGCCCATGCAAGCGCCCCCCACAGCAGCGAGGGCCCCAGCCGGCGTCAAGAAATTGACTCCCCCTAAAACCGCGGCTGTCACCGTGACCATCGTCCCGGAGGCCGCGGAGAGGGGAGAGACGTACGAGTCCGTATTAAAGCGGGCTCGCGCTCATGCCGATCCTGCGAAGCTGGGGATCGGCAGAGTGACGTGTCGCCGGACCGTAACTGGGGCTCGAATTTTCGAGTTCCCAGGGGCCAAGGGGGCGGAAAATGCGGACCTCTTCGCAGCCAAGCTGCGAGAGGGTATCGCGGACGTAGCGAAGGTCGCTAGGCCCGCAAAGTCCGCAACCTTGCAGGTGACCGACCTGGACGACTCGGTCACCAAGGAGGAGGTCGTGGCGGCCATTGCAGCGGCTGGAGGCTGCTTACCTGAAGCGGTGCGTGGCCGGGACATTAGGCCCAACCGCGGCGGACTGGGCACCATGCGTCTAGAGTGCCCAGTCACAGCGGCAAAGGCCGTCCTGGCCAAGGGGCGGCTGCTCGTCGGCCTCAGCTCGGCGTCGGTCCAGGCACTTGAAGACCAGCCTCTGCGCTGCTTCAGGTGCTTCGGAATCGGCCATACCCGAGCCACGTGTCCCTCGCAAGAGGAGAGAACGGACGCGTGCTACCGCTGCGGGAAGCAGGGGCACCTGGCGTCATCGTGCCAGGCCGCTAAGCCACACTGTGTGGTGTGCGCGGCAAATGGCCGCCCTGCGGACCACGTGATGGCTGGGAGGAAGTGCAGGCCTCCCACCACTAAGGGAAAGCAGCAGGTCGCAAGACAACCTGCTGCTATAGCCGCCCCCGCTGCTGGCCCTGCAATGGTGGCCGATGAGGGGGGTACGATGTCCGAATAATGCAGTCCGGACATCGTATCCTTCAGGCGAACACCAACCACTGCAGAGCGGCCCAGGATCTGCTCATGCAGTCCATGGCCGAGTGGTTGGTGGACGTGGCGGTAGTCGCCGAGCCGTACTCGGTCCCTGGCTACTGGCTGGGCGACAGGGACGGTTCGGTGGCGATTGTGGCGCGGTCTTCCACAGACTCCCCTCCCCTCTCACTACTAGAGAGAGGACCGGGATATGTGGCCGCCGCGTGGGGAGATCTGGCCCTCGTCGGGGTCTACTTCTCCCCCAACCGCCCTCTCCAGCACTTCGAGGATTTCCTCGAGGTCCTGGCCGCCGTGGTCGGCAGGGCAGCGCCACGACAGGTCTGCGTCCTGGGGGACCTGAACGCCAAATCGGTGGTGTGGGGAAACCCGGCCACCGACGCGCGTGGGCGGGCAGTGGAGCTGTGGGCGGCGTCCTCCGGACTCTCCCTCCTGAATAGGGGGAGAGTCCAAACATGCGTGCGGCAGCAGGGTGGGTCCATCGTGGACCTCACCTTCGCCACCCATGTGCTGGCCGCGCGCGTGCGGAACTGGCGGGTGGACATGGTGGAGACCATCTCGGACCACAGGTATGTGCGGTTCGAGATCTCCGCCCAAAGTCCACAGGGGAACGCCAGACCATCCGGCCGATCCCCCTTCCCGCGGTGGGCCCTCACCCGCCTGGACCGGGAGGCCGCAAAGGAGGCGGCTTTCGTCCAGGACTGGCTGTCGCCACCAGTCGACGTCCTGGACGTGGACGCCGCGGCGGCCCAATTGGGAGCGTCCCTGGCCGAGGTGTGCAACTCCAGCATGCCTCGGTCACGCCGCCCGCCTCCCCGACGTGCCGTGTACTGGTGGTCGGGAGAGCTGCAGCGCCTCCGTGTTGCCTGCACGGCGGCGCGGCGGGAGCACGCACGGGCTCGACGGCGGCGCTGCAGGGACGGGGACGAGGAGGCCCGCCTGCGGGACGCCCTCGCAGAGGCGAAGACGGCCCTCAAAGTGGCAATTGCGGACGCCAAGGACTCGGCGAGGGCCGAGTTGCTGGCGGGTCTCGACGCCGACCCATTCGGGAGACCATACAAGGCGGCGCGGAATAAACTGCGCCCCTCTGGTCCCCCGGTGGCCGAGACCCTCGAGCCGTCGTCGCTGGACGGGGTGGTGCGGTCCCTGTTTCCAAGCAGGGACGTAGACTTCACCCCTCCAACGATGAACCCTCTGCGGGGGGCGGCTCCGCCGGAGGAACAGCAGGAGGACCCTCCTCCCATTTCAGAGGCCGAACTTGGCGCGGCGGTATTTCGCCTCCGCTCCAAGAAAACGGCCCCTGGCCCAGATGGGGTCCCGGCTAAGGTGGTCGCGATCGCGGCCTCCGTCATGCCGGGACGGTTTCGGGACCTCTTCAGCGCGTGCCTTGCGACTGGGAGGTTCCCGAGACCATGGAAGGAGGGGCAGCTGTGCCTCCTCCGCAAAGAGGCCCGTCCTGCGGACTCCCCCTCGGCATACCGGCCTATCGTTCTACTCGATGAGGCCGGTAAGATGCTCGAGGGCATAGTGGCGGACCGCCTCAAGGCCCACTTGCGGCGTGTGGGGCCGGACCTGTCGGACGCTCAGTTCGGCTTTAGAGCTGAGCGTTCGACGGTGGACGCCCTGGCCCGCCTTAAGAGCCAGGCGATGGAGGCAATTGAGGCGGGGGATGGTCTGTTGGCTGTGTCGTTTGACATAGCCAACGCGTTTAATACCATCCCCCATTCCACCATCTTGGAGGCACTCCGATTCCATGGAGTGCCTTCCTATTTGAGTCGCCTCCTGGCCAACTATTTGGTGGACCGGGAGGTGGTCCTGGTGGACAAGGCGGGCCAGGTCCGGCGGTATAGAGTGGAGGCCGGCGTTCCGCAGGGGTCTGTTTTAGGACCCCTGCTTTGGAACGTCGGATACGACTGGCTCCTGCGGGGATCGCTCCTGAGAGGCACGAGTGTCATCTGTTATGCAGATGACACTCTCCTCACAGCCCGCGGGAGCTTCAGGGAGGCGGCCAGTCTGGCGTCGGCGGGCGGATCGCTGGTAGTGGACAGGATCCGCCGCCTGGGGTTGAAGACGGCGCTGCACAAGACCGTGGCCGTATATTTCCACGGTCCACGGCGGCGCCCTCCGCCGGATGCCCACATCCACGTGGGGGGCGTCTGCATAGCGGTAGAGGCCCAGATGAAATACCTGGGTCTCATAGTCGACAGCAGGTGGCACTTCAGCGCGCACTTTAGTGCGCTGTCGGGGCGCCTGCTGAAGGCAGCGGACGCCCTCTCGTGGCTGATGCCCAATTTGGGAGGGCCCAGCAAGCGGTGCCGGCAGCTGTACGCCGGCACCCTGCGGAGCATGGCCCTGTACGGGGCACCTATTTGGGTGGACTCCCTTCGCAGAAGGGAGAACGCCGCCGCCCTTCGGGCGCCCCAGAGGGCCATCGCCCAGCGGGTGGGCAGGGCTTACCGCTCGGTGAGCTTTGCGGCTGCGTGCACCCTGGCCGGCACCCCGCCTTGGGAACTCGAGGCGGAGGTGCTTTCCAGGGTGTACGAATAGACGGCGGGGCGTAGGGCGCTTGGAGAGCGCCCGGCCCCGGAAGAGAAAGCGGCCGTCCGACAGCAGGCGCGCGATGCCGTCATTGCTCACTGGGCGGAGGACCTCGCCGCCGCTCACTTCGGCCGCCGGACGCTGGACGCCATCGGACCGGTCCTAAGGGACTGGCTCGAACGAGCGCACGGCTTCCTCTCGTTCCGCCTGGTGCAGGTACTGTCCGGACATGGTTGTTTCGGATCGTACTTGCACCGAATCGGTAGGGAGGAGGCCCCATCGTGCCACGACTGCGGCGCGGTGGAAGACACGGCGCAGCACACCCTCGAGGTGTGCCCGTCGTGGTCCGAGCTGCGCCGCAGTCTGGTTGCGGTGGTCGGGCGGGACCTCTCGCTCCCCAGCGTTGTGAGCGCAATGCTGGGGAGCGAGGGGGCGTGGGCGGCGGTTGCCTCCTTCTGCGAATCCGTCATGTCGCAGAAGGAGGCAGCGGAGCGCGCGCGAGAGGAAGACCCTCTTGCGCCGGCGCTCCGGAAGCGGCGAAGGGGACGGAGGAGGCGGGCGTATGACCGCCTTCACCTTCCCGATGGTGAGCAGCGGGCGACAGGCGCGGAGGCTCCTCCGCCCGCATTGCACCGCTCACCATCAGTGGATACGGGGACGATCGCGCACTCTCGACCGTCCCCGTTGCCCCACCCATCATAAGGGGGGGGGCGCGAAGGGCTCGCCATAAGGGCGGGGCTCGCCGGAGGGGGACTGGACGCAAAGGCTCTGCCGGATTCCCAGACCCTCTCCAAGAGGCGAAGACGGAGTGCCGCTGGGGGTTTTAGTGGGTATACCAGGGGTATTGCCCCTGGGGAGTCCCACATACCCCTCTGCGGGAGGGGATGCGTAACGCATTTCCCCCAGCGAAACCAAAAAAAAAAAAAAAAAAGGTGGTACACACTTTCACCAGAGTACCAGATATTGAGACCCATACTGCCTCTCTGCTGGACCTTCTGCTGACCACCCATCCATCTGACTACCGGGTGACGGTTGGGGCCCCACTTGGGACTTCTGACCATTGCCTGGTAAGTTCTGCCGTACCATTGCCGCCCCCAGAAGGTTCTCGACCCAATGGGAAGCGTCAAGTCTGGCATTACAGGTCAGCGGACTGGGATGGACTCCGGGAATTCCTGGCTTCCTACCCCTGGAGGCAGCTGTGCTTCACCTCGGGTGATCCTAGCACGTGTGCGGAATCGATAGCCGATGTGATACGACAGGGCATGATTGGTTTTATCCCCAACTCTGTAGTATCCATTGGCGGGCGAAACAAGCCCTGGTTTAATGGTTCTTGCGCTAAGGCTTCTAGCCTTAAGCAAGAAGCTTTTAAAACCTGGGCTGATGCGCACACGCGCAAGGACCCCGAAACGTCTAAGCTTCGGAAAAAATTCAACGCTGCCTCCCGTTCGGCAAAGAAGCAAATAGCCAAGGCGAAGTTTAGGCACGTCGGCAGAATTGGCCAGCGTCTATCAAGCTACCCTTGCGGGAGTCGAGCTTTTTGGTCGCTTGCCAAGGCTGTCGAAGGTAACTTCTGTCGGTCGTCTCTACCATCTTTACGCAAACCGGACGATACTCTGGCTCACACGGCAAAAGGGAAAGCCGATCTCCTGGGTACCCTGTTTGCCTCAAACTCGACTCTGGACGATGGAGGTGCCACACCGCCGACCATCGAGCAGTGTGAGAGCTCGATGAAGGACGTGCGTTTCACTCAAAAGGCCGTCAGACGAGCTCTACTAGCCCTCGATGTCAAGAAGTCGAGCGGGCCGGATGATATCCCCGCGATCGTATTAAAGACGTGCGCTCCCGAGTTGGCTCCTGTCTTAACGCGCTTATTCTCGCTTTCCTACACCACTAGTAAAGTACCGTCTTCGTGGAAGGTAGCCCTAGTACACCCAATCCCGAAAAAGGGTGACCGCAGTGACCCGTCCAACTACAGGCCCATTGCAATAACCTCCCTGCTCTCTAAGGTGATGGAGCGTGTTATAAATACGCAGCTCCTTAGGTACCTCGAGAAGAACCGGTTGATCAGCGATCGTCAGTATGGCTTTCGCCAGGGCCGGTCGGCCGGTGATCTCTTGGTATACCTCACACACCGCTGGGCTGAAGCCGTCGAGGGCAACGGGGAGGCTCTGGCAGTCAGCCTGGATATTGCAAAGGCCTTTGACCGGGTCTGGCACAGGGCCCTTCTCGCGAAGCTTCCATCTTACGGTCTTCCCTTGAGGCTATGTAACTGGGTGGCCAGCTTTTTGTCTGAGCGGCAGATTAAGGTCGTTGTTGACGGATGCTGCTCAGATATGAAGCCCATTAATGCCGGTGTTCCCCAAGGCTCAGTGCTGTCCCCTACACTATTCATTCTGCATATCAATGACATGCTGCAACAATCACGTAGTATACATTGCTATGCAGATGATAGTACGGTGGACGCACTATACACCTGTCGAGCCAATGCCTCTAGGTCACAAGTGGAGGAAAGCAGAATCGAACTTGTGTCTGAAGTCGAGAACTCTCTGGAGCGGGTCTCGGAATGGGGTCGACTTAACCTTGTCGAGTTTAACCTCACGAAGACACAAGTTTGCGCGTTTACCGCTAAAAAAACCCCATTTGTTATAGCGCCCAAGTTCCAGCGTACCGCGCTCACCGTCGGTGAAAGTGTCGGTATCTTGGGAGTTGACATTACGAGTAAAGTGCAGTACCGGAGTCATTTGGAGCACAAAGCCAAATTGGCGTCCAAAAAGCTTGGTGTCCTCAATAGGGCGAGGCAGTACTTCACTGCGGGGCAACTCCTGACGCTGTACAAGGCCCAGGTCAGACCCCACATGGAGTACTGCTCTCATCTCTGGGCAGGAGCACCAAAATACCAGCTACACCCATTTGACTCCGTTGAAAAGCGCGCAGTCCGAATCGTCAACGACCCAAGATTGACTGACAGGCTAGAACCGCTCAGCTTGCGAAGAGACATAGGCTCGCTCTGCGTGTTCTACCGACTTTACTATGGTGAGTGCTCCGAGGAACTTTTCAAACTCATGCCTACATCACCATTCCATGATTATACCACCAGACGAAGGTTAAAGTTCCACAGGCACCATCTGGACTCGTGGCGGTCCTCCACAGTCCGCTTTGCACGCTCCTTTTTACCACGGACGTGTAGGTTATGGGACAACCTTCCAGCTGAGGCATTCCCAGTGGACTATAACATGGGGTTCTTCAAGAAAGCTGTAAAAAAAGCTCTCCTTCAAAGCCGGCAATGCTCGGGTGGCTCCCCTGGGGTTGCCCGTGTCCATAGGCGACGGTGATCGCTTAACACCACGCGGCCCGTCTGCCTTTTTGTTCGGTTTACATATAAAAAAAAAAAAAAAAAAAAAAAAACCCTTTTTGGGTCCCACTGCTGGGCACGGTTCTCTCCCAATTTTAGGGGAGGACTTTTATTAAATAAGAGTGCTGCTGGGAGTTTTTTTCCGCCGCCTTTTATCTCTCAGCTCAACATCTAGCCCAAACGGGCACCTAAAGGCGATGACCGGGAAAAAATGTCATTCATTAAGCGAATATTTTGTATTCCTAATATGAAATAAATATATTTGATTTGATTTTTTTGATATGACAAAAGCGTTTGACTATGTTTCTCATCCTATATTAATAAAAAAACTTGAACAGAGTGGGATTAGGGGACCAGCATTGCAGTGGATAGAGTCATATCTTAAAAACAGAGTTCAGTGTGTACAAGTAGAAAATCTCACTGAAAAAAATGAAATAAGGACATACGAGTCAGAATATGTATATAACGAGATTGGAGTACCTCAAGGCAGTGTGTTAGGGCCACTGCTGTTTTTGTTATATATAAATGACATCCCAGACGTGACGAGGCACAGTACTGTACTGTTTGCTGATGACGTATATGTAATAGTGACATGTGACTATCGAAGTGACATAAAAATATTTGAAACAGACATAAACAATACCATAAAATCAATTATAAATTGGACTACGTTAAATAATTTGACTATTAATTTAAGTAAAACTAACTTTATACAATTCAGAACAAAAAATACAATTATTCCTCAATTAAATATAAATTATAATGGTAAACTATTGACTGAAGTAAATCATACAACGTTTTTGGGAATAACACTTGACTCTAACATAAATTGGGAAAAGCATATAGAAAAAGTGTGTCATAAATTAAATAAATTTAGATATGCTCTGGCCAGATTGCGAGAGACATCAATGCGTAACACTGTACTAGCTGCTTATCATGGGTATATAGCATCGAATTTGAGATATGGTCTTCTGTTATGGGGAAATTCTCCTCACATAAACCGAGTGTTCTTATCACAGAAGAAATGCGTTCGGGCCATATGTGGCGCAGCTCCTTATGAGTCATGCCGACCCTTGTTTTCTAAACTAAAAATTCTTACAGTCACATCTATGTACATACAAGAAGCTTGCCTATTCGTTAGAAATAATAGGAATCTGTTTAAAACAGCTGAGCAAGTTTATCCCAGAAGTACTAGGCAACCAGAACGTTTGGTACTGGATAAACCATCGCGTATTTATTTGCTCCAGAGAAACGCATATGGAATGTGTGTTAAAATTTATAATAAACTACCGAATGATATTAAAATGTTAACAAATAATAACTTTAACAACAAACTAAGGACATATTTAGTGAATAAAAATTTTTATGACATTAAAGAATATTTATTGTAAATGAAATATAATTTGACATTGTAAAAAAATATAATTAAAAATTAATTTTCATCTCACCTAGAGTCAACAAATAAATTCTGTAAAATTTGCATGCTAGCTTATGATAGCAGAATATGTGACACTAATGATAAGATAAAATTGTAACATCTATTGTAACACTATTCTATGCAAATAAATGATTATTATTATTATTTGATTTGCCACTGGCGGTCACCCATCTCACACCCGATCGCGCCCGTTTGGCTTAGTTGCATAGATCGCTTGCGTTCTACGCTAGCCGCCGGGCCATGCGCGCTTCGGAGATAAAAGAGGTTATCTAAATGAAAATACTGGATCAGTTCTAAATCTCAAAAAAAATATTGAGATCACAATCTTTATAACATGCAAGAGGAAATTTTTAAGATAAGGGGGCTGTTTTTCTCACGGTCAGCTTTAAGTAGTTTCCCCGGGGGTTAGGGCATCAAATAATAAATAAATATCTTTGAACAATTCACACAACGCCATCTGATTCCAAACTAAGCAGAGCTGGTAATCAAGTATGGTAGTCAGTGTTTATCAGCTAAACATACATATATAATTCTAAATAAATACTTAAATAGATAATTTAACACCCAGACACAGAACAAATAATGTTCATCACACAAATATTTGTCCTGGGTGGGGATCGAACGCACGACCTCACGCTTCGCAGTCGGCTCATCACCCACTGCGCCACGCCACGGAGTCTGTCAAACTTGGTGATTCTAGCACCAGCTTCAAAACGAAGTACTGGTAAACTGTTACCTATCGTTAACAAACGGCAGTGCTTCGCTATACACACAAACAAGTATGTCACAGTTATGACGGGAGCAACGGGGGTTAATTAAAACATATTATGCACTGATAACAAAAGTACACACGGACAAAGTCGCGGGCAAAAGCTAGTATTACATAATAAAAATATGCTTAATTACTATAAATTTAGTACTAATAATCTACGTTCTGTTCACGCTAACTCTAGGTGTGCTTTAGGCTTTAATTACATAATATTCGTTGTGACAAATATCAAATTGAGAGTTTGGGCGGGAAGTCGACAAAGACATAATGTGCTCTTGTTTTATTTTCATTTTCTTTGTGTATTTTTGAGTAATATCGGATAAAGTTGATGGCATTTTGTTCGATATAGGTTAATTGCAGTGTTGTGAAATAGAATAACAGCGCAAAAATATGTTTTTATGCGTGCCTCCAAAATTCCATCGGACACTTTCTGGTAAAGTAGCCATCGCTTGTTAAATGTTTGATTGAAAGATTGCTGACAACTTACTTTATTTATTACTTCGTCCATTTTCATTGAAACTGGCAAAGAATTGATGCAAAAATTATACTTGATGCTGGCAGTATTTAGCGGTTCTGGCTCACTCCCCACCAACGACCATCCCGCACCCCCGCCCATCCCCCGTCATTTGGTCCTTTTTGCCAACTTGGCGGGCGTCGTCGGCTAAAAAAAAAAAAGTTTGGTGTCAAATTGGGGATTTTCGGCCACGCCCGATCGATATCAAGAATCCATTTTACGATATCTCTTTCCGTTACGAAGTTAGCTTCCTAAGGAATTAGGCCCTAGTTCGTTATCTAATCACCTAATGAGGATATGAGATAAGGTCATTAAGCTCACTGCTTGTTATTCATTCTATTCCACAATAGATTCATTTACTAATTACTTATACCATGAAGTATTAGTAGTTATAAACAATGATAAAACTAGGTATATTTCTTAAACTTTTATTTCATTTATCAAAACAACTTTGGAACAGATCAACAATAATAATGTCATTCAGTAATGTATCTTCGCAAAAAAGTCGTATGTAATCACTAAGTGTTTGTCCACAATACCTATAATATAAGTACAGAAGGCTATATTCTCCGCAAACAGAAGAAAAATCATGCTGTATTCTATATCTATTGAAATCCCAGTGTCTAGCATTCCTCTTCAAAAAGTCTTTATGATAGACTGTTGGTGGCCTACCGTATGAATCGAAATACTGACCGAAGCCATTGCTGCTTATGTGTATGCCTACCCAGTGGGAACCAGGCTCACTGTCAACATCCAAATTACTTATCAAATATGTAGGAGTCTTCACATACAACGGCAATCGGTTTGCTGCATAAACATTATTACTCAGACTCCAATGTATTTTATGTAAGTATTTCTGGATGTCTAATGTATTCATCGTGCATACCTACACGAACAATAGATTTGTAACAAATAGCGAACCGTTTAATATCTCGTATTAATAAAGGAATACACAAAGGTTACAAATAAAAGTTTGCAAGTATGTTTTATGTTATATTTATTAATAAAACTAACTTAAATGTAGGTATACATAAACTGCCTTAACTACCCCTTTGAGTGGCAAATTCCCGCTCCGGGAAGCAAAGACATAAACATAAAATGGCGGTTATCAATTTTGACATTAGCGCGCATGTGGCATCACTCCCGCTCCGGGAAGGATAATTATTTCGCGCGTGTGGCGGCCGGCCCGCAGCGGGAATATAGCTAATACCTTTTTCTACCCTGCATTTAGGCGGCTAAGATTCATTTTGCATTGCTCTAACTTATACTGAAGCATACATAAAGAACAAACATAGACTACAGTACAACAGAAATGTCAACAAGGCGTTTAACATACTGAATATTCATTGTGACATGTGCGGTGGTGACGTAGTGTTTGTTGGCTTGACTGACTCAATATTTTTCAATATTTAAGACGTTTTCCTTTTGTAACGTTACTTTTAGTTTATTTAATCTGTTAAATCTGTTATCTGTGGAATGTTACCAGTATTAAAAAAAGATCACCGGAATTGCTTTATAGGCCAATTATTGAGAGTAACTATGTCGAGTCGTATTTCGAGGGCGTTAAGGTTTATGTCTCAAGCTGCCAAACTTATTACTTTACGAATGTAAATGTTTGTATAGGCTAACTATATGAATCGAACTTTCGAATAAACAAAAAACATGAGCCACTTGAGGCATGTCTTTCTCAGAAATAATCTTGAAACATGAGTCACTTTATAATACCGACGGGACGGCATTTAGTAATGCCCCTACTGCTAAAAAAATGTATGAAGTGAAGTGATTTTATGACTGCATGTTTTAAATTAGGGTATAGTATTGTAAATAAAACACAAATTTTGACGAGAAAAAGTATAATAAAAGAATTATGGTAGATTATGTATGGAACGTTGGAACAAAACCATGACCCTATCTTTACTTTATGACATTGATTTATTTTCACACTTTAAACATATTTACCGTTTGCAATATGATAGCGTAGTTAATAAAGAATCTAAAATGCTACATTTTACTACGCTTATTACAGAAAAGTAGTAAAATTTGAGTTTTTCTTATCATCGAAGACGAGTTTTAATGTCCTTCCTGTTTTTTTTATAGGCCTGTGCCAATTACGGTATAATTTGCAAAATGGCGGCCGCCAAAACTAGCCCGTTATTTTATCTCCCGGAGCGGGAATCTGCCACACGCGGGCAAATGACCAAAATGGCGGCGCCGATGGAAGGGCTACTATAATCTACGTTTACATTTCGATTCTTATCAATTTCAATTACGTTGTCAAACTCTGCATACACTATACAGTTAATAGTTTCGGTAAGAGCTGATTCAAAGCGAACCTCTAACCTTACACTACCATGCTTGATTAGATTCCAATGAGTCATAGAGTTTGATGACAGATCAGGAGTTAAATCAAACGCTAACAGACAGTAACCTTTTGCATATTGTTCTCTAGATATGCCATTACCTTCATTAAGAAAATGTATGCCTGTCCCCGAAAACAAAGTATGATAGGCTACCGTGAATATGTTATTCTCGAAGGATGGTTGCAAAGCCTTTGAAGGTATTTGTTGACCATCTATATGTATATAAACAAAATGTATTCATAGCATAGTTTTCAAAATTGAAAGGATTTTTAGTGAGACTTCCATTGAATGCTGTGTTATTTACAAATCCAACTATACATCTTTTAGGTACTTGTCCTAGAAAAATGTTGTCAAGAGTCTTTCCCTGAACCCCTGATGGTATAGTTAAAACTTTCACTTCAGCTCGAGTAATAGGATATTTAGCTGTAGTAGAGGCTAACACTTTTTGATGTGCGAGTAGTACAGTTGGATTTATTCGTGCTCTACTACGGATTTAAGAGTTGCATCAGTTATGCAAACTTTACATTTTAGATCAGTAGACGAACCCATTAGATTAAACGATTCTCTTGAACGAACTAATTTGACACTCATCTGGACACCGTTAATTAAAAACTTTTCTTGGTTAAATATGTCACCATGAAGATGTCCAATCATTTCTATTTCTTTGCTATCAGATGCTAGTTCTTGTCGTTTTAGAAATCCAGGATTATTTTCATCAGTTGAATTCATTTTCCCAGCTGCATCTTCATACCAGAGGCTACAAGTCAAGTGAGACTCCTTCGCTGCTGGAGAATAGTTCAACAGAGTTTCTAAATAAGCACGATAAGCATATGTATTGTTAGGTGGTGACACAAGTTTTTGGTTTAAATATACATCTAGTTGGCTGAATAGTGAGTGCAACCAATTATTTACAGGTGCTACGACAGTTGATCCGGCAAGTTTTGTTGAATCCAGGTTAACCACTTTAGCCTTTACATGTAATAATGTATGTGATAAGTCTATGTAATCATCGCCAGTTCCTGGTACTTGAAATTCGATGGGGCCATCATCAGCAAGAGATGAAATTGGTTTGTAATGAATCCAAATGCCACTTTCAATGCTTGTTTGTGTTGATGGTAATGCAAATAAATCTAGTTCTGATTTTATACATTCACAAGAATGACTATGTAAGAATGACATTATTTTAATTTTTTTATGAATATATATCTTTAATATTAGCAGAAGTGACGCCCAGTTTTTTAATAGCTTTCACTTTAGCAGTTGAGCGAGGACTGAATGAATGTAGACGTTTCCTTTTTGTTATATATCCTGACCCAGACATGTTAATCCTATTAATTTTATCATCAAATTTTCGTTTTAAATTGGAACTAGCTTCTTTGAGTCTATTTTTAATCGAATGCTCCATGGGTCGTGCACTAACTAGGTCCGATAAAAGACCCACACCAATATTTAAAGCTTCTTTTTCAATAACTCTAGCGCCACTAGAAAGCAAAGGTAAAACTGATCTGAACAATCCCCCTAAAAAACTACCAATGCCATGACCACGTTGAAATGCTGTCCCTTTATATATTACTCCAATTCCAGAACCAGCTTGATGAGAATAATAGTGTTCATAGGGACAAGTTTTATAATTATCATGAGAATACATTGTTATGTTTTTTAAAATGAAGTTTAATACACACTGTTCCAAACTGGAATGGTATATTTTGGCCCGTGCTTGATCTTATATCTATTTCAATAGTGTCAAATTCTCGTCGCATTGCCGGTAAATAATGAGGAGGAGAAAAGACATGCATTTTATTTGCCCCATATATATATTTTGCTGGATCTAGTGGTATTATTCTAAGTAATGGGCTCTTGACGTCACCTACTATTTGTGGTTCAACTATATCGCAATATACAAATAATTGTGATGGTAGACCTAAATGCAAATTTGCAGGACACTTTCCTGTGCTATTTTCTACGAGATTCCTGTCAGGCTCAATCCCAAGTTGAAAAGCTAGTTTAGGAGATATCTTTAATGATCTTATTGATTTATCAAAAACAGAAACGTAAACAAATTTTGATATTTCATCATAACGAAATTTTATATTTTCTTTTATGTTATTTAAAGCTACTAAAATATGATTTATGTTGTCATAGTTTGTTGCAGGAATATGTGTTTTATAATAAACTAATGAGGCGTTTTCCTCGCCTGGCATAGTCATGGTTTTTGAAATATATATAATATTTTCATGTTCTTGAACAGTAAACATGGTACATGGATATTGAAATTCTACAACGCCCACTGACCATTCCCCATCTAACGTTAATGGTTTTGGTAATTTCGTTGAAAACATAGTTGTTTTATTGTCAGGAAAGTATTCCATAGAACTATTGCTAAGCAATGTTAAATAAAAATTTTCTTTAATCATATCTCTTTCAATTCAGAAGCCAACACCCAACTATTAAATTTATCTGGGTAACCTTTCCACTTCACCAACACTTGCTTTCTGTCACCAGAATATCGTGTACGAATTATTTTATCTATTTTATATCGTGTGGTGGGGTTGTAACAAAATTTTTGTAATTCCTTTTCATAAAATGTGCCACCAATTACTTCATTTTGTAAGTCTTTTAAAGTATATACAACCCATGGAGAGCGATCTATTAATTGAGGATATTATAAATATTTCATCACTCCAGTTTGACTCGTATCCTTTTTGGAAAATATGTTTATATTTTGTAATTCTCACATAGTCACCAATAAGAAATTTGGGTACTTGTGTGGTTGTTTCTTTTTGTTTGTTACTTCTATCATATAAATTATTCCACACAGTCATAATGTTACTTGAAGTAACATCAGAGGGACACATTTTAATACTAGAGTGAAAACTGTGGTTGTATGCATGTACCAAGTCTTGCAAAATATCAATAAATTTATAAGTGTTATTGTGTGTAAAATAACGCCACATCTTCATTTTGAGAGTTCTTTGAAATCTTTCTACAATACTTGCTTTAATATCCGGATTATTAGTAGTATAGTAATTAATATTTTTACTCTTTAAATAACTTTGAACATCTTTCGAAATAAATTCTGTGCCCTTATCAGACTGTATATGTATTGGTGTTGTTCTGGCTTCATTAAAAATACTTTCAAAACATTATTTAATGGTTTTTGAATTTTTATTTTTCAAAGCTCTTACAAATGCGTACTTACTAAATACATCTATAACACAAAGAATATAATTAAATACATTGTTGTACTTAGAATAAGTTCTCAAATCACTTAAATCTGCTTGCCAAAGAACGTTTACATTGGATAGTATATATTTATTACGAGGAAAGTTCCTTGTAACAGGTTTATGAAGCGTGTACGTTTCTTGTCCTCGTAACCAATTTTTTACATCTTCTTTTCCCATTTTACCTTTCATAGCTTTGGTCAATTTGTTAATACTACCGAAACCAGCAGGGTGTTTGGGATTATAGTAAATAGTATTTATTTCTAATAAAGGGTCCATCTTTGCCAGTCTAACTTTTTCTTAGGTATCACTTTTTCTCTTTCACTACTAGTTGGCGTTGAAGACAGATCTTTCTGTGGTGTTAAGGTTTTAAGTTCATTTATATCTAGCTGAGTTATGAAGGTACTTCTTTTAGAATTACTTAGATATGAAATTGGTATATTAAGTTCTTTCAATACAGTTGCAAATTTTTCCCATCCTACTGGATCAATTTTTCTTGATGGTCTTACAAAATCACTCCATCCATCCATCCATCCATCAGCCTTTTAGAGTCCACTGCTGGACATAGGCCTCCCCTAATGTTCGCCACTCCGTCCGGTCCTGCGCCCTCTGAATCCAGCGGTTTCCCGCTATCTTCTTCAGGTCGTCAGTCCACCTGGTTGGAGGGCGGCCTGTGCTCCTTTTGCCGAGACGTGGTCGCCATTCGAGGACCTTTCTTCCCCACCGGTTGTCAGTCCTCCTAACTATGTGGCCTGCCCATTGCCACTTCAGCTTGCAGATTTTAAGTTTACAAAATTACATTTACAAAATCACTCACTAAGTCTATAATGTTGCTTCCAGGAATTTTGACTTTGTCTATGAACACTGTACCATCATTATCCCAATTAATTTTATCTTTATGTTCAGACAAGGAACCAAGCAACAACTCACCTTTCTTCAAATATGTTTTGGGTATTAATTTCAAAATCTGTTTTGGTGTATAAAGTATTATGTCATCCTTTTCCCCTTTATTTACTTCAACTGCGGTTCTCTTTGGAGTCTGTTTAGCAACTATATCATTATTAGCTGTTTCTTGTTGTTTTATATTATCGATATCTGACTTCAATTCATGTTTTTGGGGTGTCTCAAAATCCCATGTTTTGCTGTCAGTTTTTATTTTAGTATTATGTGCGTCAGTATCCGAATTAACATCATGAATATTAGTAAGAATAGGCAATTCGAAAGGTTTCCGATCTTCTTGAGTATGGTGAAGGTATCTTTGTAAAATTTGTAAATAGAGGATACACTTTTTCCTATCTTCAATATTACTTTTTAATATATGTTGCATTTCGTTGTCTAGTCTAGACATTGGACTGTCGGACATTTTTTGTTGATTAAATTTTTCTATTACACTTGGATCTATAAGCAACATTTTCTTGGTTATATTAGGCTGTTTACTAATGCACTCAAAACTGAACCTAATATTATTGGTAGGAACGACCCACCTTTTTGGATTATAATATTTTTTTGGATTTTGTTTGTAGTTTTACGCACCAATTGACGAAGTAAGTTTTTGTATTTTTTAAATTTTTTCTTTTCACTATCTGCCAGAGTTACTTTACCTTGTAATACGTTATAGATACATTCACAAATACAATTTATCTCTTGTTCATTGCAGGATTTCAATAGTGCTTTTTGATATTTCGGTTTGAGAATATGAAGAGCTTCAAGAAGATTTTTATGTGTATTTAAGGTTCGAGACATTATTTAAAAATGATGGGAATTTCATGATGCTTTGCATATTTAAATCCTTTTGTAGGTATGTATACGGTACAGTGACCATCGGAAGGAAATATTTTTGTTTTTAATCTACATAGGTCACTCGTATTTTGTTTTAAATCTATCATTAAATATCCATGTGGTTCAATGGTTGCATCTTTGTATGAATCTTCCATGAATTTAGTATTATCTGGTGAAACTTGTCTTGCTAAGTGTCGAATTTGTGTTTTATCTCGTGGATTTTTAAAATATATTATGTAACTTGAGTTTAATGAAATGTCTCTTTGACCTCTACCTTGATGAAATAAATTTTTTAGTTATGTAGAATACACTCAAATTTCTATGATACCTTTAGTAAAAATGTCAACGATGCGACCATCGGATTCTCTCATAAGATCATCAATGATAATGAGTTCAGGACTTTTTCCATAAAACATACTAAGATCTGGTATACCTTGATGATAATTAATCATTTTCAAATTATATAAAGGTTGCATTTCATCAAAACACCATGTTACCTGCTTAAAACTTGTACTGCACTGCAAATATCTGTTACATATTTTAAAAAGTTTGTAACGAACTGTGACTTTCCACATCCGCTAGGACCAGCTACTATTGCAGTGAAGGGGTGATTAAAATGAAACATTGTGTAAACGAGTATACGGTAAGAATTTTTATTTAAGAATGCAAATATTCAATAACATTATCCACATATATAACAAAAAAAGGTATAAGTTTTCTTAAAACTAGAACATGCCTTAAAGTACATAACTGTATATAAATATAATTTCAAACTTAAAACCTAAACAAAATATTTACAATTTAATAAACAAAAATACACGTTAATAAATATGAATTAAATATATTCTTAAAACTAGAACATAAGTAATATAAAAAAATACAACTTTAACTTTAGGTTTTCTCAGCAACATTACTCTTTAATGAATAGTAAAACAATATTTTGAATAGTAAAACAATATTTTGCCATAGTTATCTAATTTTGTAATGACCCCAAGCTAACGTATCAATATCGTTAGGTAAAATGTATCGTTTGGTATCACTGTATGACAAACATTTTTTATTTATTTTTTGTATGTATATTATGTGATTAATTGATTTAAATCTTAACATTGTTGCAAATTGAATATTTTTGTTAAGAAGACATTCTTTATATTGATGCATTTGCATATTTTTAGTAACACTTTTATTAATACCTTTAGCCTTTGCAACAAATTTATTTGCAACATCTATTGCATACATTTTAGATCGTAGACCCACAAACTCTTTAAATATTTTTCCATTATTTTCATCTTTGAAAAATCCTATTTGCTTTTTATTAACCAGTGGATAACCGTAAATGTTGTTGGATGGATAATCGGAAGTATCGAAATGTGTGTTAATGTCAGGTTTTATATCTTCATAAAAGTTGTCTGTGAAAATTTGGTATATTAAACTATCAGTATCCGTATATAACAATTTATTTTTGTTTTGAAACTTAGGAATCATGTAGTTGTAGTGAAAATCATACATAAGGGTTTTCGAAATATCTTAAATACAAAATCCTAAATAAATTGGTTTATTATAATGAAGTTTACATTTGAGCATTTGCACAGCTACCAGGTCTGATGTGAATATGGTTAAATTTTTAAAATCTGGTCTTGCTACATAATCATTTACACCTAAAATTTTTCCTCTATTTTCCCAATGTGTTAGTAATTTAACATTGACTCTTTTTTCTATATTTTCCATAGTTTTACCAAATATTGCATTATTCATCAGTTTATAAAAATCTTTTTCAAAGTCAGACTTTGCTATTGTTCACATATTTGTGTTTAAATCAATATATTTTCCTAACCAAGGACTTTGTTGAAACTTTAATATCCTGTGGATTCTAGTTAACATCATACCCATACTAAGACATTGTTTAAGGTTTTTGTAATGTATCTTATACTTAATTTTATCGTTTAAATTTGGAATTAATTTTATATCTTTTGAATTACCGATGCAGATATTTTCAGGACATAATGGAAAGTCAGAATGTAAATCGTGGAGATCATCAGGGTACTTTAAATCAACTTCCAAAACGTAACCAACGTCTGATGTATCGGACACATTAAAGTTTGTTTTGGGGCTTACCCATTCAAAACCTCCAGTGGGCAGATATTGAGACATGGCCCAACCATACAAATTGTTTGCATCTAAATATACTAAGTACGAATTAGGTTGATCCATATCGTAATCGTCCATAAACTGATTATTAGCTTTCGCATAACGATTGCTACACTGAGAAACACCTCCTCTAATAATACCCGCTCTGAAGAATGCTATTTGTTCATATTCTGTTAGTAATTCCATTCCAGTTCAATCTGAGTATACTTTAACATAGCATCCCAACTTAAGCAGTAAACTGGAGCAGTATAATAGTGAGCAGAATCTAATCCATAAGTTCTTAAACAAAGTTCTCTAAAATTTTCAAACACGTCAGTCAAGAGTAATACATCTGTTTTAAGGTACAAAGTAGAATAATCTAACATATTTTGACAGTGAAAATGTTGCCAAACGTCTTTAGCATGATTGTAATCTTCATTGGAAACATTAGAATCAGTTAGTGAGCTGTAAAATTTACTTTGAGTTGGAAGGGATGTTAGTTTTAGAGAATCGTAAGAAGTCATAAATTCATAAGGATATATCCCTTTCCTTCTAAGTCGATTAAAATCATCCTTACAAGGATAGTTTTTTTTTAAATCATGAAAATGTTGGTTATCGAGATTATTAGCCAGTTGGTCAAGACTACAAGATAAAAATTTAAATGAGTCTACAAATCTTAGGGTTATGCTCTGATTGTTAACTTTTATTGTTTTGGAGAAAGAAATATATTTCTCCTTATTTTGGGGCATTATATTTATTTCGCCATCTGCAAAATTAAGGCCATGGACAATAAAATGAGAATCGTAATGACTTAGGTTATGTAAAAAAATTGGAATATGACGTGGAGTTTTAAATTTTTGAAGACATAGTTCATGCGCTACACCTCGAAAGATACCAGTATGAAAATCAAAATATAAATGTTTATCTTCATTCAGATAAGTTTCACATATATGACAAATTTCATAATCATTTATTTTTTTCTTATCTTCATTGGACAGCGGCTTTGCTCGCTTTGGAAAAGAATTTTTGTTACATATTAATTTTATGTCTTCATATAAACGATTCATAAATTCATTTGCACAGTTCGGTCCACTGTATGTTTCATACTTTGATAAACTGTCATCATATGAACATTTTATACCTATAATAGCCAAAACTATATACTTCGTGTTTTTGAATATTATCAGTATAAGATTTGGATAGATCGTTTGAGCACACATTAATCGGATTTAAAAATGCTTCAAAATCAGCATATATAACAAAGGGCATTTTCAATTTATTAATGAAATTTTTAAATTTTATTTTATTATTCGCTGTTAGTTTACCAAACCAATCTTTTAAAGTATGATGACCATCTGGCAATTCAGTTTTAATATGGGCACAATCATTTTGTTGATGATCATCTAATCGTTGTTGAGTTGGAAAATATAATAAACAACCATCACAGAGATAAACGGCGTGTTCTTGGTTAGAAATTTGGTTGCTAACTAATCTGGACATATTTTTATATAACAAAAATGACATTTTAAACCTTCTTTTAGATATAATAAATTTATGTGTGTCATTTTACGACACTTTCAAAACTAGCGGACCTATTACTTCATAAATTTTTTTATTTTTATTATACTCTAACCCAAATACATTTATAATTATTTTGTTTAAATTCTCTATTTTTGGTACATCCGAAAGTTTCACTGGGAAAGAAATTCCAGTAAAATTTAGTTTGTTCGAATGCTCAATGTAAGATGAAACTCTATTGGAATTACAAGACGCAGGATACAAAGCCGAAAGCAGAGCCCATTTAAAACACATAACGTCAACATTGCGAACATTAATAACAGCTTTCTTCATTTTTATGTCATTAGGCAGATCAATATAAGATGAACCACGAAGAGGATTAAATTTATTAATATTCATTTCTAAATGTTTGACTTGCATTAAACTCCAACCACTGTCTTTTTTCTCGAAAGTACTTATTTTATTTGTTAATGTATCAGCTAGTGATGAAAAAAATATATTTAGATCATCACCTTCACAAATCGTATAATTATATGTTTGAAAATCAAAAGAATTTATAAGATTTTTGTTTGTTGAGAAAATATTGCATGTAATATAAAATTGACTTTAAATATAACTTGCTTTTTGATTGACTCTTCAATCAATAACAATATGTCGTCTTTTATTGTATTTAAAAACAACATAGGTGTTTTAACTTTATCAGAGGAATCGTCCTTACTTTCAATTTTATATGATACTAATCTTTGTCCAAAAGCAGAATTTATAACGGATACGTTAGCTTGAGTCTTATGCATCTTAAATACATTATTTTTATGTAAATTGCTCTTTAAATGGTTGCCGAAATACGTTTTACTTACACGTCGTTGACAAACATCACATAGAATCTTTTCCATGTTTCTTAAATTGCTCGCAGACGAAGAAGTAGACGCACCATCGTTGACTTTTATTTTCTTCCAATTAGAATTGTTGAAACGTTCCTCATTACCTCTTTTTAATGAACCTCCGACACGATATGGTTTGCTGTAAATAAAAAGTAATTAATAATTTTGTCTCTCCAATACTTTGGAAGGAAATAAAGTTGCGTATTAAATGAAAAAATATACATACATCGTAGGATTTTCCAACAAACGGCAAACGTCGATCAACTTGTCGTTGTATTCAGATTCTTGAACTTGAACTTCAATCCTTTTACTTATTTCGATGAGTTCGTTTTCTATTTCTATCTCTTCACAGACTTTCGTAAGTTCCGCATCAACTTCGCTTTCATCAATAATATGGATGTTTGAGTTTTTTTGAGACGACATTGTTGTTGTAACGAAAACTCTTGTTAGTTTACTAGTCGACTATGTTAGATATCGAAAGCCACAATGACAGGGTTATGAAAAATGTACTTCGTTTTTATATCCTAAGCAGGCATTAATATTAACTAATACGATGATTAATAGTACCAGGCTGGTAATCATTTGTTAAATAAATATCTTTTGCAATTCTCTGCTGTAGAAATATGTTTTCTGATGTTGTAAATTATATTATTCGCATCATTATAGCTTCGATCCTTTTCATCAGTATAATACTTTACTCTCACATTGGCATGTTTCCAATTTATTGATTAGGTTCTATATTCGACAGTTTCTTCAAATCATAGATTTAGATTTTTATTAATTTTGTGGCCCCATCTTCTACATTCATTGAAATATAAGCAGTCCCACCTTCTCTATGAGCTCTCGAAACCGTCGATGAAAGTTATTTAGTCTTTGTTTTGTTACTTATATCAAATATTGTATCCAAGCTGTCATTAGATCTTTGTCTTTTCAATCCCTTTTTTATTTGCGGTATTTCTTGTGTAGCTTCATCATCAGATAACGTGTAATAATATTGTTTGAATGTGTTTTCTTCATAAATATTCTAAAACAATAATAATAAACATAACCATAATAAACATAATAAAAAACTTTAAATGTCATTGTTATGAATAGAAAATAAAATTCTTACAATATGAACAAATAAATAAGTACAATATTAATAAATTAAGTTTTTAACAAAAAAAATAGAACCGACTTCAAACGGTAAAAATAAAATTGTTCAGTACCTACTTCTTCTTGCTTATGGTAATGACTCTTAAAACTATTTTTGGAGTCGGGCCCCTACTAAAATGTCGTACCATTCCTTCTAAATGGGCACCGAGAGTACAGACAGTGGGACAGTACCTACTTCTTTTTGGTAATGACTGTTAAAACTATTTTGGAGTTGGTGTCCATTCAGAACGAAAGGTACACTATATTTACTAAGACAGGACATTTTACTAAGGGCCCGACTCCAAAAATAGTTTTGATAGTCATTACCATAAGCAAGAAGTAGGTACTGAACAATTTTATTTTTTACCGTTTGAAGTCGGTTCTATTTTTTTTTTGTTAAAAACTTAATTTATTTCACTCTTTTTAGTAATTTTAATAATTCTTCACATAATATGTATAAGCATAATTGGAATTTTTTTCACTTAACTTCTAAACGTTAAAGAGATACCTTTTATAATCATATAATATTTTATTTACAAACTATTAAAGCTACTTTACAATTTATATTAAAAAAAGACTTAACTATATACAATAAAAATAAAAAAACTGTACAAAAATAAAACAAAAATAAAATTATAAATAAAAAACTTCCTCTAAAATGTCCGTGTTCGGCATGGCGCCTAAGACGCTGGCGGCGTTTCCCCTTTGAATAGCGAGGCTGAGCCTTTGGGCGAAATACTCACCAGCTCTCAGGTCACCACATGCAAGAACAAGCCTGGACGACATTTCTGACATGAATTTTTTCATGTCAGAAGACCAAGGGCCCAAGGTCTCCACAGCAAGCGCCGCAAATAAGTAATTGTCTGATAAATTACAATACTTACGGCGCTTGAGGACCTGGGCCTGGTCGGCGGCAGACCCGGGCCTCTCCGCAGTGTTATTAATATGCGATGGGGCCAAGGTATCTACACAGGTAACATCCCATACCAAGGGACGCCCCAGATGCCACGGTACTAAAGTCATACCATCAGGTCTCTTGCCATCGCTTCTAGACAAACCAGACGGTTCTAAAGTGGCTGGCAAAGAAGCGGTGACAAGAGCCCGACGAACTAAATCGTTCAGCGTACCGTGGCGATATAATCTGCCAGCGCTCCTGGTACAGGATAAGCCATGTCGGCCAAGCCTGTCCACCTGCTGCCCACACGGACATAAATGAGGCTCACATATTTTAGCACCGAGCCGGAGACCCACCACTATACGCAAAGTGGTGGGATCCAGCACGGTGCCTATATTTTTAGAAGGAAGAGCTCGCAGCCAGTGACCCGATTCACTTTCGGCAACTGCAAGCAAACGAGCTCTATCAGCGCTGCTAGAACATCGCTCTAGAAGGCAGGCATAAACAGACTTAACTGCGGGTATATCCCAGGCAGACTGTTTATTCTTTGATATATTGTTGGTGTCCTCATCTGGAAAGGAAGCCCTCCAACACTCTGTAGCTTCCGTCAAGTACGCCACCCAAACATCTTCTATAGGGGTATTAAGGATAGACGAGATGAGGGCGAGCGTACTATGACATGAAGCTAGAAAGGCCGGAAGAGCCAAGCTTCCCGTTGTGCGGACACCTAAGCCTCCGAAGTTTATAGGGAGGGTTGCCTGCATCCAAGAGCGATCATCAAATTTCAAATTTAGAATTTTTGACAAAGTATCTTTCAACGATGAATCTAAAATATTCGTAATCGAAATAAATTTCCAAAATGGGCAGCATCTTAGCAAATACATGAATTTAGGAGCGAAAAGGCAAAGGCGTAATATGTAGATGGCCATGTGAGGTTTTAAATCAAAAAGGCGGCCTGAAATCAAATTGAAAATTTCTAATTTTGAATTTATAATGGGAGAAAAAGCTTCATCAAATATTGGAGCACCCAGTAATATTAAATTTTCTTTTTTTAAGATAGAAATGTTTGGTGTTATCATATTAAACTGTTGTGATAGTGAAGAAATTTTTTCAGCAGATAAATTATCTGAAAACAAAATTTCGCATTTATTAAAATTTAAACTCAGACCAATTTGATCAAAACGGCGAATTATGATATCAAGATCCTCCAATACTGATGACGCAGTGCCTCCCAAAGAACCGTCATCAAGGTACCATACATTAAATTTTGAATTTAATTGATCGATAATCGGTTGTATTGCCAAACTAAAAATAACAGGGCCAAGAGGGTCGCCTTGTTGGCATCACACGCAAGACTCAATAATATTATCACCAAATAATAATTTTGAAGGGGTGCCATAAGATTGCCACATATATTCGAAAATTTCAGGAACTTCTTTTTGAATTTCTGAAAGAAGAGCACCCCTATCTACCGAATTAAATGCGTTTTTAACATCAATTTTGACAAAAACTTCAAAGTTTTGGTTTAGTAAAAAAGATCGAGCCGCGTGCACTGCAGCCTCGCAACCACCATTGACTCCAAAACCAAGTTGCCGCGGTTTAAACCTTTGAGTCAAGCGCTCGCGGAATTCACGGCAACAAAGCTTTGAAGCCAATCGTCTCAGAGTACATCCCACTGCAATGGGCCGAATACCACCATCTTTCTTTTTGAGAGCTACAAGGTTGGCTCCGTAAAGGATAGGTGTTATATCCGAGGGAACTCGACCAGCCAACATTAAATTTAATAAACTGGTGAGTTCCCTCAACAGATCTTTCCTCACATCACCCAAAAACGGATCAGTTAAGTCTTTTAGGTGCTGTGGGGAAATGCCGTCTAAGCCTCCAGCAGAGCCATTGGAGAAAGAACGAATGGCTCTATCGGTGGCCTCCTCGGTCACCCTCAAAGAAATTTGCTCATAGTCAGTACCCCGAGTGGGCGAAGCTGCAGTCGTGGGATGCTTTATTAGATAAACAAATAATCATGTTTATGTTATATTTTTATTAGATAAACAAATAATCATGTTTATCTAATAGCCATCTTATAGCCTGAAAGAATACTACTATCAGTCCACTTGAACGTATAAATTAATGAAAGAATTTGCTCTCAGCTCCTAACCGTTGAGGAGTTGTACCTTCAATCATCAGCTTAGCAACATGAGGTGATAATTACCGGACATAAATATTTGTATTATGTTAAAAAATATGACTAAAAGAATGTATGTGCCTATTAAGTTTCAGTGTTTCCCTCGATTTCCCTAGTACCACATCATCAAATTTTGCCATGGTGACAGTTGGACCACCTCAGGAATGTAAGATTTCCAACAAAAAACCATTTATTGAAAGAATTTGCTCTCAACTCCTAACCGTCATAGTACCTTCCATCATCAGCTCAGCAACATGATATGATAATAATTATACACAAATGCCTGTTTTGCTTTAGTAAAAATATGAAAATCATTTATTGTGCTGTAAAATTTGAATGTTCCCTTCGATTTCTCCGGGATCCCCTCATCAGACTTTGACTTGGTGACAGTTGGACCACCTCAGGAATGTAAGATTTCCAACAAAAAAACATTTATTGAAAGAATTTGCTCTCAACTCCTAACCTTCGTAGTACCTTCCATCATCAGCTCAGCAACATGATATGATGATAATTATACAAAAATGCCTGTTTTGCTTTAGTAAAAATATGAAAATCATTTGTTGTGCTGTAAAATTTGAATGTTCCCTTCGATTTCTCCGGGATCCCCTCATCAGACTTTGACTTGGTGACAGTTGGACCACCTCAGGAATGTAAGATTTGGAATAAAAAACTATTTATTGAAAGAATTTGCTTTCAACTCCTCACTGTTGCAGTACCTTCCATCATCAGCTCAGCAACATGAGATGACGATTACTATGCACAAATATCTCTTAATCTTCAGAAAGCACATATAAGAAAATCATTGTGTGTGCCTACAAAGTTTGAGAGTTCTCCTCGATTTCCCTGGGATCCCATCATCAGATCCTGATTTGGTGACAATGGGACCACCTCGGGAGTATAAGCATACGAACAAAAAAAGAATTTTGAAAATCGGTCCACAAACGGCGGAGTAATCGGTGAACATATATAAAAAAAAATACATACAGCCGAATACAGTACCTCCTCCTTTTGGAAGTCGGTAAATTAATGCCTGCTTAGGATATTATTACAAGTAATGTTCCCTGTATACTATACTGCACAAAACTGTTAGCATTCCTTCCTTCCTTCGTGCTTTTAAACCAAACACTTATCAACAGTCATTATTTTTCGTTTAGTTATCACTTAAGATAACTGCATTCTTGGGCTAAGTGCAAATGATTTTTGTCATTATAACGTTATCAACAAGAATGGTCATTTAACAAATGACAATAGTTATTAAGATAAAGATTGGAATTCTTTGCATAACTGATGCAACTCTTATTGTTCGTAGAGCACGAATAAATCCAACTGTACTACTCGCACATCAAAAAGTGTTAGCCTCTACTACAGCTAAATATCCTATTACTCGAGCTGAAGTGAAAGTTTTAACTATACCATCAGGGGTTCAGGGAAAGACTCTTCACAACATTTTTCTAGGACAAGTACCTAAAAGATGTATAGTTGAATTTGTAAATAACACAGCATTCAATGGAAGTCTCACTAAAAATCCTTTCAATTTTGAAAACTATGCTATGAATACATTTTGTTTATATAGATATAGATGGTCAACAAATACCATCAAAGGCTTTGCAACCATCCTTCGAGAATAACATATTCACGGTAGCCTATCATACTTTGTTTTCGGGGACAGGCATACATTTTCTTAATGAAGGTAATGGCATATCTAGAGAACAATATGCAAAAGGTTACTGTCTGTTAGCGTTTGATTTAACTCCTGATCTGTCATCAAACTCTATGACTCATTGGAATCTAATCAAGCATGGTAGTGTAAGGTTAGAGGTTCGCTTTGAATCAGCTCTTACCGAAACTATTAACTGTATAGTGTATGCAGAGTTTGACAACGTAATTGAAATTGATAAGAATCGAAATGTAAACGTAGATTATAGTAGTTAAGGCAGTTTATGTATACCTACATTTAAGTTAGTTTTATTAATAAATATAACATAAAACATACTTGCAAACTTTTATTTGTAACCTTTGTGTATTCCTTTATTAATACGAGATATTAAACGGTTCGCCATTTGTTACAAATCTATTGTTCGTGTAGGTATGCACGATGAATACATTAGACATCCAGAAATACTTACATAAAATACATTGGAGTCTGAGTAATAATGTTTATGCAGCAAACCGATTGCCGTTGTATGTGAAGACTCCTACATATTTGATAAGTAATTTGGATGTTGACAGTGAGCCTGGTTCCCACTGGGTAGGCATACACATAAGCAGCAATGGCTTCGGTCAGTATTTCGATTCATACGGTAGGCCACCAACAGGCTATCATCATGTGGTGGCGATGGATGAATGAATTGATTCTTGTGTACGAAGTAAAACACAGTTATCCTGTACCACCAGCAATTTTTATTTTTTGTAACAACACTAACCGAATCTTTTACAGCTGATAGTTTTTCTGTGAATTGCGGAGGACAATAACAATGGCGTAGCGCATGCAAGAAGGTAGTGAGGCACAAGCGTTTGTTACCAAGGCGCATGGATCACTGAGCGCGGGAGGCAGCGGCGAGTGAATATATGCGTTGACGCATCTATATCTACTTGTGTATAGTGCTTGCAAGTGATAATTTATTCGCTACGATTTTAAGTCGTGACGCGTTACTCGCGGCGGCCTTCCGACGTTACAAGAGGGTTAATTTAATTGCTCCACAGGTTCCGGAGGAGTACGCCACACCACTCCCCCCCAGAGACCGTCTTACGGGCGATAATAATCAGGTACTCGGACAGTTCTTCCAAAACGTGTCTTTTTTTCTGGTTTTTTATGCATTATTTTTTCTTTTTCAGATGGAGCGGATGCAAGTGGCGTGCTGTCTTTGGCGTGATCAACATCTTGGGTAAGTATGTATGCTGGTTTTAATCTTTCTATGGTTACTGAAACTGGTTTTCCTTTTACGATTATCTTAAAGACTTTATCATTTCTCGCCAGCACCTCATGAGGTCCTGTGTAGGATGGTTGTAGTGCTCCTTTGAGGGAATCTTCTCTGAGGTAGACATGACTGCTTGTGGCAAGGTCTTTGAATATGAAGGTGGATTTCCTGCTATGTCTTGCAGCAGGCTGCGGTTGCAAGTTTCTTACAATCGATCTCAGTCGTGCCATAAAATCTGTCATGTCATCAGTGGTGTCTCTAGATGTTTGAAACAACTCTCCGGGTAATCTTAGTGATTCTCCATAAACCATCTCTGACGATGACGCTCGAATGTCTTCTTTATACGCGCTTCGGATTCCTAGCAATACCAATGGGAGAGATTCTGTCCAGTTTGAGTTCGAGTGGCAAACTATGGCTGTTTTTAGGTGTCTGTGGAATCTCTCGACCATTCCATTTGATGCCGGATGGTAAGCGGTTGTCTGCTTATGTTCGAATCCTATCGTTTGAGCAAGGTGTTTGAAAAGAGCTGACTCAAACTGGCGTCCTCTATCTGTAATAATGCTAGTTGGGCAGCCAAAGCGTGATATCCAGCCGGAAATAAGGGCTTTGGCTACTGTTTCTGCCGTTATGTCTTGAATTGGAATAGCCTCGGGCCATCTTGTGTATCTGTCCACAGCCGTCAAACAGTATCTGAATCCATTTGATACTGGCATGGGTCCTATAATGTCTATGTGGACGGTCGTAAATCTTGTACGAGGGAGTGGAAATGTGCCAGGGATCGTAGATACATGTCGTGTGATCTTTGCTTTCTGGCAGGCATGACATGTTTTCGTCCATTCTCGGCAATCTTTCCGTACATTCGGCCATACAAAACGCTCAGTTACTAATTTTATAGTTGCCTTAGCGCCAGGATGGCTTAGTGAGTGCAAACTTTCAAATACTTGGCGTCGATATGGTGCTGTCACAAACGGTCTTAAAGTTTTTTGATTTTCGTCGCAGATAAGTTGAGTTTGCGTCCCAGGAATCATTGTTTTACGCAATTTCAGTGCAGTATTGTTTGATTTGCATAAACGCCTTAATTCTGGATCATTGTTTTGTGACTTCGCCACGAGTATAAGATCTACAGGTTGAGAAAGTTCTTCGATTCTCGAAAGTGTATCCGCCACGACGTTTTCTTTTCCTGATATGTGACGGATATCTGTTGTAAATTGTGATATATAATCGAGGTGACGAAATTGTCGTGGGGAACAGTTTTCTTTACGTGTCGTAAATGCGTAGCAGATCGGTTTGTGATCTGTATATATTGTAAAGTGACGGGCTTCAAGCATATGTCTAAAGTGTCGGATTGCTTCATATATCGCAAGCAATTCTCTGTCATAGGGAGAGTATTTTACTTGCGATGGGCTTAGCTTTCTCGAGAAGAATCCGAGTGGTTGCCATGCGCCATTTTTGTGTTGGTGTAAAGCGGCTCCAATAGCTGTGTCCGATGCATCTGTAACTATAGCGAGTTTTGCATTTAAATCTGGATGCGCTAATAGAGTGCTGCGGCATAGGCTCTCTTTGCACTCTTTGAAGGCGGCTAATGCATCACCGATAATGGTAACTGGAAGCCTTTTACTTTATCTGTGAGTAGTGCATGAAGTGGTGCTTGAATTTTCGCGGCCCCAGGAATGAATTTACGATAAAAATTCAGCATTCCCAGGAAACGCCTAAGTTCCTTTACAGTTGTTGGTATAGGAAACTCCATTATAGCCTCCACTGTACTCTGCAATGGTGTAATTCCTGCTGCCGAAACTTTGTATCCTAGAAATTTGACTTCAGGGGCTCCAAATACACACTTCGCTGTGTTTATCACCATGCCATACGCACGGAGTTTTCCAAATAGCTGTCGTAAGTGTTCTTTATGAGTTTCTTGGTCTTTGGAGAATACTAGGAAGTCGTCTAGGTAAGCATATGTGAAATCTAGGCCTCTGGTCAATTCATCGACAAAACGTTGAAAAGTTTGAAAATTCTTGTGTACGAAGTAAAACACAGTTATCCTGTACCACCAGCAATTTTTATTTTTTGTAACAACACTAACCGAATCTTTTACAGCTGATAGTTTTTCTGTGAATTGCGGAGGACAATAACAATGGCGTAGCGCATGCAAGAAGGTAGTGAGGCACAAGCGTTTGTTACCAAGGCGCATGGATCACTGGGCGCGGGAGGCATCGGCGAGTGAATATATGCGTTGACGCATCTATATCTACTTGTGTATAGTGCTGCAAGTGATAATTTATTCGCTACGATTTTAAGTCGTGACGCGTTACTCGCGGCGGCCTTCCGACGTTACAAGAGGGTTAATTTAATTGCTCCACAGGTTCCGGAGGAGTACGCCACAATCATAAAGACTTTTTGAAGAGGAATGCAAGACACTGGGATTTCAATAGATATAGAATACAGCATGATTTTTCTTCTGGTTGCGGAGAATATAGACTTCTGTACTTATATTATAGGTATTGTGGAAAAATACTTAGTGATTACATACGACTTTTTTGCGAAGATGCATTACTGAATGACATTATTATTGTTGATCTGTTCCAAAGTTGTTTTGATAAATGAAATAAAAGTTTAAGAAATATACCTAGTTTTATTATTGTTTATAACTACTAATACTTCATGGTATAAGTAATTAGTAAATGAATCTATTGTGGAATAGAATGAATAATAAGCAGTGAGCTTAATGACCTTATCTCATATCCTCATTAGGTGATTAGATAACGAACTAGGGCCTAATTCCTTAAGAAGCTAACTTCGTAACGGAAAGAGATATCGTAAAACGGATTCTTGATATCGATCGGGCGTGGCCGAAAACCCCCAATTTGACACCAAACTTTTTTTTTTTTTTAAACGACGACGCCCGCCAAGTTGGCAAAAAGGACCAAATGACGGGGGATGGGCGGGGGTGCGGGATGGTCGGGGGTGGGGAGTGAGCCAGAACCGGTAAATACCTACTACTGCTGGCTATATGCACTATGGCACGGCTCGAGTTTGCGATGCCGTAAAAGCGATTTAAGAAAAAAAAATTGCGAAACTATAGTAAAAAGAAATACCAGACAAGGTCATTTTGTAACGAGATCTTGTAAAGAACCCGTAGAAAGAAAAAAATGAAGGAAAGTCCAAAACGTGTAACGGAGCAAGAGGAAGCTGTTACAGGTATTTTCTTATTGAAGTGAAAACTTCTTGAGTGGCGTTGTGCACTTTTTTTGGGATGGGTAAAAAAAGTTAAACTCGCGTCAGGACACGTGGCCTGATCGGAAATTCGAAGATAGTAGAGGAGACGTGGAAGATCGACCTCCACCACTCTGATAACTCGATGAGACATATTTTTATCAAAATATATAATTTATAAACATATAAATATTATATATATATATATATATATATATATATATATATATATATATATATATCCCGGAACCTATTTGACGTCCAACATGACATTAATTGCATTTAATGTGGCGACCACCGACTTTCGACGTCCGATATATGGACGTCAGATTAATTTGCTTGAATTTTTACACCATTTGATCATAGATGGCGATAGGGATACCATATCAATTTTTGTGATGGACTCCAAATTGGCTCGGATGTGTCTGAAAATGGATATTTTAGTTCACGGTGTTGACGCTAGAGGGCCTATATACAGGGTGCCGTATATTCACTTTTATTACACCGATCATCTGGCTACTTGCCGATTTTATTTAGCACATGTTGCCAGCTCGTGCCCTTGATGGCGCGGCGTTGCCAGCTCGTGCCCTTGATAGCGCGGCGTTGCTATTCTTATTGTTCGCGACTACTGGTTTAGATTAAATATCGCATGATTACTGTTCGCGACTTATCTCATGATAACTTATGTATAAAATTTACAGTCAATAGGTGTTGTACATTACATAATACTTGTTTCGTATTATTTTGATATCAATATGTGTATTGTTTGTTTTTTTATATAGTATTTTTTATTTTATTTATTTATTCATTTATTTCAGGCCAAGGCCCATAGAAAATAATACATAGATAAAAATTAAAATATCACAAACTAATACATATAAAGGAAATAACATACAATCTTAATATATATATAAAAAGTAAAGGGTTTTCTTTGTACGTAAAGACACGGCTTTCTCTATTATCATTAACTCCAATCAGCTTCCCCTTGGGGTGGTAAATACCTCTTAGTACGTAGATGATAGTAAGGGAGTTTGAACGCGGTGGGTGGAAAAATCTGAAAAAAAAATATCTGTACTTTTCTAACCAATAGGGACTTCTGAGTGGATTTCAAAATTTCTGGGATGATCTAGCAAACTATTTTAATTTTAATTTTATTAAGAATGTTCGAGAAAGTACCAGAAACTGCCTGAATCATTTGGATTTTTTAAATGATTTTAATTAATTGAGAATATTCGAGAAAGCTTCTCAAATGATCTGGATTTTTTAAAATAATTGTAATCTTTTTTCGAATGATCTGGAGATTTTTAAAATAATTGCAATTTTTTTAATTAATTGTAAATATTCGAGAAAATTCCAGAAACTTCTCGAATGATTTGAAGATTTTTAAAATAATTGCAAACTGTTTTAATTAATTCAGAATGTTCGAGAAAGTTCTAGAAATTTCCCAAATGATCCGGAAAATCCTACTAATATTATAAACGCAAAAGTTTGTAAGAATGGATGTTTGTTACTCTTTCACGTAAAAACTACTGAATGGATTTAAATGAAACTTTACAATAATCAGATTAGATCTTATACATCAGAATAACACATACAGTGGCGGTCCCAGGAGGGGTCACAGGGGACATACCCCCCCAAAATTCATCAGTCACGTGGAGATGGAAGGCGAAACCAGCCAATTTGGGACACCTCTTCCCCCAAATTGTGTGTCAAGTAAGTAGGAAAATATCTACCATCTGCGAGCTATTCTGGCGTGCGCTGCCAAAAACGCTACAGTTACACATATGTAATGTATGATTGAAATGTTTATCTTAAATAGTCCTACAAATAACTCGTCCACGGCACTTCAGAAGGGACTTCACTTTATAGTAATGATCCTCTCCAACGCGGGTGAAACCGCGGGGCACAGCTAGTAATACAATACAAAATAAAATTGACTTAAAATAATCACTATACATAAACAATACATTATCTAGGTAACACGAGGTTTCGGCGTCGTGTTGCGCGCGGTGTCTGGTAGCCGGCCTCAGAATCGCCGGAATACAACACCTCTCAGCCAAAAGTCTTCCTTCATGAGGGTTGGCAGCTGTTCCGTGGGGACTCTCACCACATATGAATTAAAATTAACACTGTGGCGAGACTCCGATCGCTCAACCCTCAATCTGCAGTTGGTCTTAATTCTGATGTACGCTACAATCTCCTCGACCTTTGTAGAGTCATGCAGTTGGGACACGTACAGCAGCGTCGTCGGTTTGGCCGGCTGCAGCATTCGGTCCGGACCGGTTGGTGCAGTACCACATCTATTCGGACGAGTGGGCTTCCTCTTCGTCTTCTTTTCAACCTTCACGAAACCCTCCTCGTCGCACTGGTTCTTAGCTGAACGCAACTTTGGCAGATCCTTACGAATTGATTCACTCTGGATCTGCGTCCCCCATTTTTGCAGCTTAGCCTGTGATGGAGCAGGTTTGGTGTTAGCAGCAATAGTAGCATGGGCTCGTCCGGGTGCCGTGACCTCGGCGAAGGCTTGATGCACTGCAGCGTTTGCGTTACTCGCTGAATCATCAAACACCGCTGACTCGATGCTGCCGACGGAAGCATTTTGCGCCCCGCGCCTCATGTTTACGTTAGAGGCTTCGAGGTAGAGGCCAGGAGATATTTTATCGATGCTGAGCGCCGAGCCATGCAGATCCTAAAGGCCAAAACGAAGCGGATCCCGACGGGCGGCTTCGAGACCGGACTGCTGTGGAAGACCGATAATATCCACCCACCTTCCAACTTCCAGTCTGCACTCACCCGACTTGAACACATAGAAAGAAAATTGGATCGAGACGACAACATGAAGAAAAGATACAAACAGCAAATAGCCAATCTTGTGGAGAATGGTTTCGCCGAAGCAGTGCCGACAACGAAAAGTGCCAAGCTGTGATACCTACCTCACTTCGCCGTTATCAACCCACAGAAGCCTGAAAAGCTACGCATCGTGCACGACGCCGCTGCCAAGACACGAGGGGTCAGCCTCAACGACATGTTGCTGTTCGGACCAGACCTGCTGCAGTCAGTGTCGGGCGTACTCATGAAGTTTCGTCAACGCCCGATCGCAGTCACAGCTAATATCAAGGGTATGTTCCTGCGTGTCACTATTCAAGAGGAAGACAGGGACATGCAACGTTTCCTATGGAGAGACGACCGGCGGGAGGGCCTGCCCGATGAATACCGGATGAAGAGCGTCATCTTCGGAGCTACTTCGTCGCCGTGCACTGCCATCTACGTAAAGAACACCAATGCCGAGGAACACAGAGCCGAGTATCCTGAGGCAGCCGCTGGACGCGCCGCACCCGACCATCGCCACCGGCGATTGGAACGCCAAACATACGGGGTGGAACAGCCACGCCGCCTGCAGGAACGGACGACACCTCTTTAACAATGCCGGGCACCGCGGGTACGCAGTCCAGGGCCCAGAATGCCCGACACTACCTGGAACAACAGGGGCACTCGCCCGATGTCATAGACATCGTCGTACACCGCGGTCTCGAGGTCCAGCCCACACTGGAGTCGCTGCAAGACGGCATGGGGTCCAACCATGTTCCCGTCTCGCTAGTCCTGGCGAAGAACCCAGTGAGGGTCTCGCCACCGAGGCCACGTCTCAAAACAGACTGGAATGCCTTCAAGAAGACACTGGAAATCACCACCCCAACTCGGCCTGTCTGCACGGGAGGTGATGTCGACCAACTAGCGGTCGACCTCACTGCCAGCGTACAAGGCGCGTTGGAGGGGGCCACAGAAGAGATTCCATCACGGGGAGCACTGTCCCCCCACCCACCTCGCATCTAGCAACTCTTACAGGAGAAAAGGCGCCTTCGTAGGAGCTGGTAGAACACCAGATGCCCGACACAGAAGCTTCACCTCATCCGAGCCAAGGAAAGGCTCCAGGCCGCGTTGGAGGCGCACGCGACCGTGAGCTGAGAGTCGCGCCTGGGTGTCGCGCAAGACGATTGGCCTTCCATTCACCGTCTTTGCCGCCAATTTACGAACACCCCGGCTCCGGTCCGCCTATTGACGCATACGGACTGCACGCCTCGCTACCGGGCGGAAGATCGGGTAGAGATCTTCGCCAACAACCTCGAACGCCAGTTCCGGTCGAACCCCTCTCAGGAGACGGAACATATTTTAGCAGTTGAGCGCCACCTCCTCGAGTACTTCGCATCGCCTATAGCCCCTGATGAAGATCCCGTCGTCGTCTCCCCGAGCATGGTCCAGAGTGCGATCGAAAGGACTAAAGCCAGAAAGGCTCCCGGCGCAGACCGCATAACGAACACGGCGCTCCGCCAGCTACCCAGGAAGACGATGGGAGCCGTCACGCGCCTTTTCAACGGCATTCTGCGTACGGGGACATTCCCGCACTCATGGAAAATTGGGCACGTAATCATGTTACCCAAGCCGGGGAAAAGCATCCTGAAGCCTGAGAGCTATAGGCCCATCACGCTTCTCTCAACCATTTCGAAGGTCTTCGAGTCGCTCCTGCTGCAAGATCGAGGGTACTGCACTATGGTGCAGTACCTTCTATGGTGCAGCGGTGATATGTCACCGCCGCACTGAACAATAACAAGCGAGCGTGTGCAGTATTCCTTGACATGGAAAAAGCGTTCGATCGTGTTTGGCACGACGGCTTGCTCTACAAGATCTCGCAGTCGTCGGTGCCCAAGCGCATCGTACAGGTGATCTCCTGCTTCTTGGACAACAAGAGCTTCAGAGTGGTAGTGGACGGCGCACTATCAGAAGAGCATCCCGTGGCAGCCGGCATCCCGCAAGGAAGCTGCCTATCTCCTACGTGCTACGCTACGTACACCCCAGCGGCAGGGGGGGCATTGCTAGTCCTCTATGCCGACGACGCGGCGTTCGTGACAACGTCGCTCAACTCCGCGCACGCCGCGTCCAAGATGCAGCGTGCCCTCGATGCCCTCCCCGACTGGCTCGCGAAGTGGAGACTGTCGGTGAACGTGGGGAAGACCCAGGCCGTCCGGATAGGCGGCAGCTCTTCTAAGGACCCCACTCTGAAGCTCAACGGACAAGACATCCTGTGGTCCACCCGGGCGAAGTACCTGGGTGTGACTTTAGACCACAGACTTACCATGAAGCACTACGTGGACAACATACTCATCAGCTCGAGGTCGGCGAGCTTCCAGCTTCGTCCGGTGCTCTCTTCGAGCCTCCCTCTTTGTGTTAAGACCACACAGTATAAGCTGTACATCCGCCCCCGCCTGACATATGCGGCGCCGGCCTGGTACGCGCTCGTGAGTGAGCCGCAGCGCAAACGTCTGCGCGCGGCTCAATCGCGCGTGCTGCGACAGGTCGCGCAAGCGTCGTGGTGCGTCAGGAACGCAGTCATCCAGAGGGACTTACGAGTCGAGAGCCTGGACGACTTCATGCGCTGCCTCGCCACCAAAATGTTTGCGCGTGTCGACCCGGCGCGATTTTCGCATCTGCGGGATCTGGCGCCGCCCCACGCTTGTCTACTCGACCGCAGACCGGTCCCGCGCGATTTCCTGGCGCGGGACCCACCTGCGGCCGCCGGGGCTTCATGAAGAGCTGATTGACCCGCGGCACCTAGGTGCCGCGCCCCCACCGGGCTTCACTAGCGGCGCAAGCCGCAACCCACGGACCACGACAACCCCGATCCAGCAAGGAGCTGGATCCCGCCCATCGGTAAGCCAGAGAGCCCCCTGGCTTACAACCCTATTGACGGGCTCTGCAGTTGCGGGCCACGGAAGAAACCCCAAGATAGAGGAATCCGAAACTTAGCTCAACCGTGCGGCACACAAGCCGCACGAGTTGAAAACCAGCAGCTGAATTCACTTACCACTGGGCTCTACTGGAGGAAACACCTTAAAAGGAAAATCGTCTCTTCTTTGAAACCTGCCTACGCTGAACACATCAAGCAACATACACTTGCACATCACAGTTACTGATTTAGTTAATATTTTGCGCTTGACTGTACTTTCTGGATTCCATATTACAGTCCTACTGAAAGGTAGCATGTTTGCTAGCTAAGTAAACGTTAATATACGGTTAGTATAATAAGTCGTCAAAAGTACTCGTTAATGGTAGGATTCCCAAAGTACTTAGGAATGAGCTGACAATATACTTAAAAATACGGAAGTAGTATATATGTAAGTAAGAACGGTAGGCTTATCTCTTATAAAATAAATATAAATATACATCAATATACATGGATGTAGTAAGTATAACAATATGGATTGGTTGTCAAAAGTATTGCGAAAAATATATGTACTTGTATAAATTAATTTTGGAGGATATTGCAACAAGGTAAATTTTAAGTAATAGTCACAGTATAATAGCTTGTAGTAAGTTAATATTCATAGCTTTTATTGCCCTAAGTCTGCTGTAACTCCTGGTAGCCACAAGGTTGCAAAATGAAAGGTTGCCAAAAGTGTTCCTGGATTTATATATATATATATATATATATATATATATATATATATATATATATATATATTTTATATCTATTTATATACAAGAGTGAGGTGATGAAAGAAAATTGATTAAAATTAATTAAAAATCGCTATGAACACTTTTTGATAGGCAAGTTATCAACTTATCATAGGCATGTATGTATGTTTATAAATTACATTTAATAAAAAATATGTCTCATCGAGATGTCAGATTGGTGAAGGTCGATCTTCACCGGCTCTTAGACCAAGACGGAGGGGTGACAGCTGATGACGGCTCGACTGTCTTTACTTGTAAAATTTGTTTATATCAAGTATTTAAAATATTATGGACATTGAACAAAGTGTATCTATTAATGAAAAAAGTGACGAAGAAATAGTGAAAGAAAATGAGTGAATACTACTTATAAAAATACTAGATGAAACCTACTGAAAATACTAGACGAAAAATAATACTGATAATAAAAGCAATTCGTGCGAAATTATTCCCTAACCATTCAAAAATATCAAAAATGCACAACGTTAATGTTCAAGTTTTCACTTCTGCCAGCACTACCGGAGTGCAACCCGTTATTTTTTTCATTATTATATTAATTTCTCCAATATTTTTATCGTCTCTTATAAGTACATAGGTTGCATACGTTTTATACATAAAATAACGATTATGTGTAATATTTTTATTAATTTACGATTTGCGATACGAGGTTTGAGATTTGCTACTAGGTATGTGTACGGGTGTACATTGGCTATTGCTGGGATTCCATCCATCCATCAGCCTTTTACTGTCCACTGCTGGACATAGGCCTCACCTAACGTTCGCCACTCCTCCCGATCCCCGGCCTTCTGAATCCAGCGACTACCCGCTGTCTTCTTCAGGTCGTCAGTCCACCTGGTTGGAGGGCGGCCTGTACTCCTTTTGCCGAGACGTGGTCTCCATTCAAGGACCTTTCTTCCCCATCGGTTGTCAGTCCTAACTATATGGCCTGCCCATTGCCACTTCAGCTTGCAGATTTTGAGAGGTATGTCGGTAACCTTAGTTCTTCTACGGATTTCATCATTACGAATTCTGTCGCGTATAGAAATACCAAGCATAGCCCTCTCCATCGCTCGCTGGGCGACCCTGAGCTTATGGAAAAGGCTAACTGTAAAAGACCACGTCTCAGCGCCGTAGGTCATCACTGGCAACACACACTGCTCGAAAACTTTCGACTTCAGGCACTGAGGTATTCTGGACAAGAAGACACTTTGTAATTTCCCGAACGCTGCCCAACCGAGTTGGATTCTACGAGTTACCTCTCTTTCGAAGCTGGACTTACCCAAACGGATCGCTTGTCCCAGGTAGATGTACTCGTCGACAACTTCGAGAGTAGCGTCATCAACAACAACCGGTATAGGTGTGACATGGACGTTAGACATGATCTTCGACTTGTCTATGTTCATCTTTAGACCCACCCTTTGTGAGGCGCTATGGAGGTCACCTAGCATAGTGCTGAGCTCTTCCAGGTTCTCCGCCAAGATTACTATGTCATCGGCAAATCGAAGGTGTGTGAGGTGTTCGCCATTGATGTTAATACCCAGCCCGTTCCACTCCATCAGCTTGAACACGTCTACCAGTGCAGCGATAAACAGCTTCGGGTATATAACATTCCCTTGTCGTACTCCGCGCTGCACTGGAATAGGTCCAGTGCTTCCGTCGTGGACTCGGACTGTCATGGTTGCGGCTTTGTACAAACACTTCAACACCTCGATGTACCGATAGTCATTCTGGCATCGCTGGAGAGACTCTAGCACTGCCCAGGTCTCGATAGAATCGAAGGCTTTCTCATAGTCCACATACGCAATACATAGCGGCAGATTATACTCCTCGGTCTTTTGTATAACCTGGCGCTGGTCCATGGTAGGTACTATAGCCTTTTCGGAATCCGGCTTGTTCGGGAGGCTGGAAGTCGTCTAGCCTGCGCGCAATGCGATTAGTAAGAACCCTTGAGAACAGCTTATAGACGTGGCTCAGAAGCGCGATAGGTCTTTCAAAGGTCAAGTTCTTTAAAAGGGCTTTGTCGCCCTTTTTGTAGAACAGTACCACCACGCTTCTGCTCCACGCCTCCGGGACAGTTCCGCTACTGATGACGGTATCGAACGGTTTTTGGAGCGCCACTAGGAGGGGTTTCCCTCCAGCTTGCAGCAGCTCAGATGTGATACCGTCATCGCCCGGTGCTTTGTTGTTTTTAAGCTGATTAAGGGCCCTTCTAATTTCGTACAGGCTGACATCCGACGACGATTGCTGGGATTAGAGAGCATGAATAAATGAAAGACTTCTTGCTTCTATTTTTCCTCCTTTATTACTAGGGCTGTTGTGGCCGGACTTGACTATAGCGTACTATAAGCTGAACTGAATACCGAAATCCAATCAATCCGGGATTTCATCTCGAGCCCCGCAAGGGGCCCGGGAACACGTTTCGGCACTTCCCCTGCCGTGTGTTTCTTCCGCGGGCCATAAATATGGTCCCGGTCATTGGGGGGGGGGACCGGGTGGTCCCCGTCGTGGTCTTCTTTTTCTTCTTAATGGTCTTCTATTGTTTGGTTTCAGGTCCGACCTGGGCGACTAATTGGAGAGGAGCTGCCAGGGGTCCAGTGTGGCGGGTTTTTTTTTATATAATAATACAATTTTTTTCTATTTGTAATATATGTTTTTTTTATAATAAATAATTTTTTTTTTAATATATGTTTTTTTTTCCCTGATCCACATCTTTCCCCGGACAGTCCTGGCGTCTTCTCTTCTTGGCTGCTGTATGTGGAGTCCTCCCGCGACTAATCCTGCTCGAGCAGGTCTCGCGGGAAGGCTCGGCGGTCGGGGGGGCGCGCGTGCAGAGGCGCCAGCCCGCGCAGATGCGCGAGGAGCGACGCGTCCGTGCGCGCGCGCGAACATCCTTTGGGCAAGGCATCTGATGAACTCGTCCAGTGGCTCGACCCGGAGGTCCCTCTGGATGGTTGAATTTCTCACGTATCGGAGCGCGTTGGCTATCCTTCTCAGTGTCACGCTTTGCACTGCGCGTAAGCGCTTGCGCTGCGCTTCACTGAGAAGGGCAAACCAGGCCGGCCCCGCATACGTGAGACGGGAGCGGACGTAGGCCTTATAAATGGCCACTCTGGCCTTCAGAGGGAGACTCGAGGTGAGCACCGGGCGAAGTACAGCAGCTGCCGCCCTCGCCTGCGTAGTGGCAGTCCCAACATGTGGTACCATGGTCAGCATCTGATCGATGGTCACGCCAAGGTATTTAGCCTTGGTGGACCATTCGATTTCCTGTCCCAGGAGCTTCAGGGTGGGATCTTTTTGCGAGGAGCCGCCGATCCTGACGGCCTGCGTTTTTCCCACGTTAACCGACAACCTCCATTTGGCGAGCCAGTCGGGGAGCGCGTTTAGTACACGCTGCATCTTTACGATCGCGTGCGCAACGTCTTTAAACTCGACGTTGTTACGTAGGCGGCATCGTCTGCATATAGTGCTAGCAGCGCCTCCTCAGGCGCCGGGATGTCGTCGGTGTAGCAGGAATAGCAGGCCGGGGACAGACAGCTCCCTTGTGGGACACTGGCCTCTATGTGACGTACGCTCGATAGAGCCCCGTCTACCAACACCCTAAAGCTCCTGTCTTGCAAGAAGCTGGAGATCAATCTGATGATGCGCCGGGGCGCCGACGACTGCAGTAACTTGTACAACAAGCCGTCGTGCCAAACACGGTCGAACGCCTTCTCCATGTCGAGGAATACTGCACACGCGCGTTCCTTTTTGTTAAGGGCCACGGTAACGTGATGCAGTACTCTCGACAGCTGGAGAGTCGTGCTGTGTTCCGGTCGGAATCCATACTGCTCGGGACGAGGAGTTAAGTGAGGCACGAGGTGTTTGAGCAGCAATGACTCAAACACCTTGGACAACGTGGGCAGCAAGGTGATCGGCCTATAGCTCGAGGGCTGCAGTATATTTTTCCCCTGCTTGGGCAACATAATAACGTGCCCAATTTTCCATATGTGCGGGAATTTGCCCGTGCGCAGAATACCATTATACAGGCGTGTGATGGCTCCTACCGTCCTTCGCGGGAGGTGGCGGAGCGCTGCATTTGTAATGCCGTCTGCGCCGGGAGCCTTCTTGGCTTTCGTCCTTTCAATAGCACGCTGGACCATGCTCGGGGAAAAGACTACCGGGTCTTCGTCCGGAGCTATAGGCGCTGCCAGATGTTCAATCACGTGTCGCGTCACCTCCCCTACGTGCTCTGTCTCGTCAGTAGGGTTCGGCCGGAACTGGCGCTCTAGGTGTTCGGCGAAGATCTCTGCGCGATCTTCCGCCCGGTATCTCGGCGTACCATCAGAGTGGAGAAGCGGACGTACCGGGGCTGGGGTGCTCTTGAACGACCGGCACAGTCGATGAATCGACGGCCAGTCGTCGTGAGCTTCGTCAATACGACCTTCCCAGCTCTCGGTCGCGTGCGCATCCAACTCTACCTTAATCCGCTCCGCGATGTCGTTGAGCTGTTTCTGCAGCTGGGGACATCTGGTCTGCTGCCAGCTCCTACGGAGACGCCTCTTCCGCGTGAGGAGTTTACGGATGTTAAAGGGGACAGGTGGAAGCCTGTCCTCTACTACCTTCTCCGTCGTGGAAGCATCCAAGGCGTCCCGTATGCTGGCAGTGATGTCGACCGCGAGCTGGTCAACGTCTTCCGCGGAGTTGACAGGTCGAGTCGGAGTGGTGATCTCCAGCTGGTCGTGGAACTTGTTCCAATCGACCTGCTGGCGTGGTCTGGGCGGCGAGACTCTCGTTGGGTCTTGGTGGAGGACGAGCAGAACAGGAACATGGTGGGACCCCATGCTGTCCTGCAAGGACTCCAGGTGTGGTTGGCAGTGGAGGCCACTGCGATATCCAGGACATCGGGGCTATGCCGCCTGTTGTCCGGGAATATCGTCGGGGTGTCAGGGCCACTAACCGCGTACCCGTGTCTCTCAGCGTCATCGAAAAGCTTCCTACCGTTCCCTCAGGAGGACAGACTGTTCCAGCCGGGATGTTTGCAGTTCCAGTCCCCAGCGGCTATCATGGCGAGGGGTGAGTCCAGCAAAGCATGGACATCACCCAGCGGCAAGGTGCCACCGGGGGGCCGGTACACTGCAAACAGCTGCACTCTGGTGTTATGGCAGCAGACCTCGACGCCCAGTGCGTACATGCTGCCCAGCTGCGGGACCGGAAGCGGCTGGTGGACGACGTTCCTGCGAACAAGCACTACCAACCCGCGATAGATGGTGCCTGTGTCCGAAATTTCGTCCTTCCTGTAGGTGTAGTATCCCGGAATCTGAATGCGGTCCGACGGGGATAAGAGTGTCTCGCAGATCAGATCCACGTCGACATCTTGCTCCCGCAGGAGGAGCCGGAGGAGGGCGGCCTTGCTACGAAGACCGCGGGCATTCCAAAAAACTACCCTTAGCGGCTTAAGATCCATCAGGGTATGATGCGATCTTTGCTAAGCCGCCAAGGATAACTGGCAGTGCGTCGCGGCCCTCGTCAATGGCGACGAAGACGTCCCGCAGGATTCTAATAGCGACCTTCTTGAGGTCGCCTTCTTCTGCAGCCGCCGGTGGTGCCGTGGCTTGCAGTGATTTCTTAACCTTTTTGGGCTTAGGGCCCTCGGGCGCCTCTTTCGGGGCTGCCTTTTGGGCCTTGGCGGCTACAGGTGCGGGAGTAGCGGCAGAAGCCGGCTTCTTGGCCTTACCGCTCTTGTTTTTCCTCGCCTTCTTTCTCCTCTGGCTGATGGAGGCCCCGCGCTTCGGCGGGTCGTTGGCCGCGGCCATGAGCGAGCCTACGTTCTCGCTCTGGGCCTTCGGCTTGGGACCGGCTGAGGGTGTCCTGGTGGTAGCGCCCTTTGGCGCTGACAGGGCCACCGTGCCCGCGTGTTTGTTGCGTACCTCGCGCTTAAACACGGGGATGTATAATTGGCGGGGTGCTCGCCGCCACAGTTTGCACAAGTGGCAGGCTCCTCGCGGGGTCGCGGACATTGTCGCGCGGCGTGCTCTTCGCCGCATCTCACGCACGCCTGCTGACGATGGCAATTGTGCGAACTGTGGCGGAATTGTTGGCACCGGTGACATTGCGCCGGTCCCTTTTTTCCGCGCCAGGCTTCTATTTTTATCCCGGGCATGCACAGCAGCTCGGTGAGTTGGTAAATGCCCGGGATGAGGTTCTCCGTCCTCTTTAGTACTGCGAAGAATATGCACCCGGGCCGGCCGCCCCTGGCCCGGATGGCTCGCACGTATTCTGGAACGAAGCCTAGCTCACGGAGTTCGGCCTCCAGTTCCTGCGGGTCGGTATCCGCAGGCAATCCCCTGATTGCCACGCGGAGGCTACGCTCGGCTGGGAGGGAGTAACAGAACCAGGAAATTCGTTCTGTTTTCTCCAGGTTGGTGAGGTAGGACTGCACCAACCTAAACTCCTTATCGTCCCTGGGCATGAAGCGCACTCCCTGGCCAAAGGGGCGCGCGTTGGGTGCTTTACCCAGCCGCTCCTTCAAGGCCCGGAAGTGCGACGCCCAGTTCGGGAGTTTCTCCACAATAAGCGGAGGGTAGCGGGACTTCTGCTGACCTGTTGGGGGTACACAAATGTTAGAACTACCTCCACTGGGCGCAGGGATGCTCGGTGTGGTGCGCGTCGCTGCCCCGGCGGTCTGCGCGGTGAAGACGCTCAGCACGGCGGCGGGCGGGGCAGTGGTGGACACGACGCGACGGCAGGGGAAGGCGCTGCTGCGGCTGCGGCGGGCGGGGCTGCGGTCGGCGCGGCGGCGGTGCGCGCGTAGGGCGCGAAGGTGGTAGAAGCGCGCGCGGCGGGCGCGGCTGCTTTCGCGACGGTCGCGGCATAGGTAACCGACGGCGGCGCGGGCGGCACGTAGGTCGCGGCATAGGAGAGAGCCGGCGGTGGCGCGGACGGCGCGCCGGACGCAGCGTAGGAAGTCGGCTGCGGCGCGGACGGCGCGCTGGTCGCGGTATAGGAGGCCGGCGGCATAACGGGTGGCGCGCGGGTCGCGGTGTAAGCGGCCGGCGGCCGCGCGGGCGGCTCGCGGGTAGCTGTTGGCGTCGCGGGCGGTGGTGGTGGCGCGAGCGGACCGGGGTCCGACGCCACACGATCGAGCGCGGCGCGGCTACGGGAGCGAGTGCGCGGGTCTCGATCCCAAGTTTTCCTTGGCGGCTGTTGGGGGAGGACCTCGGCGCAAACACGCTTGGCGTCTTCGGTGTCCTCCTCTTCGGGGCTTCGGGGGCGCCTGGCTGGGCGCTCCTGGGCGGCGGTCGGGGCGATGATGCAGCACTCGAGGCGGAAGCGGTCCTCCGCCGAGAGCTGATCTTCAGCGCCCTGGGTGCTCACGCCTTCCAGCGCGCTTTCGCGGTCCCTAAGGATCATCGCGACTTGCGCTAACAGGTCCGGGCTCAGCAGTTGCGTTTTCGCCAGCCGCTGAGTGATCACCATGTCGCGCTCCAGTTGCGACTTAGGTGATACGGCGGCGGCGGACACGCGCTGCAACTCCTCCGGGCTGGCTGGAGTGTCGGCGGCGGCGGCGGCGGCTGGTGGGCGTCACGGGTCGCGCGGGTGCGCGGCGGCGACGGCGGATGCAGGCGGGGTGGCGCCCTGGGATGGGCGCGCGGGCGTCAGTGTGCCGATGGGTCCCGGCGGAGTGCCGGCGGCACGTTCGGTGGTGGTGGCGGCGGAGGTGCGCGGGTGTGCGGGCGCGGATGGTCCCTGGGATGATGTTGAGGGGCGTTGCGCGTCAGCGAACGCCCTCTCCATCTCCCTGGTCCCGGTCGCGGCTCGCTTCTCGGCGCCCCTCATCTCCCGGCTGGTTGCTCCCGATGCGGAGCGGTCTCGCTGGCGTCGCGACGCGTCTTCCTCGCGGCGTGCCGGTGCGGGTGCAGGCGGCGGGTGGCCCTGTGAAGGGCCCTTCTTGTCCCCCATCGGGGAAGACTACCCTGCAGCCTCAGTCTTGGACGACAGTTTTCGAGGGTAGGCGTCGACTCCTGTCCTTGTCAGACGCAACTTCTCTGTCTCTCTCCGACCGTAATTATAAAATAATTACGTGGAGAGAGGGCAGGCGAATGAAAATGATGTGGGTAGGCTCGTGCAGTGTAGTCACAGGCGATCGATCATTTTTTGTAAATACCGAATACCGAAAACAAAACTACGCAGCTTTTATAGTACCTACAAATCTGGGCGGGGAGTCAGGAACTTCCCAGAACCTCATACAATAGATAACCGTTTCTTTATGATAATAGCCAACCATTTAGACGAATTCCTATCGAGGAGAATTACCTTTCTAATACTATAATAGTTTCTTAAAACAATACATCTATAGATAATAGAGCGACCATTAGTACCAATTTACAAAGACGCGGAATTGCTCATCTGATCCTTTTAGACAATAAATAAATTTTACAATGGACAAAAGTCAATGGACAACGTTAACAACCATTGTCAGAAGTTCGGGTTTTTAAGCATCCTGAGGTTGTAAAACATTTGGTGTTCAGAATCCTCCTATCTCATTCAAACTTTAACAGAAATAATCATAAAACCCTAAACAAACTGCAAAACTATCTATTCTATGGCTACGTACACAAAAGCTTAAAATATGCTAATTGCGTTCGCCGTCTCGTACAGTATGTATGTGCATTGTTTATTTTCAGCATAGATTTTTTATATGTAGTTAAAGTCAAAGACAAAGAGACAAAGACAAAGACTTTTATTTGCACAAATATGGGTGTTTATAAAGTTGTTTATATATAGGTATTTAGTTCGCCATATTTACCTTCATGAGGTATTCAAATATACAATGATAAATATATAAAAGGAAAAATCTTAACTAACACAATTACAAAATGTACATTAAGATCTATTTTATTATTATTTTTATTTTTCCCATATTGCGCCTTTTATAAATTAAAATAATTATTTATTTATATTTCGGAACGGTTCCGATCGTCAGCTTTGGGTAAGTCAATAAATCTATGATTTTCAGACATGAATCGTAATACGGTTACAAAAGTAAAGAATGACGAGAGATTAAATAATATACCTACTTATAGTTAAAAAACTAAAAACACGCTTTTGTGAAAATACGAACTAAAAAGTAAATAGTAATAAGAAAATGTATTTTACAGTAAAAAAAAGCGTGGGGTGCTTTTGGAGATACTATTGACACCATTCACACCACGCTTTTTTTACTGTAAAATACATTATCTTCTTATTTTTTACCTTTTAGCTTTTAGTTCGTATTTTAACAAAAGCGTGTTTTTTTGTTTTTTAAACTAAATTATTCATTTTTAATTAGTTGGGTTTTTTTTTATATTATTGCATTATCATCGGCCCTTGACCCCTGTGCAAATTTTCAAGTTAATCAGACTCTGAGAAGTAGGTGAAAATAAAGTTAAAAGATTCCGTTACATACATACATACAGGTCAAGCCAATATCAGCGTGTTTAAAAGCATCACTAAAAATGTATTGGATTCAATTCCGCGATAAGAAATAAAATTCATACACACATAGAATAAAATATTGCCATCGTTAAGAAAATTACATTGGATTTAAAAGAAGACATAAATGCGGTTGCGTTTCTAGTCTTATAAGATTTCAAATTAACTGTTTGAATGTAAAAAAATGCGCGTCAGTAAGAAAAATGCTGAATGAGCGACAGGATATTGTGTTAATTCGTGGCATTTATATGAAGCATGGTTCAGTTTAGAAATGTAATAATAACGAAAATAAATACAAATCACATAAAAATTTGTTTTTCTCTTAATAATTATTTATAGAGATTATCTCAGTAAACCTTACTTTACGTTTATCAAAACTGAAGAGGGCGCGTTATTTTTATACAAATCTTGCTAATAATACAAACCCTGCAGTTTTGACAGAAAAGCCTAAAGTTAAGGTGAACAGACTGTAACATTGTAGAATATTAGATCCATTAATAAATTTCTTATATCTGGTTTTGTTATTGATTGCTATTTAAAACATGAAATCACGTAAAAACGCCTATTCAATAAGATTTAAAACAAAATTGTTCCACTTCGCTGGGTAGTACTCATTAGCGATCCACGGGAGGGACTAGGGGGCTAAAGCCCCCCAAAAGCATTCGGGTTTACCCTTAGGAAACTCAAGCAGCCACTGGTAGTACTGCTACCTTGTCAATGAATAGAGAACACTTCACTTTCGCTGGCGAAATGAACTTAGAAATGCTGCCTGCGGTCTGCGTGTGTCTCGTAGGATTTCTCGGCGATGAATCCATGATTCAAGTAGGTACTTTTTGAGGCCTGCGACAAGACCAGATGGAGTCGTAAGCCAAAGAGATTTTCTTTTTTATTTGCTTTCTTTTTGTAAGCATGCTGATATTGTATTTCTGTCTGCCTGCGTCGCCACTGTCACAACCACTGTGTACCTAGTGTGTAACTGTACTTAGTGTACCTAGTGTTATAAGAAGCATAAAAAAATTGCAGGTGGCGATGTGTTTCTAAGAATCTGCCGGCTGCTTGTGTTTCTAGGAATCTGCCGGCTGCTTGTGTTTCTAAGAATTGCCGGCTGCAGGTGGCGTTAGGTGACGTCACTTCTTGATAATTTTCTTGTTTCTAATGTCGGCTCCAAACATTAGTCAAAATTGTGGCGAATGTTAACTTATGGCCCATAATAATGGAATGATTGTTGTCGGTTTTTAGAAAAAGATCAAAGGGTTTGTGGCCGATTTATAGCCGCCGTGTCCACACGTTGGCCAATTGTTTATTTTGCTACGAGGCCCGAGTTCATTTAGTGTCTTCGAAATGTCAATGAGCAATGAAGAAATGTTTTATAGAGCTCTACTGTAATCTTTTAATTGTCTTTATTAAAAACTACTTATTATAATAATTGTATGGTTCACTTTCACACTAAAAATATTTAATTTAAGGCTGCGTGTTATCAAATCAATTGTCCATCTCAGAATGCGTCCCGCCTCTCTCCCGAATTTTCCGAAAAATTAATATTGAATTCAATTACAATCGACATTTGTGTAGGCAGATCATAAATTCAGCGATATTTAGCTGCCATAAATATAGCACATCACTTTCTTAAAATTACAACCCACAACATATTATAAGTTTTATCCATTCCTGTTCAGTACCTACTACCACCTGCACTTAAAGAGTCCTAGCTCACTTAAGTGTACCAGGTTGGTTTCAGTCTGATACTTTTCCATCAAAAGACCACTTGAACTCAACGAGTTATCTTCCTCACTTGAGCGTACCAAGTTGGTTTTGGTTTTCATACCACTTGCACTCAAAGGGCATTTCGCCACACTTGGGTGTACCAAGTTGGTATATCTTATAATTCTTATACTACTTATAAGTGTTGTGGTTGCATTGACTTTTTTACCAGATGTGCAATATTTATTTTTAGGGATTTATCTGGGCTCATATTATATTTTGTAACTTTAATTAGTTGCCAATTAAAGGCATTCTATTTAAATTCTTTTGGATACTTTAATTACAATTCTCTTATTAACCAATTATTTCCTTTAGATATAAAACTATTTCGTACCTCGCCAACACATCCTTAATAAACATGCATTTTAATCCAGATCCAAATCGTCGATATGAATCCACGGTTTTATATTTTCCACAGCAGCTACGCCAGAGTATTTTTTATTACTTCTGTCAGAACCTCTTAAATCAATGACTTAGTAACGATCATTTTCTAGCACTTTATTAACTTTGAAGGGTCCTTTAAAAATTGGCAGCAATTTTCTACTTTGACCGTCGTTACTTTGAATGTGATTTTTTTTATAAGTACTAAGTCACCTTCTTTATAAAATTTTGCTTTAGTTCGACTTTTATCAAATCTTTGTTTCTGAACGTTTGCATTGGTCTTAATATTACTATCGACCCACTCCCTCAATTTTGTCACGTCCACGATCCTTTCGTTATCAAACTCTGGCGCTAAACGTATCACTATCCGTGCGCAGTCTATAACCAAATAGAATTTCGCTGGGTACAGCTTTCGTAGTTTTATGAACAGTAGGTACTATTTAGACCTTGTTGTAATAATTTAATACATTCATCCCAACTATCATCTGTTGAATTCGCTCCGGTGGCTTTAAGAGATTCCAAAATTGTTTTATTGAAACGTTCTGCCTGACCACCGTTACCGCGTGGCATTCCCATTGCCACTGAATGTAATCTTATTTTTTTTTCAAGCAATATTTATTAAATTCTTTGACGTGAAACAAGATCCAGCATCCGAAATAATTCTTGAATTTCCAAAAAAAATTTTTGAAATATAACCTAACTCTTTGATTACAAAGTTTGTGCCCGTAGTGGGAACCACAGATATGAAAATAAACTTGGTAAAAGCATCTATTATAACAAGAATGTATTTATTTTTATTCTTAGTTTTTAAAAAGAGACCTAAGTGATGTATGTGAAGTGTATGAAACGGCTGAGCGTATTTGGGTATCGGATGTAGTTTACCTTCTTTAGGTCCACCTTTGTTTTTAAAATAAATACAATTCAAGCAATTTTAAATATATTTTTTTATAATATGTCTCATTCTCGGAAACCAATATAGATGCCCTACACGTTCAACTGTTTTGTCTACAGAAAAATGACCTAAATCGTCATGGATGTTTTTAATTACTTGCCAAATGCATTTTTTTTAACAACCCAACGACGACCTTAAGTTGTCCGTGTGTAAACCTTAATTACCTATAATTTCGTAGGAATTAAAAATGTCTTTATAATTGTCGGCCTCTCCTGTTTCTAATAAGAGCATCCACGTGTTGCATACGTGAGCTCTCCCTATGAATTATTTCAAATGAAAATTCTTGTGTTGATAGAACCCAACGAGCAATCCGCGGTATAATTTCTTTTTTTTTTTTTTTTGTTAAGGCATGCCGGACTGCATTGCAGTCAGTAATTATTTTGAATGATGTACCTAACAAATACAATCTAAACCTTTGTAATAAACAAACTATTGCCAGTAAATTTAGCTCGAAAGAATGAAATTTCTTTTCCTCTTCCGTAGTTCGCCTACTGTAATAGTGAACAGGTTTTTCTCCTTCTTCTGTTACTTGCATAACTATGGCGGCAATGCCCTCCCGACTAGCATCAGTGTACCTATAATATTGTTTCTTTTTTTGGGTCAAAAATAGATAAGACGCTCTCAGATGTTAATTTTTCTTTCAACGAAGTATATGTTTGGTAGTGAATTTAATCATATTTCCAAACAGAGTCTTTTTTCAATAACTTGGTAAGTGGGGCGGAAATTAGAGCACAGTCTTTTATAAAAAAAATTATTAAATTGCTTATAAGGCCAAGGAACTGACATAGCTGGTGAACTGATTTAGGTGTAGGAATTTTTTTAAAGGCTTCTAATTATTTTTTTTCATTTGGCATGACTCGATTTGGTTTTATATTGTAACCTAAAAACTCAATTTCATTTAAAAAAAATTGCATTTCTTTAAATTTAGTGTCAAACCATTTTCGCGAAATATTTTCAAAACATGTTTAAGTAATCGCAAATTTTCTTCTACCGTTTCAGTTACCAAATACACGTCGTCTAAATATATTATCACATTTTTAAATCGCAAATTTCAAGTACTTTATTCATCATTTGCTGAAAAAGCGATGGTGCATTCACTAATCCAAAAGGTAATCTCAAAAATTCATAATGACCGTCTTCTGTTATAAAAGCAGTTTTTCCTACTGACTCTTCTCTCATCATTATTTGTAATAACCACTTTTGAGATCTAAACTTGTAAAACAATTATAACCCTGAAGCCTGTCTACAAGATCCTCGATCGGGGCATTGGATATTTATCTTTGACAGTAATTTTATTTAATGCCCGATAATCGATGCAAAGTCTTTTCCCCATTCTTTTTATTAACAAGTAAAGCAGGGCTAGCATACGGTGAATTACTATTGCGTATAATGCCACTATCTAATAATTCATTGACCATTTCTCGTATTATTTGTCTATCATTATTTGGAGCTCTAAAAGGTCTACATTGAACAGGTTGAGAGCTAGTTAAATTTATAGTCATTTCAAAGTCCTTCACTTTTCCAAACTGTTTAACGTTTGACGCTATACAATCGCTATATTCTCGGAACAAGACCACTAATTCATTGTGGTGAGTGTCATAGTTCAAAATCAACTCGCACACACCACTACAGAACTCATTAAATGTGTCGGTCTTATTAAATCTCTAATGAGTCTCCTACACGTGAGTACATTAAGTCCGGGCGTTCGGTTACATTTCGTCCGATAAGCAAGTCGCACCCGACTAAATCTTCAATAATATAAACATCCACATTTTTTATGTGTACCTCATCCAATTTCAAGTCTAAGCTTAGTTTCTGTGTGACCGTTTTTAAACTGTCCTTAGAGAAACCTTGAATGACTATAGGTTGAGAAAGCAATACTTTTTTCAAAGAATATTTTTTTTACTATTGATTCTGAAATTAATGAACAACTGCTTCCAGTATCAATTAGAAGAGCTTCGAGTGAAAAAGCACCTAATTCTACTATGTATTTTTTACCGACTTCCAAAAGGAGGAGGTACTGTATTCGGCTGTATGTTTTTTTTTATATATGTTCACCGATTACTCCGCCGTTTGTGGACCTATTTTCAAAATTCTTTTTTTGTTCGTACGCTTATACTCCCGAGGTGGTCCCATTGTCACCAAATCAGGATCTGATGATGGGATCCCAGGGAATTTGAGGGGAATTCTCAAATTTTATAGGCACACACATTGATTTTCTTATACTTTCTGAAGCATAAGAGATATTTGTGCATAGTAATCATCATCTCATGTTGCTGAGCTGATGATGGAAGGTATTGCAACAGTGAGGAGTTGAAAGCAAATTCTTTCAATAAATAGTTTTTTATTCGAAATCTTACATTCCTGAGGTGGTCCAACTGTCACCAAGTCGAAGTCTGATGAGGGGATCCCAGAGAAATCGAAGGGAACATTCAAATTTTATAGCACAACAAATGATTTTCATATTTTTACTAAAGCAAAACAGGCATTTGTGTATAATTATCATCATATCATGTTGCTGAGCTGATGATGGAAGGTACTACGAAGGTTAGGAGTTGAGAGCAAATTCTTTCAATAAATGGTTTTTTGTTCGAAATCTTACATTCCTGAGGTGGTCCAACTGTCACCAAGTCGAAGTCTGATGAGGGGATCCCAGAGAAATCGAAGGGAACATTCAAATTTTATAGCACAACAAATGATTTTCATATTTTTACTAAAGCAAAACAGGCATTTGTGTATAATTATCATCATATCATGTTGCTGAGCTGATGATGGAAGGTACTATGACGGTTAGGAGTTGAGAGCAAATTCTTTCAATAAATGGTTTTTTGTTGGAAATCTTACATTTCTGAGGTGGTCCAACTTTCACCATGGCAAAATCTGATGATGTGATACTAGGGAAATCGAGGGAAACACTGAAACTTAATAGGCACACACATTCTTTTAGTCATATTTTTTAACATAATACAAATATTTATGTCCGTTAATTATCACCTCATGTTGCTAAGCTGATGATTGAAGGTACAACTCCTCAACGGTTAGGAGCTGAGAGCAAATTCTTTCATTAATTTATACGTTCAGGTGGACTGATAGTAGTATTCTTTCGGGATATAAGATGGCTATTAGATAAACATGATTATAAAAGGTATCTCTTTAACATTTAGGAATTAACTGAAAAAGAATTCCAATTATGCTTATACATATGTGCAGAATTATTAAAATTACTAAAAAGAGTGAAATAAATTAAGTTTTTAACAAAAAAATAGAACCGACTTCAAACGGTAAAAAATAAAAATCTTTTCTTCTTGCTTATGGTAATGACTCTTAAAACTATTTTTGGAGTCGGGCCCTTGGTAAAATGTCCTGTCTTAGTAAATATTATTATAAGTAGTGTACTTTTCGTTCTAAATGGGCACATACTCCAATATAGTTTTAACAGTCATTACCATAAGCGAGAAGAAGTAGGTACGTCCCACTGTCTGTACTGTCGGTGCCCATTTAGAACGAATGGTACGACATTTTAGTAAGGGCCCGACTGCAAAAATAGTTTTAAGAGTCATTACCATAAGCAAGAAGAAGTAGGTACTGAACAATTTTATTTTTTACCGTTTGAAGTCGGTTCTATTTTTTGTTAAAAACTTAATTTATTAATAAATTATTACGAGAATTTATGGAGAAACAAAGTTAGTTTAACTTTGTTTCTTGCGTTTCAGTTATCACATTCTTTTTGTGATAGCATATCGAATCGGTATGCCCCTTTTTTCCACAAAACATGCATTTATTAATTTCACATTGATTTTTTTTGTGATTCCCGCCACAAACATAACACTTGTTTCCGGTCGTTTTGAGAAATTGGTGTTGAGGTTGAGTTTTGTTTACCACTCGAAATCGTGAGTTTTGGTACTATTGAAGATAATCCTGATGTACTCTGCATAGTTTCTGAAAATTGTGTATGTTTTATATGACCATCGCGGTGGCTGCTTACCAGTTTTATAGTTTTAGATTTATAAACTCTACTGTGCAAAAAACTCGCTAAACTGTCGCAAGTTTGAAAATGATTAGCCTCAATTGACGCGCTAATGTTTGAATCCCCTATGTTTCCTAATATTATAGAAACTATGTCTTCTTCTGTAAAATTTAATGATAAATGATCAATATTATATTTTTGTTCAAAATAAAATTCATACAACGATTGGTTTTCGTTTGGTTTTTGTCAATTACATTTTTTAGTAACTCGAACATATTCCTTTTAATCTGAAAGCTGGTCAACAATTTCTTTTGCCAGTTGCGCCACTTCCAAGAAGGCCATTTACTACTAGTTCGTAATATAGGTAGTCTCATACCAAATTTTAGCCGACCCTTCCAATTTATTCAGAGCCTGAAAACGGATCATTTTGTCGGACCACGACAAAGTTTCGGCGTAGGATTTTATAATGTTAAGCCATGCAACAATGTTGTCTTTCAATGGGTCGAACTTCGGAATAATGTTCTGTAACTGTAAGGTATTTGCACTACTTACAGTTTTGTGCCCCTTCCTTGTTACCTTTCTTATTCGTCGAGGTGGTGGAGTTCCGTCCTCAGAACTGCTGCTGCTCTCCGATTCTGAGCTGCTGCGCCAACTCTGAACTAGAGACATTAATAGGCCGAGACCGTTTACGCTTACTTTTCCCATGGCGCGAGGGATAGATTGTCACTTTTGATGTAATATTTTAATTGTCTTTATTAAAAACTACTTATTATAATAATACTATGGTTCACTTTCACACTAAAAGTATTTAATTTAAGGCTGCGTGTTATCAAATCAATTGTCCATCTCAGAATGCGGTCCCGCCTCTCTCCCGAATTTCAGGGCTGGCTCCCTTCCGCGCGAACCGCCCGCGCACCTTCGCCGATGTTACGATGACGTCGCCAACACTACCAAGTCGAAAATTGCTCGTGAAACCCAAAAAACAAAAATCACAAAAATAAAACCTCTTCAATTCCTTCCTGTGGTTCCCTCCTAATATTTTCTAAGAAAAAAGAACTTTTATTTTTGTATAGAAACTAATATTACACGTACTTTTTAGGCGCGTAATATTAGCCTTGTTATAGGTTTTTCCTCGTAAATGAGTATTTTATAATTAATGATAATGTTCAACTATATTATTAATATTTAAGTAAGATAACAGATTTTTTCTTTTACCAGTAAATTAGAAATATTGCGTATTATGGTACTTATTATAACATTGGCCGCACATTGGCCTGAGGCCGGCTCCACACGTTGGTCCCAACGTTAGTCCCAACGCCACTCGTCCAACGTGTGTATCTAGAAATTAGCATTGGCCCCAACGTTGGAGCGACCGTTGGTAGTTGGCCGGCGCGTGTCGGTTTTATCAAAGGAATCTGTGCCAACGTTCGCGATCCGTCCACATATTGGCGATTTGCTCAGTCCTGTTCCAACACGCTTCGAGGGCGTACGTCGAGATGTCGTCAGTAACAAATTCGCCACCCGCATGGACAAATGAAAAAGTTCTAAAATTGATAGAACTATACCAGGCACATCCAATAATATGGAACTCAGTACTGTAAAAGCGCTTAGAGCAATTTCGATTTCAGTATCGGACATCTTCACATTGGCTCTGACGGAAAAGAACTAGTATAATAGCCAACGTGTGTACGCTTCACCAAATTAACCGACCAACGTTTGTACCAGCGTTGGGGCCAACGTGTGGAGCCGGGGTGAGCCGAAGCAAACTGAATGACCTTCCAACATGTGGACGGTGTCACAAACTCTTGGCCCTAAACATTCGCCACAATGTTGGCCAACGTGTGGAGCCGCCATTAGACTATATGAGAATACCGGGTTTATTCTTATAACGCACAAAAATAAAAAACAAGATATCATATCCAACGTCTGTATTTTATAAAGAAATAGATAAATTTGCATGTATAAAAAATAGTAGTATCAAAAAATAAAAATCTTACTTCTAAACATAATCTTGCGATCATAACATTTTTTCACCATTAATATGGAAATGGCAATTAGCACAACAGTATTACTTTTAATATTTTCCGTAAGACTAACCACTAAAGCTAAAGGATAAAAACACTAAAAATAGTAAGTATTGTAATTTAAAAATAATGTGGCAAACAAAAAATAGTTTAAATTTAGATTCGGAGTTGAGATAGGTACCTCTATGTAGGTGTAAATGCACGAAAGTAATGTTATGTGAAGCGAAGAAAAATTGAAGATATAATGTGGTGTGGATAGCAAACTTACAAATATAGGTACTGAAATACATTAAATGTTGCCAGAAACATTACCAATATACTGAAATACATTAATCTTCCATTTATTCCAAATAATCAGGACAGCATCAGGTAGGGCTGCCATCACCTAAATTGCCGACAACGGATAAACACTGCAAAAATGCCGGACATTTGGGCAAAATATGGTATTTTCCCCGGACATCTCTGGAAACTTATTTTTTGCAAAAAAAATAAAAACATCATTATAATTTTTTATTCCATTCGATCGTTGACCTTTTTTGCCGAGCCTTCTTCAATGCGGGTTATTGTGGATGAATTTTTAATTAAGATTTATTTCAATTTATCGCTTATCTATTAAAAAAATGGAATTCCCTTGACAAACTTTCAAAAGACTTTCAAAAGCCCTGCCGGACGGCCCCCGGACGCCCTTCAAACTAGGACAAATCCGGGGAAATCCAGACGGATGGCAGCCCTAGCATCAGGTAATGCAGTAAAGGCAGCGGATAATGAAGATATCGAGTAAAAAAAATCCCCTGTTTTCGATACATCAAACCGAGCTTATTTTAGCCGCGTATATAGGAAAAAATTGTTCGGATAAAAAAAAATTAACCTGGTAAACGACTCAGCACCACAGATTTTTTTTAATTAATGTAATTGCAAGATGTATACTTGTATAGTATAAACTTTCACTATACTACAATAACAAACAAAATTGAACATGGTGGTACATATTATGTCACATCGTAAAAATTTTTTTTATTATTATTATTACAAGTGCAAGATCAATAATGTCCAAGTTAATACCCTCTAATTTAATTAATTTAATTTAATACTCTATTATTTTACTTTGGTTTTCAAATTATGTATTATCTAATGACAACATGTAAAAATAAAAATTCGAGTTACAGACTAAAAATGTATTATAAAAGTATACATAATATTTGTAACAATACATCTATTGAATTGTTCAGTAATCACTATGTTGACAAATCGGTAAATACCATTATCTATAAAAAAATCACGTTTTATGTATGTGAGCCCCTTAAATATTTATTTTATTCAATTTTTAGTATTTGTTGTTATAGCTGCAACAGAAAACGTCATCTGTGAAAGTTTCTAATGTCTAGCCGTCACAGATCATGAGATACAGCCTGATGACAGACTGACGGATGGACAGCGGAGGCTTAGTATTAGAGTCATGTTGGATCCCTTTGGGTTTGGTACCCTAGAACAATCATCTAGTTGAATGTAACAAAAAATAATATAATAACTGAATCTATAGTACCCTGTTCATGTACATACAACAAACAAAACATTTTTATACCTATATACAGTAATAAATGACTAAAACTGAATATTTGAGTATTCTCTTATCCATATACATCCAACAATTAAAACATTTTTTATAGCTATATACAGTAATAAATGACTAAAACTGAATATTTGAGTATTCCCTTATCCTTATGTATCTCGTTCAGTCTCAGCATTACTAACTCTGGCAGTCAACACGGTGTTTGTTCCAATCCATGGACTAAAACAAAGTTTTTTTTTTAATTTGAATAAACATGCACACTCATATGTTTTAGGTTAAAAGTACATAAATCAAGATCACGATATTATTTTCTTTTCCTCGTCATGCTTAATTGTAATGATAATACTAATATTTTATATTAAATAATGCTTAATACTAATATTTGATGCTAATATATTGTACAGATATAATATATAAACATAAATATAATGATGTATTTATTATAAAGAAGAAGGATGTGACTAACATTTATCTACTTCCGTCCAATAACATGGGACGGCAGTAGATACAGTTCAATTTATTTGGATAGTTTGATAATAAAATAATAAGTATGTATGTATATAAGTGACTTTTTCTTTATCTACTGTCGAAGTAGGTAAAGTTTAGCCAAATAATGTAGATTCGCCACGTAGATTATGAAACTGTTTTATTTATTCATAAATAAATAAATAACTAGCTACTTGAACATCGTTAATTTGAAATTGAAGTTATGGGTGACTTTAACCGACAAATAGCGAACTTGTCACTTTACTTGAAGGTGGTGAAAGAGGTCCTTAGTCTTTGAATAGGCTTTTTTGGAATTTATTGTGTGTACTATACAATACAAGCAAATATAAATAAAGTACCAACCTGACACGATGCAGAACAGTAGTAGACTTTAAAGCATCCTAGGCATTTCTGTGACGAACGCGCTCCACAAACATGACATATCCCCGGAGGTACATGGGTGGCTTTTGGGTTCAGGGAAGTTACATGTGTTATGTACGGTGCCTCTAATCCTTCATCAGTTTGCCCTTCGTTGAAACAATCGTCCTGAAATATGATTTTTATTAGTGCGTCCCATGATGTTAAAAAGTAAAAAAATAGCAGAGTAAATTCATTACAGGCGCTCTCGAAGTGACACTTAAAATTGCCTTCAACAATGATTATATGCGCCCTAAGCAATATTTTTCAGCTCCTTACCATTCACAATAATACGTAAATACGTATCATATGCGAATAGATTTTTTACTTTTTGAAGTCTGTTTTAATCATTGGTTTCAACGCGCGCCATCTGGCTGTTTGGCACAGAACTGCCGAAAAACAACTTCATAATTAATGAAACCAATGAACTCTCGTATTAAAACGAAGACTTGTACATTGTATACCTACTAATGATGTGCAAAATTCATAAGTTTGACAAGCGCAAGTAACACCTGCTACTTGAAAGTTCGTCCAGGAAAGAAATTGAGAGCTGCGGGCCGCAGGCATACAATAAAAATGGTTCAACGACATAATTATGTGTTAACGCACTTTTTCAAATCTGGCCAGTTGCTGCCGTGTGCAGGCAGACTCATAGTAGCGCAACTATAATCTCAGGCAAGCAAGAGCTTGGTTAATGTTTAGTTGTAGATGATCAATCATCATGGACTGTAGTGGTGACCACCTCATGGTTTGCATATTCGTTTATTTCGGTTTGAAAAAATATTGAAGACCCTTTCGTGTAGCAACTAATTCTTAAGAAAATCAGCATAAATTTTGTGTATTTATTTCTTATAAATATAAAAATGGAATCGAGTCGATTTCTTAACTTACATTTTGTCTGTTTACTGGACTTATAAAGCCACTATCTCTGGACACAGATCTAGCAGGACATTGCCGGACAACAGCTGCGTTGGGTTCAATTGGTACATTTAATGAATTAGGAGGTTCAATATGCCTTTGTAACTGGTTGGTGTTATATTCATAATATACATTTTCTTGCAGTGAATTAGATTCTCTCTGTCTGTTTAGGCTATTCAATACATCAGTGTTGACCGTCACACTAATTTCATTACCTGGGTTTCCATATGCAAATAGACACGTTCTAGTATTCTCTTCCATTGATAATCCTCCATTCACAGAATTTTCACGTTCATGTGTATTATTTGACGAATACCAATTATTTTCAAAATTAATGTTATTATTTTTTGTAGTATTTACAGCTATTTGAGGCTGTGTATTTTGTATTAGGGTTTGAGATATTTCACGATTTGTAGGTGAAGATAACCAACTCATTAATTCATAATAAATTAATTCTACATCCTTGTAGGTACAACTAAGATAACCTTTATTTATTGCAAATTGTTTAGTTGTTTCTAAAAAATGTCTAACAAAGTCTTTGTTATGCTTTTGTGCCAATATTAAGCGCATGAATATTTCGCGGGACTTTTCAAAATAATACTGTTTTATAGATTTAAATGTAAATTTAGCGTTACATTTTCGTGAATAGCTATTTCTACTACTATTCGCAACATGCTGGTAATGATTATATTGAATTAAAACATTGACTAAATTCATTGATAAAGTATTCAGTTGATCTTTATTCTGGATAAATTGTTCAAAGGCATGAGAGTATTGGGCCCTATTGCACTGAGACTGTTCACTAGATACGGAAGCCTGCTTGTATATTAACGGTTGTGACGGTATGGTATCTTGATGTTTATTAAATAACACTTCTGATATCCAATGTGGAGGTGGATTTGGGTACGGTGGAGGTGGATAGGGTGGAAGTGGGTGCGGGTAGGAGTTGGTCCCCGTCTGCGAGATGTACGGCGTCATTGTGCTCTGACTGTCAAGTGTAGTTGTGTCTACAATATTGTTATTGAAATTCTCTTTGTTGCTATTTAGATTTTGTGTTATATTTTCGTTTTGATTGTGTACACTTGTAACTTCATTTTCTTTCCTATAAATTCCTCCGTTTGTAATTTGTTGTTCTTGTGCTATATTTGTGATATTATCAAAGGAAAAATAGTCGCATTCTTCAATTACTATGCTGAATGGTCTTTTGAAATCGAAACGGGCCATATTTTCATACAGTGTTGATAAATCTGAAACAATATTTTTGATTTAAGTAAATGTCAGTTTATTAACTTTGTTATGTATTGCATTAACAGTCATGTTTTCATACCGTCTTTCACACTGCTTCCCATTTTGAAAGTAAAATATATGTGAATATCCTGTAACAAAATAATTATTATTAAAAAATATCCCTAAATCTATAAAAATCGAATATTACAAATGCAAAAGCTTGGATGTTTGGGTAGACATTTTGTTGGTGAATCACGCAACAGCTACATGGAGACGGATGAAATTAGGGACAGAGATAGAATATTGTTGGGAATAGCACTAACTACAGATAAATATACTGTTCCCATGGAAAAGATTAGTATAATCATATAAACTGTCGCAACTGAGCAAAGCAGGGCCAGGCTTTTCTTTTTACTGCTTACATAGGTATAGTTATATGCTGTGATGTCCAAGGAAGCTGGAAGTGAATTTCATCTATAGCAATAAGGTTCCGTTCACACTGTGACAGGATGACAGGATGTTATTATATTGATGGCTTTCGGAATCTTTTTTCTTGCCTAATGTGTACTAGAGATGTTCATACATCATACTTTCTGAAGGACAAAAGAATTTTCTAGGTGGTAACACTTTTCTCAGACTGGATAGATATACACTGACAATGTGACAATGGTTAAGAGTGTGAGTGTCGATGAACATCAGATGGAATGTGTGCGTAGGTACCTTGTTTATATTGAAGAGTTTGTACCTATTTAAAAGTTAGTTGCAAATAAAATCATTACCTGTGACACATATATTTTCATTTACTTCCTACTGTTACAGCTAAAATAGACCCTAAGTCAAACTCCAGTAATAAAAATCCAGACAGATTATTTTGTAGTCAAGACTTAGGTCTTAGCTGACAAACTAGGCCATGAGAGAAAAAAGTATCCCACAGGTGCAAAACATTCTGGTCTAAAATTAACAGCTCAAATCATGTATTTTTAAGATACCTACTTAAAGTAATAAATAATTTAAAAACTTAATTAGGTTTAGTAAAATTATTTGTTTTCAACTCCTACCCTTCTGCTGTCTCTTACACACTTGCTGCATGCTAAACCAAAACTTAAAAATAAACATTTAGATACTATTTTACAAACTGCACGCATGGCATGAGCACATAGAACACTAGCAATCTACGCAGCTAAGCCAAACTGGTGCGGTCGGGTCTGAGATGGGTTACTGCTAGTGACAAAAATATCTTGCGCATGTCCGTGCTTCAGAGGGCACGTTAAATTGTCTGATAGATAACAGTTGTTAACCACAGTCAGAGGCAATTGAAAACATCCAACACTAACTCACATCTCCACTCAACTCACATTGGAGCAGCGTGGTGGAGTAAGGTCCAGGCGTCCCCAATAATGGGGAGAGATCCGTGCCCAGCAGTAGGATGCAAAAAGGTTTGCAACCAAGTTACAAACTAAGATGTGGAACTTTTGTAAGTACTTAAAACTAAATAAAAATTTAAGGGCAAATCACACATTAAGATTTAGCAAAGAACTTCAAAGTAGGAATGAATGTTTTTCAACACAACTTTTAACAATAAATAATAGAGAATTACTTTCAAACGTTTTTTAGGGTTCCGTAGCCAAATGGCAAAAAACGGAACCCTTATGGATTCGTGATGTCTGTCTGTCTGTCCGTCTGTATGTCACAGACACGTTTTTCCGAACCTATAAGAACTATACTGTTTAAACTCGGTACGTATATGTATTCTGTGAACCACATACCTTTTTTACTCGTCCGTGGAACCACATTAAGATTTTCACATAAAAATAGAAAAAAGCAATAAATTTTGAGGGTTAAAGTATGGGACTTAGATTAGTCTAAACTAACCTAAATATACAAAGGTCTTTGGTTATGCCAGAGGAGTTGTAGAATAAATAATTTAATAATAAAAAAAAATGTATGGGACTTAGAACTGAAACTCAAAAAAAATTTTTTTTCCATCAAACCCATACGTGTGGTCTCTATGGATAGGTCTTCAAAAATAATATTGAGGTTTCTAAAATTATTATCATTTTATTCTAAACTGCTAAACTAAACTGCTAAATAGTTTGCGCGAGAGACACTTCCAAAGTGGTAAAATATGTGTACCTGTAACTTCTAAAATAAGAGAATGATAAAACTAAAAAAAATATATGATGTACATTACAATGCAAACTTCCACCAAAAATTGGTTTGAACGAGATCTTGTTAGTAGTTTTTTTTAATGTCATAAATCATAAACCACAATAATTTACCTTTCATGCAATCATAATGCAATGATTACTATGGATAATCAAAGGCAATAATGTATTTCTGTTGCTGCTTTGTTACACAAATACTAAAAAAGGATAAAAAAGCTCTTAGAAAAATTAAATCCCAAACAACCTTATTATTCTGTTACTGTTCAGGGTCATCACTCATCATCATACTGCGAAAACAAAAATGTCTATCTATAGGTACTTTTACCTTCGCTAAATGTCTTCACATTTAGCGACTTTTCAACCTATTGTTGTCTATATTTTTAGAAAACAATGAATTAAAAAGATTAGTTATGACACTTATGACTTATGAGTCAAGTAGCCTTAGGTTTGTTATGTCTATGAGTACTATGAGTAGCCTATTATTTAGGAGACGTTTAAAACGTAGTGGTTATATCCTCTTGCGGACCACCTTGTACATTACTATCCTTGATACCTACTACCCACCCAACCTGTACTTGATCTGAATGTGTAGTTGTACATATATATAAACGATTATTATGTATTTTGACTCACCTCACAAGTAGTTTCAGATATTTTCACTGTATTCCAAATATACACATTTCACCGTTATCGTCATATAATTTCTCATTAAATGTACCATCGAATAATAATATTTTAATATGTAACACAACACTTTATGTACGAAACAAACACTAACTCATCATCATCATCACTAACTCATAGCACTAACTAACTGACCGGCCACCACAGAGTACCTACATTAAATTATGCCGGCGCCGGCCACTCGGCCAGCCAGACTGACATACAAACAAAACAAATGTCTATCTAGTGCTGACACTGCTGACTGACTGACTGACGGACCGTCGGACCGTGACCGTGACAGTGACTAACTGACTCTGACAGAACAAGGTACTTAGGGATAGGGATGTCGATTTTTATTTAAATCGATTATTATTTTCTTGTAATCGATTTTTTATAATCGGTTTATGTAGTAAAAATTAATCTATTTTTAAGAAATCGATTATATAAATTACGCGTTTTAATCGATTTTCATAAATAGCGCCATCTATGCGATCGATGAAAAATACTTGAAGTTTTACAATTTCATAAAAAGTGCCATCTATGAGTATGCGGCGAATATTATTTACAAGTTGAATATATAAAAAAACGGTGCCATCTGTAGGTAAGGTATGTATTTACGAGTACGACTTACGAATATGCATGTAACATATTTTATAATGTACTCTGTGGCATGTAAAGTAGTTTCAGTTTTTCAGTGTAGTGAGTCAGTGCTTTGTTGGTAAACAATAAAAATGTATTCCATTAAAACGCCAAAAAGCGGCTGGCGAAAGTTCTTTATAACAAAAAAGGATAAAAATAAAACAACATGTATTTACTGTTCGAAACAATTAAAAACTTAATACTACAAATTTAAAGCAGCACATAGTAAGATAACATCCCACTGTCTTACAGGTAACATGAAAACTATAATTTATAACGATTATTGTTGTCCTTTCGATAGCAAAATACTGGTGTTTTTAAAATTAGTTTATTAAACTAAAAACGTCTGTCATGCGAATCATACATTTTATAACCTGAAAATGATATATTTTGTAAAACAAAACCTCAAAATCAAGGTTTTGTTTTACAAACTATAACAAGAGTACCGATTAAGACTGCCCTGTTTATCGGGCCCGATTTGGCATACATTGCTGATTATCTTGAGTATTTTATTACAATGTACTCAGATAACCAGCAGTGTATGCCAAATCATACATTTGCATACATTGCTGATTATCTTGAGTATTTTATTACAATGTTATCGGATAACCAGCAGTGTATGCCAAATCGCGCCCGATAAATAGAGTCGTCTAATTTATATTTTTGTTTGGATGCTCATCATTTCATTTTTATTTTAATAAAACGTTCAGTGGTACTGAACTTTGTATGAATAATTATGTTTGGTTTCTTTATTCCTTACTTTAAAAGTTAAAATGAACATTCGCTTTGATTTTTAGTTCTGAATTGGTTATTTTTTATTCATATCATTTTATTTTTATTAATGTAACAAATTGTGAATATGAATATCTCTAAGTTTTATTATTGGAATATGAAAAGCATGCGGTTTTTTTATAACAGAAAAATCGATGTTTTGCAGAAATCGATTTTTTAAAATGAAAATCGATTTATGACAAATCGATTATTATTGGATGAAGAAAAATCGATTTATATTTAATCGATTCTTTTCCACTATTCTCACATCCCTCTGTGCCATAAGAATAAATAATAATTACATAGAACGGAATCTCCTTCTCCTTTGACCGCCATCGATACCACAGATCGATACGCCGCAATTTATATACCTACTTCCCTCTTCACCTCGTTACGCCTCTCTGTCACAATACAGGGAGCGCCTGCCTTTCTAGACAGTAGCGTAACTCAGCCCGATTTTTAAAATTTGAACAAATGACTGCGCGTAGTGCTAGGGTTGGTACCTACAAAATGATGGGTTGCTTATTTTTATACAATATACACCCAACACCTATATAAATGAAAGCGTAAGCGACTAACTTGCAGAATACCATACGATATGGTATCAAATCGCGTACCTAGTAGATTACAACTAGCCATGAAAACAATTAAAATCCGATCAAGTTTGCCGTTACCACATAATGTCAGATAGCTCTTTTTTATAACATAACTCAAAAATATATCAAGGAAATGATAATAAAACCTTAAAAAATAAATAAATAAAAACAGGTCAATAACAAATAAGTAAATAATTCTACGGCTGGTCTATATATACCTTTAAAAAATCATTAATCATCCATTTTACTACTAAATAACACGACATAATAATATTCATAAAAAAGCTCTCCTTCACAGGCAGCAATGCTCAGAAGACTCCCCTGTAGTTGCCCGTAGGCGGCGGTGATCGCTTCATCACCTTTATTCATCAGTCTAATAATAATAGTCTGGTAATAGTATAATAATAATAATTCATCAGTCTAATAATAATGGTGAAAAAGACTATTGTAAAAAAACGGCACTTGAAAATTTAAGAAAAAACTGAGGTGTCAAGGGACACCCGGAAGGAACGAAGTTTTATTTTTTTAATTTCTGCGCTTAGTAATGTTTTTTTCTTCTTTCTGCATTAGTTTTAGGTTTGGGTGTCAACAAAGCTAAGCAATGTCGAGTGCGGTCAAAAGTAGGATGGGTGGCCAATAGTGGCCACTAAGCAACATCAAGTGCGGTCAAAAGTAAGATCGGTGGCAATAAATCTGAGCAATGACAAATGCGGTCATAAGTAGGATGGGTGGCCATTAAGCAACATATAGAGCGGTTATAAAAAGGATGGGTGTCAAGAAAGTTAAGCAATGTCAAGTGCGGTCAAAAGTAGGATGGGTGGCCATTAAGCAACATCTAGAGCGGTTATAAAAAGGATGGGTGTCAATAAAGTTAAGCAATGTCAAGTGCGGTCAAAAGTAGGATTGGTGGTCAATAGTGGCCATTCAGCAAAATCTAGTGCGGTCATAAGGATGGGTGTCAACAAAGCTAAGCAATGTCGAGTGTGGTCAAAAGTAAGATGGGTGGTCAATAGTGGCCACTAAACAACATCAAGTGCTGTCATAAGAAAGATGGGAGTCAACAAAGTAAAGCAATGTCGAGTGCGGTTGCTATAGTTGTAAGCCGCACTTCTTACAACTATAGCAAAAAGTGTCGTTACAACTTTTCGTCTTAATTTTTTCCGTCTAGCCCCCTTTCGCAACGCGTGATAAGGAACTTCGTTCCAAAAGATGAATTTATGAAACTCGATTTTCAGTCCATAGCGCAATGTGGCACTGCGTACTATTAGCTTACTTAGTTTACTTAGCGGCCGTGTAAATGACAGATGTCTTTGTGCGTGTGTCAATTCGGCCGATAGTATGAAGTTACTTTACTGTATACTTATATCTATATTGTGCCTCTGTCGCCCAGGCGTGTTGCCAGGGTTGTCAACTGTTAATAATTCTTATGTCTTATATGTTATAATATCGCTTAAATATAGGTTTTCCTTTTTTTACTTAAAAATCATTTTTTGGTTTAGTAGGTATTACAAAATATGAGAATTCTTTACACTATAAATACTTATAAATAATAAGTTATCATAAGTATCATACCAAATGAAGCCATTAAAGTAAGTATTACTTACCTAAAAATATGAAATAAAATACATACACATTCACGTAAAACTATTAAATAAGTTTATTTAGCGTTGGGTGAGCTTTTGAATTTTCCTGTTCATAGAGTCAACTACCGAATCGGCTACACAAAAAGAACTGTTCATGTTCTTTTGATAAATTAGGTACGGAAACGGAATAATATTTAAAATATATTACTTACCTCGCATCATCTTGGGGCAAACTAAAAAAACTTAAGTGTGGCATTGTTTTTGCATTGTTTGTACAACCAAATACACCACAATAACTATCCTTATCCTGTCCAAATTTCCGATCCTTTTAGGACTTTAGAATTGAATAATGATTTCCCCAGCTTGTCATTGGCAAAGTGGTCAAAAGACCGAAACGCCATTATGGAAAAAAAAACTTGACGCCATTATTGTAATTGACGCGCCGGCCGAGACACGTTCCTTATTCATGAGCTGCCGCCGCTCGCCGCGAAGTGACAATATACTACAATGAATAAAGACACTCACGTCACCTTTAAGGACAAAATCTGTATGTATTTTATTTCATATTTTTAGGTAAGTAATACTTACTTTAATGGCTTCATTTGGTATGATACTTATGATAACTTATTATTTATAATAATATTAATAATTCTCATATTTTGTAATACCTACTAAACCAAAATAATGATTTTTAAGTAAAAAAAGGAAAACCTATATTTAAGCGATATTATAACTTATAACATATAAGTCATAAGAATTATTAACAGTTGACAACCCTGGCAACACGCCTGGGCGACAGAGGGGCGTAACGAGGTGAAGAGGGAAGTAGGTATATAAATTGCGGCGTATCGATGGCGGTCAAAGGAGATTCCGTTCTATGTAATTATTATTTATTCTTATGGTAAAAGCTTGTATAACTTTAAAAACACCCCCTTTAGGTTAAAACGGGATCTTTCTTGTTCGAGGGAGGATAAAGGGCTATCACATTATATAAGTCCCTTTATCGTGCCGGGACTCCTTTTTAAGTTTTATCGACACGCACATTTTATGAACTTAGTTTTATTATATATAATGATTATTTTAAAACATCTCGGTTTCATCGATTCTCCTCAAAACTGATGCATAAATTATACTTGATGCTGGCAATATGCACAGAGTTTTCTTTGGCATTATTAAAAAATAAACAGTCACGTCATTGTCAAATATGTCAAATTGCCTCATGTCTGTCAGAGACATAGACATAAACCTATGGACCGGCTCTACCTACGAAAATTGCGTGCCTACCTAAAGTAATTAAAGTTGGAACATAAAATGGCTGCTTCTTAATAGGGTTGTGCGTTTCAGAACAACACATGGAGCTAATATCGATATTTTTGTTTCGTATTATTAAAGGATGCATTTATTTAGGTTTTATATGGCTGCAACCCTTTTTCGTCCCACTGCTGGGCACGGGTCTCTTCCCCTTATTGGGGAGGCCTGGAGCTTAATCCACCACGCTGCTCCAATGCGGGTTGGTGGAGATGCGGGTTAGTGGCTAACCCGCTGTCGGATGTTTTTAAACCGCCCATAATGCCTCCGACAAGGTTTAACGACTGTTATCTATCGACAACAACCGGGACCGACGGCTTAACGTGCCCTCCGAAGCACGGAAACGCGCATGAATTTTTTTTGCCACTAGCGGTCACCCATCTCACAACCGACCGCGCCCGTTTGGCTTAGCTGCGTAGACCATTTGCGTTCTACGCTAGCCGCCGAGCCATGCGCGCTTCTTTTATATAAAAACTTTAAAACAAAATTTAAAATCATGTGCAAAGTTTAAATTGGTGTCAAATAAAATATGAATACTAGAAATTTTATTTTGTACTATCATAAATCTACTTTTCAAAAATTTGAATGAATCATATCTTTTTTTATTTAATTCACACAGTTTGTCAATTTTAACCTGCATTAAATGCCGAAGCTGACAAACCCATGATATTATAATACTGAACAGAACAATCATAAATACCTACATACATACATCCTCAGATACTTTCGAATTTATAATAGAAGAAGTATGTATATAGATTTTAAATTTATTTGCTATTGATATTGATTAATGAACGAGAATAAAACAAGTTTCTGAGTAACAATTTTTATTTGTTAATTGCAGAAAAAAACTAGTTTATTATAATAGTTTCTATAAGAAATTCGTTCACTAAGTTTTTTGAATGCTGTCGGAATCGCAGATCTTAATAATTGACTTAATTACCATCAAACGATGATCAGTATTGTGTTCCGTGTTGTGGAGCAAATACAAGATATTTTCGCACTCTTAATACTCAGTCATAAACCTGAAATAACATCGATATGGGGATCCGATATTTTACATTGAATATAAATATCGATATATTTTTTAATGGACACTCCTAGACAGCAGACCTACCACAACAAAACAAACGCACACATACACAGAGTACACTTGTAAATACTGGGAACATAAAATGGCTGCCGTGGCACGATGGTGCCTTAACATGACGTTGTTGCCAAAATTAGTTACCACTAATCTTTTATTATCTTTATTTTCTTATGCAGCCATCCATTAGTTAAAAATAGACAGCATGATATTTGTCATGTTTGTGTCGATTAAACAGATATTTGTATAACCTGCTGTTCCTATAGTAGAATAGGGCCCCTCTATGTTTTATTCCTACCTGAGTTTTGGCGGGAAGTCTGAAGGAACAAGTTGTGCTCTTGTTTTATTTTCATTTTCTTAGTGTATTTTTGAGTTATATCGGATAAAGTTGATGGCATTTTGCTCGATATAGGTTAATGATAGTGCACGAGTGTTGTGAAATAAAATAACAGTGCGAAAACATGTTTTTTCGGCTTGCCTCCAAAATTCCATCGGACATGTTCTGGTAAAGTAGCCATCACTTTACTTGAACATTTGACTGACTAGACTGACTGATACCTGACGAATAACTGACTTTTTTCTATGACTACAGTGATGCAAAAATTTTACTTGAAGCTGGCAATATGCACAGAGTTTGCGACGCCATTATTAAAATTGAAAAGTAAATATTGAATGGCTGAAAGGATCTTTATCCAATGCCGTAAAATGAAATTAAAAAAAAAAATAAAAAAATATTCCTACCTCTATGGTCAGAGACCCCGTGTCAATTGTCATGTCATGTGTTATGTCATTGAATTGTTCAAGTTCAATGAAGTCAAGTCAATCAACAAACCAAACTTTTACGAGGATTTTGTATTTGTAGTATAATAATTATGTATTTTGTACTTTAAATTAAAGTTTAAACTAAAAAGTTGTGTTCATTTCTGTATTAAAGATTTTTACATCGATTTTAAAGCTTCATACGTACCTTACGTCGGAATTTTGTGAGTTAACGTTTTAACTTCTCATTACCAAATAGGTACCAGAAAATGACGACGGAGAAAGTACATTACCATGGCGTAAAATTTTTGAGACAATACAACAAATAAAAATGTCTTCAATATGCATACAAATTTCTTTTCTTGAATGTTTTATATATCCTATAAAACGCATAACAAGCCAAATTATTTTAAAATGTGGTATGCCGCTCTTTTGCGCTTTATAAGGAGACGACTAGTATTAGGAGTAATTTTTGCATCTTCTCTGACGTACTGTATCGTCAGTTTTTTAAGAGAGGTAAGTTTGTTTTTAATTAAATTTTTATTTTATATATTTTTCAATTTAAATCATTTACAAGGGCCATATGGTGTTAGTAAGTTTCTTAAAACTATATTTGTAAATAATGAAATTACTAAACCTAACTAACTTTACAACACTATTTAACATTAAACAAATCTAGAGTTCATGTGGGATGCATTCCAATGCCATACCACAGGGCACTCTACTCTATCAAGTATTGTGTTCAGAGGACTGTTGGCACTGTCCCGCACTTGGAATTAATAAGAAGCTGAAATGCAGCCAGTGTGATTTTATTTTAACTAGTAACCACAGCCTGTGGATATCTACCCAATTTCAAGCAAGATTTGGATAGTATAGATGCACTGAAATTATAAGTCTGGAATACGACTTTTGTCAGGTTACCCCTTTTGACCCAAAAAAATTTATCGTAATACTGAAATGACACACACAATGATATTTAAAAAACCCATGATTTTATTGTAATTAAAGTAAATCAGACATTATTAACATTGGAATATATGAAATAACTGTACATTGGGTAAGATTAAAATTAACCTATGCTAATTTGAAATCTAAAGATTTTAAATTTAATTTATATTTAAAGGTGCAAGTTAAAAAGAATTACATCTGAAAGGATAGCCTGGATCTGTCCTTAGTATCAACACACATTTACAATACAGTGGGCCCCTGGTAATCCGACCCTGCCTAATCTGGCACCAGTGTAATCCGACATGTCTAGTACACAATTATTTCCTAAAAAGTTATTATTTTTGTAAGTTCTTCAGCATTCATGACGTTAATTTCATTATAAAACTTAACTCTCTATTGTGTTCATTAATTTATAAAAATTTGTAAAAAAATCCAAATTATAGATAAATATCCATATACTACTTGGGTAGTCTCACTTGGGTAGTAGTTGGGTAGTAGGGTCTCTATAATTCGACAAAGTTGATAGTTCAACACTGCCCTGCAAAATGTTTGTTGGATTACTGGGGGCCCACTGTAATTAGAAAGCATGTTTATATCAAAGAAGGCGTTGAAAGGAGATAAGATAGATGTTTATCAATAATTATTTCAAGTAACCCTGTTTTTTTCTGCTTTTTGTACTCTATTTAAAAAATAGCTGTCCTTGCTCTATAATTCAGAATGTCAAACCACAAAATTTATTATTTCTAGGGAAACAGCCGAAGTGCAGTGTATCAAGATATATCCATGGAACAAAAGCCATTTGTATGGAGGACTCTTCAAGAACATAATGACACTAATGAAATGTGTAGAAATTCTTTGCAAGGAAAATTGTTGATTGTTGATGACAAAGGTAAACAAACATAATACTTTCTGTCCTAGAATAAAACAAAAATATCTGAAGATGACTAATTGACTCTAGTGTGTGGGCCCCTTAAATCTGTCTGATCCCTGATTTTTTATCTCTATTTGGGAAACAAACAATACAATATTGGACATAAATATAAAGATAGGTACAAAAAAAAACAACGGGTTGCACTCTGGTAGTGCCAGCAGAAGTGAAAACTTGAACATTAACGTTGTACGTGTACAATTTACTTCACTAATATGTATGCAGGCGCGGTCCCAGGGGACATAACCCCCCCCCCTCCCCTTCCCCAAAATCCATCATTTATGCGTAGACGGAAGGCGAAACAAGCGAATTTGGGACATCTCTTCCCCCAAATTTCTTGGCGACCTCGCCCTCTCTGAAGGTGCCGAGAATCTTTTGAAGGTTTCACATGGGATAACAAAAAAAAATGATAATATAAATTCTACTTAACTGCCCTGCCTTCTTCTTTCAGGTTATGTATGTCACAGAAGTGATATAGGAAGGAATGGTTGCTGCAATCCAGATACAGAGCACAAAAGATACAGCTGCAACACATGCGAACAGAACAATTGTTGTAAAATATATGAGTTCTGTGTATCATGTTGTTTAGACCCTAGGAAGGTAGGAAGTTGTGTACATTTTGACCCACTTGTCTGAGAGGTTTTGAACCAAGTCTACTGCATGCAACAGCATCTTTCAACCTCTTAAAGGAATCCATTTGAATATGGAGTTTTTTAATGCTTAAAGTTATAGAAAAATGCAGATAATGGAGTGCTAACTAATCATTAGCATCCAGTCTTCTATACATTAACATAATGAAAACAGAAAACTTGTGTATGCATAGAAAGCTTTATGCCATGAAAATTGTTTGATTGATTGGAACATTTAAATATAATCTTAGTACAATAAATTAATCAAGTTTTTGGTTGTTGTTTCAGCAACAAATGTAGAGACTAGAACTTTGCCTAGACATCAAATTTATCCCTGTTTTTGGGGTTATTACAGTCTTTCCATGCAGACACATCCATATTCCATTAAACTAAGGCTCACCCACTTGCATGTAAAGACACAACTATATATCCTAGAAAGTTACACTTTTCACACCCTTTATTATTACTGGACTGAGGTGAAACCTTCAAAGAAGGCTTTGTTTTTGAACTGTGTTTCACGGATAGAAATATCTAGTTACTTAATTTTTTTGTTTATGTTACAAATTCTGCATAAAGTTTAGGAATTTTAAGCATCAATTGGTAGAGAATGAACAATTTTAATTTGGCAGAATCCATCAAGTAGAGTATCAAAATGAAGAGTATCAGAAATTAATCCACCTCGTAACAATTTATTTTGGTTGTTACATTTCATCCGTGAATAATTTATGATGCTAACTTCCATTTTTTAGCAAAACCTTGGTTTAACATATCTGTTTCATAACCTATAATCCAACAGCTTTGCCATAAGTTAGAGAGTGTCAAATAAAATGTTAAAAATATATTATTCATTAAAAAATTGTTTCTATTTCAGAGAGATATGCTGGAAATAGTTTTATCAAAACTGTCAGCGGAAGAGAATGTGTTATTTCATTCACTAACCGATGACTATGAGTTGTGCTTGACCAAATGTCGAACAAGTTCCCATAGTGTGCTTCATGAAAACTCTTACAAAGATCCTATACACAAGTACTGCTTCGGCCATGAACCTCCAGGAACAAGACCGCCTGACTAATAATAATATGCTCTTAACCAAATACTCGGTAATAGAAAATATTAGCAATTAATGTGAACTGAACAATGATGGATGTGCAGTGAACTGAAATTAAAACAAAATTGAATTTAGAAATTAATTTAATTAAAAAATAATGGGTATCTATATTCATTTTAACACTAAATGAAATAAGTTATAATAGATGTAATGAAAGAGATTAATAACATCCTGGGTAATAATATTGTACAGTTGATGTTAGGTATTGTACATTATGAGCCGACCGTCATCCACTTTAAGTGTGCTTAGGTTTCTATGGGCAATAGGGAAAAGTGGGATGAAAGGAGTATAATAAGTCTTATGTATGTAGATTTTTTTACTTGGCCGTTGCAGCCACAATAATTATGAAAGTTAGATGAGTGACCACTTTTTCATCAATAAATATATCAATAATAAACTTAAAAAGCCACAGTTTTGTAAATCAGACCAGTTTTCAGTCCATTTTATGTTCCAATTAATTAAAAAAAGAGTTTTAAGAGGAGAAGAGGTTTAATTTGAACGTTGTGTTAATTTCAGGACATGCATTATTAGGTTTACATACGTGTATAAGGTTTTTATCACAAACTTGTTAGTCTTCAGGCGACGGCATTAGGAATGCCGTGTGAGCTGAACACTAATTCTTATTAAGTACTGAGTCCTTAGTGTAAGTCTGCACACGCGAAAACGTTACTAACACGTTTGCGTTAAGAATTTAATTATCGACCTTATTCGTTTCAGATTAAGATCTATCTGTCCAATGTTAACTCAGACGCAGTAGTAACGTTTGCGCGTTTACAAACTTACATTAAGGGCTCAGTTGACTAATCGTGGCTAAACATTAATCTTGTATACCTGTGATGTACCTAATATATTTTATACCCGAAGTCTGCCAGGTTGATGTACATATGTATGTAATTATGATAAAATTAGCTTTGACTTGAGTTTAATTTGGGGGAGAAATCTGACTTTTAAGTCTCCATTAGCCGCTCAGCGTCAGTTCAAACAAAAATATTCACACATAAAAGCGCGCAGTCCGAATTGTCAACGATCCAAGTTTGACTGACAGGTTAGAACTAAGAAGTCTTGCGGCCGCCAGGCTTAGTGATAAACCGATAAAATCTTCCTTTTCTACGTAAATTTTTAAGTATATAATTTAATACTGATTTTTTTAACGTACTAAGGAACTTATTCGCTGTTTTTTTTAATAAAATGACCTTGAAATTGTGACTTGCGAATAAAAATACTTGAAATAAAAACAGCTTTTATTTACTGTTATAATTATTAATACTGAATGAGTGAAGTGTTAATTTATCCCATAAGTATAAGTAAATATTAAGGTTAAGTTATATTTTACGGTAATTTTTTTTATTTGAGAATTAGACGAGCCTGCAGACCATGTGTTGCTAGTAAAATACTCGCCGCAGCCCCTGGACTACACACAATCTCAGCAATAGTTTTTTGTTTGTGGTCCCTTGCGTGACAACTCGCACGGATGGTCGCCAAATGCACTTTCTACCGAAACACACCCGGGTTCTGTAGGTGGTAGAACTATTATGGTTCGCCCGGGGAAGTACCGCCGCTGCACCCACTTCTGCCGTGAACCAACTCTTGTGTTTCGGTGGAAAGGTGCAATTGCCGGCCACACTTACATGAGGCGATCACCAACCTCCGGAGTAGCAGCGCAACTGCTGCAGTTGCTGCTGAGGTCGTATGCAGTTCTTCAGACAAGACTTACCTATGCTTGCTTGAGGTTGTATGTAGATGACCATGGGCTGCAGTGGCCACTTAACACTACGCGACCTGTATGCTCGTCTGCTACTCCATTTCAAATAAAATAAAAAACAATAGAAATGATTCACGAATGGATGCAACCATAATTTAGCTTTTGCTTTCTTCTTTTCAGCCTTTTGTAGTCCCCTGCTGGACGTAGGCCTCCCCAAACGTTCGCCGCTCCTCCCGGACCTGCACCTTTTGAATCCAGCGGCTCCCGCTGTCTTCTTTAGGTCATCAGTCCACCTGGTTGGAGGACAACCTGTACTCCTTTTGCCGAGACGTGGTCGCCATTCGAGAACCTTTCTTCCCCATCGGTTGTCGGTTCTTTTAACTATATGGTCTGAAGTGGCAATGGGCCACTTCAGCTTGCAAATTTTGAGAACTATGTCGGTAACTTACGTTTGTCTATGGATTTCATCGTTACGGATTCTGTCGCGTAGAAAAATATCAAGCATAGCTTCTCCATCGCTTGCTGAGCGACCTTAAGCTTATGGAAAAGGCTAACTGTAAAAGACCATGTCTCAGCGCCGTAGGTCATCTCATCACGTGCAACACACACTGCTCGAAAACTTTCGACTTCGCACAGGTATTTTGGACGAGGAGACACATTGTAATTTCCCGAACGCTGCCCAACCGAGTTAGATTCTACGAGTTACCTTTCTCTCGAAGCTGGACTTACCCATACGGATATACCCCATAAGGATCGCTTGTCCCAGGTAGATGTACTCGGAAGTTGTCGACACAACTTCGAGAGTAGCGCCATTAACGACAGATGTATAAATTAGCTTTAGTACCTATCAAACAGCAGTTACAAAACTTGCAGAGGTGCCAAGAATAACCCTGCCTCATCTTATTTAAAGTACTTGGACGACCGAGCGTTGCTCGAATAAAAACAATTTATTTTCTTGGTTTAGTTTTAAAAGAAACTCTCATTTGCTTAGTGTTACTTAACAACGCCCTCTGAATTAGCTCCTAATAAAAAGTTAATTTCATAAAAATAAAAAATAGACACAATGTAGTTTTGATTGAAGTTTGAACCCGGGTCTCTAGTTCTGCAGTCAGCTCACGCAACCATTCGGCCCAGGAAGCTTTACTTCAATGAACGAAATTTTCATAGATCTCTTTCAAATCGACATTGTCATTTAATTTTCTTTGAACGTCGCGTCGGATTGGTGGATGGTAGTAGCACAATACAAAGAGCGCCTGTGTAATTATTATTTATTCTTATGCCTGTAGTAGGGTGGAGGATGGTAATAGTAGACCAAGAGGGGATTTTCGGATTTACTCGAGCGCGTCAGATTAAGATATGGGGTACCCATGCATCCTGTTGAGACCTACCACGATTAAAAAATACCTTCTATATATGTAGGTACAGTATTTTTTAATCTTACTTCCGGATGTCAAAATGGTCAGATTTGAATACCCCGTTAGTCGTTACCGTTGAACCATGAATTTTAAATATTTTTAATAAAAAAAATTGCTGTAAATCGATCCGATTTATCACCCCCGAAACCAGGGTACTAAATTTCATCAAAATCTTTGGAGCCGTTTCCGAGATTCAAAAAATATATTTATATAGGTAAATATGTCGCAGTCGGATCGTATAATCCGCCGTATAACATTACAGCTAGCCGGTTCCTAAAACAGGGCTGTATTGTAATGCGGCGCACTCTCGTTCAGCCGGATTGCAATTCAGCTAAATTAGCGTACGTTGTATTGTATGAGCTCTTCGCGTTCGTCAAAGCGGCGTAATATAGTGCCGCCCAATTGTCTATATGTTACAGCCAAATTAATAAATCCGGATATTATATATTATCTAGCTATTATTTATAATATCTACTCAATTTAGATTAAGTGATAATTGATAATAAATTAATCACATTAACTAGCAATTTAAATAATATCTTCCAAGGCTTGGATAATGTAATAAAACAAGTGGCTCTGTTTCATCACCGGCCACAGGCGCTGCGGGAAGACCACTCCCTCCGCCCCAGCGTAAGAAAGCGCGGCGGGCGGGGAGTGGTCTCCCTCCGCGCCTCCGGCTTTTTATATACACTCTAGGGGTAGTACAGACAAGACCACGTGGATAGTGGGGTGCTCTGATTCGGTTTGGGTATTTTTCGAATAGTTCATAGTTCATTTATTCTGCCGTCATAATGAGAAAAGGCACATCTAACATTTTATAAATATGGAGAAAATCGAGTTTAAAGTTTTTATTGGTTTTTGGCGAAAAATATCGACAATAATATTACTTTCGAAAAAAGATGAATTAAAATAAATTCATTTTCACGATTCCTATACAATTATTGAAATACAAGTTTTTATTTTATTTGCATTTAATAAATAATTAACATTTTCTCTTTCAACGTAGCAAAAAAAATCAAGTAAATTTATTAATATTACGAATAGAGGGCATAACTAACCAATTGTGACTTTTCACTCTGACATTTTCTGAAAAAAATATGAAATAATACAATGAAAAGGCATATTTATTAAAATGTGCCTTTAAAAACTTTTAAATTGACTAATATTATACAAGAATAATTTTGGTAGTAAAGACATGGCTAGTTGTGACTTTTCTTTTAAATGAAATATCAAGGTCTAGTTGGTAAACTTTAAATCAAAGAGCACATCTGTGTTAATTATGCCTTTTCAAGTAAATAAATATATTTATCGTGATAAAACTAAAAACCGAATCTCTGCATATGTGACCTTTTGCCTTACTAAGATCAGATGTGCTCTTTTTACGTACAAAATTTTTAAAAGTGGCTCGGTTGTGCTTTTTAAGCTTACGGTATTTTTGTTTCTCTTGTTTCTAAAATTGTATAAAAAATATTGGCAGATGGGCCTTTTTTTTCTGATTCCGAATATGTATATAACTCAATTTCGGAAAAAATGTTAGTTGTGCCCTTTTTCTTTATGACGGCAGTATTGGTAACAGAATATTACACGTCAACATTTATAAATACACAGGCAGATACATATTTTATAACATTGAATTTCAATTTCGATGTCAGAATACAATAATTATAAATTCAAGCAAATCATGCATTTACAAGTCGAATATTTTATAATTAAATTTTACATTCATATTTATAATTTATGTCAAATTCAAGGATTAGATGTCAAACTATAATAATAATTAAAAAAAATAAGTTTTTAACAAAAAAATAGAACCGACTTCAAACGGTAAAAAATAAAATTGTTCAGTACCTACTTTTTCTTGCTTATGGTAATGACTCTTAAAACTATTTTTGGAGTCGGGCCCCTACTAAAATGTCGTACCATTCCTTCTAAATGGGCACCGACAATACAGACAGTGGGACAGTACCTACTTCATTTGCTTATGGTAATGACTGTTAAAACTATATTGGAGTTGGTGTCCATTTAGAACGAAAGGTACACTATATTTACTAAGACAGGACATTTTACTAAGGGCCCGACTCCAAAAATAGTTTTAAGAGTCATTACCATAAGCAATAAAAAGTAGGTACTGAACAATTTTATTTTTTACCGTTTGAAGTCGGTTCTATTTTTTTGTTAAAAACTTAATTTATTTCACTCTTTTTAGTAATTTTAATAATTCTTCACATATGTATAAGCATAATTGGATTTTTTTTCACTTAACTTCTAAACGTTAAAGAGATACCTTTTATTATAATCATGATTATATAATAGCCATCTTATAGCCTGAAAGAATACTACTATCAGTCCACCTGAACGTATAAATTAATAAAAGAATTTGCTCTCAGCTCCTAACCGTTGAGGAGTTGTACCTTCAATCATCAGCTTAGCAACATGAGGTGATAATTACCGGACATAAATATTTGTATTATGTTAAAAAATATGACTAAAAGAATGTGTGTGCCTATTAAGGTTCAGTATTTCCCTCGATTTCCCTAGTATCACATCATCAAATTTTGCCATTGTAACAGTTGGACCGCCTCAGGAATGTAAGATTTCCAACAAAAAACCATTTATTGAAAGAATTTGCTCTCAACTCCTAACCGTCAAAGTACCGTCCATCATCAGCTCAGCAACATGATATGATGATAATTATACACAAATACCTATTTTGCTTTAATAAAAATATGAAAATCACTTGATGTGCTATAAAATTTGAATGTTCCCTTCGATTTCTCTGGGATACCATCATCAGACTTTGACTTGGTGACAGTTGGACCACCTCAGGAATGTAAGATTTCCAACAAAAAACCATTTATTGAAAGAATTTGCTCTCAACTCCTAACCTTCGTAGTACCTTCCATCATCAGCTCAGCAACATGATATGATGATAATTATACACAAACGCCTGTTTTGCTTTAGTAAAAATATGAAAATCATTTGTTGTGCTGTAAAATTTGAATGTTCCCTTCGATTTCTCCGGGATCCCCTCATCAGACTTTGACTTGGTGACAGTTGGATCACCTCAGGAATGTAAGATTTGGAATAAAAAACAATTTATTGAAAAAAATTGCTTTCAACTCCTCACTGTTGCAGTACAGCTCAGCAACATGAGATGATGATTACTATGCACAAATATCTCTTATGCTTCAGAAAGTATAAGAAAATCAATGTGTGTGCCTATAAAATTTGAGAGTTCCCCTCGATTTTCCTGGGATCCAATCATCAGATCCTGATTTGGTGACAATGGGACCACCTCGGGAGTATAAGCATACGAACAAAAAAAGAATTTTTAAAATCGGTCCACAAACGGCGGAGTAATCGGTGAACATATATATATATTAAAAAAATACATACAGCCGAATACAGTACCTCCTCCTTTTGGAAGTCGGTAAAAAATACCATGCGGCGCGCCGCATCATTCAGCCCCGGTGCGGCTCGCCGCAGCCCCAGAACAACCGGAGCGGTTGACGGCTGGCCGCAAATCAGTGCGTTGTTATCATGCGGTTTTATATAAAAATCGAGTGCGGCCTGCCGGAACGGCATCTCGGCCAGCCGTTAGTGCGTTATAGGCCAGATTTTTGGAGTCGGTGTCAGCCATGAAGGAAAGGTTTGTAACTACCTACGTAACTAGTTATGGGTGAGATGGGTGAGATGTATTTGTATCGCACGCGCCACTTGATAAGGCATGAGGCGAGAGCTTTAACTTTTTAACTAAGTTTAAGGTGTTTTCATATAAAAAAAAAATCTGTCTGTCTACTACGCTTTCCTGCTTAAACTACTGAACCGACTTTAATGAAATTTGAAACACAGATAGAGTGGACCTTGGGAAAGGATAGGATAACCATAGGATGGTTTTTATCTTACAGGAATCTTTAAAACGAGTCCACGCGGGCGAAGCCGCTGGCGGAAGACTAGTAAGAAAATAAAAATGTGTGTGTGTCTCTCTCTGTGTGTGTAGCTTTAACCACTTAACCTCTAGCCAACCGGGCCGCTTTCGCGCCAATACACTATTCCGACCGGGGGTCTAGAGATTTTTTGCCGCGATACGCACTACGAGTGTTATTTATGTTCCTGCGACCAGATGTTTACACTTACAACGACTCCAGTTACATTTCTCGGAAGGGAATGAAACAAGCTTACACCTTATAGCTATTTAGTACTTCTACAGTGTGTTTTGTTTTTATAATCATCGTTCAAAGCCAAACAAAGAGTCCGCATGTTTAGATTGTTGTTCCGCTTGGTATAAAACGAATGTAACATATAATCAAAGAAAAAATGTGGCACATTATTTATATATTCAGAGTCTACATGAAAAGACCTTTCTAATAAAGTATAATACAAGTATGTGTTCATACAAAAAATTTAACAAATTTGAGGTTGAAGTTACGTAATGTTTTTTTCGCGCGCCGCACATGACGGTGTATTGAAAATTTAATTGCAATGATAGTATTAGTCGTATTCATTTAGTTATTCCTTTATTCTTTAGGTAAAGTATCTCGAAACGTTGTATATTTTTTTCAGGTTCATTGAATGAAAAACATACTTCGTAGAAGATGAAAAACGAAAAGTCGGAAAAAATAGGAAAAAAATTCGAGGTCACGTTAAAATTCTTTTAACGAATTTTATAATTAATCTAATTAAAATCAGGGGGCACACTCATAAAGAATAAGAAATTGCCTTTCCTGCAATATAATTTTCATTGACACTTTTCATACACAAATAGACGTAAAAATGCCAAGAAAAGTAATTAAATTTTTTTTCATTACTTTTCAAATCACGCAAGCAAACACGCAAGCAACAGATTTTGCCAGTGCGCACTTATCGTAAAATGAACCTTATTGCGAACTCCATAAGGCGTCGACGGATGCACGGTAAAGTCTGTATTCGTTTGATTTTATATTCAAATTATGAAGAAAACTAATTACTAATCGAATAATATAAATAAAATATAGATTCCCTGATAAATTATCTTTATACTATTAGTGATTGTCATGGTTTTGTAACGTAATAATAGCAGAAAAAAATATAACTTCAATGCGCAAAATTCACACACAGAATTGATCTTGATTCATTTGTATAATAATGATAAAATATAGCAAAAGATACAGAAACGGATTCCTTATAAAATAACCTTTCTACATATGTATGGCAGTAATGGTTTTTAACCACTAAATTGTGTAATAATTGAGCTAAAACCAAAACAGCGCCATTGTTGTGGCCCCGCGCAATTCCACTTCATTTTGAAAACCTTTTATACCAAAAAATATGACGCGCATCAAACTTCTGGATATTTGTTATTACTAAAAACACTATAAATGAAATAATTATAACACTTTACTTACGTTTTCAGTAGAAAAATCCACATAAATCAGGAAAAAACCGGCACTAGCACAAACTGTCACTGAGTATTACCAAGCAAATTTGACGACTGAAGGAGTGTCGCTTTTGCAACAGAGATTTCTTTTTATTTCACTACCAACCTACAGATGTTAAATGACCCAATGAACGGAGAATTTATTCCTCTATGAATTTAAAAATACGCCAGACTAAATAGAAACTTATTTTTAAAGCAATACAGCTTTAAACAGCGCGAGGTCGAGAGGACATCAATAGATGTCACCGGTCGTTGGTGTAAATTTTTTGACGACATCTATTGATGTTTCCGGTTCTACAGCAAGTTGTGCTGTGATCTTACTGAGTTCGTCCACAACTTTCACTTTATAAAATACTTTCTCTTTCTATTGATAAACATAATAATATGATTTTTGCAGTTAGGTGCAACTTCCAAAAGAAATTAAATATCAAGTGTATTGAAGATACCATAACATCTTTTAAAAATTAATTTTAATGTAGATTGAACTCCGGCAACAAGACTATTTTAATAAAACATCCAAAATTTGCATAACAAAAGTAACGAATGCCTTCGTGACGGTAACGAAACAACGAAGTCGTACATTTTAACAGTAATGTAGAGTTGGAGAAGTAAGTAACTTTTAACGACCCGCGTGGCGCAATGGTTACCATGCCGGACTGCCAATCAAGGGGTCCCGTCCCGGGTTCGATTCCCGGCGATACAGAAATTTGAATGATGATTCGAGTTTCTGTTCTCGGTCTGGGTGTTTGTGTTTCTGTCTGTGTATGTGACCATGGTACCCACGACACAGGGTATATATAATATAATTTGTGCTAATATACCGACTTCCAAAAATAATACTAAGTATATTGATTTTCTTATACTTTCTGAAGCAAAATAGATATTTGTGCATAGTATCCATCATCTCATGTTACTGAGCTGATGGTGGAACGTACCTACTAACTACGACGGTTAGGAGTTGAGACAAAATTATTTCGATAAATGTTTTTTTGTTCAAAAACCTATACTCCCAAGGTGATCCAATTGTCACCTTGACAAAAACTGATGTTGGGATGCCAAGGACACCGAGGGAAAATCTAAAATTTTATAGGCACACACATTGATTTTGTTATACTTACTTACATACATACATAAGTAACGCAAAACAGATATTTGTGTATAGTTACCATCACATCATATTACTGAGCTGATGACTAAAGGTACAACTCCTCAACGGTTAAAACTTGAGAGCAAATTCTTTCATTATATTCATATGTTTAATGGACTGATGGTAGTAAGTATTCTGACGGTTAGGCAAACGTGATTATAAAAGGTAAATCCCACTAACATTTAGAAGTTAGGTGAAAAATCACCAATTATGCTTAAACAATACAGAATTATTATATTAAAAGTACTTAAAAGAGTGAAATTAAATAAGTTTTTAACAAAAAAATAAAACCGACTTGAAACGGTTTCTTGGAGTTAGTGCGGCCCTTAGTAAAATGGCGTATCGTTCTGAACGGGCACCGAGTCCAGGATGGTCCAGGATGGTCCAGCATAGTTTTAAGAGTCCTACCATTAGCAAGAAAAAGTATCATAAGCCAAGTACTGAACAATTTTATTTATTACCGAATGATGTCGGTTTTTTTTTTTTTGTTAAAAACTTATTTAATTTTAATAACAAGCTAAGAAAAGATACGTTATGGCAACCACCCGTCCTTTGAGCAGCGTGATTTTTAACACAGGTGGTTGACTAAGGCCAAGGGACTACCTACCCAAGGGTACGCTATGAGATAAATAATACATTTCCTGCTGTACATGATAAACGTAGTAATAAAAATTGATCTGTACGCATACTGAACGTAAAATCTGATGTAACATGTGATAATATCAAGTGCGATAATGATAAATAAAACATTTCATTCAATGATCTTTAGAAGCCGCGGACTTATCCGCAATAGAAACAGTAGGTATTAGTCGTGCCTGGTATAACGTAATACGACCTTCTTCGGTAGTTTTGTCTGAATTGTCTGACAGTCTGTGTGCATCGCCGATTCAAGTCTGTCGTCTTCCTTAACGACGACTTCATAATGGTGAGGTGAGACTCATCAATTTATTCCTAATAGTGACAAAATTTGGTTGAAGTGAAAACGTTTGTTGGTAATATGTAGTAACGTAGACAATACGAAAGTATTGCGATTACGCTGCAGGTGAGAAACGAAAGTATGTGAACCAGTTATATTTAAATACCGCGAACTTGTCGAATATTTCGTACAGGTAAATGACACTGACACCATAAACTATAATGAATTCAGGTATTAAAATTAAGAACTTTGAGAAACTTACGAAGTGTTGTATAAAACTAATAATTTAAATGTACTATTGGCTGCAACCCTTTTTGCGTCCCACTGCTGGGCACGGGTCTCCCCCCATTATTAGGGGGGCCTGGAGCTTACTCCACCACGCTGCTCCAATGCGGGTTGGTGGAGGTGCGGGTTAGTGGCCAACCCGCATTCGGATGTTTTCAAACTGCCCATAAGGCCTCCGACAAGGTTTAACGACTGTTATCTATCGACAATAACCGGGACCGACGGGTTAACGTGCCCTCCGAAGCACGGAAAACGCGCATGAATTTTTTTTCCATTAGCGGTCACCTCACACACGACCTCGCCCGTTTAGCTTAGTTGCATAGATCGCTTGCGTTCTACGCTAACCGCCGGGCCATACGAGCTTCGACTAAATGTACTATTACTATGTAATAATTTCAGTTCAGTAAAAAATGCCAATGTTTTCACACATCATCTGTTGTACTTACGTACCTAAATGTTTACAAACAAATGGATTGTCAGTAGATCTTGTTTTCCGTCACGTAGAAAACTTATAGAATAGTTTGTCTGTAGGTCATACATACATACTTATGAATATGGCTTGGCTACAACCCTTTTTGTGTGCCACTACTGGCTATCCTCATGAATCTCATGATTGTTGAGGCCTGAAGCTTACTCCACCACGCTGCTCCAATGCGAGTTTGTGAATCACTTTAGCGTACCTATGACATACTGTATTGTTTTCCTTATTTATTTAAATTTTGATGTATTTCGTTTCCTTTCTCTGAAATTAAATTTAATTAAATAAAGTTTATATTAAGATAATTTAATCCTCAAATGCTAAAAATGCGAAAGTAATGCTTCAGGTTCCGTTTTATTGGTTTTAAAAATGTATACCTACCTATCATAGCAGATTAATTTCTGGAATGGAGTTAAGTTAATAGTTATGTTATCATAGTTTGCATTTTCGACAAACCCAAAAACAATTGAATTTCGGCCTCTGTCCAAAGTTTTTTTTTTTTTTTGGTTAAAAAGGGTAAGGGGGGTTACGGAGGGCGAAGCCGAACCGAATTGGGGTAAGTGCAAGCCTCACGTGAAGGGTAGGTACAATAATAATATGTAATAAAAAATGATGATGAATCTAACCAGGATGGTTAGATTAGTATATTTAACACAAAAAAGAACCCCGCACGGCGAAGTGCCGTCGACATCGGCTGCATTGCCTATCACTGCTTTCAAATCAAACAGCAGAAAAAACATAATAGGAACCAAATACCTGATACCTTATCGCGGTCAATCAGATAAGTTTGGTCAAACCGATATCACGAAATCAAGTTTCAGCGTTTGACTGTTCAAATTAGTCTCTTTTAGATTAAACAAAAATCGTCATATCATATCATAGGACGATTGTTTTGCCTTCGGCTAAGGCACAGAATACTAATTAATTGTTAGGCCTGAGGTTTTGGCTGGTCAAAACTATGAGCGCCGGAGCTGCGACATTTCACATATATTTATAACATACATTAAAATATTACGTACAGAATTAAGACACCTACTTCAATATGACCACAGAATAAATAATAGTATGACTAATCTAATCACTAAGTGTACATGTATAAATAACATAATTTAAACTTACTGGACGTCCGAGCGTTGCTCGGATAAAAACAATTGATTTTCTTGGTTTATTTTTAAGCAAAACATTCATTGGCTTAGTGTTACTTAACAAAGCCTTTTGAAAAACCTAGCTCCCAATAAAAAAAGTCACAAAAAATAAAAAACGCAACATGTCTACTTGAGGCTTGAACCCGGATCTCTGGCTCCGTAGTCAGCTTTCGTAACCATTCGACCAAGAAAGCTTTAATTCCATTGACGAAATTTTTATAGAGGTCTTTCATATCGACATTGTCATTTGTTTGAAGGGCAGATTGACGGTCGACATTTGACGGCTTTCTACGCCACAATATTATTAATATTCTCCAATAGATGTCAGTAAGAGTAATTTTATATTTAACGGCATAAACATTAAATAAAACGACAATTTCTATCAATAAAAATTTGCTGGATTGATTTATTGTAATCCCCGAAACCAGGGTACTAAATTTCATTAAAATCTTTAGAGCCGTTTCAGAGAATAAAAAAATATATTTAGATAATTATACATACAAGAATAACGTTTAAAGGTATTAGATTACGAATCAAATTACATATTACAGTTTACATTGCTTCCGTTAAACCATTTATTGTGATCAATATCACAATGCAATTTTATGTGAAGCAGGTGTTTATTTAAATTTGTTCAAACTAAAATGCGTAAGAGTTGAAAAATTAGCACATGACTAGGCATAGGCTATGACCACGCTAGCACTAGTGTTGCATATTATCGTGTTTTCGTTCACTGAAGAACAAATTTTCTCAAGCGCCCACAAGAAGGAAGCAAACACAAAGATTGAATCGTGCAAGTTCTAATTTTTAAATTAAACATACTTACATACCTTTATAAGCATTTTTATTAATTTTCATTAATTACTAAAAATTGTAAATAATTTATGATGAACTTTGAAGTTTTCAATACGCACTACGATAGCGAACAAGACTTTAATACCTACTTATAAATATTTACTTCATCTCTAGTAGAGTTTCTGAGTTTGAATAGCTATCACAGCAAAATAAATGCGCTTTATGTTTTTATCAGTAAAAAGATTTTCTGTTATCAAAAAGGTACCAACGTTTCATTACAATTCTTATTAAACCAGGCATTTAGATTCTTTAACATCAAGTAGTTTTAAAACTTCCGCTGGTAATAAAAAAATAAAACATAGGTATACTTACTAAGTTAAAATAAATAAGATAACAAATATTGCATGGTCATAAAGAAATTAAATGTGTAGGTACATAGGCAATGTTATGTAGGAATATTTTGAAATAACTATAACGAATATGTTTTACTATTAAGATCAAAATATTAACAGGTAGATACTTAGGAGTACAAGTAAACCAACCACAATACCTACCAAGTAAGTAGGTATAAGAGATCAGTTAATCCTATCATTGTTTGTAGATGTATGTTGTCTATTAGATACTTATAGGTAGGTGGGTAATAAAACTAATAAATGTTAGATTGCATTGCGCTCTTGTAGCACGAGTAGTGACGAGCATTGCACTTTATGGGTAGGTACGAGTAAGTACTCGCTTGGTTACACACTTTACGCAACATTCTCGTCTTGTACCAGTTTGTGGAAAATGACAAAATTATAATAAATCTGGTAAGTCTGGTAACTTAAGTCATCACGTGGCGCAAAGGTTACCATGCCGGATTGCCAATCGAAGGGGCGCGGGTTCTATTCGCGGCGAAATAGAAATTTGAATGATGAGTTTAAATCTCTGTTCTTGGTCTGGGTGTTTGTGTTTCTGTCTTTGTGTGTGTCCATGGTACCCACGACACAAAGTATATTTACCCTACCGTGATAATTGACAATGAATTAATCACCTTAACTAGCAATTTTATATATCTTCCATGGTTTGGATAATGTAATAAAACAAGTGGCTCTGTGACATCTCCGGCGCTTCGGGAAGACCACTCCCTCCGCCCCAGCGTAAGAAAGCGCGGCACCTGCTACGGCTCTCTTGATGCCTGTGCTTTCCTACGGCGGGCGGAGAGTGGTCTCCCTCCGAGCCTCCGGCTTTTTATATACACTCTAGGGGTAGTACAGACAAGACCACGTGGATAGTGGGGTGCTCTGATTCGGTTTGGGTAATTTTCGAATATAAATAATTATAGTGAAAATGTGTTTCAGGGACATTGCTTAGCTCAATGACACCTGCGGTCAAAAGTAGGATGGGTGGTCGTTAACCAACATGTTGTGCAGTCATAAGAAGTATGGGTGTTAATAAAGTTAAGCAGTATCGAGTGCGGTCAAAGGTAGGATGAGTGGCCATTAAGAAACATCTAGTGCGGTCATAAGCAGGTGTGTCAATAAAGCTCAGCAATGTCGAGTGCGGTCATAATCATAAGTAGGGTGGGTGGCTACGAGGCTTCATTACAATGAGGCTAAACTTGAGCCGCCATATTGTAGAACGTTTCGCAATAAGAATCCGGCTAATCATGGACACGCCACAATACAGAACGGCTCTGCTTTAGGAACCGGCTAGCTGTAATGTTATACGGCGGATTATACGATCTGACTGCGACAGTTACATTGTTATTTAAATAAGGCTTAGGCAGACTCCGGGACCTTCAGTTTTAACTGAACAGTTAAATCTGGCACTCTTAAATTGACAGATAAACTGCATAGTTTTCAGTTTTGCCTACACACGATACGATTTAACTGTACAGTTTGACTTCATGTACATCATATATGTATTAGTACAGTACTTTTACCTCACGAAGCGACGTGCACTTTACTTGTGGTATCCAAGTGTAGAAACACGCTAAGAATGTGTGCGTGAAAATGAGTACCGTCAGCATATAAACTGTTGGGAAACAGGTATTTTATTTTTAAATATAATTTTGAATATGTTTATTTTTTCTTTATATTCTTTATATTTGTATACCTAAATAAAAATTACATATTTATAAAAACAATACAATAAAAACTTTGTATTTACTTGTGAAAAGAAAATAAACTACAAATAATCCTAACTTTCTAACTATAATATTATAAGTGCGAAAGTGAGTTTGTTTTTTTGTTTTTTACGCCTTCACACTCTAAGTATTACACCAATCGTCATAAAATTTTGCATACACATTGTCTGGGGTACAGAGAAGGACATGAACTACATTTCATTCCGGAAAAAGGAGTGTTTCCGGGGATGGATATTAACGCGGGCGGAGGAGTAATAAAATAAAATAAAACAAGCTAGGTACATTTGTTCTCTTTATTAATATCAATCAAAATCGTCCGAATTGTAGAATCACAATAAAAGCTTAAAACCCTAGGACGAAGAAGAAGAATCAGAATCAATCGAATTATCCGTATCAGTTTCATCAGAATCATCTTGTAAATTTATGATCATTTCAAAATCGCTATCAAAATACTTCATGTATTCTTGCGTCTCGGACGGTACTGAGAGCTCCCGCGCCTCCCGCGCTTACGCACACATTCACAGCGTGTTTGTGAACTTCGTTAACACAAGTAAAGAGCGCGTCGCTTCATGAGATAATAGTACTATAATGAGTAATGTAATGATGTAGTAGGAATGAGTAAACTGAAGTCGAAACTTGACGAAAGTCAAAACCTCAGGTCAATTTTTATTTTCCATGCACTTTCAAATTCAGGATCAACAAGAAAAGTGTGTAATTTTTTTATAATTATTTATCTAGCAACTACCTAACATGCAACTAACAGATTAAAAACATGCAGCACATTTACACATTATATAGTGAGAACGGTAATTTAGGGCTTATCGAATCATAAAATTACTACTTATAGCTTTAAATATCAATATCAATAGGTACAACATAATGTTTAGGATAACGTACTTGATAAAATATGAAATTGATAATGAATTTCGAATTACGAAACGTAAAAAGTACTTACCAATCAATAATAGGTACAGATACTATAAACTAGAAATAAAATCAATGGTTACAAAATCTCGTACTTAAAAGAAATATTGCTGTTTACTAAATATTTACACAGTATGATTATCGTTCTATTTATGAATATTGTCAAAGCAGTTTGTTAATCGTACTAGTATTTCGGTACTCAGAAAACTATAAAAAGATTACACCTACTTACAACTTAGGTTTACAAATTGAATTTCACCAACCCGCCACTGAGGTACTACTACTACTTCGTAATATAGTTCAATCACAAAAATTCCACTGTTAGTTCACAAAAATTGAATTTCAGAACGAAACTTTCCTCTTCTACCTATTATACATTTCAATTTTCACGGGGTGCCCGAAGGTTGGGTGAAAAATCGTGACGGATGGTGACCCAAGCAGCAAATGGACGTGCTATAATGGTCGAGAGCACGTTCTGGTTTTCGCTTTAAGTTCTATAAAAGTTCTAAAAACAGTGGAGTAAAAGCGCTGTAAATGTTTACTCGACGCGAAAAAGGCGCAAATTATTCAGACTAAAATCCTATTAGACTGGAATAAGCGCTGAGTAAGCAGCAAAAACATGCTGTTAGAGTAGAGTAAAAGTGGTAGAAAACACTAAGAGTGTTTTAAGAGAAACCAAAATGCGTATGTAGGATATTTAGTTCAATAAACGCAGTCGAATTGCTATTATACAGATAAAGTGTGCTATAATAGCAGCCGAATAGCTTTTTTTCGCCATATTAGTTCTATAACAGCGGATAGAATGCTTTTACTCGACTAATAGGTGCTGTAAACGATCTTAGAGAGGCTTTTATACCAATAACTTAATGAAAATTTTCAACTCAACGAGTGCGAAAGTGCTTTGTGTGTTTGCAATACAATATTTGTAAAGTAAACTACAGTTTTTGAGCAATCAATGTGTTTATTATTACTGTTCGTGTAGCTACTCCAAAACATCATGCGCAACAAGCTTTATTGATAAACCCAAAGGCATTTTTACATAAACATTCATGCGCTGCCTATTTTCTTAAGTTTGACGACTAATATATTAAATTATATTTTAAATAATTATTTTTAATGCTAATGTCCATATTGATAATCTAGTTGCAGTTACAGCTAACTTATTCCATTAAAAGTCGACTATGAGTGCTGGTCACCACATTTATAGCACAAGGTGTCGCCATGATAACATGATTTAGGGTTCTCTTGGTACGAGACAAAAAACCCAATTTAATTATGATTATTTTTCTTTACAGGAACATCTTATATCATAAAACAATGCCAGATTTCTTGGGTGTTGATACCTTTCTTAACAAAGATAGGAAAAGATAGGAAAAGGAATAAGCTGTACCTTTGTACAATATCTATTGTCACCATTTGTTAATTTAAGTGCTTGTGTACATTAATAATAAAATAAATAAATAAAATAAATAAAAGATGATTTAAAACAACTTGACCAATTGAGATGGCCTTGGAAGGAAACGCATTTTATATTATCAGATAAATGTAACGGATGTGATATTGTTTTATTATTATTAATTATTGTGTTACTTGAGTCTACGGAACCACTTAAAATACTCTGACTCGCGCTTGGAAAGTCTTCAAGGTATCGATCGACGACAAAATGGATAGAATTGTGCTGTTACTGTTTCCCAGAACTCTACAATACTACTTTAAGCTGAGTAAATATCGTATAAAAGCTCTTAATTACACTACAGCTCCTATACAAACGTTTTTAATTCTATTATACGAGTTAGTCTATAAGCGTGCAGTAACAGCAGCAATGTCGCCATAAGCAATTCGATTGCGTTTATAGAGCTTTTATAGAAATATAAAATAGAGCTGAGTAACAGCTGTATAAAGGCACCCAATTCAGCGAATCAGCTATTCTACAGCTATTATACGACTGTTATAGATCAAACGATCGAATAACGAGTATTTTAGCCACTTTAATTCAGCGTCTGCTAAAAGTGGAGTAAAAGTGCTATAACATAGTGCTGTAAACGTTTATTCGACGTCCTTATAGCACACATTAGCAAATATTGCCAAATAGTCGAGGTAACCGCTATTACACGATAAATGGGTGTTTTAAGAACGGTTACTCGGCTCTTATACAATTAAAGGCTGAGTAATCTAATTACTATTCGACTATTTTGCTGCTTGGGGAGTCGTTGTCGTCTACTGCACTGCGCTGTGTTAGGTCGAGTTCTCGAAGTTTCCTTCAACCTACGTTATCCAGTACGGCTATCATCACCAATTTGAACGTTTTATCGTGTGTGTCTCATATCAAGTGCATACGCATCAACATTTCGCTATAAAATCAACATATGAAGGATATTGGAAGACCGGAGAACTCGAGGCGAAAATACGAGACCTACCTACGTATTTCCCAAACCCTTTCTTTCTTTATCCAACATCCACGGAATTCCGTATGCTACCAACCCGTATCGGAGCAGCATGGTATGGGAAGCTCTAGACCTTCCCAATAATGCTGAGAGTTGGCCGAGAGACCCGTGGCCAGCAGTGACACGTAAAAAAGGGTTGCAGCCAATAGCAGTAACGTTTCACACTCTTAGCCCCACAGTAGGTAGATCATACCACCCTGTGTCGTGGGTACCATGGACACACACAAAGACAGAAATACAAACTCACCATTCAAACTACCTCGCCGGGAATCGAACTCGGGAGCTCCAATCGGTAGTCCGGCATGGTAACCATTGCGCCACACCATTTTGTACTAACTTAATTTATTACGAATCGTAACTTTGACTTGTTGATTTATAATAGTCTATAATTAATTTAGATGGAGACGGTATTTTGTTCACATTTTAGCATTGTAAGAAATGCGAAGTCAATTTTGACACGACATCTCATAGGCAAATTGCAACGATTGCCGCGATGGTTAGCTGTACATAGTCAAACTTATCCGTCGATGTCGACGACGATTCCGATGAGTCCGAGATTTCGTTCGTAGACGGGCCTTGAATGCCTCGCAATATTTTTTTCATATTATTTTAACGAATAAATAAATAGCCTGGGGGGTGCGCGCGTTTGCAACTCCGTGTAAATAGCAAATCTACAGGCCAGCAACATGGATTGCAACCATCAAATATGACAGCACAATTTGTACCTAACTGACAAATCACTCAAATCAGTCAAGTCAAAAACATTACAAAATTGTGGGCAAAGTTTTTTTTTCATACGTTCAAAGAATAAATCTGCTTGAAGTGCAAAAAAGGCAGGCATGAAATTGTTTCAAAGTTCGAGCTGATAAAATGTTATTTGTGTGGTGTTGAAGATTTTTGAGAAAGCGCGGCTACGTGGTGGGTGGAGCCGTGTTGGCGGCGCTGGTGCTGGCTGCGCTGGTGGCGGTTCTGGTGCTGCAGCCGTGGGCCGACCACCACCCGCCACATGTGCGCTTCCCGACCGCCGCCGTGGCCGCGAATGGCATCGAGTGCTCAGCTATTGGAAGGTTAGTCTAACGTTTAAAAAGTAAACATGGTTCGACTAGGAAAGCAGCACCGTAGTAAAGTGGTGAACCAACAGCTGCTGGAGTGCAGATCTAAAGTAGGCGCAATTTGTCGATCTATACTGACAAGCTTGAACACACAGGCACATAAAAATAAATTGTTCAAGGAAATGTTACGCTTGTCTTTGTACAGGATATCAGATGCTTTCTGAATATAAAGCAACTTTAAAAAAGCAGTAAAAACCTACGTTTTAATTAAATCTTTTGGTAAAAACTTTCTTCGTCTAGAGACCAACATCCTAGATACGGCTGGGACAGTATCACCGCTGCAGTGGCGGGGCAAGACCTAAATTTGATGTGGGCAAGATTAATTTTGCGAGGCCCCCTGATGGATGCAGCTAGAGGACGGATTTAGCTTAGAAAAAAATTTTTGATACTCAATTTTTTATTCAGAAAAATGCCTTCTTCATTGCGGTCCTAAACAGCGGCGCTCCAAAACAAAAACTGTTTCATACCGTCATCAGTAACAGAACTACCTTGTGGAGGAGAAGCGTGGTGGTTATCTTGTGTATCGCGCTTCTGAGCTTCGTATAAGGTGTTATCGAGGGTCCTTACTAATCATATCGCGAGACGGCCAGACGATTTCCAGCCTTGCAAACAAGCTGGATTTCAAATAGGTTACAGTACAATATAACCATACATACGATGCGACAGGTTATACAAAAGACCTGCCGCTATTTTCCGTATGTGGACTATGAGGAAGCTTTCGATTCTATCGAGACCTCTATGGTGCTAGAGTATCTCAAATGGTGTCAAATTGACTATCAGGTAGGTACATCGAGGTGTTGAAGTGTTTATACAAAACCGCACTCATGACCGTCCCGAATCCACGATGGAAGCAGTGAACCTATTCCACTGCAGCGCGGAGTACGATAAGAGGATGTTATATCCCGGAAACTGTTTACCACTGCACTGGATGATGTGTTTAAGCAGATGGAGTGGATAGAGCTAGGTATTAACATCAATAGCGAAAACCTCACACACCTTCGATTTTCGCAGTCAATTATGCAGCAATATCACCGATGATATAGTCATCTTGGCGGAGTCCCTAAAAAAACTTAGCACTATGCTAGGTGACCTCCGGTGAGTCTTAAGATGAACACGGACAAGACTAAGATTACTACTAATTGCCATGTCACACCCGTACCGGTCGTTGCTGATGGCGCTGCTCTCGAAGTTGTCGACGATCTATCTGGGACAAGCGATCCCTATGAGTGAGTCTAACTTTGAGAGAGAAGTAACTCGTAGAATCCAACTTGTTTGGGCAGCCTTCGGGAAATTACAAAGTGTGTGTGTTGCCATTGAGGCGGGACATGGTCTTTTACAATTAGCCTCTTCCAGAAGCTCAAGGTCGATCAAAGAGCTCAGAGAGAGAGAGCTAAGCTTAGTATTTCTTTACGCGATAGAATCCATAACGATGAAGTCCGTCGACGAACGAGGGTTACCGACATAGCTCTCAAAATCTGCAAGCTGATATGGCAATGGGCGGAGGACTGACAACCGATGGGTCTCGGTAAAAGGAGCACAGTTAGCCCTCCAACCAGGTAGACTGACGACCTGAAGAAGATAGGGGGAAACCGCTGGATTCTTCGAACATAGACGGAGCAGACAGAATGGGAAATCCCCAGCGGGCAAAGCGAGAATTCCCCGCGTCATTCATCGCCCGCAACGCCAGCCATGTTGCCGAATATTATATATGCATATTATATTAATATGCATATGCAGATTGCTAGCTGGTTTTGTTTTGTTATTTATTGCTAGATGAGTAATTATATCTATATTTGCTTTCGCGGGCCATCGAGGCGCGAGGCCCTTTGGACCGCGAGGCCGTAGGCGGTGGCCCACGTCGCCCACGCCTTACGCCGCCTCTGCACCGCTGCACCCATGTTTACCGTGGATGCAGTTCTATTGCGTTTCGTGTAAAGTGGAAAGGCCAGACTCACATTAAGCGATCGTAATCGCTAAGCTCATATAAGTTGTTAACTTTATGAGAAAGTAAATAAGGGTATTGTACTTTTCTTTGTCTTTCAACAAACTGCAACGGTCATGCTTGAAATATATGTATTTGACAAAAAGCAGTCCTACACTGCCGTCATAATGAGAAAAGGCACATTTAACATTTTATAAATATGGAGAAAATCGAGTTTAAAGTTTTTATTAGTATTTGGCGAAAAATATCGATAATAATATTACTTTCGAAAATAGATCAATTAAAATAAATTCATTTTCACGATTCGCATTTAATAAATAATCAACATTTTTCTCTTTCAACGTAGCAAAAAAATGAAGTAAATTTATTAATATTACGAATAGAGGGCATAACTAACCAATTGTGACTTCAGTCTGACATTTTGTGAAAAATATGAAATAATACTATGAAAAGGCATATTTATTAATATGTGCCTTTTCACATTGGCGGGATCCGCTTCGTACCTCTATCCTCACTTCACCTCTATATAGTCAAAGAATTTTGGTAGGTAGTAAAGGCATAACTGCTAGTTGTGACTTTTCTTTTAAATTAAATACAAGGTCTAGTTGGTAAACTTTAAATAAAGAGCACATCTGTGTTAATTATGCCTTTAATATTTAATGCAGGTCAATTATGCCTTTTCAACTAAATAAACTATATTTATCGTGATAAAACTAAAAGCCGCATCTCTGCATATGTGATGTGTAGATTTACTAAGAGCAGATGTGCTCTTTTTACGTACAATAATTTTAAAAGTGGCTCAGTTGTGCCTTTGAAGCCTACGGTATTTTTGTTTATCTTGTTCCTAAAATTGTATTTACAAAAAATATTGGCAGATGGGCCTTTTTTCTGATTCCGAATATGTATATAAATATAACTTAATTTCGGAAAAAATGTTAGTTGTGCCTATATTTTCTTTATGACGGCAGTGCAGCTTTGACTTACATATTGTGTACGAGTATTATAAAACCTTCATTCTACAAAGTTATTATTCAATTTTATTATTAGTATAAGTTCTGCTCGTCTGTTGAAGTTCGAAAGAGAAAAAAATCAAATCTGAATTTCTGTCACTTGTAGGGAAATACTGGAAAAAAATGGATCAGCAGTCGATGCGGCAATAGCAACTCTGTTCTGTGAGGGGCTGGGATGCGCACAATGCATGGGTCTCGGCGGAGGCTTCTTGGCCACGGTGTACGACGCAGCTACGGGTCGAGTACGAGCACTGAACGCCCGCGAGAGGGCACCCGCGGCCACAGACGAGAACATGTTCCAGAACGCGTCGTCCACCGTTGGCGGGCTGGCGATCGCAGTGCCCGGCGAGCTGCGAGGCTACGGCGAGCTCCACCGGGAGTACGGACGCCTGCCGTGGCGGGACCTAGTGCGACCGGCCGCCGACCTTTGCCGCCGTGGCCACCGCGTCACGGAATACATGGGCCGCGTCCTCAAGACCTACAGCGACCGCATCAAAGCAGAACCGTCTATGAGGTACGATTTTTTCACGCAGCATCCTATATTTCACGTATAAGCTTACCAACTTTAATTTACGATTTTTTAAGCGAGGGAGGGCGGGTCACGGACACGCTTATTCGGTTATCGCTTATCAACAAGTGGAACATATTTTAAAAACCCCGGAATCGATCTATGCTTTGAATGCGCAGTAAAACACAAGTAGGTAGTTTAAAATGGAATAGAATTCTTATCTTTCTATATGAGAAACGGAAGACCTCGAAGATCTCGACGCGCCTAGAGGTAATAATCTCCATGGTCCCTCCTGGGCGCATCGAGTATATCCTCCACTTATATCTACCGCAACGGTAGATATGACGGTCCAATAAAGTAAGTTTTGCAATTCTAGCGAGATATACATCAACCCCGCCACTGGAGAAGTCTGGAACGAAGGCGACCACATTCCCAACCCGGCCCTGGCGAACACGCTGGACGTCATCGCGGAGGAGGGCCCGGAGGCGATGCACAACGGCACCCTCACCGCGGCCCTGGTGAGGGACATACAAGGCTTCGGCGGCATCATCACGGAAGACGATCTCAGGAATTACAGGTAAAATAATTAAAAAAATATGTATCCGTGTAAATAATTTTTAAGTAACCTTTGAATTACATTCTGGTATTACATACAGTAAGAACTCTGGACCTCCAGAACTTGCCTAAATACCTACAGTAAAAGACAAAGGTGTATAAGGAGAAAAGACAAAGGAAGAGTTGTGAAAAGACAAAGGTATAAGGAAATTTTATGGTTGAACGGATCGAGCTCCCACTCTCACCGCCCACAACCCCGGAAGCCCCTTTTTAGTCGCCTCTTACGATCAGGCAGGGAATGCCGTAGCTCTAAGAGAAGTTAGCCTACCACTGGTAGACTTATTGGGAAAATCCAAGTTGATGGCTCAAGGACATTGGAAGTAAAAAATTCTTTGAAATAACTTTTCTGTGTATGAATTTTTTTTTAGATAAATGTCCTAATCCAAGCAAGACTAGTTGCACTTTTTATTACATACCATCATTTATTTATTTTTTAGAATAGTGTCCAATTGGAAAAATTCCCTGCACCTTGCACCTTGTCGATACAAAAATCCGATTAGGTACCTAAATTGAAGTTTAAATTAGAACATAATGTAATGCAATTATGTATTGTAGCCTTGAACTTGCAAAACGATTGTGGCGCAGTAAGGAACTAACAGCTTGTAAAATTGTTACCTACTTGGTAGGATTAGTTCATACTTCATAGAATCAGCAGAGTAAAGCCTCAGACCAAATAAGGATCAGGCATAAACGGCGGGATAATTTTTATTTTTATTCGATGTTTAGAATATGCTATTCACATTACATTTATTAGTATCTTAAATTAGTAGTGACTGAAAGGCAGTACCTACATCTCGGTATTTAATATACTTAGTTGGCTGACTAAGCTACTTTTTAATCCTAGGGTAGAATGGCAAGACGCAATCGCAGTGCCCATAACGGCAGAACAAACGCTATACTCGGTGCCGCTGCCGGGGTCGGGTTCGGTGCTGGCGTTCATCCTCAACATGCTGCGAGGATGGGTGGGCGCGGGTACCGACGTGCCGGCCGACAGCGACCTCTACTGGCACCGCATCGTCGAGACGTTCAAGTACGCGTACGCCAAGCGCACCGGCCTCGGCGACCCTTCACGCTCTACTCCCAGCGACGAGATTCCGTTTGATATACGAGAGGTATAACTTTTAAGCTTTAACTATTGATATTGGTATCTTCAACATACTGTGACCGTGACGGACGGACGAATGGACAAATGAAGGTACCGTCGCACTTAAACAGGTGTATCCAAACATAGTCCGATGTCCGATGATGGCGCCACAACGGTGAACTAAGCGAAAATAAAAAGTTTAGAAAATTTTATTTTAAAATAAGTGTAAGTATACTTAAATATTACATACTTTGGATGATTAAAACTGCCTACACAGTCTGTTTTCTATGGCAAAAGTCTATCAGTGTCTGTCTGGTGCTTCTCTAGCCCGCACCCGCACCACAAATATGAATACCTTAATTCTGTAGTTTTATTTTTTCAGTTGGAGCGCAATCTGTCATCGCCTGCGTGGGCTGCCTCATTCAGAAACATGGTATACGACAACCGCACGTTCTCCGACTGGAGGCACTACGGGGCGCTATTCCAGGGCGCCGATGACCACGGCACCGCGCAGATTGTGGTCGTAGCGCCCGACGGCAGCGCTGCCTCCGTTACCAGCACTATCAATTACATGTGAGTACTTTTATTGTTCTCCTACTGGAAACATTAGAGCGCGCTGTTCGAGGGCACCGACGACCTCTGCACCGTGCAGATTATTGTCGTAGTGCCCGACAGGAGCGCTGTTTTTGTTGTCAGTACTATAAACTACACGTAAGAACTTTGCTTGTTTTCCTACTTGAAGCATTGGCGCGCTGTTCGAGTTCGCCGACGACCTTGGCACCGCGCAGATAGTGGTCGTAGCGCCATCGGCGTCAAACGGGAGCCCCATTTACGTTACAAGTATACTTACTAATCTTACTATATTCAATTCAACTCACATGGTTTTTCGGGATCCCAGTCTCACTGCTCCGTCGTAACTTCGCGGCGAGCGACGGGAGCTCATGGAATGTTCCGAAACTAGTCGGACGATCCCGAAATACCAAGTAGTTGAACCATTTTATTATATTACAATGAAGAAAGACACTCACGATACCTTTAAGGACAAAGTATATGTGAGTACTTCTATTGCATTTTTTTATTAAGTTCGAAAGTACCGACGACCACAACATCGCGCAAATTGTGTTAGTATCGATCGCCTAATGAAAGGACCGTTACGTAACGTTACGTTATATAAACTACATGTGAGTACTTAGGTTGCTCTGACTGGAACTAACAACACCAATCTATATTTGATATTCTGTTGTAAAATAGTGACAGACAACTGGTCGAATATTAAAAGTATTCTTAATCGTTTTATAAAAAAAATACTTGATCGTAGAGCAAATGATATAACAGTACCTACAGGTACGTTACTATCTGTATATCCTAAGTCTATGCCTACACGTGTGTTATTAGTCAAAATTGTTTGTCAGGATCTAGAACCCTAAATCTGCTATTGATTTATTTATTGTTACACACAGCGAAATTGTCTTTATTTTGAATTTATGTATTTTGTAAATGAACGTAAAGCAAAGCTGATTAAATTTGTCAAAACCGCATCCAAATTATACCGCAATCGCAATTTATCCATTCAAGAAACCATGCCCAAACACAAAGAAAAATATTTTCAAGCCCTCGTCAATAAGGACGCCAAATAAAGTATGTATACAATGTATGGAGTAAGTAACTAGTAGTTTTACGCCACTTTTACATGAACGAACAACATACAGCATAGAGCATACGAGTTGTTGCGCGCTAAGCGAAATAAAATGCTGTTTGTGCGTTTGTAATATAAGTTCAATTGTTTGTAACGAAGAAGACGTTTATTGCCTTTTTCTACGGAGAATATTTTACGTAATTTTCTTAAACGTAATCTCAAAGCGTCTATTTTTAACAATGTGGAAATACATATATCGTATATTACTTAATTTAAATATAATAGGTACCTATAGTAATTCGAGATAACTTATCACTATGTAATTACTTATTTTGATAGTTTCGTGATAAATTAATCAATAAAACCAGTTTAATTTGGTAATATATTTGAGATAACATAAACACCGTTATGCTCGAATTATCGCGTTATTTACGTTACATTACGATACGCTACGCAATTGTTTGAAACATAACATCCCTTGTTTTGTTATGTAAAACACGTTCATTTATTTGTGTTCATGTTTACAGTTGGGGCTCCCAAAGGCGTTCGAGAAGTTTGGGGATAATGTTGAATAACGAGATGGATGACTTCGCCATTCCGAACCGCACGTCTTCGTACGGTCTGCCGCCGTCGCCTGCCAACATGCTAGCCCCCAACATGCAGCCTCTGAGTTCCATGACACCTTCTATTGTACTGAACAGTAATGGCACTGTGACTATGGTGCTTGGGGCAGCAGGAGGCACCAAAATCACCACTCAAGTTGCAATAGTATGTATCAATAAATATAGCAAATTTGCAGGAAAAATAAAGATTAAAAGAATAAACTATAACCTCGCTAAAGCCTAATCAGTTGTCAGATCATAATCGCTAATAGTTAATTCACATAATATTCAAGCTAAGCAAACTTTTCTTTTTGATCTTTGCAGGACAAAATAAAGATTAAAAGAATAAACTATAACCAAACTCTGTGCATATTGCCAGCTTCAATTCTAATATTTAGATCGATTTTTTGCCAGTTTCCAAGAAACTGGACAAAGAAATAAATAGAGTCAGTAATCGTCAGTAATCAGTGTAATCAGTCAGTCAAGTCGGTCAGACGTTCAATTAAAGCGATAGCTACTTTGCCAGAACATATTGTCCGATGGAATTTTGTTGGAGTTGGAGATGGAGTTACAACGAACGACGACCTGCGTAGCGCAATGGTTACCATGCCAGACCGCTAATCGGAGGGTCCCGGGTTCGATTACTTTCGATAAATTTGGATGATGAGTTGTGATGATAATGATGGCTGTCATCATTGATGAGTTTTGGATGATGAGTGAGTAAATTTTTGTTCTCGGTCTGGGTGTTTGTATTTCTGGCTTTGTGTGTGTCCATGGTACGACACAGGTTATATTCCACTACTATGGGGCTATGAGTGTGAAGCGTTATTATTTGGTACATTATGTAGTTGTAAGAAGGATCTTGATAAAATAAGAAATTTTACCTTTCATTTAATCTTAATGGAATGATTTCTATGGATAATCAAAGGCAATGATGTATTTCTGTTGCCGCTATTGTTATACAAATACTAAAAATAGAATAAAATTTATATTTAAGGGGGCTCCCATACAATAAACGTGATTTTTAATAGATAATGGTACGGAACCCTTCGTGCGTGAGTCCGACTCGCACTTGACCGGTTTTTTTTTACAGGCTGTAATGCGCACGATCGTCGAAGGAAAGGAATTACCGGAGGTTATCAGCGGACCTCGGCTACATCATCAGCTCGTGCCTATGGAAGTTGAACACGAAAGTACCTTTGATGAGGTATATAGATTTTATATTTTACATAATGTATTTTTTATTGTATCACCCACTTACTATATTTATATTTCTTAAACCTAAGAGAGCTAAGATACATATAATATTTACAAGATACTTTACTTCTTCTTGGGAGATAATTTTTGCAAACAAGGTTAACTTTAAATTTTAAAAATAAAAAAGAAGCAAAAATAAAAATACCTAATGTGAGGATGCCTAAGAAGAAAACATTATTTTTTAACATTTAGTTTTAACGGAGGAACTTTTTAATTACAACTAATAAAACTAATAAATAATTTAATTAAAACTATTAAATTACGAATACAAAATTTCAGTACGCAATTGGCCAGAGTTACTGCCCCTATTAGTATCACACTAATAATCCTTAGAGGAGCGTCCACTTTTATAGGCGTGTTCCCCTGCTTCGTCACATTTTTTATTCAGCCTCCGTGGCGTAGAAACGTGAGGTCGTGGGTTCGATTCCCACCCAGGACAAATGTTTGTATAATGAACATGACTATTTGTTCTGTGTCTGGGTGTTAATTTATCTATTTAAGTATTTATTTAGAATTATATAAGTATGTTTATGAGCTTTCTGATTACGATAGTACAAGCTCTGCTTAGTTTGGAATCAGATGGTGTTGTGTGAATTGTCCAAAGATATTTATTTTTTATTCAACTACCGACGTTGATTCCTCACAATAATATTACATGTACGAGGTATAATAAACAATGCTTATTATTCATTGACAGGATATCATAGCATCTTTGCGTCAGCGAGGCCACGCGACAACAGCGCTCGGCCCCACGGCCGGATTCGCGGCCATGATCGGTACACAACGAGATGCGAATGGACTTCTCATTCCTCAAACTGATAAAAGGAGACCAGGCAGTGCTGATGGATTCTGAAATCCATCCAAATGATTGTTACAGGTTCAATGACCTAGAAACAGAAGAAATCCAATGGTGCTACAGGGTTTTTATATAAAAGTACTTACTTATATCAATGGATACCTACCTAATGTACGTTGCAAACATAAAACTGAAAATGTAATTGATTGACTAGAACCCAAAATGCCGTATCGAATCTATTGAAAGTCTAACAGGGTCACATGTCGCAATAGTAGCTTGCAATTAGGGCTGCCATCACCTAAATTGCCGACACCGGATGAACACGGCAAAAATCCCGGACATTTGGGCGAAATGTTGTTTTTCCCACGGACATCTCTGGAAAATTATTTTTTGCCACAATAATAAAAACATCGTTATAATTTTTTAATTCCATTCGATCGTTGACTATTTTGCCGAGCCTTCTTGAATGCGGGTTATTGTGGATGAATTTTTAATTAAGATTTATTTCAATTTATCGCTTATCCATTAAGGATGTGGATGTTAATGAATTTCCCCTGACAACAAAAGTGTCCGGACGGCAAAACCCGGACACTTTCGAAAACCCCTGCCGGACGGCCCCCGGACGCCCTTCAAACTAGGACAAATCCGGGGAAATCCGGACGGATGGCAGCCCTACTCGCAATGAGGCCGCTGTATTGTTTATTTTTGACCTTGAATAGCGACCAGTTTGTGTCTTCAAAATTCAGCATGTTTATTGTTACCCAACTGTGCGATGCAAAGAAGAGATACTAGTGGGTGTTAAACCTAACTTCTATTTACGCTAACTACAACTTGACTTCGATACGATACGATCTTCTAATCACGAACCATGGGGGTTCGATAAGACCCGCCGTCTTTAGTGACATTTATATCTATTTTGAGTAGGTACTCAAAAAAACGCCCACGTTATTATTTTTTCCGACGACAATGTTGTTTAGTCTTGGTTTTTATATCTATGTTTTAGTCTATCTAACTCATACCATGTTACACTCGGCTGGGTGGGGGAGAACTTGAACTTTGAAAGGCGCCTTGTCATACGTAACAATGTGTATTACATTAATAAGTTACCACCACAAATATGAACCCTAAAACTGAAGAAGTGTTCCTACGTACCTGCATTTAACTGAAAGTATTTAAATTACAGATCTCAGTACCACCTACCCTAAACAATCAAAAAAGATATTTGATATCTGTTAGCTATTTTAAGAAAGAAATATATTTTTTTCTTAATAGCTAAGAGATGTTTATTTAAAAAACCGTTGAAATGGCGTAACAGGGTGTTTTATATGTATTTGTAAGAATCTTATTGGCGCACCTACCCTTGTAAAAATATTTTACTTTATTTTAATTTATTGGTATTTTTTAAACTTATACCTACATTATATTATTATGAAATCAGGGTTTACAATGTCAGGGTACAGCGGTACAATTTGCGTACAGTACTACAACAGTAATATGAATGAATTATTAGGTTTTGGCTGTATAATCAAATTACGTTTGCCTGTTTCTATGGAAATGAAAATATCCATAAGGATATTTTTCAAGACTGTCTACATAGAAATAACGCAAGATTTAAGTAAATTAAATTTTGTGTTTTTTTTTATTAGGAAAGTATACGAGTTGTGAATGCTGTTTTTTGTAAATAGACCCAATAATAATTACGTAAAGACAATTCACAGAACTCAAAATTGCAATTTTTATTTGTAGTACAGTGGCGTGACTGCTTCTTTACAATTTGAATCATAAGATAAATTAAATACCTATGTAATAACAAAACCTAAGGGTTGCTCTGTATGTTTATTGTTTGCCATTAAGCTGTGATGTTAGTAATTGTATAAAATAAAATTTGTTATTCAACAACTAAGTATGTTTTTTTTAACTCTCTGATATTTAAAATGTCCGGCACGCACCTTAAGTTCATTTCAGACTACTATACTACTGTGCTATATACTTAAAAAAAAGAAGGGCCTAATGCTATACTATATAGCATGGCGTTCACATTACGCGATATTAACGCTAACATTTATAGTAGAGGAGACCGGGGCAAGATGAGATAGCTAAGACAAAACATATATTATTATGTATACAAATACACATAATATAAACATATGTGTACTTGAGAGAATACGGCTATTACCCATATTTGTATCCCGCCACTTTCATATTAGGTATGGTTGAGATGCAAAAAGTACGCCGTAATATTTCGCTGGTCCTTTTCTTTTTCCGGCTAGTGCGTGGAATGAATGACACACAATATACAAATGTACTCTGTGATCCGGACCTTCTGTCGCAAGTCGCAAGTGCGGATCGCAGACCGCACTGCCCACCCGTGTCGCCCGCCGCAATGTGTTTTTTCACTACCTCAGTCGCGTACCGCGTTACACCGGTGGGCTCCGCTCCCAAGAGCGTTACGGCTTCTTTTCTTAATGAAATATCTAGGGAAGATGCAGACCTAGATGATATGACAGGTGATTCAGTACCTTTGATTGAAGAATACTTTTATCATAAGAATAAATAATACTACGCTTTTATCTATGATTGAAGCTTTAAGGCGGGAGGTTGAAAAAGACTATGTATTTATTATTTTATGCTAACATTTACATTAAAACCTTATAGTTCACATATCAATCTGCTTATAGTAAATAACGAATAAATTTCAGGTAAATTACATAAGATGTCAATTTTAAAATACAATAATAATACAAATAGAAAAATTAAAATACTGTAAAAATGTACACTTTATATTGACAAAATACACAGATGCGACGATATTACTGAAAGAAAAAAAAAACATTTGGCGCCAAATGTTGACGTTTTGATTTGTAATGACATTGACAAATGTTATGAATTTTGTACACTAACTTACCGCTTGCAACCGGCATTTTAAAATTCTTCTACAATTAAAAGTAAAGATTTAAATATCCATAGTGGCATTTTAATTTTTTTGATATCTTTAATGTGACAGGAATCCATTGCTCATACAATTGTCGAACACATTACATACACAATGGCATACAAATTAACGGAGGGTGCTCTTGAGGTAAGCGAACATATTTATTTCTGCTATAGGTAGTAGAAGTTTCACACAGTGGTATAATTATTTATTTGTAACCTTTCTTTTAACCTATGACCGAAATTCATCAGTTAATTTGTCATGAACAATGAGAAAAAATAGTTAATCTGACAGTGATTATTTGATGCAATGTTTATATTCAAGTCGGAAAGGCTTTTAAAAGCAAACACCTTAACTCAAGTAGCGTTAGGTTATTTTTTTAAGTTACATACCAATATACTATTCATCAATTAGAAAATTTCCATTATTCGATAAGAAATCCTTTATGGGAACTCACTCAGCCAATACTTAAGCTGAATACAAGATTGTACTGTACCAATGTGTAGGATGCATATTACCAAAAACATATTTCCACCTCTTAGCTAATATTGCACCATACATATCCAGCTTAGTCACTGCAAACAAAATGTTTGAGGTATAAGACAACTGACTGGATAAGATTAACCTATTGAATGCCTGAACCATACCTCATGTGATATCCCAACATGCTAAGAAACATTTCAGTCACAATTTTATGGAGTTTTAGGCTGTGATAAACTTACTTTCCATCATTTAATACTAAATATGAACTTTCCTTTGTTTTTCTTTAAGAATCACAATTATGCGCAAAAAACAGCAGCTAAAGGCATTAGAAAGAAAAAAAGGAAAGAAAAAATATTCATTTTATATTAGGACTAGCTGTGCCTCGCGGTTTCACCCGCGTTAGAGAGAACCATTAGCATAAAGTGAAGTCCCTTCTGAAGTGCCCTGGACCGGCTATTTTGTAGGACTATTTAAGATAAACATTTCCATCATACATTCCATATGTGTAACTCTAGCGATTTTGGCAGCACACGCCAGAATAGCACACAAATTGTAGATTTTTTCCTACTTACTTGACACTTATCATCATATTTTGGACAATTCACATAATATCTCAAAACACGCGGGCGGCGCGGCGGGGGGGGGAGCGATAGGCGGCCAGCAAGCGCGGCCTCCTCGTCTCGCCTGTCGCCGCGCCGCCAGCGTCTCGTCTTGCTTGCATTAAGCGTTATTTTAGAAATGTTTTTATTATACTCTTCAAAGATCTTATACTTACAATCATCAACAAATATATTTCGAAAAAGATTATTACAGGATTTTATGTTGATAAAAAACTCTATGGCCCATAACTCATTAATAGGTACCAACTCTTACATCTTACACACGTGATAACTTTTAAACGAAATATCCGATTGAGATGAAAAAAAAAGTATTTTACTTCTACAAAAGCTGGGTTTTATATGTTTATAATTTTCAGATTATTATGAATGGTGGCACTTATGACAACCCAGTGATGCAAATTCTTGGAAGCAAGAAGATTCAGGGAAGTGGTGCCAATGAGCGGTACAGATTGCTTGTGTCCGATGGTAAACACTCGCATAGTTTTGCCATGCTTGCAACACAGCTGAATGATAAGCTTATCAGAGGAGAACTTTCAGATTACTCAGTTGTACAAATAAACCATTTTGTCACATCCCTTTTAAAGAATACAGGCAAAGGAGAAAAGTAAGTTCTTTGTATTTTTCCTTTTTGTGATTAACTACATAGTCTAACCACACTGGCGGAGTGTGGTTCTGTTCTGTGAAATAAATGAATTCTGTATATCCAATAACTTTTTTTTCTGAAGGCAAAAAAATATTAAATATAAGTAATAAGTAATAATATCAAAATCATAATAGTATATAATCATAACTTTGAAAGTTATCTCATTTTTCTAAGTGAATTGCATTATCATCATTTGGCCAGTTAAATGGCTTAAAGCATTTGGCTTAAGGCATATCTGTGTTGAATCTTATGACATTCACATCTGATCTATTGTTGATAATAGATTTCTACTTTCAGGCGAGTCATGATTATTTTAGATGTAACAGTCTTAGCTCCTGGTTCTGAAGTTGGCAAAAAATTGGGTAACCCGCAGAGCTGGACGGAAGAGTCTGCAGCGGCCGCACCAGCTGTACCAACAATGAAGCCTGTGCCACAACCTGCTCCAGTCATGCCCATGTCCAGGCCCACACCTGGGCCTGCCCTGGACAACAGCCTCTTGTCCTCACAAATGACACATCCTATTGCTAGCCTAAGTCCATATCAAAACAAGTAAGCTATATTTTTATCCCCAAATGTACAGGCATATTCTGTTTTTTTAATGGTTGGTATATTTGTTGCATCGTGACCTAGACATAAGAAATTGTCACAGATGTTGTATTTCTGTTGCAGCTACAACAACAATACAACAAATACTTAAAATAGAAAAAATATATTTAAGGGGGCTCCCATACAATAACTGTGATTTTTATAAACAATAGTACAGAACGCTTTCTGCGTGCATCCAACTCTTACTTATCCGGTTTTTTCAATTGATTTATTGATAAAAAGAAGTGCCAAGTTTGTAATAATGCCTCTAATTGAGAACACCTTTATACTAATTTTATCTTTTTTAGATGGGTAATAAAAGCTAGAGTTATGAACAAGACACCTATTCGCACATGGAGTAATGCTAAAGGAGAGGGCAAACTGTTCAGTATGGATTTGTGTGATGAAAGTGGGGAAATAAGAGCTACTGCTTTTAAGAATGAGTGTGATAAGTTCTACGATATGATCCAAGTATGTACTTAACATCACTATGTTGCAATTTTTTTTTCATTTCCATAATACCTACCTGTAGTTCAGTATTATATGACTAATATAATTTTTCCTAAAATTTTTTTTTATTTACAGATCGACAAAGTATACTACATTAGCAGATGCCAGCTGAAAACAGCAAATAAGCAGTATACATCACTAAAAAATGATTATGAGATGACATTTACTCAGGATACAGCAGTTGTAGAATGTATGGAGGATTCATCAACTGTACCCAGTGTCAATTATGACTTTCTGCCTATCAGTGAAATTGCAAATAAAAGTCCTGATACCATTGTTGGTGAGTTTGACTTTTTTCAACCTCCGGCAGCAGGCACAATACAACACTACTGCTGCACTACTAACTCTACAGCAATAGAATTTGCTATCTATAAATTTTTTTTCCTGTAAAATTTTTGAGGCAATAAAAATGCCCCAGAAGGTTCAGAGGAGTTTGTATAACATCTGATTACAATTTTAATTCTATTTTTGCTCTAAAACAAAGTATTTCAATTAAACTAAAATATTCACTGTGATAGTAAATTATTTCATTTCTGTAATTTTCATTTCACTGTAGTATCAGGTCTACTTCTGAACAGTGACTTATAAATGTTCCATTTATGTCCTATGTATATTACTTAACTTACCTAGTTTAATGTTCCAGATATCATTGGAGTTTGCAAATCTGCAGCAGATCTACAGGAGTTGACCGCTAAGAGCACTGGAAGGCTACTTAAAAAGAGAGAAGTCACCCTTGTTGACTCTTCTGGTGGTGCAGTAAGTGATTTCCTTGCAGTTCTCTTGTAACTTCCTGTGTTGTATATTACTATAGTTCTTTTAACTTACGAATAGAGGTAAACATTAGTTATGAGCGTTTTTGTAGGTAGTGCAACTTTTTCGAAATTTGAAATTTTCCATTGGGGAAGTATCACAGCTGCACCAATTTCTGCTGTGAAGCAATTTAATTGTATTTTGATAGAAAGGTGTATCTGGCCAGACTTACGACTATTCTTAATCCCAAAGCTACAGGGAATAACACCATGCTCGTTTGCCGTTCCAATAAAAAAGTGCACAATGCACATACATTATTTTCTTTGTGAACACCTAATAATATACCTAAGAAGATAACAATCAGTCAGACACAGTGACCACTCAGGTTACTAACTATTCAGCAGGTCACTATAGTACTCACTGTAAACAGGTACTTGTGAAATCAAAGAGCTTAACTGTTCTCTATAAGATTTAGTTTTGTTGATGGATGTTTTCAAACAACTGAAAAAGACTTCTAATTCTGTTAGTAAAAATGGAACCCAATAGCCTAATGTATCTGTGAATCACCTAAATTGGCATGAATTTATCTCAACTCGCAGTTGCTTATTCAAAGAACTAAACTTAGTCTTGCAATTTTTTTCTAAGCTCTATATAATGTTTAATCTGACGACCGTTAATTTGACGACCCGTGTGGCGCAATGGTTACCATGCCGGACTACCGATCGGAGGGTCCCGGGTTCGATTCCCGACGAGGCAGAAATTTGAATGATGAGTTTAAATTTATTCTATCTATTCATGGTGTGGGTGCTTGTGTTCCTGTCTTTGTATGTGTCCATGGTACCCACGATACAGGGTATATCTATCCTACTGTGGGGATATGAGTGTGAAACTTTATTATATAATCAATGTATGTATATTTTTTTGATGTGATAATTTCATTTCAGGTAGTATTAACATTGTGGGGAAACGAAGCTGAAAAATTCGAGGGAGCCACTAACCCTATCATAGCAGCAAAGGTAACATGTTAAGAAATGCCACAACACACAATAATTTAAGAACCTTGATGTGTTCTTAATTTTTTTTATTATTAGAAAAGAATGAAAACAATTCACTCTTAAAAAGTTTAATATTAATAGTTTTGAAACTTCTGAAGAATTTGCTTAGAAATAATGCGCTAAGCATGTTAGCAACTACGTTCACAACAAGCAAAACTACATCTGTTCATGTTTAATTACAAATCACCAATCATTTGAATTAGAACCTTTGAATAATTTAATGATTGTTATTGGAGTCATATCAATAAATTATTATTTTTATACTACTGCCAATTTTCTACATTACTAATATCTAGCAGCAGAATACCAAAGAATGAATGTTTGTTTCAATTAAGGTCACAAGTCAGACAGATTCCCAAGTAAAGTGATGGCTATTTTACCAAGAATGTCTAATAGAATTTTGGAGGCAAACGTAAGAACAGTTTAAGAACAAACAGTGTTTCAGCACTGTCATTTTATGTCACAACACTTGAGCACTTTTGTCAACCTAGATCGAAAAAAATGCCATCAATATTATCCAATATAACTCAAATATTCAGCAAGATTATGAAAATAAAACAAGTGCACAATAATGGCACAACATGAATTTCCCTCCTCGCCAAAACCCTACTTTCGCATTTATAATAATAATATGTAATTACGACTCGCGTGGCGCAATGGTTTGCTAGATAAATGCTACTATAACACGAATGACTTCCTCAGTGACAGAACAAACACACATTTTCATAGCTAGGGTCCGACTAGCCGACAAGTCCGTTTAAAAGTGCTTTTCTTACATTTCTATTTGAATTTCTGTTGACATGTACCAAGAAGTTGATATACCTACAGCTAACATTAATTTTATTGTATTATTTTAATTTTAATTATTTTGTCTTTTCATGTGAATTGTAATTTTAAATGATATTTGACATATATAATGAATATTTGTAATAATTTTAGTTTCAAATGTAAAATCAAGGAGTTTGTGAATTGGATTGACATTAGTACATAATATATTAATATTGAAAATTTGTACGCCCATCGTGGCAGAATAAGCGACACTACACCACTGTAATTTTTTTTTCCATCTTATGTACCTTATTCGACAAATAAATGTGATTGATTGATTGAATGGTTACCATGCCGGACTGCCAATCAGTGGTCCCGGGTTCGATTCCCGGCGAAACACAAATTGGAATGATGAGTTTAAATTTCTGTTCTCGGTTTGGCTGTTTGTGTTCCTGTCTTTGTATGTGTCTACGGTACCCACGCCACAGGGTATTAATTACCTTCCTGTGGAAGCGCGCATGGCTCGGCGGCTAGCGTAGAACGCAAGCGGTCTATGCAGCTAAGTCAAACGGACGCGGTCGGGTGTGAGATGGGTGACCGCTAGTGGCAAAAAAATTTCGGCACGTTAAGCCGTCGGTCGCGGTTGTTGTCGATAGATAACAGTCTTTAAACCTTGTCGGAGGCCTTATGGGCGATTTGAAAACATCCGACAGCGGGTTGGCCACTAACCTAAATTGAAGCAGCGTGGTGGAGTAAGCTCCAGGCCTCGCCACTAAGGGGGAGAGACCCGTGCCCAGCAATGGGACTCAAAAAGGGTTGCAGCCACTGTGTGGCTATGAGTGTGTAATGTTTATTCTATTATTATAATATAATCATGTATATCATATCAGGGAGCTCGGCTGACGGAGTTCAACGGCAGCAAGTCGCTGTCATGCCTGGCGAGCACCATGCTGCGGCTCAACCCCGACGTGCCCGAGGCGCACCGGTTGCGCGGTTGGTACGACAACGGCGGCGCCGACATGGACGCCGTCAACATATCCGCCAGGTATCTCCGCGCTAGTCCCTGTAGCTTCGGGATTAAGAATAGAGCTACAGTATCCCCTGCCTGATCGTAAGAGGCGACTAAAAGGGGGCTTCCGGGGTTGCGGGCGGTGAGAGTGGGAGCTCGACCCGTCCAGCCAGCAGCCCCGGGAAGGACGGCGGTGTGTGCGTGGCCGCATGCCGCCGTAAGCATCGGAAGGTGCAGGAGATCACATCTACTCTCCCAAAGATGGGCCCGTTCCAGGGCGTCGCGTATGGAGGACACCGGTGCTTTCATGGGAGATCCCGGAGTCCTCCCCAAACGCAGAGGAGGCCACCGAGGGGGTTTTAGTGAGGTTCAAATCCCACATAACCCGGTGTCCTCTCCCAAGGTGCTGGGTACCTTCTGAAGGTTTCCCCCCTGATACCAAAAAAAATGTATCACCGCACTGATTGACAGATCGAGGGTCTCCTTCACCATCTCCAAGTAAAGTGTTCATTTATTACGTCCCAAGTAAATTTAATCGACAAGTAAAAGCTAGTACGGGTCAGCTTATCATATTATTACTGCTATTCTAGCATCGTGAAATTGAAATTGAAGTTACTTGACTGGTGACTTTAACCTTTACAACTAAACTTTAACAATTAGCATACTTGTCACTTTACTTGAAGGTGGTGGGGCCAACGCTAGCCTTTTTTTTTTGGTAGGGTAGGTATAGTCGGGGGGGAAACCTTCAAAAGGTACCCAGTACCTTGGGAGAGGACACCGGGTTATGTGGGATTTGAACCTCACTAAAACCCCCTCGGTGGCCTTCCTCTGCGTTTGGGGAGGACTCCGGGATCTCCCATGGAACGCACCGGTGTCCTCCATACGCGACGCCATGGAACGGGCCCATCTTTGGGAGAGCAGATGTGATCTCCTGCACCTTCCGATGCTTACGGCGGCACGCGGCCACGCACACACCGCCGTCCTTCCCGGGGCTGCTGGCTGGACGGGTCGAGCTCCCACTCTCACCGCCCGCAGCCCCGGAAGCCCCCTTTTAGTCGCCACTTACGATCAAGCAGGGGATACCGTAGCTCTATTCTTACTCCCGAAGCTACAGGGACTGAGCCTAATATTACTACAATTTAATGATGGTGGGTTATGATATGAAGTTCCTTAAGAAAAGTGTAAAAAAGGTTTCCTTCGAGGTCAGCAAAGCATAGGTGATCCCTGTTGCGACATCTAAAATCACACGGTCTGTCTGTATGGTTGTCCAGATTAATTTATTTATAAAATAAGCAGACAAGAAGCTCTGCATAAACATTATCATTTGTTTTTATTTCACATTGTACAAAAATAACCTATGAACAAACATTGCGTTAGATTAGTTTATACATACTTACATGTTTACTAAATATAATAATGTACATTTTTAAATGCAGTAAAAAAAATAATTTTTAAATTAATTTATTATTTTATTGGCTGCAATTGCAATATTGCATCCCACTGCTGTGCACAGCCTCTTTGTTGGGAAAGCCTGGACCGACACGCTGCTCCAATGCGGGTTGGTAGAGATGCTAGTTAGTGACCACCGATCTGCTGTCGGATGTTTTCAAACCCCCATATCATCCAAGACCGACGCCCTAACCTGTTCTCCGAAGCACGGAAACATACACGCACTTCTGCGACTATCGATCACCCATATGATATACGACTGCGTCCGTTTGGCTTAGCTGCATAGATCGCTTGCACTCTGCGCCAAACGCTGGACCATGCGCGCTTAAGTAATTTTCCTGTCCAAAATAAAACTTATTTCAAATAAAGTAATACTTTATTACATTTTTCATAACAGAGTGTCCTATGTATCTTGCAGAGCGGGCGGGTACGGCGGCGGCGGCGGCGAGTGGCTGACGTTCCGCGAGGCGGAGGAGCGGCAGCTGGGCGGCGGCGACAAGGGCGACTACTTCTCGCTGCTCGGCGTCGTCACCTTCACCTTCGCCGACAACGCCGTGTACCGCGCCTGCCCGGCCGACGCCTGCAACAAGAAGCTCGTCGACCAGGAGAACGGGCTCTTCCGCTGCGAGAAGTGCAACCGCGACTACCCCAACTTCAAGTACCGGCTGCTGCTGGCCGTGAGTATCACCCTCACCTTCACCTTCGCCGACAACGCCGTGTAATGCCGACCAATAATAAATAATAAATTCCAATAATAAATACGTAACGTTAAGACCGCTTTCCCACCGGCGCTTTACGTGCGTTAGCGTTGACGTCACGTCGACGTTGCGGTTCTTAGTAAACGCCATCCCACTCTGTCTGTATGAGGAAGGGCGGGGCTACGGCCAGCGTCCAATCACGGCATAAGTTAACGTTGCGCATGCTTTAAAACGCAACATCTACATCGTCACGTAAGTCACGTACGTTACGACGTCAATGTCGCGTTGGCGCAACAACGTTGGAGAAACGCTATAGCTCGTAAAACGTCTGTTGGTTAGCGGCCTAAATGCTTATGGGAGTTTTGGCGTGAAATTAAAAAAGACATTGTGTTTTTGCTGATTTTTCTTCCTTCGCATTATTTCCAGGCAAACGTATCCGACCCAACGGGTGACCAACGCGTGACGGCGTTCAACGAGACCGCGGAAGCCATGCTGGGCCGCAGCGCCGCAGAGGTGGGCCAGATGTTTGAGTACAACAAGAACGCCTACGCCGAGGCCTTTGAAGACCTCAAGTTCAAGACGTTCGTGTTCAAATTCCGCACAAAGATGGAGACTTTTAGTGTAAGTTCTTATTCAAATCGAAAAACCATTTGATGAGAAACATTGATGCGTGGTGACGCGTATTGTTAAACAACATATATAATAGTGCTCATGAGGATATACGTTAATTTTACGTTATGCTTCTTCAGCTAATGGAAAACATAAAAGTAATTATTTTAAAAGCTTATTTTTGTAGTTATTGACCATTTAAGTTTTATTAAGTCAATACCCTTTTGGAATTTTGTTTTTGATGTTTGTTTTTATTATGTTATACCTACAAAACATATTTTTTGAACGTGTTTTCCATACTTGTAGCTGATAATTCAGTCATAATATTGTTATATGCGCTAGTATGAATCATACACAGAAACAGCTCGTTTATTCACACATTTTTACCGGCTATTGGTATACCTAAGGTGTTGCGCAGACGACAGACTGTCCGTGACACACTTTTCGTTTGTGAAAAATAGAACCTTTGAAATTATATGCAGTAACGCATACGACACACAAATAGTCCGGCGCACAAAAAATCCGTGTAATTCGTGCAGACCGCGCCGCACCGCGCCGCGCAACGTCGCACAAAAAGTGTGCGAAAAAAATAGAACGTTTGCTTCAACGCGCAGTAACGCAGACGACGCACACTTTAGTCTGCAATCTGCATTTGTTAGGGATGGGCGTAACGTACACGATATTAGCATGGTACCAGAGATCGATGTAACGATATTAATACATGAAATACAAAGCAGACCAGCTCTTTATGATACTTCTAAGGCAGAATATCATGACATGATAAATAATAAAAAAGAAAAATGTGGGAATTTATAGAATTTGAAAAATTTATCCGGATATTGTTTCAGAATTGAATGTTTAATATGGAACTGTTGTTTCTTTAATCTCTCCGAAAGTATAAGATGTACCCAAAATTCTCTATTTCTTCTTTTTCTGTACTTCAAGTACAAAATAATACATCGCGATCTCTGCGCGATTTCCATAGCGTGTACGTCCCTACAGTTCTGCCGACAAAATGATCGAAGGTGTGCGTCGTGTGCTTTGAATCTGCGAAAAATCCGCGACAGACTTTTTGCGCGCCATGTAGACATTTGTGCGCCCGCAGACTCGATCGCACAAAAAGTGTGCCGTCTGCGCTGCACCTATAAGTGAGTTTTGATAGTCTCAGGACCTCATGTGACTGTGTAGTGGGAATTTAAAAAGGGCATGTCGTACTCTTGTTTTATTTAAATTTTCTTGGCATTTTTTTGAGTTAAATCACATAAAATTGCAGTCTGCATGCATTATATACACAGTTCGTACATAACTGCGAAACCTGTTCCTGCTTTCAAGACTTCATTGGACAAGTTCTGGTAAAGTAAATCGAAACTACCTCCATAATTCGATGGGTTTACAGAAAAGTTACTGAAATTGTGCGAGTTACGCCCATACAAAGTTGTTACGACTTCAAAAGTATGAAATGTCAAACGGTATCTCTTAAATTAGATGAACTATTACATTCAGAACATTTTATGCCAACCCTTATTGAGAACTGTCATTATCAGTTCACTTTGACAAGGTTCCATCCCATTCTCGTCGCGCGCGGATTTATCCCTACTTCCCTACTAATATTATAAATTCGAAAGTAATTCTGTCTGTCTGTCTGTTTGCTACGCTTTCACGCTTAAACTACTACACCAATTTTCATAAAATTTGAAACACAGATAGAGTGGACCTTGGGAAGGGACATAGGATGGTTTTTATCCTACAGGAACCTATAAAACGGGTCCATGCGGGCGAAGCCGCTGGCAGAAGGCTAGTATAATATTATAAATTCGAAAGTAAATCTGTCTGTCTGTCTGCTACGCTTTCCCGCTTAGAGTGGGTAACCTATAAAACGGGTCCACGGCGTCCACGCGGGCGAAGCATTGGCGGAAGGCTAGTAGTACATAATAATATTAAGTAAATCGTAACAGGCATTTAGATTATTTGAAAATAAAATAAAAGTTTTTACTTTACAGGATGAAACAAGATTGAAGACAACAGTGATGAATGCTCAGCCAGTCGATTACAAGGATGCCAATGCTAGACTTATTAAGAGCATTAAAACACTAAGTGGAATGGACTTTTAAATTTTCATAAATACCTCTTGTGATTAAAATTTTTAGTTAAGTTGTTTACTGAATCAAGTTAGAACTGTTGAACAGTGGGTATCAATATATGTGCCTATCCGTAAAGTTTAAATTGTGTGTTAAGTATAAATTATGTTTATCGTCTTTATGTTCTTAAATTCCATTTATTCATGATTAAAACTACATATTTTGTATTACCCACATGGTTTTATTTTATAGCATCCATCAACCCTTAAGCCATAGGCCCTATGATTTCCGTTTTCTGATAAGTTCATTTTGACTTCAAAAGGAAGCTAAAATTGGCGTTTTGGGACACCTCTATAAATCTAATGAGCATAAATTGTTCAAACAAAAATTTTAACATACTTCAACTATGTATTAATCATAATCAGGTATCTCATGTAGGTATAAGCCAACTGTCACCATTACGCCATACTGCACCCAGCACAAAAAGAATCGTCAGTTATTATTTATGAACATAGAAAGTTAAATACCTTCGAATGAATATATTATTTTTTTAATAACTCAAAAGATTTCTCGTCACGAAACCTACCGTTTCGTGATGATTAAGCTTGGTGCCCTTAAATGTCAGAAGAATGTAGGTGCCCTGTCATCTACGTTCTTCTGAGGCACATTGTCTTTCTATCCCTCTTCACTACTCTGGTCGCCTTTCATATTCTTTTGCTTTGAAATGTGCATGTGTAAAGATGTTTTGAGATACTTTATCTCGTAGATTTTTTCTGCCTACGTCAGAACTGGTCCATAAATTGAGTTACCCTATAAAAATCTAAAGAAAGATACATAAAAATTACAGACTTAAAAATCGAAATCGTTAAAACAGTAGAATGTATAATAGTATAGAGAGGGATGCATCCAGAGGATTTGAACGAGTAAAAAGCCCAGGCTTTTTCTTTTAATTCCCTCCTATTCCTTTTCTTCCGGTTCGTGTACCTATAAAAATTTTTGGACATAAACTTGTTAATTTAGGATCATGTAAGATTTAACACCTTTTTGGCGGAATTTATGCAAAATTGACAGTACAGGTTTAACTTGAGGTTGTGTGTAGTCAGCCTCAGGCCTACAAGGAATTACTTGTATTGCAATAACTAACCTAGCTTATCTTATTTGAAGCCCCAAATCAAAGAAATGCAACAGAGAGAGCATCAGTGTGTTTTCTACTTAATTCTAATTCTTCGGTCTTAAATATTTAAGAAGTGGTTAGACGAGACACCTTGAATTTTGACTATATACTTAAGCCACGCGCTAAAGTTCAGCTCATACCTGAGTGTTTGCAGAACGATACAAGACAGCTATATTTTTTAACTAGGTACCCACGCTATACGTAGCATTAGCCATAGGTACGTAGTTTTTTTAAACCCTCAACCCGCCTTGCATGTTAAACAATGTTAATTTAAATTTTCTTTGCTTTACAAAGGTGTTTAGAATAATAGTATAAAATGAAACAAAACATACATTCACTAGTTAGTTTATTCAACCTCATTGATATGATTTGTAATTTGGCTAATAAATTGGACAATAAAACGTACGCACTCGGGCAACTATAAACAGTATGAAAAATTTAATCTATAATTTATGTGCAAAATCCACTATCTATTTAAGGCCAATTTAGGCCAAATCAATTTATTTGAATAACTAGAAGAAGAATATGATTAAAAATAACAAAGCTGCCATGTAAGTATGTATATTAAATTAATAAAAAAAATAACATTTGTAAGCACATATAATTAAAAACTGAGACCATTATTTTAACTAAAAAAGCTATTCGTATTTTTAGAAATCAAATGTATTATTTCTGAGTTCAAAACATATCTAAGTACACATGCAGAAACTGTAACATTGTAAATGGTGAAATTATATAACATATCACAACTACATCAATACTTTCGTACATTCTTCTATCCATTTTTAATCTAAAGACAAAGCAATACATATTATAGTATGACTGTAACACTATTTCATAACATCCTAAATCTATTGTACATTACTATTACTTATATCTATTATATAAAATTCGAAGCGAAAACATTAACCTGATGTTTATTTGTATTAATTGCAAAATAGAATTTAAATATGTCGCCCGAGTGGTAGCCAGGGTGCATTAAATTAAAGCTACACATTCTGTTATTCATGCAAGGATTGAAACTTCTATTTAATTGTAAACTTACAGATAATACAATAATTTATAACGTCAATATAATAAAAATTATTCCACAAAGTAACTCTAGATGTAAACATGTATGGCAGTGTGTTACGACGCATGTGCTAAGAACGTTATCACATACATTGCTGCTACATGCGTTACTCATACTGCAAAAAGCAGTAGCAAAGTCTTTAATGCCCTCGAATTTGTGAACTGCCTCTGAAAAATTTAGTTATTATTACAATTGAGTAGTTGTCGCTTTCTCATTGCCGACACTACATTTTTAGTCAGAGAAAATTTGAAGTAGATTTTGTTAAATAGGGATTCAGGGACCATTAAATAAATACAGTGTATAAAATATAATTATCAAAATTAGTTCCAGTACTACGCTTTGTAGCAGCAATTAAAATTAAATACTTATTTCACCATTAAAGTAGTAATAGTAAAAATACAAAAAATAATATCGATTGACAAGAGATCTCTTAACCATTAAAGCTGCCGAACTGATTATGGTTCAAACGGCATAATTAATTTATACATAACGTTACTGTAGCTGTCATCTACATTAAACTTATCGATTTATCACAAAAATCAAATCATTACGTTTAGTTACTCCTCATATGGCTAAAAGAAATTTCAATGATTGACAGCAAATTATTATTCATCGAATCGCAATATGAAGAGGTAAGTCTGGAAAAGGAACCTTATACAAAAATAATTAAAGCCATGACTAAGGAGATACAAATCTAGTCGGAATACGACATTACCTCGCTTTGATCAGCGTTTCATTTTAATAAATAAGTTAATAGATTTTGAATACATTTAATATAAAATAATGATTCGCCACCATTCAATTACAATACATTAGACGCCTTACAGATAATAATTGTAACATTAATATTACACTTACACGAGTTACGGTTACATTAATAATAGATATTAATGGTTTAAATACGATACAAATATATGCTAAGAAAATATGCGTTCATCAAGAAACAATTCTCAATTCCGATTCCGCGCGCGATCGTCGTACGAGCGAAGGTGCCGTAGAATCGCGCGCGGCGGTCAATCCGTGTACATAGACAACAACGACGATTAAAACGATCAATAAAAATAGTTTCGCACCGGCGACGTCCGCGGGGCCTCGACGGCAGGTGACCGACTCGTCGAAGCCGAATGCGACGTCGCAGTCGTCTCTCACCGCGCTCACTTAACACTAGGGTCGCTAGTCGCTAGCCTAAGGTACGAGTCCGTCTCGATGGGTGTGTGTGCGAGCGGGACAGCCTGCCCGGCTCTGTCCCGCTCGCGGCCGCGTCCGGCGCCGCGCGCGTCTCGCGCCGACCCGCACTGCTTGCCGCACCGCCGCATTGGCCGTACTGGCCGCGCTGGCCGCACTGGCCGCGCTGGCCCATTGCCCACTCTCTCACCGCTGGGCCCAGTGCCGAGGCTCGAGGCGTGTCGAATGATTCAAACTTATCGCCTTACGAATAAAGACTATCGAACTCTTCATGTATATATTTTATGATCTGCGGTAAAATAGTTCAGTACACGTTCTAAATTCTTTATAAGTAAGGGTCCTTCGGTCCCTCAGCACTGAGCCTCAAAACAAAAATAATATTCGAGTGCTCTTTGGAACGGGTTGCGCTCGCCCAGGAGGCTGTGAAAACCGTCGAGAGGATTTAAAAGTACGGCACAAATTGACCGATTGATAAAAAAAGAATGTCTACCATTATCAGCAAAAATATAATTATGTTCACAAGTTTCCTCATAAACCATTTTCACAATGACCTAGGACAGCAGTATGAAAACAAAAAAATGGTTAAAAAGACTAAATAATTAAAAATTAAATGGATTCAAACATCTGTTTCGCGTATCAATCGCGATGATCTAACCTTCTAATTAATTAAATTTCCTCAAGTTAGTTGCCTCAGTTACCTAAATAATAAAACTAAAAAACTAACCTACATAATTTACTTATTCAACAATAATAAATACATTATAAAATTAAAACTACTTAAGGCGGCTAAAATAAATCGAAAATAACGCGATTTTTTTGCATGAGATTCTATTAATTTCCATCAGTAAAATGAGAATTTCATAACTTATTACCAGTCTTCCCACGACATACAAAACTAAGCTCTATCTTTACTTTAATTTAAAAAAATGCAACTTAAACAATTAACAACAATGTTTTACTGGGTATAACTAAAGCTAAATCACATCCAAGAAAATAAACAACTAAATTGTAAAATAATCTGCTACTTTATAACATGTTTACAATTGTATTTAACTTAGAAATTTGTATGTATGCGCGGCACTTTATGTGCGTTCAGTTTGTACTCAACAAAACTCCAAGTACCTATTTTATAGTTTTTATAATCTGCATTCTGCACCTTTCTAAACTTACGTCCGTCGTTTCAACGGATTCGGAATATTATTAGTATGAACTCTTGGGGATTAGTAAGAGAATGCAGTTAAAAGAAAGTTAACCGTAATATAAAATTGGTAAGGTAACTACAAATGCAACCCCCTTAAAATATGTCTGCTGGCGCCCATTTAGCTTACAAAAACAATCACAAAATCATACTAAGCTCCCAAAATCTTCGTGAAATTCTCATTTCTAAATCATCTCAACAGAACAAACATAAAAGGGCACAAAACAACAATGTAACAAATTAAAATAAAGCCAGTTAGAGACCAAGAGCATAACTTAATTCGGTTCGGGTTTACACTTTTAGAACATTAGTAAAAACTGTACATTAAGGTAAGCTCCCGTTCAGAAACCGGTGTAAAATTAAAACCAAAAGAACGAAGTGACACTCAAGGTTTGAACATGGAACATGTTTTACACCCTAAGGGTAACAGTAAAAAAATAATAGTTCAGAAATCGGTGTAAAGGTGGAACCAAAAGAAAAAAGGTTAGAAATTGGACTTGAACATCATTGTTCAAAACTCAAGACAATTAAAAAACTCGAACTTTAAAAAAAAAGTAGTTAGGTCCCGTTTATAAATCGATTCAAAGGTGGAACAAAAAGAGTAAAACGCAGTAGAGGCGAGCGAGTGGCGGGCGAGTGGCGGGCGAGTGGCGGCGGGTGGCGGGGTGCGGGGGTGCGTGCGAGTCAGACGAGGAAGACGCTAGCGCGGCGCTGGGGGGCGGGGGCGGGGGGCGCGGCCCCGGCGCGCTCACGGCACCAGGTCGGGCAGGCGCCCGCGGCCCTAGGGGCGCGCGCCGCCCTCCGCGCTCACCACCTGCAAAACATCCAAATGACCTGCGTTAGCGCTTGTTAGTCGTCATTTTTCTTCTTCATTATGGCATCGCAAACTCTGTGCTTATTTTTTTAAAACTTGCAAAAATCTATTTACAATAATAAAGTAGAAAACTGATAATATTATTATATGAATATAAACTTTCAAAGTCAACTTTGTCAAACAAAATAATATCTAGCATATGCTTACAACAAAAATTTTTACTCCAAATTAAATCCAAAGCAGTACCTACTTATTACAAACATTAGCGTGATTTCTGAATCACGCTAACGTTAAAAATAAATAAAAAATAGAATAGAATCTGTTCTATTCTATTTTTATTAACGTCACCTCTGTTTTTGTCTATGCAAACGTTAGTGTGATGGACGCGCACATAAACGCATCGGAATATCGGGGATAGGCCGCTGGGCCGCTGGCTCGGAGACCAAATAAAATCTTTTGGTAGCATACTGTTTGAGTCTGTCATAACTTCTAAAGCATTGATTTAATTCATATAGTATAAAGAACGTTTTTAATCTACATTAAATGCCGTAATGTATTGATTCTGAACAGAAGGAAAGAGCTTCGAAAATAAGGAAGTGTTTTTTATCAATATTTTGAACATAAAATCAGTTATTGTGAGTCAACCGTAGGAGATAGAGGTAATTATGCTATAGCTTATTCATTCATTCAATTCTCCAGAGATACAGTAATGTATTAGTTACTTTAATGAATCTCTGCTGGTTTACGCGGCGCACGCGAGTAAAGCAAAAACCCAATGGCAAGTTTTGCAACAAAATCCTTATCATAATCAATTATATAACTAAACTTTCTGAAATGAAATGAAATATTCTTTATTCACTGTACGGTTCCTTTACAAACTCTTAGTGAAGGTTATTTTTTTGTTCTGTCTGCTCTGGGTGCGCTTAGGCAATGCTGAGCTGAAGGAAATGTGTCAATGTTGTCCCACAGCCCTGTTGCCTCAGGAATCACGCTATCTATAAGTGAAACCATACAAAAATCCGTTCGGTAGTTTTTGAGATTAGCGCGTTCATACAGACAGACAGATGCGGCCGTGGGACTTCTTTTTATAACAAGTAGAGATATTGCATTGCTATGGAAAAATTAAATTTAAGCTAAGTATAATATTTCACGTAACGACATTTTCATGTAGGTAAGTATTTATTAATATTCATAAAGTAGGTAATGTAAAAATATTTTTCAGGAATTACATTGTATCACCATTGCATCAGTTGTTACTTACTCTGAGGTTCTATGGATTGGGGACAATTCTTGTATCTGTTGCTTGACTTTATTGGAATTTCAAAGAACAGCGAGCAAAATTATTGCTGACCAGCTGTGCCCAGCGGTTTCACCCGCATTAATTTTTTATTTAAAGTATCCTACTTTACTTCTGATTACTCCAAAAATATATGTACAAAGTTTCATGATGATCGGTTGAGTAGTTTTCGCGTGAAAGAGTAAAAAACAAACTTACTTTCGCTTATAATATTAGTATGGCATCCTGTATGGCATGCAATAGCTGGGCTATATCCTGAGTATGTAAGTTTTAGAAAACACTTAACATGGCTTTCACACCATTGCATGAGATTTCAAAGTTCTTGGTACAATTGATTGCACCAGCCACCGTCACATGCACATAACCATAGAGTCACCAAGTAAGTAGGAGCTTAGAAACATTTACCGTTAACATGTAGCATAAACAAAAATAGTACTGGTATAGTATATAGTACCGAGAACTTTACTACATCAATTAAATTGAAGTCTTTTTTCAGATTCAAATATTGGAGAAGAATACGGGAATAGAAAAGGAATATTTTCAATTAATGTTCTAGGAGTCTTGTAACTGCTCGGTGGCCAGGGCCTGCTCATGATTCTACTACTACTCTTCTTAAATGTGATGTGTGTCTTTGAATTCCTATAATCCTTTATATATTTGCTAATATTATTTTCAATGCTAGTAAAGTAAGATGGGTGTTTAGAAAATAGGTGGCTCAATGTTGACAGTACTTATTCTTGTACTTTAATACCTACTAACACCTCTTGCTCAACCCAACCTCTATTTCAGAACATCGTTATAATGAAGCACAGATAAAGACTAGAAACACAATAGAAATGTTTGTATAGGAACCTAATTTCTCAGGTTTTATAAGAAGTGATCATATTGAATGTTACCGGCCGCTTAATTTGCCGGTTAAATAATATTAGTGAGGTAGAACCAGAAGTGTAGATACCGCCTGAGCGAGCTGATATTATTCTGCCTATTGGTGGAGTGACTAACTAACATTATGGTATTAGGTATCAACTAGTCCCTGTAGCTTCGGGATTAAGAATAGAGCTACGGTATCTCCTGCCTGATTGTAAAAAGGGGGCTTCCGGGGTTGCGGACAGTGAGAATGGGAACTCGACCCGACCAGCCAGCAGCCCCGGGAAGAACTGCGATGTGTGCGTGGCCGCATGCTGCCGTGAGCGCCTGAGGGTGCAGGAGCGCGCATCTGCTCTTCCGAAGATGGGCCTGTTCTAGGTGCCGCGCGTGGAGGACATCGGTGTGTTCCTCTGGAGGTCCCGGAGTCCTACTCAAGCGCAGAGGCAGGCCACCGAGGGGGTTTTAGTGCTGTACAAATCCCACATAACCCGGTTTCCTCTCCCAAGGTGCTGGGTACCTTTTGAAGGTACCCCCGAAGAACAAAAAAAAAGGCATCATCTGATAATTAATTTATTTATAGACAAGCATAGGCAGGTCTTGTTGAGGTCGTATGCAGTTGTGCAGCTACTTTGCAGGCTGATGGTCACCCCTTGTAAGTCTGGCCAGTAATTGCACCCTTCCACTAGAAAACAATAGAATTGATTCATGGCAGAAGTAGATGCAGCGATGGTACTTCCCTGGTCGAATCATCAAGACCCCTACTATCTACAAAAAATCAAAGGATTGCAAGAAATTGTATTTTCTGAAATTTGGACCAACGGTTGGTCCACGGGTAACGCGCGAAATAAAGATGTTTATGTTCTTTATCAATGTCTTCTATACTAGTCTTTACTAATATTATAAAGAGGAAAGATTTGTATTTCTGATTTTTTGTATGTTTGTAATGAATAAACTCAAAAATTACTGTTCCGATTTCAAAAATTCTTTCACCATTGAAAGCTACATTCACCCTGAGTAACATAGGCTACTTTTTACCGCAGGAAATTGCTTCATTCCTACGTGAAAACGGATAATAGGGTCCACGCGGGCAAAGCCGCTGGCGGAAGGCTAGTTACTTATAATATAAATAGGAATACCTGTTGGATTAATAAATGTATTATAGAAAAAGGATCATATTAATATTTAATTTAACAATTCATAAACATAATAACACACATACACACAAATTATATACTTTGAATAAGTAACAAAAATAACTTAAAGAAAATAACACTTGTATTATTAACAGTTGATATTCTGTTTTAATTGCCTTATTTCTAATTCTAATTTTTCATTTTCTAATTCTAACTTTTTACTCTCTAATGCTAATTTTCTATTTTCTAATTCAATTTTTTTATTTTTAAATGCTATTTTTTCAGCTTTGACTTGAAAGTAAGCCGCTAGCTCCAGATCCTTATCCTTTTCTGCTCTCTCAGCCAGCTTCCTTTGTTTGATTACTGTAAAGAAGAAAGTTTATTTATTTATATTTACACTCCTACATACACATTACAGATTATTTCCATTGCGTTTACATAGGGGTACGAGACTGAACAAATCTTTCTGCATCTCTGCGAAATACAGCAGGCGTGGAAGGAAACAAGTCTAGGCTTGTTCATTACATACAAAATTTTATAATTTCACCAGGCTAAGCATCACAACTATTTTGAACTAAGAAATCGAAACACAAGCAACTGAGAGATATTGACTTGTATGGTAATACTGTTGTGGTTAACAGCATACTTGATATTGCTTTGTTTATTGGGCACTCATCACTTTAATATTTACCCTAGAAAGTCATTACTGTGCTATATTATCTTAGTCTTTTTTTTTACTTGAATGGAGTAGCAGACGAGCATGCAGGCCACGTGGTGTTATGTGGTCGCTGCAGCCCATTGTCATCTACATTCAACCTCAAGCAAGCATAGGTAAGTCTAGTCTGAGGTCGTATGCAGTTGCGCTGCTACTCCGGAGGTTGGTAGTCGCCTCATGTAAGTGGCCGGCAACTGCACCTTTCCACCGAAACACAATAGAATTGGTTCACGGCAGAAGTGGGTGCAGCGATGGTACTTACATACTTACCCTGGGCGAACGATAATAGTTCTACTACCTACAAAAATGTATAAAATTTATATTTTTATTTTAGAGAGTAGAGATAGGATTCTATAACTTACAATCTTTGTTACAATCTTTGTTTAGTTTGTTAAAATTCTTTGGGGTGAAATATATTTCTCTTCCTCCGCCAGCATCAAAACCACCATCTTCGCCCAACACCACAACGTCACTACTTGATGTTATATCTGGTAATGGCTGAAAGTCGAGCTCCACAACCGCTTCAGACAGAACTTGGCCAACAGCTACTGCATTCACACCACCACAGCCCAACTCAACAGATAATCCAGTGTATGTAGCACCTAAAATAGATGCTACGCGTTTCAAAACTTCTTCTGGAGGGATTAAAGCCTTCTCACCAACCATCTGAAAATTTAAAACATTTACCAAAATATAAATAACAATTACATACTTTGTTCTATAATAAACATATAATTATATATACTGGCGTGCAATTGAATCGACTCAAACCGCAAACCGTATATTGGTATAAAAGGTCGATTTTTCAGAAAATAGGTTATGCAATTTTCTTGGTTTTTATTTTATTTGTGAGACTAATCTTTTCTCTAAAAAAACCATCCTAAGGAGAAAAATCGGGTGAGTATTTATTCGGAAAAGCCGTTTTCCACTTTTATATCAATATACGGTTTGAGTCGATTCAGTTGCAAGCGAGTGTCATAAATAAATATATAAAGAGTAAAGCAACCAAAATGAAATATATGACTATATTATTTATACAAATTTATAAAATAACAAACCTTAAGGTTGTCTTGTCTTACTAATGCACTACGCTTCAAATTCTCCCACTTGAGTTGCAACTGCTCTGCACGCCGAAAATCTCCTGTCAATGCACAATACTCCTGCGCAATTGATTTCCACGCTTCTTTATTTAATTCATTATTTCTAGCATTCGTCGCTTTTATGTGCTTGGAAATCATATCAAGCAGAAGAATAATGCTAGCTTGATCTAGCGCTTCAGCTTCCATCTGAAAACAGAAACAAAGTTACAAAGAATTAAATGTATGGTAAATAAATGAAAATTAACAATAAACCAATATACAAGAGTAATACTTACGTTTTGCGGATCAGTCGTTTTATTTTACTTGCACAATAAATAAATTATTGTATACTTTCAGATCAAAAACATACACTCAAACAAAACAAATTGAAAGCGGGAGCGGCGGTCGTTAGTCGTTAGCGTAGCGACATCTGCTGTGAAATATCACAATGTGTTTTATTATTTCTTGAGTCTTAGAGCGGTTTCACAATAGTATACATCGGTGCGAGAATCGTATGCATAGATTTATTTATGACTTTGACTACGTCAAGATTGATTGGCAATACAAAAGAGAAAGAACATAGTTATGCGTGAATTAGAGCGAGATGCGAGATAGATTTATTAGCGATAAATAAATATGGTTACCTACGTGTGCAGTACCTGGACGTAAATCGTCTAAGAAAGAAAATCAAATTCATTATACATTTCGCATGTAAGTACGAATGAAATTTTTGGCAGTCTCAATATAATGATTTACACCCGACATAAAACTGTTTTATGTGAACAGATGGAAAAAATATCACATTTTGTCATATTAATGCTTTAAATACGTGAATTCCTCATGTTTTGTAACCATAATTTTGTAGAGATTGACTGACATCTGACATTATCGATAAGCTTATCGATATGTCTCTTACCGTCCAAGATATATTAATTTTTAAATTATTTTTATTATAATATAATTTTTATTATATTAAAATATATCCTTAAAAATAATTGAAACTTGACTCTGTTTCAGATTTCCACAAAATATTAATGATGGCTAAGAATGATAAATACGGAAAAATGGATTCCCAAAAAATATTCGACAACACACATTATTATATGCAGCAAGCAATTCAAAGAAAAATGTTTTTCTAATAGAGGAGCACAAAAAGTAAACTGCGTTCTGGTTAATATTAATATTATTATAATACATATAATTATTTTCTATAATAAAATGAATTATTAATTTTTGGAGGCAAATAAAATTGTGTTGTGTGTGTGTAGTTTTATTTTATTACTTTACTGTTAGATCTGTGTCTTATAAAGACAGTTGGTACAACTATTCATAAGTTTTAATGTATATCGACGATCCACGTGGTGCAATGGTTACCATCCCGGATTGCCAATCGAGGGGTCCCGGGTTCGATTCCCGGCGAAACAGAAATTTGAATGATGAGTTTAAATTTCTGTTCTCGGTCTGGTTGTTTGTGTCTGTGTTTGTATGTGTCCATGGTACCCACGACACAGGGTATTAATTACCTTACTGTGGGGCTATGAGTGTGTAACGTTTATTATTTATTTTATTTATAGGCAGTTAAAATATAACAGTTAAATAACAGAGGTAGTCACGAGCATCACTATTTGTCAAGCACACATGCGCTTCACAAATATACTGAGGGATAGGGATTCTGTTTTTGGTCTCGCCTAGTTAAGCTTCTCCCAATCTATACGTAGTATATATAAAAATCTATGATTGTATGAATTTGTATGGGTGACTTAAGTAGTTAGTGTGGCTTGACTCTAAAGAGTTATATGTGTAACTGGAAACAATTTTACAATTCATATAATCAGAAACAACGACAATAATATTACCTAGGTCCTCTCCTTACGTATGAAATTGCCGATACTCAAAGGTAGCAACTTTAAAATCTTGCGGTTCATTGGGAATTCCAAATACAAATTTATTTCGAAATAAAGCTAGAAAAATATTGTTTAAAAATCGTGTTATATTTGATTTCATATCATTTGTTTGAGCTTCGACATTGCTTAACAACAACTATGGACAAATTGAAAATTCGCGGTATTTACGAATACGAGTTCCACTGTTGCACCAGTGCTGCAGAAACTACTCGAAGAATTAATTATTATTATTTGGTTTCAACGTTTCCGTTCTGGAAATTTCGATTTACACGATGAGCCTCGTGCCGGACCACCTGATACTCAAGTGAATAATATCAGGCGATAGTGGAAACAGATCCATCTTCTGAATTAGCTGCAGCCTTCGGCGTAAGTGACAAAACTATACTTATTCATTTGCGCTAAATCGGAAAAGACAAAAAAACTCGAAAAGTTGCGGTGTGCGGTACCGGTGTCGCTTGCTGCGTTTCCCAATCGTCACAATAATGAGAGGATTTTAAACCGTATCGGTACTTGTGATGAGAAATGGATTCTGTACGACGATCGGAAGCGATCATCACAATGCTGCACTGGCTTAATCCTGGAGAACCGGCAAAATTTTGCACTAAGCGAAAACTGAGCAAAAAGAGGATTCTGGTTAGTGTTTGGTGGACCAGTGCTGACGTTATCCACTACAGCTTCTTGAGATCAGGCCAGACGATTATTGCAGACTTGTATTGCCAACAATTGCAATAATGAAAAAAAATTGCTCTAGCCCACTGCTCCTTCCTGGATAGTGCTAGACCACACACTGTATACATGGGCGTACCCAGGGGGGGGCAGGGGGGGGCAGCTGCCCCCCCCTGGATCAAGGTCCAGATTCAGGGATTTAAAAATCCCAAAAGATCTCCTAAACGAAAAAAGAAACCTATAAAGAGTACGCTAGATAATATGCTACCTCCTGTTGTTTCCTTTGTATATTAATATTTTGTATGCGTGCGTGTCCTCGTATAATAGACCAGGGTCGATAATTTTGAAACTGGTAAAAAGTGAAAAAAATATTACAGTAAGAAGAAAACCATTGGAAAAGGTAGAGAATATAACAAAAATGAAAGGAAAAATTTTACGAAACACATAAGTATAAAATATAAAATAAAATCTTATGTTTTTCGAGTAATTTAAGTATAAATTTTAATAAATAGGCCAAAATTGTACATAATGATTCAAAAGAAATTTGGATTCGAGTTTTCATTATTTGTATTTTCTGAGAACATTTACTGTAGTATTGTATATTTTTATACCATCAGAAATAAGAGATTTCATCGAACATAAAGCACACCCGACCTTTTAAATTAAAAAACTAAAAAACACGCTTTTTGAAAATACGAACTATAAAGTTAAAAAATAAGAAGAAAATGTATTTTACTGTAAAAAAGCGTGGGGTGGTTTTTAAGATACTATTGACACCGCACCCCACGCTTTTTTTACAGTAAAATGCATTTTCTTCTTATTTTTTACTTTTTAGTTCGTATTTTCACAAAAGCGTGTTTTTTTTAAAAGTACATTATTTATTTTAAAATTTTTTTTTGTTGGATTTTTTTTCAAATTATTGCATTGTCATCGGCCCTTGACCCCTGTGCAAATTTTCAAGTAAATCAGATGTTTAAAAGTAGGTGAAAATGAAGTTAAAAGATTCCGTTACATACATACATACAGGTCAAGCTAATATAAGCGTGTTAAAAATATAAAACTTTATATTTGTTTCATTAACGATCTTAGGCCGCGAACTTATCAGCCGCCCCGCATATATTATTTTTTTCCTGATGATCCTAGTTAGGACTTTAACATAAAGTTATGAGATTATTGTTTTGTCATCGGCCCTTGAACCCTGTGCAAATTTTCAAGTTAATCATACTCCTAGAAGTAAGTGACAATGAAGTTAAAAGATTATGTTACATAAATACATACAGGTCAAGCTAATAAAAGCGTGTTAAAAAAGCAGATAATTTAACGTGATAATTTTCCATTGAAAACTAGGGTAATTTTTCAAAATGAGGTGAAAAAATTAAATATTTTAAACCGAAAAAATTACTGTGTGTTTGGTTCATAAAAAGGTAGGTTATCACCAAATTTTGTTAAAAAATATTTTTTAGCAAAAGATAAAAATAAAAAATCAAAAATTAAGTTATTGATAAGTATTTCAAAATTTTGAAGTTATTTGAAAAAAGTGTAAATACAAAAGTTGTAAACATATCTTTTTATTACGTACAACTTGGCCATTTAACTTTTTTTATAGAACTTGTAGTTTTTCCGGAAATCGACATAAATCGTTATTTACCCTTAAAAACTCACCCCCTCCCCCTTCTCGATCTCAGATCGCGCGTAAAAAATTTTCCTTTTACATATTCTCTACCTTTTTCAATGGGTTTCATCCTAGTATAATTTTTTTTTGGTCTCAAAAATTATCGACACTGGTCTATAACGTGATAACGTGAAAGGCGGTATACGGTATACGCGGTATACGCGCGGTACCTAGCTTGAAAAAATTTGCCCCCCCCCCCCCTGACCAACGACCTAAAAATCCCCGACCAAAATTCTCCTCCTCTCCTCCTGGCCAAGACTTTGCCCCCCCTGGCCAAGACTTTGCCCCCCCTGGCCAAGACTTTGCCCCCCCTGGCCAAGAACCTGGGTACGCCCATGACTGTATATAAAACCGTCGGCAAGTTAGAGGAGCTGCGATTAGAACATCTGCGTCACCCACAATACTCTCAAGATTTTGCCCCAACCGATTATCACTTTTTTCATAATTTGGATAACTTTTGCTTTTGCAAGGAAAAAAATTCAAATCTGATGAGGTAGTTAAAACCGCCTTCAAACTGTTCATAGACTCTCACTCCCATGATTTTTTTCGAAAGGGATCAATGATCTGCCTATAAAATGGCGGAAGTGTATCGATAACAACGGCGCATACAATTAAATAATGATTTCACTAAAAAACATGTTTCACTTTTTTGATACTGAACAGCAATTTCATATGTAAGGACCTAATATAAACTGTGTTGCCACTATTTACACATATAAGGCCACACACTTTTGCGTGAGTGGCCTGAATGAAATTGAATATATTCCAAAAAAACATTATTGTTATCAGGTATGTGTGTGTGAACAAATGGTAAATTTATCCTCATAAGTCTCAGCATCATGTCGTAGGTCGCGCATCACATCAAAATAAAAATAAAAGTAAGTGAAAATGGTGAAACAAAGAAATTAAGGCTCTAGTGACAAATATTAAAATACATAAGTATATTTTATTATAACAACTTTTAATGTCATGATAAATAAACACCATCAAATTGATTGAAGAATATTCTTAAAGCTTTGTGATAATTCGTTTGTTTTAATCATTGCAAAATATTAAGTATGTAGGCCGAATACCGAGGGCTGATAAAGATAAAAGTATATAAATACACTACACTTGACACATTTACTCAATAATGCGTAGCACACTTATCACGGTCACGTATTCAGTAGCGAGAAAAAATATTATTTTACATTCAATCTAGGTATATTAATAATATAAAACTGAAGAGTTTGTTTGTTTGTTTGAACGCGCTAATCTCAGGAACTTCTGGTTCGACTTGAAAAATTCATTTTGTGTAGTCCATTTACTTGGGGCAAAAAACTAATGTCCACGCGGAAGCCAAGTCGCAGGCGGCCACTAGTGTTACAGTTAGTGTTACAATTTTTACAATGTAATAAGAACGATCCATTTTATCAAAATTATATTGTAAAAACCATAAATAATAAGTTCATTTACAGCCACAAAATATTATCTTATTAACACAACAGCTCCTCTAGGTTTAGTTGTCATGCTTTCGTTACTCGACACTAAGCGGTTTCGAGGTTACGCACACTAAACAAAGTGCATGTGCACGCCTTACAACATTCATAGCCGAACGGACTCCGTGACATAGAACATCTATAGAGGGGTTTCGAGGGACTGTTTTCACCTGCCGTTTAGACCTAGAAAGCACAGTTGTCACTGCGGATCTTTATTCATCTGAACATAGGTTCAAGGTAACAAGCGACTGCGCATGTGCTATTGTGCGAGAAAAAGTGTTTTGGTTGACAATATTTTACTACTTCGCAGCTACTTGCAAAGTTCCGAGAGACAAAGATCCGTTGTGAGTACTATATAATCAATGGTGAGGCAGATGAGTTAACATAATGTCAAACTCACTTTCCGCTCCTTGTAGTAGAGCTCCTCGCTCTCCTTGTCGCACAGCAGCAGCACGACGGCGCCGAACAGGAAGATGGCGGCGCCCCATCCCACGCCGTACGCCCATCCGAACTCCCATACCGATCTGTTGCCTGTTCAATAAACGAATAAATGAATTAATTAATTAATTAATTATCTGTTTTAGCGGCGAGCTGACTATTTACGCTAAATGGCTGCAACCTTTTTTGCGTCCCACTGCTGGGAACGGGTCTCTCCCCCTTATTGGGGAGGCCTGGAGCTTACTCCACCACGCTGCTCCAATGCGGGTTGGTGGAGATGCGGGTTAGTGGCCAACCCGCTGTCGGATGTTTTCAAACCGCCCACAAGGCCTCCGACAAGGTTTGACGACTGTTATCTATCGACAACAACCGGGACCGACGGCTTAACGTGCCCTTTTAAGCACGGAAACGCGCATGAAATTTTTGCCACTAGCGGTCACTCATCTCACACCCGACCGCGCCCGTTTGGCTCAGCTGCATAGATCGCTTGCGTTCTACGCTAGCCGCCAGGCCATGCGCGCTTCGCTAAATAATGTCACAAAATTCATGTTTCTACTATGAATAGTTTTTTAGTTATTGTTTTCAGACGACACGGACCAATTCGTTACGGTCTGGTTTTCTGACATAGCACCCCGTTTATGGAAACGATTTTAAAGACGTTTCACGTCAAAAGTTTCAGAACCTAAAAAATATTTTATTCAATATTTGTAAGAAGCTGTTTCTTTAGATACATATAAATCAATAAGGTCCGTTAAAATAATTGGTTCGCCAGTTTGGAGCGTCTTCCATTGTGAAGCGTCCGCCATATTGAGTTTAAAATGTAAAAATTACGCCCGTGCATTACCCGTGCCGTGAACGTGCATTGTAGGCGTTTTGGAAGGTAGTTGAAAAGGACAAATCGTACTATTATTTTTATTTTCAGTTTCACGGTGCATTTTTGAAAGTTTTTGAAAGTGGAGCAAACTTTCTTTTGCCAACTTCACAACACGAGTGTAATTAACCACAGTGCCTCGTGAAAACATATTTTTTTCGCTTGCCTCCAAAACGCCATCCGACACGTTCTGGTAAAGTAGCCATTACTTTACTGGGATATCTATCTAACTGATTTGATTTTGAGTTTGATGACATCGCCCGGTTTTCAAAGATACTGGCAAACACTGCAAAATTATCATAATATAACAGAGACGCCAATGATAAGGAAGAAAAAGAAGAAGACCGGGCATTGTCATTCAAACCAAACGTAAATACGAAATTTCAGTTTAATCGGTTGAATATAACTGTTAAACTTTCATTATTTTAGTGTTTAAGATTAGTTTATATTTTAAGTATTAATGAAATGTGCAAAGTCTTACCCAAATTTAATTCCGCAGCGAAGCAGACCGGATATATAACTAATGCTATTAAGATGCACATAACTGGAAAGAAAAAAATAATTAAATCATCGACTATATAGGTACACAACACATATTCAAACAAACAAGATACCTTTTCACTTTTATCATTTAATTAAAGCGGAAGTATGTTAAACTAGCATTATAAGGCACGACAAGGACAGCAACATTTGAACTTTTCTATTAATACTAAACTGCAAACTTCTACAAGGGACCGTTCTGTAAACATAGTTTCAGAACTGTCTTTTTATGTGCACAAATTTAGATCAACAACTCAGAAATAGGATACAAAATTTATTTTAAACCAACTCAGTCGTTTATTGTTTCTTCCGGAAAACCGAGTCTATTTTATATTTAATTAATACTAGCCCCTTCCATCCCCTCACTGGATCCGCTTCTGGTCCGCAGTAACAGTAAAATAAAGAACGTGTACTCGTTTATTTGGCGGAAAGATATAAGATTCATGTTGTAGTCTTGTTTTGTTTTCTTGATCTTGGTGTATGTTTGAGATATATATTATTATGTCGGATAAAGTTGAAGGACATTTCGTCCGATATGAGTAACCAACCCATATCAAACTGCGCTGGTGTTAAATGACAGTGCGGAACCATGACTGTATTGAAGGTTGCTTCCAAACGTCCTTGTAAAGTGGCCATCACTTTGCTTGGGCATGTTATCGACTTCACTGACTTACAGACTTTATCTATTACTTCTTCGACCGGTTCCGATAAAAAAGTGATGCAATAATCATGCAAGACGCTGGCAATATGCACAGAGTTTGCGATGCCATTAGTGGGAAATAAAATTTGTATATTTTGCAACAAAAATATGTGAACAGAACCGTCTACAAACAAATTGTGGCCCATGTAGTCAGCTACATGTTGTAGAGCTTCTTAAGAACGCCGATAGATGGCATTGCAATGTGAAATTTGGTGTACCGTTTCTTTATAGATGGTGCCACTAAAATCATACCTAAAAAAGGCGTGGGGTTCATGTTTTTCTTGTTCTTTCTTTGTTTCTTCTCATGTGTTCATATTATTTCATTGTCATAAGTCCTTGATAAAGTATGTAGATTTAAATTAATCCGACGTTTCGAAGTCGGTCAAAATCAAGTTCAAAGTTTCCGTTACATACTAACATACGACCGAAGCTAATAAAAGCTTGTTAATAACGGCAGTACATACGTGCGAGCGCCATGGCGAGGACGGCGAACCGGTAGTAGCGGAACTTTGTGCGGTGGTCGGCGGCGCGCAGCCCCAGCCCCGTGAGCAGCGCGCCGCACACGTCCGCCGCCAGCGTCGCCACGCACAGCCCCGCCGCCGCCCTGACACAACACAAAAACTATTAAGTGTTCGCTCGGGTGGTTACACTTATTATGAGAATCTATCCCACGGAATACACGGAATACATTTATAAACTATCGAGCGACAAAGAGGCACAATCGGCCTCCGCGTTCGGCAGCGTTCGACATCTGTCTCTCTCCTACTTGAGTGAGCGATGCCTCACCTGTCCACGCAGCTGCTATACAATAATACATTTACATGTTTTCGTCAAGTATGCAACCATTCCATCAGTATTTTCTTATGACGTTGTCACATTCAACTATCGTCAGTAAACCGACTTTACAGACAACCGATATTTTTTTCGATATGTACAATATTTTGTTCGATATGTGTAAGTTAATCTCAGGACACGATTGTTGTGAACTGAAAGAACTGTGAACATATTTATTCTGCTTGACTCCAAAAATTCATCGGACATGTTCTAGTACAGTAGCTATCGCTTTCTGATGGGATATCTATAAAATTAATAGAATCAGGCATTACTTTGCGGAACTCCATTGTTATAAAGTTAGGTAAAAACTACTTTGCAACAATCCGCAACCAGAACGTATGATGGTGTATACCTTTTTCATGCAATAGCACCTCCCTCCCTCCCACATAGGACACATGCACATGCAACAACAAAAAGTATACACCAACATACGTACCACCACCAACACGTGTTTCGCCCCAAAACAGAGCATCATCAGGGTTATTGACTCTACGACGGTCACCCGCAAAGTGAGGCAATGGCCGATCCAGCCCCCTTATATACGTTTTCAACTCCCCTCCATCGGACTCGGTGAAGTGACGTTTGTGATACGTCAAAATGTATTATGTCAAATGTCAAGTTGATGTCACTCGAAACATTAAAAAGAATCGAGTGAAATCAACTGACCTATTGGTTGGTAAAAATATGCAATAGAGGAGAGTTGGAAACATCGATTTGTTCATTCAGCAGTGTAATACAATCGTTGTTATTGTGTTTAATGATTTCCAACTGCTCAAGCACGCTGAGTCTAAGGCCCTTCTCGCAAGTGTGTAAGATGTTGTACGTGTGGTTATTCGGTATAACATGCCCCGTTTCTATTAGATGTTTAGCAAAATTTGACCTATCGCTGTGGCCATGTCTGTACGCAGCAATATGTTCACGATATCTACGATCGAATGTCCTACCAGTTTGACCCACGTATACTCCGTTGCAATCAGAACAAGCAATTTTGTAGACACCGGACTGTTTGTGTCTCTCTCTTCGCTCTTTTGCATTACAAATAGATCTAATGTTATTGCTTGTTCTGAATGCAACGTGGATGTTATTACGACGTAAGGTTTTAGCTATACGTTCTGTTAGTGGACCGAGGTAGGTCAAACTGGATGTATATTTAATGGGATTTTTATCCCTTGGTACCGCGTACAGTTGACCAAGCGCAGTCAAATCCCGCTTTTTCCGTACGAGCCTGTCCACCATCTTACAGTCATATCCGTTGGCAACAGCAATATGGTAGATATTGTTTAATTCTATGTTATAGTTCTCGTGTGACAACGGTATGGTCAATAATCTATTTATGTATGAATGGAAAGCTGCTAGTTTATGTTGCCAGGGGTGACAGGAAGATGATGGAATGACTGTGTCAGTATGTGTTGGTTTGCGGAAAATTCCAAAGGATATCTGAATAACTTGACTGACTGACGACTAGTTTGACTTTGACTATTATTATATCGCCCAGTTACAGGTAAAGTATAGCGGCCCGGCTACGGTAACGAAACAGTCAAACAATCGAGACGCCATTCGTAAACAAGAAGTATCATTATTCATTAGTGATCAATTAGGGCTCTATGGCCAAGTAAAATCGGGAACCCCGGCTCTAAAAGCACAACTCCCTCTATAGCTCACTGATTAACTTGAACATATACATATGTGTAAAAAGACTACATACCTTGTAATGAAGAAAATTCAAGAGAATTTATAAGACCATATTCAATCCAAGTCAATCCAGACTACATTCAAACTCAACAGGATCTTCTTTGCTTGCTGATTTTCCCAGGTCAATTTTCTTTGCTGAGGTTTCGAGAGAGACTACACTATGGCCTTTCACTATATTTAAGTTATACATAATAATATACTTCACAATGACCCACAACTGCAAGAAGTCTGTCACTCACTTAATATAGGAAGCCGGTCTGGCCGCATAGCAGCCGGGCTGTGCGGTAATGTCGAAGGGCAGCGGCGTTGGCGCCTCGGGGTCGATACAGTGCATGAACAGCCCCTGACGCCACCCTGCCGCCATCAGCCAGTCGGCCGACGCAAGCCCCAGCACCATCAGTATCACCACCAGCAAGCCGCATATCAGCGCAATCACCTGGAAACCAACAACCAGATTGAATTAGAAAATCGAGGCAGAAATTTGATAGATGAATTTTAATTTCTGTTCTTGGTCTGGATGTTCGTGTTCCTGTCTTTGTGTGTGTCCATTGTACCCACGACACAGGAAATCATAGTGAGTTTGAAGCGTAATTTTTTTAACAGTTATCGTCGAAAAATATACTTTTCTTTTAATTGTTACCACAAACGTACTCCAGGCACTGTTTAGAATCTAAACAGACTTTAAACTTTAGGACTCAAACTACAAAATCACGATTTTTGTAAGAAGAAAGATGCATGTATTTTTACAGACTTCCAAAAGAAGGAGGTACTGTATTCGGATGTAGTATGTAGTTTTTTATATTAGTTATATATGTTCATCGATTACTCCGTCGTTTGTGGACAGATATTCAAAAAAATTTTTTTTTCGTAAGCTTATACTCTCGAGGTGGTCCCATTGTTAATAAGTCAAGATAATAATATATGATGGACGGATCCCAGGGAAGTCGAGGGGATCTCTGAAATTTTACAGGCACTCATATTGATTTTCTTATACTTTCTGAATCAAAAGAGGTATTTATGCATAGTAATTATCATTTCATGTGGGTGCGCTGACGATAGAAGGTATAGCGACGGTTAGGGATTGAGAGCAATTTTTTTCAAAAAAAGCTTTTGTCTTCGAAAACTTAAACTCCCGAGGTGGTCCCACTGTTTCCAAGTCAGAATCTAATGATGGGATCCCAGAGAAAAATTGAGTGGAACTCGCAAAATTTAAATTAATATTAATTTATATGAAAATTACTACATAAAACACATATATGTGTAGTTATATTTGTAACAGTCGTGACAGTTAGGAGTTGAGAGGAAATTCTTTCAATAAATTGCGTTGAGAGGAAATTCTTTCAATAAATTCAGGACTCCAAGATAGAAGTCATTACCATTAGGAAGAAAAAGTATTACACACATATGTATGCCAAGTACAGAACAATTTAATAGACAGAATAAGGTAATTATGCTCGTTGTTGTCTCGTCCTCGATGATGATAGTTTACTAGTGTAGTCCCGGTTTTGTAGTCTCTGGCGCCACACGATTTTAAAACGTAAACACAATTTCTGAACGCAGCCGCTATCCTAGCACATCCTTTATCTATGCATCCTGTCAACTCATTCGGTGTTTCGTGTTTAATGGCGTCACGTACCGGCCGCAAATAAATTATCAAAAATTAGTGATATTACAGTAGATAAACAGCAAAATGGAAAGGAAAAGGAAACAAGAGGATAGACATTATCTCCTGAAAAAGTTACGGCGTTTGGAGAAGAAAATTATAAGTCTGCCGGAGTCTGACGACGAAGGTGAGGTGATCTATGAACGTAACAATTACCTTGTTATTTCGCATTTCACATCATTTTACGCAACCATCGAGGTGTTCTGCGGGAACACACACGGTTGGCAATGTAACCAAGGGGCATTCTGTGGGAATGCACGTGGTTTTTACGTATGACGCAATAACACTAGGTAGGTACTTAGTACCTACTGAACAATGGATACGTTTTTTTTTCACATTCACGTGTTTTCAACATCCTTTCGTCATTTCAATGCAACCATGGGGGTGTTCTGCGGGAACACACGAGGTTAGCAGTATCACACAGGCACAATCCCGTAAATTATAGGGATTCAAACATGGATGACACAAAAGAATTTTTCTTCTTATATACCTATACCTACCTATCCTTTTGCAGTCAAAGAGGTCGAGGAAGGGGAAATTGAAAGCGAGAAGGAAAATGAATCTCCTGAGGTCGAATTCCTCGAGGATATACTCGATGAGGAAGAGAACTCTAAGGAAAATGATTTAGAGGAAGAAGTCTTAAACATATTGGGCGCTGCCCCAGCTCCAACCCCCAAGAAGGAGACCCTACACAAACAAATAGCAGAGAGATGGTGTGAGATCCTTAATAAAGGAATGAAGAAAGAGGAAAAGGAATCTATTACTAAAGATAACCCACCGTTTGAAAACATCCCAAAAATGACTGCCCCAAAATTAAACAAGGAAGTTGCCGCTGCTTTGCAAGAAAATGCAAAGAGAAGAGACCAAGTAATTGAGAATAGACAAAAACAAATGTCTACAGCTTTGGCATGCATAGGTCAAGCACTACAGATGGGCATCGGAGATTACCAAAATCAAAAGTTGGCTATCATCAAGAAGATGAATGAATCAGGGAGATTACTGTGTGATTCAATGTTCCTTGAAACAAAGGGTCGCAGAAGTCTAGTGCTCTCAACAATAAATAAGGACTTAAAAGAGTCACTATTAGAGACTGAAAGTGCTGAGTATTTGTTTGGTGAGAACCTGACTGAGAAGATTAAAACTGCTAAGGCAGTACAGAAATCTGGAAAGGAACTAAAAGTGTTTGTTGATGACAAGAAGAAGACCTTTGTGAAGCGCTCTGAAGTCATCAACAAGAACGACAACAACCGAGCTTTAAACTGGCGGGGCCCTCCTCGGATGGGACAATCTCAAAGGTTCCAGAGGTTAGGGGGGCCATCCCTCAATCGCCAACCACCAGCCAACAAGAAGAACGAAGACAAACCAGCGGTGAGGAGAGGGAAGAAATAAGTGCCCAGGTAGGCAGAATTAAGTTTTTTCTTGAAAGCTGGAAACAAATTACCAGCGATCCCCTAATACTGGATTGGGTCCAGGGATATAAAATACCATTTATACAAAAACCACACCAAAAATCCATTCCACCTAACAATAAGTTTTCTCTGTCAGAACAACTACAAATTAGGTTAGAAATTAACACCCTGCTCAGCATAAATGCTATTGAAACCTGTGTGACAAGCAGCAATCAGTTTTGCTCTCCTATTTTTCTTATAAAGAAACCAGGGGGTAGTTTTCGCTTTATTTTAAATTTAAAGAAACTTAACACTTTTGTCAAATCAGAACATTTTAAGTTAGAGGATTACCGCACAGCATGTAAACTAATTCAAAATAATGACTATTTTGTTACAATTGATCTCAAGGATGCATACTATATGATTTATATACACGAAGAGTCAAAAAAGTACTTAAGGTTCCTTTTTGAAGGACAAATGTACCAATTTAATGTTCTTCCATTTGGACTCTGTACTGCTCCATTCATTTTCACAAAGATAATGAAACCTGTGACTGCACACTTGAGAGAAAGTGGTTGTATCTGTATTCTGTATATAGATGATTTTCTGGTAATTGGTAAAAATAACACTGCCTGTATTTACAACATGAACTTAACATTAAACCTATTGTCAAAATTAGGGTTCATTGTAAACAAGGATAAATCTGTTTTAATTCCTAAACAAAGATGCAAGTTTTTAGGTTTTATTTTTAATTCAATAGAAATGTTAATAAGCATACCAGATGACAAGAGACAAAATTGCCTAAAATTAATTAATGAATTAATCACAAAAGATCTTATCTCAATAAGATTTTTAGCTCAAGTTGTAGGTAAACTTGTTTCTGTCTGCCCTGCCATTAAGTATGGTATCTTATACACAAAAGAACTGGAACGAATTAAATTTCTTAGCCTTAAGAAACACAATGATAATTATGAAGCAAAAATTACATTAAACAAACAGTGCAAAGATGACTTAAAATGGTGGTCCAATCATATTCTTAAGGCCAGTAATATTATAAGAAAAAATAACTATAAATTGGAGATATTTAGTGATGCATCTACAACAGGCTGGGGTGCATCATGTGGTACAAACCAAACAGGGGGGGCTTGGACAAAAGAGGAGTCAAACCTCCATATAAATTCCTTAGAATTAAAAGCTGCCCTTTTTGGACTTAAATCATTTGCCTCAAAACTAAATAATTGTGAAATACTCCTTAGGATTGACAATGTTACAGCCATTTCCTACATTAACAGATTAGGTGGTATTCAATACCCACACTTGCACAATCTTGCAAAGCAAATATGGCAATGGTGTGAAACCAAAAATTTATATATATTTGCTACCTATATAAATACCAAACTAAATGTTATTGCAGATTTTGAGTCACGTAAGCAATTAGGAAATACAGAATGGGAAATAAATGATATCTACTTTCAGAAAGTAATCTCAGTCTTAGGAAAACCCTCAATTGATCTTTTTGCAAGTAGAACTAATACAAAATGTGTCAAATTTGTATCATGGCATCCAGACCCTGAAGCGTTTGCTGTAGATGCATTCACACTCTCATGGTCACATTTAAATTTCTATGCTTTCCCTCCATTCTCCATGGTCCTTAAGACTTTGGAAAAAATTGTTACAGACAAAGCAAGGGGTATAGTAATAGTACCCCACTGGAGTACCCAACCTTGGTTCCCCGTGTTCAAAAGGTTGTTAGTCAGTGAACTTATAATACTTGAACCAGCTAAAGATTTACTTACTTTACAAAATTCCAGGGATCCACACCCTCTGTACAAGAGTCTGAGATTGATGGCAGGAATACTATCAGGCAGGCCTTCTTACAGTCTGGGATAAATGAAGATGCAGCAGAGATCATGTTAGCCTCATTGTCACCTAATACTCTAAAGCAATATCAGCCATGCATCGTTGCATGGATCAAATATGCCCATGATTCAGGTATACCACCTAATAAACCTAGTATCTCTGATATAATCATTTATCTTACAAAGAAGTTTCATGAGGGCCTATCTTATGGTAGTCTGAACTCAATCAGATCTGCATTATCGTTGATTTTAGGTACTCATCTAGGTACAGATGAAAAAATTAAAAGATTATTTAAAGGTTTTTTCAAATTAAGGCCGAGTGCCCCAAAATACAATCATACATGGGATGTATCAATAGTGCTTAATTATATAGGAAAAAACTATACAGATAATAATAATTTAGAAATTATCACTAAAAAGACTGCAACACTGTTAATTCTAGCAACAGGCCAAAGAGTCCAAACAATTACCTTGATTAATATAAATAATATAGACATAAAAGATGATTGTATAACAATTAAGATTGATAAGCTCATTAAAACTTCAGCTCCTAATAGAAGTCAACCCTTTCTTACTTTGCCATTTTTTAAAGATAAAGCTGAGATATGTCCGGCTAAAGCTCTATGCAACTATCTAGACATCACAAAGCAGTTAAGAAGTACAAATAATTTATTTATATCATTTAGAAAACCATATAAAGAAGTTACCACCAGCACAATCAGCCGTTGGATTAAAAAATGTCTAACAGAATGTGGCGTTGACACTTCCACATTTTCCACTCACAGCACTCGTCATGCTACAACATCTGCTGCATTTAACAGAGGTGTGAGCATAGATGAGATAAGAAGAACGGCTGGCTGGTCTGGAGAATCTATAGTTTTTGGTAAATTTTACAATAGACCAATTGTAGACAATTAATGTTTTTGCAGAAACTGTTTTTAGAAATCAGTGAGGGTAACAATATATAGTATTATAATATAACTTGTGATTAATTACTGTGGTAAACAATGTTAATAAGACTGATTGTGATTATTAATGTGATGTTTAATGCTAATTATAACTGATTATTAAGTAAAAATTACAAATGAAAGTCTGAATAAATATTAATATTTTATTTTTTCTCTAATTGTTTAATTTTACAACTTTTCTTTGAACATCTACACTAGTAAACTATCATCATCGAGGACGAGACAACAACGAGCATAATTAATAGTCAAACGAACTTACCTGTACGTGAAGTTCGACTGTAATTATGTGAAGTTGTTGTCTCGTCCGAAGATGATGAGACCCACCCAACCCATGATTTGTTGTAATTACTTTAGTAATTACAGAACCCTAGTTGTAAAATTAAATACAGGAGGGTATATACTTTAAACTTGAATGAGTTGACAGGATGCATAGATAAAGGATGTGCTAGGATAGCGGCTGCGTTCAGAAATTGTGTTTACGTTTTAAAATCGTGTGGCGCCAGAGACTACAAAACCGGGACTACACTAGTAAACTATCATCATCTTCGGACGAGACAACAACTTCACATAATTACAGTCGAACTTCACGTACAGGTAAGTTCGTTTGACTATTAATTAGTGGCACTTATGACCCCAGTTCTACGCTAATCTTGCTTTGTGGTAGACGGGGAAATATGAAACAAAAATTGTTGCTTACATATATCCAAAAATTACAAGATTTAAACGTTAATAAAATAATAATGTGTACAATTCCTTATGTTAAGGATGACTTCAATGAAAATAAATTGCGTCAACAATTAAATATACTTTTGTATAATTCAATTGGCAACAGTAACAATGTGTTAACAACTGGATCTGATTGTAATGATCCAAATAGGTTTAGGCTTTTTGACATTAATAATATATTTAAAAATAATTTTAATATTACGAAGGATAGAATTATTCTATCCAATTATATATACAAACAGATAGCATATTTGCTATCTTATTACTTGACAGATAAAGTATGTCATACTTTATCTTCAAAGACAACTGCTTTTATTGAGCAGACCGATGTTATATTTAGTAGTAATACTTGTTGTAGTACTACATCGACTTGTTTGGATGTTGCCCCAAACACTTTAAATTAAGTTATCAGACAACAGAGGCTCACGTCTCTAGCAATAAAAATATGAACATGATTATTGAGAGCCAGTTGTCGAGTAGTTTTTTAAGGAACAATAAATGTTTAAACTTGGTGCATCAAAATATACAAGGCCTATTAAATAAAGAGCTAGAATTAGACTTGTTTTTGAAGCACTACAATATAGACGTCATTTGCATTACTGAACATTGGCTGAAAGATTGCCAAATTGTGTTTAACTTTGATAAGCACCAAGTCGCCAGTTCGTTCAGTAGAACGACAGCTATTCGTGGTGGCTCGTTAATTATTTTAAAAAAAGGCCTAAAATTTAAGGACCGTAAAGATATAGTGAGCCTTTCTATTGAACGGACTGTGGAAATAGCCTGTGTGGAGCTACCTTATTGTTTAATTGTTTGTATTTATAAACCTCCAAATGCATTGTTTGATAAATTCGAGTCAGTTCTTGATGAATTATTTCTTAAATTATGTAGCAAGAAGAAGAAGGACATTATTATTTGTGGTGACTTTAATATTAATATCTTGGAGGAATCTTCAGTCAGTAAAAAGTTTTTATCGAGTATGAAATGTTGTAATCTTAGTAACCTGTTTTCGGAACCCACTAGAATCACTGATTCCACAGCGACTTGCATTGACAATATCTTTACAGATGGCACACCAGTTCATTCAATGATAATTAATAATCTAAGTTCGGATCACTGTGGTCAACTCGCATGTTTTAAACATGATATTGATAAACGGGTTGATAAGAGTAAAGTGGTCGTTCCGGTGAGTAATAAACGAATGGAGAGATTTAGAAATAAGCTTGTAAATGGATTGTCTGTTCCGTTGCATGGTAATGTAAATAAACAGTATGAGATACTTTCTGATCAAATCAATAAAGCATATAATTTTGTATTTACCCCAAAGGCAATCTCTCCGAAAACATGCAAATCATTCAATGATTGGGCAACATTGGGACTACACCGAAGTAGGCAAAAATTATATGACCTTTATTATGAGAGGTCCTATAATCATAGTGAATCCTTTTGTGACCATGTTAAAAATTATTCAAAAGTTTTTAAGAAAGTGTGTATCGCGGCCAAGTCCATACATATCAGAAATCAGATAAAATTTAGTAACAATAAAATAAAGACGACTTGGAAAATCATTAATGCCGAAACTGGAAGAGGTAAGGACCGCAACCTTGATTTTAAACTAATTGCGGGTAATAATACTCTGGTTGAACAAGATGAGAATGTGGCTAATTTATTTGAGAAATTTTTTAGTGACATTCCAGTTTCGACAACTAAATCTCTTAACTCTTCCCCCAACGTTGCTGAATCGTTGCTGAAAGAAAATGTGAGCGAATGCAAATGTCATTTTAAATTTAGACCCATAGACGCCAAACACATTGTAAAAATATTTAGGACATTAGATGTTAAGAACACTACCGATCTTTGGGGTATTTCTGTAAAGATCCTTAATTCAATAATAGATTTAATTGCACCAAACTTAGCCCTAATATTTAATAATTGTATAAAAAGTGGTGAATTTCCTGACCTAATGAAACATAGTAAAGTGATTCCTTTATACAAATCGGGCAGTACTACTGACCCTATGAATTATAGACCTATTTCTGTTCTCCCCACGTGCAGTAAAATATTCGAGAAAATTCTTCTCAACCAGTTATTGTCCTATTTTACAAATAACAAACTTTTACATAAAAATCAATTTGGTTTCACTAAAGGTCGTTCTACAACCGATGCAGGTGTTGAGCTTTTTTCAGTTATTATAGAAGCTTGGGAGAGATCGCAGGATGCCTTAGGTGTGTTTTGCGACCTATCTAAAGCTTTTGACTGCGTTCAGCACGAAACCCTTCTAAGGAAACTCAACCACTATGGCATTAAAGGTACCGCGCTTAAACTCCTGTCATCCTATTTGAGGGATAGGACTCAGAGAGTTGAGGTGAATGGTAAAAGGTCGTCTGGGTCACCTGTAGAGATGGGGGTCCCACAGGGTTCAATTTTAGGACCATTTCTGTTTTTATTATATATAAATGATCTTCCATTCATGGTAGAAAACAGTCATGAGATTGTATTGTTCGCAGATGATACTTCTCTTTTATTTAAAATTAATAGACGAATATCAAATCTTGACGACGTGAACAATGCTCTCTCTAAGGTTGTCCAGTGGTTTAATGTAAACAATTTACTATTAAATAATAAAAAAACTAATTGTATAAGATTTTCACCCCCAAATGTAAAGAAAGAAAATGTAAATCCTCAATTAAATGGTGAGGATCTTGCCATTGTCGAAGAAGCTTCATTTCTTGGAATCACAATAGACTCCAAATTACAGTGGGGACCCCACATCTCTCAGTTAGCGAATAGACTTAGTTCTGCAGTTTTTGCAATAAAGAAAATTCGTTCCCTCACAGACATTGCAACAGCCAGATTAGTTTATTTCAGTTATTTCCATAGTTTAATGTCATATGGCATTTTACTGTGGGGTAATGCGGCTGATATTGATTCAATCTTTATTTTGCAGAAAAGGGCTATTCGCGCAATTTATAACATAGGTGCTAGAGAATCTCTCAGAGAAAAATTCAAAGAGATAGATATTCTAACATTTGCTTCGCAATATATTTACGAAAACATCATATATGTACGTAAAAACAAAGAAAAATTCACTACTATATTGGACTTGCAAAGTCCTAATTGTGTTTCAACTAGGAACGGCCACAAGCTGGCATTTCCGAAATGCCGGCTTCATAAAAAAAGTAATTCTTTTATTGGGATGTCCATCAGGATATATAATAAAATCCCAATAAAGATTCAATCCCTGCCTTTAAAACCTTTTAAGAAGGCAGTCAAACAAGTCCTGTGCCGTAAGGCTTATTATAACACTAAGGACTATCTTAATGATAAAGGAGCGTGGGAATGAATCTCGCTCACACAAGGCTATTTCTTCATAGATTGTATTAGTTTTAGTAATTACTCGCATCTGTGAGCAGGTGGAAGTGGGTTGATGGTGTCTCACACGATCAGCTGTCACGTGTGACCATTATCGACCCATAGCCATTCTGTTATCTCAAATATATTATTATGTACTGTTTTTTTTAAAAGAGTGCTGGGAGTTTTTTTCCGCCGCCTTTTTTCTCTCAGCTCAACACCTAGCCCAAACGGGCACTTAAAGGCGATGACCGGGAAAAAATGACATTCATTAAGCGAATATTTTGTATTCCTATTATGAAATAAATATTTTTTCTTTCTTTTTTCTTTCTTTCTTTCATTTTATTTTCTACCGTTTGAAGTCATTTTTTATTTTTTTTATTAAAAACTTATTAATAATAGTCATAATGTGGTTCTCAAAGAATTATATTAATATGCAACAATCAGTGCCGGATTATGAATATTTCATGCCCGGTCTGCTTATCCATAATTATGTGAATCGGATTCTATGTATTTAATACGAGACAATAATCATTATATATAATAAAACTAAGTTGATAAAATGTGCGTGCCGATAAAACTTAAAAAGGAGTCCCGGTACGATAAAGGGACTTATATAGTGTGATAGCCCTTTATCCCCCCTCGAACAAGAAAGTTTCCCGTTTTAACCTAAAGGGCGTGTTTTTAAAGATATAAGGGCTTTTCCAACCCTTCAACTTGGAAATTAAGTGCAGTGGCGCCATCTGTTGTCGATTATTTGAACTTCATTCAGAACAACGATTATTTGGGTTGCATTTCAAAAGGCGCTGCGAGCAATTGTAGCATTGTCGAGAACATTCTAGAAGGTGAGATGAGAAAGAAAATATACTTAAACTTTCTCGAATATCCTGGAGCCTAGCTCTCTGAATATATTGTCCGGTGTCGTCCGCCAGAGTTAGTTCGATTTGAACAGCGAAACAAGCGAATTTGAAACGAAAAAGAAAGAAGTTATCTGTGAGCCTTTATTTTGAAGCATCACGTGTGAGTATTTTTAATAGAGTGTTTAATTAATTCTCGATTTTGAAGCGAAGAAGAAAAAAGTTGTCTGTGAGCCTTTATTGTTGTGAAATATCAAATGTGAGTAGAGTATATTTTTTAATGGTGTGTTTAATTAATTCTAATGTTTTGTTTTTCTTTTCTTTTAATTGTAATTTCCTTAACCTTCAAGCAGTCGCGCGACGTTGAATCGATGCCTTTTATATACTTTGGGCCGTAAACAAAATATCGCGCGACCGCTTGAAGTTTAAATAATATTTTTCTTTGTCTCAACGTATCCCATGTTTACGTAACAATATATTTGTCTATAAAATGTTTATTTATTTATATTTTACAGAATAGGTACAATGCCTAGACGTAAAAATATTTTTTTTTTACTTTTTACGTCATAGTTTATTTTTTTATTTCAACTGCCACGTAATCTCATATTAACTCCCGAGCGAAGCTGGGTATCATAGCTAGTATATTATAACATTATTTTATAAAAATACAAATACCTATATTACCAAAACGAAAATTTATAATAGGAAATGAACGAATGAATAGAAAATTCAACTCTGGAGATTTCGTAGATTCAACTAAATTAGGTACTGCTGTTGTACAGAAAAATAATCTTATTTTTCTACTATAAAACATCTTACTGAACAATGCATCGATTGCTACAACTGTTTTATACATCAAAACCCAAGCGAATTTATTCATACAGCAGGCATGTGGAAGTAGGTACGTCGTTTAAAGGGAAAACTCAGTAACATCTATTGTTACCGTGTGACAATAAAAAAATTGTACGGGTGCAACAAAGAACGCCGTCAACAAAGCACGTTCTACGTCGGCTATACAAACTATGCATACATGTACCTATCTGCTTACATGCTTTGTAATCCATCAACCGCCACACACATATCGCAAAACCAAAAACATAGCAAAGAAAAATTCTAAAATAATACACAATTTTATTAAACTGCTGTTTTTTTCTTCTGAGTAACTAATATTGACAAACTAAAGTTAAAATTTTTCAAAAATAAGATAGAAACATAAGTGAATAAGTCTAATAAATAATATTTAGTAGGTACATAGGTATGTATTATTTTGGACATGACTCGTCCTCGGCTGCCATCGTCGAAGCGACAGTGCGCATCACCAGGGATGCGTGGGGCTCGGTAACCTCCTTCTGCGACACCGTCATGTGCGCAAAGGAGGAAGCCGAGCGAGCTCGAGCGTGCAGGTCCCGCTCGGCGAAGGAGCCGCCGGGGCGGACGTAGATAACGTCCTCCGGCGTTAGTCCCTGTAGCTTCGGGATTAAGAATAGAACTACTGTATCCCCTGCCTGATCGTAGGAGGCGACTAAAAGGGGGCTTTCGGGGTTGCGGACGGTGAGAGTGGGAGCTCGACCCATCCAGGCAGCAGCCCCGGGAAGGACGGCGCTGTGTAAGTGGCCGCATGCTGCTGTGAGCGTTTGAGGGTGCAGGAGCGCATCTGCGTCCACACAAGATCCCGGAGTCCTCCCCCAGGCACAGAGACAGTCCACCGAGGGAGTTTTAGTGCGGTTCAAATACCAAATAACCCCGTATCCCAAGGTGCGGGGTACCTTTTGAAAGTTCGGGAGAGCAGATGTGCTCTCCTGCACCTTCCGATGCTTACGGCGGCATGCGGCCACGCACACACGGCCACCCTTCTCGGGGCCGGGCCCGCAACCCCTTTTAGTCGCCTCTTACGATGAGGCAGGGAATACCGTAGCTCTATACTTAATCCCGAAGCTACAGGGACTCTGAACTACCTCACACAGCAAAATAAAGTAAAGGCTTGGTAGCTTTAAATTCACTGTAAAATAGGGTCTTGGACACTGTGCACAAAAAAATTCAATATCCTTACCTTAAAAAGGTTGCACTAAATCACGCTTGGAAAGCAATATAATTGTTAATTCTTTTTATACATGATTTTTATAACCGCTTAAATCAATAATAATGAAGTCAATTGACTATATATGATAAGTGACGTCACTAATCATTTTCTCATACAAAATGTATGGGGATGTCACGTTTTGACAGCTCATTAAAAGTATCTCAATTGACTTGGTAGTCCAAGACCGGATTTATGTATCCAACAAGAATAGTCGAATTCAAACAATCGTCTTTATTGTGTTTTAAGAATCTACTTGTAATAATGTCGTAAACTTATACATAGCTTCATAAATTCTTAAAAATTATCAGTCAAGTCAAGGCTAACATTACAACACGATACATTGTTGCAACTCAGTTACCTAAACAGCAATATATGTACATGACGCATCTACGAGTACCAAACGCGTGAATCATGGACAAACATTTGATCAGGGGTTGTCTACGCACGGCCGAAAGGCTGAAGGCGTAGATCCCTACGACAGTGAAAGAAAAACGTGAAAGTGAGAGGTATGGGTGTCTCGAGGGGCGGCGGGGAACGCCGCATCGATCGCTCGGCGCCCCCGGGCCGCGGGTCTACCATCAGCTGTTAGGGCTGCTATACAATAGTCGAATACCAAATAGCGACCGGTAAATATCAATATGAAGTGTATAAATGAATAATCGACATCGATCTACGATGAAGTCATAATAATATAGCCAATGTACCTACGCGAAATAAATTGACAACATGCTCATCGGATACATCGGATTCATCAGTATGAAAACTTGGGACTTCTCAAAACCACAACCGGCATCTTGCAGATAAACTCTCAAGAGCCATTCAAAAAAAAAATTGCGTAGCTATTTTGAGTATTTTGGTGAATTGATAAAGTCCCCACTAAAACCAAACACGAAATTAGGAGAAAAGTCAGAATAATGTACCTATTCTTTTCCTGGGCAACACATAATTATAAAATTTTAACTTATTGATATCAAAATGAGATCACAGACATCAAAGTGAAAACAGAGAAGATGAGCAAGTCTAAACGTTAATAGATAAATGGTCAATTAGAATGTAACGACCCTAACATGTTGCAACGTGATCTCCCAATCAAATGTAAGCCTTCATATGAAAACAAATGAAATAAATTTAGCACAGCTAACTTAACGAAATCTAATAAACAAAGCCGATTCGATTATGCTGAGCTCTACATGTAGCAACCCTTAGAGGCCCAGTCGTTTCGTCTCGGCACTTTTGGACTCCCACGGCTTTTAAGACACGACACCCCGGCTTAAACACCGATCGCCCCACCCACGCTACGAATTTTGTACCAAACTTTATTATTTTTTACATGTCAACACGACCCTTCAAATTTTCTTTCAACGATCTCGTGTTTTCGATAGCTCCTTTACAAAAGGATAATAAACTGCGTGGAATTATTTCAGCTATAATGTTCACTTTTTCAATTGAATAAATATTCTTTTAATAAAGGTCAACCACAGATCTATGAGGTCTAACATGTGCTCCGGCTATAATTAATATATCATGTAAGTCTTTTTAAAATGTCCCAACGTCGTATAATTTTTTATTTGTTGTAAGTAAATAATTTTAGACTCTACTATCTTAAATATCATCCAGTCAAAAATCTGTGGTAATTCAGTGGTAGTCAGTGGTAAAATATGTAATGGTAACAGAATCATATTTATTTTCAGAGATTACACTAATGACTTTCAAAGATTCATAGGATTTTTGCAAATACAAAAAGCATATCAAATCGACCAGGACACTAATAAAATGCATATTGAAATAATAATGAAATTGATTTAAATGCAATATAACCCAAGCATGGTATTCAAGTAATTTAAATAACAAATGAGTATCGCCATAAATGGATACACTCGTTTTCAAATAAGGTAGCTTCGAACAGGAAGTAGACACATCAATAGAACTCCATTCATAAAACTACAAAGCCAAACAGTTCACAGAGCTATAAGTACTTGTATATAGAGGCTTAGGTTGAGGCATCTGTAAATGTGACCTCTTGCTGGGTCAATCGTTGACACATTAATAATAATACACTTAGATCACGGCCGAGGTGATAAAGAAGTTACGACAGAATTATACTAAAACGTGCTAATTTGTAAAGAATATGTGAATATGACACATACCTCATATTTTATTTCGACTAGACCGTTGTTGTGATCATTGTTGTTTTTGGGAGCATCCGATGAGATATAGAACAAGATCCAAATATCGATGTATGAAACAGAAATCATTCACCAATAAATGAGCGATGCATCTTTTAAATAATTTTCAAGGAAGAATATTTAAAATAACTGCACACGACGTGTAAAATATTCAATAAAAAACGAGTTAAAAGCAAGCTAGTATAAATTCACATTTATCTTTGAGGACACTTCGTTATACTTTTTTAAATAATAAACCTCTCACTGAGGACTGATATGAATTGTAAAAATAAAATTTCGACTTTTCCAAGAGCTTACTTAATATAACGAGTTTTGAATATAAAAGAAGCGACAACTTGTCTCAAATCCAATAACCCTCCGAAATACGATTCAAATAATTCACAAGGAAGAGAATAAAAGTGCTTAATATCCACTTCAGTTGACTGCTCATAGAAATGGAGTTAAATCCAAATATTTAAAGTGGGAGTTGATGACTTCGTCGGATAACGTTTAATTTATTCGGAAGAATTTGCAAAACAGTTAAAGCCATTGTTCAGAAAGTTACTAACGTAAACTATAGTCTACCTACCCTTCCGGATAGTTAAACTTTGTTAAATTTGATAGGTACCTAGTTAAAAAATTGTTAAAATCGCTTAAGTCTTTTCAGAGCTTACTCGAATAAACAAATAAATAAAATATTGATCTTTATTTTATTAGTATAGATTGTTATGTTGCGCCGAAAGCTTCATTTGACCTGTACGAGTAATTATACCGTTTACCAAGCAGTTTACTATACAGTCCCCACTCCCCATAGTTAGCAAAAAACTACTACATATTTCACTACATTTGCACAAATACTATTTATTTGCAACATATATTTTACAGAATGACTTGATGACTATTTAGTGTTATATGTATGTTTGAAAAATTAAGAAAAGGTTTCGCTCACGTAGAGAATGACGTATGTACCTTTCATTCTGCATGGGCATCTGCCATCAACTCATTACCATTAGCATGCCAATTAACAATATAATTTTTTACCTTTTAAAATTATTTCAAAATGTCAACTCCGTATTTTTTTATTTCTTACTCCTTTAAGTAGAAAATAAGAGTTCATATTAATGGCGCGAGCCAATTTTTGACCCAGTCCAAAAAATCGGAGTCCAAAAAAGTCCAAATGAGACTATATCTCATTTTGAAGAGCTCTAGCCGAAGATGTGCAGAAAAATAAATATTTTTTAATACAGTTGCTCAAAAAGTGACGTATTGCAGGGACGTTTAGCGTGCGGGAAGTGGGCTATTACACACTCGTGCGTTTTCTTTACCTTTTCCGAACTCGTGCGTTCTCTTTCCCAACTGTCAAAATAATGTCTATTAAAAAGAAAAAAACCAACCACGAAGTTTTAGAAGTTTTTATGATTCATGCAAATATTTCTAAAAAATAGCTACTAATTTGTTTCAATATCAGATTTAATGATTTAATTCAATGAGTTAGGTTAGGTTTCATTTCATTTCATCTCATTAATATTTTCATTTCATATCAATAAAAAAAAAATACTGAAGACTTGGCTGTATGGGCATAGTTCCCTTTGACTACCCAGAATAGGTGAAGAAAACAAATAAATCTCTGCATATAGGTATTATTTGAGTTTTGGCGGGAAGTCGAAAAAGACATATTAAGCTCTTGTTTTATTTTCGTTTTCTTGGTGTATTTTTGAGTTATATCGGATAAAGTTGATGGCATTTTGTTTGATATAGGTTAATTACAGTGCTCGAGTGTTTGTGAAATAGAATAACAGTGCTAAAATATATTTATTCTGCTTGCCTCCAAAATTCCATCGGACACGTTCTAGTAAAGTAGCCATCGTAACATTCAAGTAAAGAATGTTGGACTGACTAGACTGACTAATTACTGACGACTTACTTACTGACTTTGTTATTACTTTGTCCAGTTTCATTAAAACTGGCAAAAAATTGATGCAAAAGTTATACTTGACGCTGGCAATATGCACAGCGTTTGCAATGCCATAATTGAAAAAAAATAGGTATTATTTTATGGTTGGCGCCATTTTTCAAAAATATTCTTTGCGAGTTTTTATTATTTTATTAAATTGCTTCATTTTTTCGCAACTGTATTAAAAAATGTTGTTCAGTACACGTGCGGAACCGTCATTGGAAGGAGTTCCGACTGTCAACCCTCACCTTCGGCTGCGCCTCGGCTCGGGTAGACATTTGTCGGAACTCCTTGCAATGACAGCCTTTCCGCACTTGTAATGAAATATACTATTAATAGTATTTAATTAATAAAAAACAGCAATTTTATTAGGTACCCCATATAAAAGTCCTCTCAAATATACTCGACATCAAAAAAATCACACCTCCGCAAAAATAAACTTCAAGCATTATTAATCCTTAAGACAAGCAATTATTCCTACCAATATTGGTATCATTTGAAAGCCCTATAAAAACTCTTTAAAAATTTCCATTTCATTTGAATACAGAAAATGCTTGAGACTACAAGTCACTATGAATGAAAATGGAACTGAATGTCCTCCTGAAATTTTGTTTGTATTGTTTTGTTTTTTGGGTATAAAAGGGTCGATACAAGCTTATTGGGAGATAAATTCGCTACCAACCGTCGAAGAAGACACAGAAGAAGATCTTCCGCCGGAAAAACGTCCTTGAAGATGGACACAACTGCTGCTGAAGCCGCCCAAAAGATCGCACTACTGCAATCAAGACTACGACAGTGTGATGTCGCTCGGCAATTGCACTTGAGTTCTTCTTGCTTATGGTAATGACATAAAACTATTTTTGGAGTCAGGCCCTTAGTAAAATGTCCTGTCTTAGTAAATATAATGTACCTTTCATTCTGAATGGGCACAGACTCCAAAATAGTGTTAACTGTCATTACCATAAGCAAGAAGAAGTAGGTACTGAACAATTTTATTTTTTACCGTTTGAAGTCGGTTCTATTTTTTTGTTAAAAACTTAATTAATTTCGAATGGCGTCTCGGTCTTTTGACCATTTTGACTTACTCTTTAATATTTTATTTGACATTCATATATATTTTTTAAGAATGATAAAGAGATCCTTCCTCCAGTTCTTCAGTACTTCACATATCTTATGATGGATATTTATTTATTTATATTAAATGGATCCAGGTATGACTGTACATGGACTGTACTACGCACGCAATTCTTGATCTTCTATGTACTGTATATATTAAAGCAAAAGGTGACTCACTCATCAGTCATCACGAAAACTACTTAACAAGATGTTGGCATGAAGGTAGTTTATAGTAAGTAGACTTTGCGACAGGGCCAGATTAAGAGGGTCTAAGAGCTCTCACATCTTACATAATAAAGCGTAAGCTGATTTTTATCTAAGCAATTATGAGACGATGGCTGTCCTAAGGCCTAAATTCGTCTTGAGTCCGCTCTGAAAAATCACTCAAAATATAAATTGACAACAACTCGCAGCATGGTGTTATTAATAGAGAAGGACCATACACCAGAAATTATGCAGAATGTGCAATAAGTACAACGCTCACAGTTCGTTGTATAGACCTGCATTTATTTAAAAAAATATTATTTTGCAAATAACAGTGTGTAAGTATAACAAAGCTTTCCAAAGGAATATCCGGCAATTTGGGAAGCACTATCAAAACAAGGCGTCGATCTCAATTATATCGAGCTACTACACAACATCTACTCCAAATGTACTGCCAAAATAAAACTAGAGAGGGAAGGGCCAGAATTTTCTATACAGAAAGGTGTACGACAAGGAGATCCACTTTCACCCAAAATATTTTCCTCGGTGCTAGAAATGATATTTAAAAATCTTTTTTGTGGGAGACCAGGGGAATAAAAATTAATAGAGAGTATCTAAGCCACCTAAGATTCGCAGATGATATAGCAGTTTTCGCTGAAGAAAGTTCTCAATTAGAAACTATGATTATAGAACTGGAAAAGGAGAACAGGAAGGTTGGTTTGTCCTTAAATGCATCCAAAACAAAGATAACAAATGGCGTCAGAGAAATTGTAAAAGTAAACGAAGAAATTATAGAGTACGTCAACGAATACATTTATTTAGGACAAACCATTTCGTTTACAGACATGACGGAAACAGAAGTGATTCGAAGAATTGCAATTGCTTGGAAAAGATACTGGAGTCTTAAAGAGATAATGAAAAATAGAGACATCAATTTAAACATCAAAAGTAAACTATATGACATAGTAATCCTTCCTATGGCTGCCAAACATGGGCTCTACGAAAACAAGATGAAGATAAACTGGCCATACAGCAAAGGAAAATGGAGAGAAGTTTGTTAGGAATAAGATTACAAGACAGAGTAAGAAACGAATCCATACGGATGAAAACGAAAATAACAGACATTCGAGAAAGAGTAAGATGTTTGAAATGGAGTTGGGCCGGACATGTTTGCAGAATGACGAACGATAGATGGGCGAAAAAACTACTGGAATGGGTACCCAGAGATGGCCAAAGGCAAAGAGGTAGACCAAGGAGAATCTCGCATTATAATTCTTGACGCAAGCTAAAAAAGTGGTGGAAATACTGTAATTTAACTGCAAAATCTTATGTGTTAAATCAGGTAAATCAGCGAAATCGGCAAAACGTATACGGCCTCTTAACCCTGTAAATTTTAACTCTAGAATGCTAGGATGTATTGAAGCAAAAATCAAAATACTGATTCCTTATTTAAAAATGATCAAATATAGTAGTACGTTGTATAATATTGTATACCTATACTTCATTGTAGAGATTCCCGTATATCTATTTATACATACAAATTTTCAGTAGGGACTGAAAATCTGTAATAAGAGTAGGGACTCTTCATGGGAAATTCAGTTCACTTACTTCATGGGAACAATTTCTAAAAAGACAACATTTTTTATGTCATTTATGAAACATTTTTACAAAACCCCAAATAAACTCAAATGAAAGAATAAAACGCTTCAGACTCATCTCCTCGGGGTTGAATTTGAAAATCTTAAATACCTACTTATTATTTAGGGTTCCGTATCCAAATGGCAAAAAACGGAACACTTATGGATTCGTGATGTCTGTCTGTCCGTCCGTATGTCACAGCCACTTTTTCCGAAACTATACTGTTGAAACTCGGTACGTAGATGTATTATGTGAACCACATTAAGATTTTCACACAAAAATAAAAAAGCCATAAATTTTGAGGGTTCCCCTTAGAACTGAAAATCTAAAATTTTTTTTCATCAAACCCATACGTGTGGGGTATCTATGGCTATAGGTCTTCAAAAATGATATTGAGGTTTCTAATATAATTTTTTTCTAAACTTAATAGTTTGCGCGAGAGACACTTCCAAAAGGGTAAAATATGTGTCTCCCCCCCCCCCTTTTACTTCAAAAATAAGAGAATGATAAAACTAAAAAAAAATATGATGTACATTACGATGCAAACTTCCACCGAAAATTGGTTTGAACGAGATATAGTAAGTAGTTTTTTTTAATACGTCATAAATCGTAAACCACAATTTACCTTTCATTCAATCTTAATGCAATAATTTCTATGGATAATCAAAGGCAATGATGTATTTCTGTTGCCGCTATTGTTATACAAATACTAAAAATAGAATAAAATAAATATTTAATGGGGCTCCCATATAATAAACGTGATTTTTTATAGATAATGGTACGGAACTCTTCGTGCGTGAGTGCGACTCGTACTTGGCCGGTTTTTTAAATATGTATTGTAGTAGAGTATTTGTACAGAATTTCAAGCAAACTCCAATCTTATCTCCTTAGGAGTTCAGTCTTCTAAAATTCCTTCTTCGTTCTAACTAAGCCTCATGAAATGCGCCACACTCTGTACAAAGCTTCAAGTTGCTATGTTTAAAGATTTCGTGTCTGTGTTTATGTTTCAGGCAGTCGATGAGTCAGACATCAGTATGTTCTGTTGTAAATAGATGGATAGATTATTATAAGCACCTGAGCAATCTGGTTAGCCGGCATCTCGTCGGATTCCGTGGCGAACTGCGGCGGCGGAGGCAGCACGGGGGGGAGGGCGCGCGGGTGGGAGCAGAGCCCGCCCGGGGCCGCGGCGCGCCCCTGCATGCGCCCGCGCCCGCCCTACCGCGCGCCGCTCAACACATGTCACACCGCCGCCAGATATCACCGACCACTCAACAGTTTAATACTCAACTCAACACCAACAAAACTCAGTTCAACACGATGCACTTAGGGAAATCGAATACGAGAGGATCACTGTTTATTATGTTCTATGATGAAATGGATTAGATGACCTAATGATAAACATTTCAAATAATCTAATACCTTTAAACGAGCAATTCTTTTAAATACCTAATGTACAAAAAAATTGTGTCACAGTGTTTGTTACCATACTCCGAAATGGCTGAACCGATTTTGATAAAATTTAATATTCACACTTGGTAGGTCTGAGAATAGGTTGTTATCTATTTATCATTCCCCGTAAGTGATAAGGGTGGCCCACCCCAAACATTTAAATGCGGTACGGAGTTCGCGGGGTCTAGTATATCTATATATATAATCGGAGTCTTGGTAACGGCTTCAACGATTTTCATGAAATTTAGTATGGATCATGGACAAGTCGAAGTAGTACTACAACAAGTATTACTACTTAAGATTGGTCTGCACAATAGAAGCAGTAGTCTTGGAAGATACAGTATTAAAAACAGATATGACAGCACAAGCTTTACTTCCCGAGACTTTCTTAGTAATGGCAGCAAAAGAACGAAGGCGAAGGCACTAGTTATGGTCTTAATACGACTTGCACCGCACAACACATTTAACAAGACATTCATAAAAGATCGGAAGATGTCACCAACGAATAGAAACTTTCTTTTCACCAGTGACCAGCGCATCAGACGACTTTTAAAATTTCAAATACAGAAAGTTCTTTGATTACTGAAACGACGGTAATGAGCAGTTCTTTGGTAGTTGATTCAAAATGCTCTAGGCTTTCAAATTATTTTTAACCATTCAGTCTTTAGTTTCACCACGTTTCACTATTGAAGGGTTCGAATGTTTTTTAGTATTATTCTTATATTTTTAGCAGTTTATATTTATACAAAAAGAATAACCGTTATATCGTTGTATTATATATACAAAAAAAACTCTACTGTCTTTAAATAGTGATGGATAGGATTTTAAAGCCTCAAACAACTTTACTGTGGAATAGAAATACACAGTTTATATTTGCAGGCGTGTGCAATAAATCTGTATAACCAGTGGCACTTAAGGAAAAGGTAAGTTTAAAGCCTTCTGTAGTTGCTGCTAAGATTCAAATTTCTCTGATGTAGATGGAAGAGGGTAAAATGCGCAGTAAGCTCTACGTAGCGCATTTTAATCCTAGCATGTTGAAGTATTACTTACTCAGGTGAGTGCAAGCGCCCCGACGGCACAAGTGCCACCCTCTCACCTACATCGGTCACCGCCAAAAGCAGCAAACGCATTTTCAATCCGTATTTTTGACTCTATTATTGTGATAATAATATCATAATAACTAGAGAAAAATTATAGTTAGGTATAAGTACAAAGCGAACCGAACAGCCTTTAGCATGACTCTACTTAAATTAGGTCAGAGCTGAGCGAGCGCGCATTTCAGTAATTGTAGGAAAAGGCGCAGAATGAGGTCGCTCATGAGCCTTACACACGAACGTCAAAAGCGAAAATTAGATGTTCCACCGCATAACGAACGATGCGAGAACTCAATTTGATTTAGTATAATAGGCAAAAAGTCTACGTGCCAAATAATTAAATTTAATAAATAAAATAAAGTTGCATCTCGACTCGTAGAGCAGAACGTTAATCGTTCTTGAGGTCAATTTTCCATGAACTTCAGCATGCAGCGTTGTTAATACCACACGAATGTGGTTTAATCTTGCTTCAAGTACACGTTCAGATCAAACCATAATATACGGAATTGAATTTAAAAATATGTGGCTTGATGTTATTATAATGAAAGACATCTGAACGTGGTGACCAAATAGAATGTTGTCTGTCTTATAAAAAGACAAAAAACTTAGCGATTTGTTCGACTTCCGTAGTCAAATGGCAAAAAATGGAACCCTTATGGATTTGTCATATCTGTTTGTCTGTCTGTCTGTCCGTCCGTATGTCACAGCAACTTTTTCCGAAACTATAACAACTATCCCCCCCCCCCCTCCCCCGTCTAAAATAAGAGAATGATAAAACTAAAAAAAAATATGATGTACATTATATTACATGATGTACATTAGATCTAGTTACTAGTTTTTTTAACACGTCATAAATCGTAAACCGCAATAATTTACCTTTCATTCAATATTAATGCAACGATGGCTATGGATGATTAAAGGCAATGATGTATTTCTATTTCCGCTATAACAACAAATACAAAAAAAAATATATTTAAGAAGTTCCCCTACAATAAACGTAATTTTTTATTGATAATGATACGGAACCCTTCGTGCGTGAGTCCGACTCGCACTTGGCCGGTTTTTTTAACTGTCTATGTGACAAGCTACATGGTTAACTTGGTTATTTCGATGGAACTCTCTAAAATGTGAGTAGCCATATATTGTTTTCTTTCTTTTTTGCTAATGACAACGATTCTAAGCATATTTTTCGTCGTAATGTATATAAAGCTTAACAAGATTGGTCGTTATTTTTCTGTTAACAAGCCTTAGATTTCCCGATGTCTTCCGAACATGGTCCTGGCAGGGCGCCAGGATCCGCCTCGATCCCGACATTGTTGTGGCGGAGAAATACTGAGAATGTTTCGAGCAAAATTATTATCTGCTTTGCCTCATGGTCAATTGTAAGGTGGAATAGACATTAACCATTATTGTATATAATAGTTATCAGTGGAATAAGGTAAGTTTCTACATACTTGGATCTTAAATTTATCTATTTAAACCATGTTGGCCATTTATCTGAGGTTGGCCATGACTTAAATCAAGGTTGTGGCTTTATTGACTATCAATCTGTACGATTCAGATTTTATTGTTGCGTTGTTATTTGTAAAAAAGGCAATAATGGTTAAAAAGGTTAAGATATAAATGTAGTTAAAAAACTAAAAAAACACGCTGTTGAAGCACATCTAACTAAAAAATGGAAAAATAATCCTTAATATAAGCAGAAAATAATAATGAACAAAAAATACTAGTATTAATGTGAAAAAGGTGAGCAACCCACACTTTTTTTACAATAATACTAGTATTTTTACGTGTTTTTTAGTTTTTTTAGATAAACTCATGAAAGTATTGTATTGCCAACGATTCTTGATAAGTGTCCAAAGTTTTAATTACGAGTAAATGTGTCCGTTGAAAGTGGGTCAAAATCGAGTCCAAAGGAGTTACAAATAAGCTCACAAATTCACAGATACAAACAAACATACAGGTGAAACGTGTTAAAAATAACTGAGAATAAATGAAAAAATAACTATACAATCCCTTTAACATTAATTTACATTGATTGCTCTACAGCAAATCACGAATCTACACTCGTATTGGCTATATTAAAAGAAAAATATCATACAGATCGTCCTTTCTGTTTTTGGCTACACGTTCTACCTTGACCTACACTTTCTGTCAGATGGCGTAATAATTCAAAGTTTAATATTATATCCTGTTCAGATTTTGCATTACAAAAGTATATTTTAAATGCAGGGGTTGTAAGTACGTCACGCAAACCCCTACAAATTACCTGCTTCCTTGCACACGCTATTTGAGTACTGGATTAGTTTAATGTTGTATGAAGTAAATGCATATTTATTTCAAGTTTTTCGTATATAGATTTTCTCTATGTTTTTCAAACAAAAATTCTTGTATACCTTGGCAGCTATAGTATCGTTTGCCATAAATTATTTATTTCTGAATTTTTACATGTGTAATCAAATCAACTAATCATATTTATATACGTATATTTACATTTATGCAAATAATATTAATTAAGTACAATTTTAGGTTCAGAAGAAGATAATCTAATGGTAGAGACAAATAAAATATCTGATAGATACATTTAAATGAAAAAAAAATTTAACTAACACGCTTTTATAAGCTTTGGTTGTATGCAACTGAATCTTTGAGCTTTATTTGCAGCGGTTTCTAGAAGTCTGATCAACTTGAATCTTTGCACACGTCTCAAGGACCGATGACAATGCAATATGTGCAGTTATTACCAGAGTAATTCAATTCAGAGCGTGGGGTGCGTGATTCTATTGGCTACTATATATGAGAGGAGAGATGTGTATGAAAGTGTTGTAAAACGTTTTACCCTGAATTGAATTATTCAGTTTATAACTTATATTTTATTTTGAAAGTAGTGAATTATGATTAATTTTTCGACCTTCTACTACTGTAATAATATTAATAATATAAACTCTTTGTAATAATTTTTTTCCTACTTTTTAATTCGATTAGCGAAAGTGTTTCATTCGTTTTTTTATATTTTCTATTAATGATCAAATTTAGATCCGATATGCCTGTGGGTAACCGCAAACAGTCGCCACAGGTGGCGAGCCTAACTGAGCCAAGAGCACAAATAAACCACCAGAAATGATAATAACAAATACCGTTACACCAATACGGAAATAACTAAAATGTTTTACAAAGCTTGTAGCTCCACTCGTAAATATGACGTCGAAAGATATTGCCCAACGTGAACAAATTGCGTATCATATGGTGTGAATGATGCGTCACGGACCTCACGATTATAAATATAACAGGAAATCTGTAAACGTATGTTTATTCATTATAAAGTGAAAGGATTGTTATTCTTTACATTTATGCAAATAATATTAATTAAGTACAATTTTAGGTTCAGAAGAAGATAATCTAATGGTAGAGACAAATAAAATATCTGATAGATACATTTAAATGAAAAAAAATTTAACTAACACGCTTTTATAAGCTTTGGTTGTATGCAACTGAATCTTTGAGCTTTATTTGCAGCGGTTTCTAGAAGTCTGATCAACTTGAATCTTTGCACACGTCTCAAGGACCGATGACAATGCAATATGTGCAGTTATTACCAGAGTAATTCAATTCAGAGCGTGGGGTGCGTGATTCTATTGGCTACTATATATGAGAGGAGAGATGTGTATGAAAGTGTTGTAAAACGTTTTACCCTGAATTGAATTATTCAGTTTATAACTTATATTTTATTTTGAAAGTAGTGAATTATGATTAATTTTTCGACCTTCTACTACTGTAATAATATTAATAATATAAACTCTTTGTAATAATTTTTTTCCTACTTTTTAATTCGATTAGCGAAAGTGTTTCATTCGTTTTTTTATATTTTCTATTAATGATCAAATTTAGATCCGATATGCCTGTGGGTAACCGCAAACAGTCGCCACAGGTGGCGAGCCTAACTGAGCCAAGAGCACAAATAAACCACCAGAAATGATAATAACAAATACCGTTACACCAATACGGAAATAACTAAAATGTTTTACAAAGCTTGTAGCTCCACTCGTAAATATGACGTCGAAAGATATTGCCCAACGTGAACAAATTGCGTATCATACGTGGTGTGAACCGTGTGAATGATGCGTCACGGACCTCACGATTATAAATATAACAGGAAATCTGTAAACGTATGTTTATTCATTATAAAGTGAAAGGATTGTTATTCTTTACGTTAAATGAATATGATAAAGAAATATGATCACCTACAATTTCGATCACTTCAATTCGCAACCGAATACTGACACGAGATCTGTACCCTTTCGAAATGACCCGAATTGTTGTGTGACCGCAAAAGGTTCTCTCGAAATTATGTACGTGCATACTTCATATATTATTATTTTATTTATCTTTATTCCAGACATTTCTCTTGATGTCATTCTACGTTTCTTCAACGATATGTTTTGTTTTGGTTTCTGTTTGACTATCAATTTTTTTTTATTATTTTAATTTGTCACTATTAAATTATTGGATTTCTCCAGTAATTAAAATAGGTATTATGGAGGTATTTGTATAAACGAAACATGTAAATCTTAAGCCTACTGAGAATGTAACCAATTCTTATATATATATCCTTTCGAGTTTTGCGCATCCGGTCGCGCCGATTTTGTAGATTTACGAAATAAATTCTATGATTTCTCATCTCACACATTACCTTTGATACAGAACCTACAGAATTCCACCTGGTTTATATTTAAATAATAGTGGCGGAATGGTTAAAGGATTTCGGTGTGATAGGGGAGAAGGTGACAATGTGAACGATCCCGGAGGGCGGGCGGCGCTGCTTAGGCGGTCGATTCGGGCGGCGCCTGACGCGAGACTGCCCGCCCCGCCCTGCACCAACTCGCATCTGTCGCCCTTCCGTGCGTCAACAAAACACAGATTACGGAGACACGTTTATTAGCCAAAACGCTACTTAAACTTCGATCGTTCTACAACATACACGAACAAAGCATAGCGTTTTAGCACAAACATTACACATTCAATCTCGTACAACTATTACAGCGAAAACTATGCATCTAACTTTATGATTATTTTCAAGTTGGGATCTTCAGAAGTGAATTTCCTTGACGGTCACACCTGTGTCATTTGTAAGCACGGGGGATGTGGCTGACGACGGGGCGGTCGTTCCGGTTGCGGTTCGTAGCAGCCTCCCAGATTTCGCATGCGACGTGAGCATTCAATCCGCGAAGGCAACTTCCACCATCTTCGAGACTCTTTTACACCAAACGTAGTCACCATACGGTCACCTGGTCTTCCTATGTCATAGACTATTTTAGGGCTATCCACGGTTTCCCCCCCAGGTGCGATACGATGCCGCGCCGTTGATATGGCTCTCTTGATGCCGTTGATTGCTCGACGTGCGGGTCCCTCCTCATCCCTGTCGGGGCATACTCTCGACGATGGTCTTAGGTAAATTGGCGGTGGGCAACCCTCTGGAAGATCTCGATCTTTTCTTACGAGACGTCGTATCCTACTGAGTATCGTTTTTGGCGGGTCGGTATTAGTTCCAACGGTGCAAACACGCTTCCTTCTATATTCACGTTCAATCGTCGCTGGCGGTAGAGGCGCATGATACGGGTGCGTCGATATCGGTATGGTCGAAGAGGCTCGTCGAGGCGAGGGCTCGTCGTGCAAGTAGGCTAGGTGTAACGTGCTGATGCTTAGTGGTTGCTGTGGTGGTGGCCAAAGATCCCGAGTAGGTGGGACCGGCGCGGGTCGCTCCCCCATCATTCTGCGGGCGAGTTCCCCGGGCTGCCACAAGTAGCTCGCTGTTAAGTTTCCGTGCGTTTGCATTCCGCCACAAACCCTTACTAACTTACTACGCTCGAGGTAGCTACACTAATCCAATACAGGGGTTTGTGCACTTGTCAGTATTCGGAGATAATAATGTATCTACCTACCTACCTACCTACATTAAACAACATTTTAATTGGATCAAACTACAAACACGAATGCGGAAAAGTGCGCGCATTTTCTATGTGGGTAAGACGTAATGCAAAATTGCATTACGAAATACATTACGAAATAAAAGTTGTACGTACCTTTAGCGGCCTTGTTATGGTGACCGTCTCTATCATGGTGGTGGATGCCATTGCAGGAGGATTACCTGACAAAAATATTGAAAAATATATATTTCATTGTGTATTATAACATGTTTTTATTACAAACTAAATTTTTGGACTGAATAGCCTGATTTTCATTTTATTGAAGCTATACTTCTTTTGGCGCGTTTGGATGAGAGTGAATTTGTGAGCTGCGCGCGCAGGAACAACATGATGATGTTAGCCACAGAATAGAAATAATATCAACACTGAATATATTCGTAGTTACAGTACTAAGTTACAGTATAAGCCAGTGTAAAAATAATTATTACGTTGATAAAACGTTTTTTATTTAAACACAATCTTTTTGATTGATTTTGATATTTATGAAGTATAACTTCTAACGCGTGTAGGTACATAAGTACACACACTCTTTTTTTATTTTAAACCTATGTAGAAAGTAACATTACCATTAACAAAGTGTGCATTCCATTAAGTAGTTAGTATTTACCTTAAAAGTGTTTCAAGAATAGTTTTTGTGTTGGTGCAAACTTTTACGGAATGACTCATGAGGGCGGGGTAGTATATCTGGCTAATTGTGGATTGTGGAAAATTGTGGATACTATTGATGTACGTATCCAACATGGCTTTAAAAGTCTGTGAAAGACAAGAGATGCTGACTCATTTTGCTATATTTGCAGTGAATTAAAAAAAAAAAAAATATTATGAATTAAGTAGGTACAAATTTAAAACTTTTCAAGGCCTATCAAGTTTATTTCCTGTCTCTCTGTCTTTCTCTCTTAACATAAAGAAAAGTACCTGGACGACCGAGCGTTGCTCGGATAAAAACAAATTATTTTTGTGGTTTAGTTTCAAATGATACACTCATTTGCTTAGTGTTAATTAACAACGCCATCTGAAATAGCTCATAATAAAAAAATAGTTATTTTCATAAAAATAAAAAATAAACACAACATGATTTTGATTGGGGTTTGAACCCGGGTCTCTAGTTCCGCAGTCAGCTCACGCAACCATTCGGCTAAAGAAGCTTTACTTCAATCTACGAAATTTTCAAAGAGCTCTTTCAAATCGACATTGTCATTTCTTTGAACGTCGGATTGGCGGATGGTAGTAGGGGAGCCCAAGAGGGGATTTCCAGATTTACTCGAGCGCATCAGATTAAGATATTAGGTACACCTTGCATCCTATTGAGTACTGCCACGATTAAAAAAGACCTTCTATATAGGTACAGCACTTTTTTATTTTACTTCCGGATGTCAAAATGGTCGGATTAGAATACCCCGTTACCGTTGAACCATGAATTCGAAATAATAAAAATTCGAACTCTTGCGAGTTTGTCAAAATGCCGTTTTTTATTTCGCTGTTTTGTTTGTATACATTCATACTAAAATCATCAGATTACTGAAATATGACTTACCTTGCATTTAAATTAGGTACTGAAATATGACTAAGCATGCATTTAATTTATTCTACTATTTTACCTGTACCTTTCGTATAAAACTTTTGAAAACCTATAGGCGCTCTCTCCACCGGTTAAACGCAAAACGTCATAAAATATAATCTTTTAATCTCCCTACCATCCAAAAGCACAAGGTCCTGATGACGCTAACGAAATCCACAATGAGCCTCGTGGGCTCCCCCATTTGACAGCGTTTACGCCACAATATTATTAATACTCTCCAATAGATGTCAGGAAGAGTCGTATTTTTCAGTTTATATTTAAATTGATTATCACTGAAAATATTTTTATACAGTTAAAAATATCTAACAATAAAAATTTTGTGGATCGATTTATCACCCCTGAAACCAGGGTACTAAATTTTATCAAAATCTTTGGAGCCGTTTCCGAGATTCAAAAAATATATTTAGATACATACAAGAATTGCTCGTTTAAAGGTATTAGATATGTGTTATACATGTATTACAAAAACTACTGAACTGATTTTATGAATTTTTGCCTAGTTCCTTAGTTGAAATATACTGGATTTAAATAAAAAAGGATTATTTTCTTACATAAATACTTTGTAGAGTTCAATATGTCAAAAGGAATAAATCTGAACCCTTATAGTATCAAGTACTTTGTTGTCCATCTGTTCATCCATTCCAATCCATGCCAAGATTCTTAATTTTAAGAACACATGGAGAATGATTTGAAATTTTAATAGTTAGATAAGAAGTTTTATTTATACTTCAAGGGACACCTTATAGGTCCTATACAGCTGTTTATACCACAAAAAAACATATTTCAAGTATATCAAAATTGAAAGGGTGTTTATTTGTAGGTATGCTATATACTAGGAACATGAAATTACATTGTTTTATAGAACATGTTCAAGGAAAATTTTGAAATACAAACAATAAAATTGTAATTAATAAATTATGATAAAATATATAATCTGATTCAATTTTCAACAAATTTCTATGCAAGTGATCATGCAGATAAATGCAGTTTTTTCTGTTGGATTATGGAACTATGCAAGTTCTGCCATCTTCAAAACATTTTATTGTAGGCCTTGGGAGAGTCCCTGTAGCTTCGGGATTAAGAATAGGGCTACGGTATCCCCTGCCTGATCGTAAAAAGGGGGCTTCCGGGGTTGTGGACGGTGTGAGTGGGAGCTCGATCCATCCAACCAGCAGCCCCAGGAAGGGCGGCGATGTGTGCGTGGCCGCATGTCGCCGTATGCATCGGAAGATGCAGGAGAGCAAAGCTGCTCTCCCGAAGATGGGCCCGTTCTGGGGCGTCGCGCGTGGAGGACACCGGTGCGTTCCGCCGGAGATCCCGGAGTCCTCCCCAAGCGCAGTGGCAGCCACCGAGGGGGTTTTAGTGCGGTCAAATCCCACATAACCCGGTACTCTCTCCCAAGGTGCCGGGTACCTTTTGAAGGTTTCCCCCCCAACAACAAAAAAAAAAAAGGTACTTTGGGAGAAATTATATCATCAGCCAGATGTCACTACATCTGTAAATGTCATCGCCTCAAGGTGCCAGTTTTGGCTAAATGTTGAGCTTGGAGAAAAAGGGTGGAATTTTTTTCCATAAATAAATAAATCTTTATTTTGTAGTTAGTGAAAATGAAGTATAAAGATTCTGTGACTATGTTAATATGTTCTAATCAGGTGTACTGACAACCCAACGAAGACAGTGTGAAGTCACTGGAGTGACAGAGTGCAGGACCAGATAATGTGGCAAATATCAGGGAAGCCTATGTCCAGCAATGGTAAAAGATGGATGTAAAATAATGTTCCATAAAAACATATTAAATGAAACTACCACTTTTAATTCCTTGTATATCTATGTAATATCTAACATTGAAGTTTGACTGAAATCATTAAAACCAAAGTCATAAAGGTTAATTGATTGAACCTAGAACAATATTCTATTTGTTTGATTTATAACTAACCTGTTGATTGCAGCTAGTATTTTATTAATTTAGCATTAAATTAAAACATTTTTGGTCACAATCTCAAGTAAAACAGTAAGACTCTCAGCTAAAAGATGAACACACTAGAAGTTCTTGCATCAACACAATACCGTTGCACTATCTTTCTCGAGTATGAATTCAAAGTACTTATCAATCTTGACATTAAAATTTATAAGATAACTGGGAAAAACTGGGACAAATAATTTATCATGTAACCTTACCATTCATTTAAATATTAATATTATTTGCATAACTAAATTAACTACTAAGATAACTGTTATTGATGCTTACTATAATATGCAGAAAATATTATGTTTCACTTATTACTGGGTTAGTAGGTAATAAAAACCACTTCGTACATAAAACACTTCATTTTACATTTTACAAATTATAGGATCCCGTTTAAGATCTCCTATGAATTCTAACAATTAATAATTTAAATGGTAACTTTAAATACTTACATGTAGCGCTATACATATGATCAGGAAACTTTTCTATATAAAAATGGAAATTGTGCTAAGCAAATGCACAATTAATAATCATCGAACTGCAACTGTATACTGTGTTGTGTTATGTGGACTGTACGGCAAAATATAATATTTCAAAACTTTGATGTGCTTGTTTCATTGAAAGACAACAATAAAAAATTAACGAATAAATCATAAATAAAATATCAATAAATTGATAAATAACAAACAATCCAACCCGACGCACAGCAGACAGACGCACACACAGACTAAATAGAGAATTAGAGTTGACGGCGTTGACGCACACTTGACTGACTTGACTTTACTTGAGCACAGACAAAAACTACTGATACAGGGACAATTCATAGATATATAGGGATGCAAACGATACATCGATGTTTAGAAAACATCGATGTTTTGTTCATAGACATCGATGTTTTTAAATACGATGTATCGCCGATACATCGGTGACATAACGGTAAACATCGATGTTAACATCGAATGAAAAGTATCATTGTACGATGAGTATATCGATGGATAAACATCGGTTTTCGGTAACAAAAAAACTGTACATTTTATCTATGTATATGTTTTAGTCTAAGCAATAAGTTGAAAATTTCGAAAAATTGCGATACTGCCCTTAAAGATACATGCGATAGCTCATTCTGTACGGAATAATATCAGCAAAATGTTTTGGGGAGCGTTTATCATCACGTTAAAATTTGCAAAAGTTATTGATAAATTATGTTGCAATAAAAATTCATTGTTTATAAAAAATAGTAAAACAATTTCGCTTCCACTTCGCAGCTTAAGTTTACTCACAACTCAAAACACTTCACTCTCACGAAGAATGAAGTGAGGAAAGAAAGATGTTAGGACGCGAAGGTTGAATTGAAGTTGTCACTATTTTTATCCCTTGAGAAATTTAAATAAAGAACAAATTATATGTTGGAATCTACAGCTTACTCAGATTAGTGTCATCTGGTGGAAAATAGTTAAATTTGATAGTCACCTGGGCACAAACAATCTACATAGCTTGAAGTACCCTGGGCTGGCACAGCCCGAGCCTCTCCATTCAATAAAAAAAATAGTCACCTAATCATTTTTCAGCTCGAATGTTGAAGCTGGTACACGCTAGATGGCGTCCTAAATGTTACTTGACGTTTCGATGTTTTATTCTAATAACATCGATGTGTCAATGATATCGAGGACACATCGATGTCAAACTCAAAACATCGATGTTTTTCAGCTAAATATCGATGTTTATTTAATATCTATGGAGTTCATTTATGACACAAATGACATTTCACATTCATTTATTAAGTAGCATTTGTAAATTTGTGATGAAAAAAAACATCGAAAAAACATCGATGTATCGTATTTTTTTACCGATGTTTTTCAACATCGATGTTTGTAATTTCAAACGTCGATGTTTTAAAACATCGATGTTTTTGGAATGATGTTGCATCCCTATAGATATAGCATAAGAATATAATACTACTGCTACTGCTACGGATATAGTATGGATATAGTCTATGGGCCTGGCGGACAGTCGACTCGTCAGTCAGTTCAGCAGCCTAGTAGTAGGGCGATTACATTGGCCAACATGCAGGGCCCGATTTGGCATACATTTCTTAATAATATAATATAATTATTTGCATACCTTACTGAGGTAAATATGGCGGATTATTAAATGTATAAATAAAACAACTTTTGTAATACCCATATTTGAGCAAATAAATCATTTGTCTTTGTCTTCTGGTTATTTATCTTGAGTATATTATTACAACGTACTCAGACTCAGCTCAGATGACCAGCAGTGTATGCCAAATCGGGCCCGATAATTAGGGTCGTCTAATCGATCCTTAACATTTGTGGTTCAGTCGGGGATGACCCTTGATTGCCACCTGAAAATATCTAAGGTGATGTGCATGCAACAGCTATGTGTATGTTTGCACGTAAGCATTCATAATCAATAATAAAATTAATCACTCAAGTTACATTTTGTTACATTTCTATGAAATAATATAATTTTAATTTTCACAGAATTTACAGTTCAACCCTGTATTTCAGCCCTTTGAACGGTGTTGCTGATTGCTGATATTTATAATATTAGTACAAATCAGTCACTTAATACAATTAATAATTTGTTTAATCTGCAGGAATCAATTAAATTGTGAAAGAAATGATAAAGTGAATCATTTTACTATTTGACGATGTTGATATCTGCTGATTATTATAGTTATTTTTGCCTAGACGCTAAATGATTTAAAAAATATTTTATTGAAATGACAGTTGTGTAAATTGCCATCTTTTAAAAATACCTAAAAATTCTGTGAAAACTGCTAAAGCAAGAATCCCTTTTTAGTCGATTATATTTGTGTATTTTATTTGCTAGAAAGTTTTTTAGAAAATCTATTCAGGAAGAAAAAAGGAGTGACCATTTTCAGAATTACAGGCTTACGGAAGTTCCATAGAAAACGAAAGACAAAATTGTGAAAAACATCAAGCTTATTCAGTATTCTCTTTCTGAACAAAATCTATTTTCGCTCCATAATTTCAGTTCAATGTAATTCTACGTATTCTTACATACTTGATATTTTAAGTTCAAGTATTATATACTTGATATTTTAAATTCAAGTGAATCTATGTTTCAATGTTATCTTTTCACTGTTTCGTTGGCGGTCGCTAAAACAAAAAAATGCCAGTTTCATAAAATGGATTAGAGAACCGTTATACAATTTGTTCTGTCATTGAAAAAAAAATGTTTTGTTATTGAAAATTTGTCTTGTTATTGAAAATAAAAACTTTTTTTAAGAGAGCAAGAAAAAAATATTTGCCCCCTACCCACTGAGTGGTAGAAGTCCGCGGTTCCCAACAGGTTTTTCCCCAAAATTTAAAGAGGGTAAATAAATGGGATAAATTTTTTTTGAGGTTATTTATGTTTAAGAGTGTTTTTATCGTTTTTGTGACCCATTTTTTATTGTCTATCGACTGTAATATTGTATTGCAACGCATCATGATGATTCCATTCACATTAATTCGTAATGATGGATCTTGCACAACATTTAATCCTTCTTCTAAAATATTTGTAAATGATTTGAAAAAAATTTGAATCTTTAGAGGAAAGTGAAGTAATAATTGATGTATTAGATAATTAACAAATTATATTACTGCATATTATTCATTAATGATTCTTTATTTTTATTAAATATCGATTTTAAGGGGTTTTCACTTAGCTTAGGTTTACTTTAGGGATAAATATTTTTTAGAGTTGGTAACCCTAAGTTCTTCGCCGGACAGTGTTGCCAGATGCACTGTAATTACAGTGGATCTACTGTATTTTCAAGCCGTCTACTGTACACTGTATTGTTATAAATACAGTGTATGGAGAACACTGTATTTTTTTATGAAACAAGTTTCATTAATTTCTTTAAAATAAACGCTACTGTAATTGAAAATTTTAAAATTATGACCGCGACTTATCGCAAAAATACGAGTAGGTATGTAAATGTAGAGGAATCCCCATTCAGTCTTTCATTCGCAAAACAGTATCACCCGGTTAGAAGGAATGAACATCTTGACAACTACAGTTTGATGTAAATAGTGTGTCTTTCAAATTAGTTGCGTTTTACAGGATCGGCGAGGGCAGTATTACTCATTAGTTTTTTTATACGTACGTTGAAGCGTATAAAAAAAGATTTATGTTGTTTATCTCATTAAAGCTTTTAAATTAACCACTAAGTAGTTTTTTCGGAAGACAATAATAGTGGACCTCCGAAAAAGCTAAGAAACGGCACTTGCTATTTGTGTATTATGTGCTATAAAAATATTAACTGACAGAATTGCTATAAAAAGGCATGGTGAAGGAAATAAACATTTGAAAAAATTTAAACCATTGTCATCACAACCAGCAATTGCCACAGTGTTTGAAAATAAGACATTAAAATCGGAAGATAACCTGAAATTTTTCCCGATTCGGAAGTCGTCGCCAAATAGCGATATATAGAGACACTGATTAATTTAATTTGTAAGGTTGATAATAAACAACTATCTAAATAATATGAATATTTTTTATTTGCACTGTAAAATATACTGTAATTTTTTTTCGTTTTTACTGTATTTATGACAAAAACACTGTAATTTTTAGTACATTACACCGCATTTTCAGATTGTCCATCTGGCAACACTGTCGCCGGATCGGCAAATCGGCTTTCGGTAAAGTTGTGTTTTAGGTTTTTCTGTTGTAAAATGTTTGTTGATTGTATTTTGTGAACAGAAATTAAAATGGCAGGAATCCAATCATTAGCGGTGCGAGGAATTCGTAGTTTTGGTCCTGAAGAAACGGACGAACAGCGTATTTCTTTTGAAAGACCATTGACACTTATATTGGGGCAGAATGGTTGCGGCAAGACAACTATTATCGAATGCCTACGCTATGCTATCACCGGGCAAATGCCTCCTGGCAGCCGCAATGAATGTTTTGTTCATGATGCTAAAATCAATAGATCAACAGAAGTACTGGGACAGGTTAAACTAAAGGTAAATCACCTATCAATCTATTTCACTGTGATATGTAGTATTCGTAGCTGTTTATAGTTAGGTTAGGTTCGTTTCCCGCTCATTTATTGCAGGCCTATATTCTTATAAGTAAAGCGAAATTAAAGAATATTTTATGTAACATTCTGAATCTAGGGACAATGTGACGTTATTTAAGTGTTGTTACAAAAATTTTACTACATGTAACATAATTGCAGATATTTAATGCCAAGGACAGAAAATTAGAGGTCATCAGATCAATGAAGGTAACAGCTTTGCAGAAAAAAAAGACCAAGTTTCAGACACTGAACCCTTTCCTGTCTACAATTGATGAAAATGGCAAAGCTACTGATGTTTCATCAAGGTGTGCTGATGTGGATTCTTTGATACATGAAGAATTAGGTATAAATTTGTTTAAAACTTAACTTTTAGATTACAACTATAGTGAGATAGAAAAACTAACTGGACTTGTTATGGTTATAACATACTAGCGGCCGCCCGGGACTTTGTCCATGTGGACTTTGGTATTACTTTGTCATAGCATGATGTTATGCAGCTTAAAGCCTTCCTCTAGAAATGGACTATCCAACACTAAAAGACTTTTTCAATTCAAACCAAGTAGTTACTGAGATTAGCTTGTTCAAACAAACAAACTCTTCAGCTTTATATATTGGTATAGATGATTAAGTTGAAAAGAACAGATACTACACTTGTGACCGCTAGTGGCAAAAAGTTCATGCACGTTTCCATGCTTCGGAGGGCACGTTAAGCTGTCAGTCCCGGTAGTTGTCATTAGATAAGTCGTTAAAACTTGTCAGAGGCCTTATTGGCAGTTTGAAACATCCGACAGTTGGGTTGGCCACTAACCAGCATCTCTACCAACCTGCATTGGAGCAGCGTGGTGGAATAAGCTCCAGGCCTCCCCCAATACCCAATAATGGAGAGAGACCCGTGCCCAGCAGTGGGACGCATTAGGGGTTGCAGCCATAGATAATTAAATGTGGTCATTTTACTCTGGCTGCACCGATTATTTGGGGTTCTTATTGGTGGTCAAGGTTCTCTTCCCATTATTGTTGGGGAAGCCTGGAGCTTACTCAACCATGCTGCTCTAATGGTTAGTCATAGTAATAGGTTAGTGGCCAATCTGCTGCCAGATGATTTCAAACCACCAAATGCCTCGAACAAGGCTTGAATACTTTTATGTATCTATAATAACCTTGACTGATGAATCAACAAGCTCTCCACACAAAAAGTAATCTTAATCTCAATATATATATAAAAAGTAAAGGGTATTCTTTGTACGTAAAGACACGGTTTTCTCTATTATCATTAACTCCAGTCAACTTCCCGTTGGGGTGGTAAATACCCCTTAGTATGTAGATGATAGTAAGGGAGTTTGATCGCGGTGGGTGGAAGTGGGTGGAAAAACCTGAAAAAAAAACTGTACTTTTCTAACCAATAGGGACTTCTGGGTGGATCTCAAAATTTCTGGGATGATCTAGCAAACTATTTTAATTTTATTGACAATGTTGGAGAAAGTTTCAGATTTTTAAAATAATTGCAAACTGTTTTAATTAATTGAGAATGTTCGAGAAAGTTCCAGAAACTTCTCAAATGATCTGGATTTTTTAAATAATTGTAGTTATGATTAATTTAAAATGTTTTAAGTATTATCCAGAAATTTATGGAATAATCTGAAAAGTCCCCCTGAGAGTGCTATAATTGATCAAAAAAATCTAAATTGAAGTGATATAATCCTGAATGTTCTAGAGTGATCTAACTGAATATTTCGATGTCCAAAGGGGCAGTGTCATCATCGTTACATAATTGAAATTATTTCCATTCGTTAATTATTCTGTCTGTATTCTATTAGATGTGTTTTATATACATCATATGTTTAATGAACGAATCTCATATCTAGGACAGAAATCTATAACACCTACCTACGTTAAAGAATAGATCCTTACATATTTTTACACGATTAAACATGCAATGTATTCAAGTATTTTAACCCGAGCAACGCTGGGTTTCGCAGCTAGTTATGTATAATTTTCTCCAAAAAAGTAAATAAGTTCAATACTGTAAAGTATTAAGTATACCATTTAATAATACTTATGAAATGCAAAGCAGCAGCAGCATAATTTAACATTATTTGTAATTAAACTAATGAACCAGGCAGACATTGTCCTGCCTTAAAGTACCAGAAATAGTCAAGTTTGCAACACTTACAATATTGCGACTATAAATTAAAATACAAGCTGTCCTATCTTTCAAGTTGAATCAAACTGCACAGGGTGTGCAAATTTAATTAACATTGGTTCAGTAGTTTAGGAGTCCATAGCAGACAAACAATGTGACACATAATTTAAATATATTAAAATTTTAACTTTAAACCATCACCATCTATCATGGACTGGAGCTAAATACCGAATTATTTAATTCACTTTACTTCAAAAGCACAAAATTTAAATAAATTATGGTTTAAACGTGAAAAGATACTTTTGGGGGATAAGGATGTTTGAATGAGTAATATAAATGTCCAGGCACACTGCAACTGCAAAATGTTTTTTTAGGTCATGGAAACTTATTTGAAGCAGTGGCAAACACATAATTTACTTAATGTTGGTAGCACCAAACTGAGGAGCTAAGTTTGACATCATAGGCTCAATTTTGATTACAATTGTTATTATTGCTTACTCCTCTTTGTTAGTACAGGCTGTTCATAAATCTTCTTATTTCAAAAGCACAAAATTTAAAGAAATTATGATTCGAATTTAAAAAAATTAAATGTGAAAAGATATAGTTTTGGGGAATAAGGATGGGAAGGATGAGAAGAAGGATGTTTGACTGAGTAAAATAAATGTCCTGGCACACTGCAACGGCAAAATGTTTTTTTTTAGGTCATGGAAACTTATTTGAACCAGTGGCGAACACATAACATACTTTATGTTGGCGGCACCAAAGCGAGGAACAGTTATTATTGCTTACTCCTCTTTGTTAGTACAGGCTGTTCATAAGTCTTCTTTGATTTTAGGGGTATCAAAGGCTATATTAAATTCAGTCATATTTTGCCACCAAGAAGATTCCAGTTGGCCACTAGATGAAGGCAAGAAAGTGAAAGAAAGATTTGATGAAATATTTGATGCAGACAAGTACAGTGACTGCTTTGACACACTTCGGAAAATACGGAAGGAGTATACAACACAGCTAAAACTGCTAGGTAAATATATAACAAGCAAATTAACTTAAAATACTATTCTGAGTAAAATTAGTTCAGAAAAATATAATTATCCTCCTGGAACTACACCATGGCCGACTATGGTCTAAATCTCTCTAAGATTCATGAGGAGAACTGTATCCAGCCATTGGACAGCAATAAGTTAAACTAATTTAAATGTGTGCATTTTATTTCAGAACAGGAAGTTGGTCACCTTACTGAGGAGAAACAGGAATTAGACAGAAAGAAACTGGATGTTGTTAATACTGAAACAAGAATCTCTGAAACTGAAATCAAAGTTTCCGAATTGGCTAATGAACTGAAGCCTATAACTGAAAAAATAAATTCAATAGAAGCATTACAAAAAAATTTAGTAGAATTTGAATCCGAAAGGGAGAAAGCCAAGAACAAGTAATTTTGGATTTTTTAATTTTATTTAATTAATAAAAGTGCAATTTTAGTTGTAACTTTATATTTTATTTTTATTTTATAGACTGGAACAGTGTAAATCCCAGGAGGAAGATTTGAAAAAAAGTATCTCAAGTGTATTTGAAGGATCTCAAGATGAGTTGGAGAAGGAAATCAGTAAATATTTGTTTTCATATCACTTTTAATTTATTTATGAAAATATTACTAAATTAAACCAATACAGAGTAATCTTAAGCAAAAATAGATTCATATTCTGACTTATTTATGTTTTTATGTTAAAAAATTATACTCAGTGTAGCTTACACTTATCATGTTAATTTTTGATTTTATTTACATTCTTACATAATAATTCCAAAATTTTAGATAACTATAAAGCGACCGTTGAAGCAAAGAAAAACGAACTAAAGACTTCTTACAAGAAGAACATGAACTTCAATACAGAAGAGGAGAAAATTGCAAACGAAAAAATGTCTAATGAAGTGAAATATAATAAACTTGCAATGTTAGAAAGCCAGAATCAAGAAAAGATGGACAAAAGGAATGGAATGATTGTTGATGTTGCAAAGCTTGCTGGTAAGTTTATTATGTATGCATTTTATGTGTATGCCCTGCGAATTCACCCGCATTAGAAATAATTGGCTGCAACCCTTTTTTGCGTCCCACTGCTGGGCAGGGGTCTCTTCCCATTATTGGGGGCGCCTGGAGCTTATTCCACCACGCTGCTCCAGTGCGGGTTGGTGGAGATGCTGATTAGTGACCAACCCGCTGTCTGATGTTTTCAAACCGCCCATAAAGCCTCCAACAAGGTTTAACGACTGTTATCTATCGACAACAACCGGGACCGACGACTTAACGTGCCCTCAGAAGCACGGAAACGCGCACGAAATTTTTCCCCACTAGCGGTCACCCATCTCACACCCGACCGCGCCCGTTCGGCTTAGTTGCATAGATCATTTGCGTTCTACGCTAACCGCCAGGCCATGCGCGCTTCGTTAGATTAGAAAGGATTAGCATGAAGTAATTATTCACCATAGATTTTGTGAGTCCAATTGAAACCCAAACTTGTATTTCGTATAAGTAGAAAGCTACTTATAAGGTACTTATCAGGAGCCTGTATACCAATGTTCATACTGCTGAATCCAGAAATGAGAAAATTTCCATACAAACTTGTCCCCCCCGTTTTACCCCTTTAGGGGAGATTTTTTTCATTTCAGCTACACAGATCATTTTTATCTGTAATGGAAAACTTATATACCCACATACCTATTTTCATACTTCTAAGGCTAAGAATGAGAAAATTATATATAAACTTCACACCGATATTTACCCTTTACATAAATAATGAAAGGAACCCCTGTACCAAATTTCAAGTTTCTAGGTCCAATCACACTCATAGCCCCACACCAGCATTCCACTGAGTACCATGGACGCACACAAAGATAGAAACACATACACCATGAAAATAAAAGAAGAAATTTACACTTGTCGTTCAAATTTCTGCAAAACATGGAAATACCACTATCTAAATGTTTAATATTTATTTGTCACAGAAATAGAAATGGAAAAAGTTGAAAATGAGGATGCTGCAGAAGCAATGAAAAAAATAACAGAGAAAATAAAAAGCTTAAACAAAGAGCTCAAAGAAATGAAGGCCCAGGCAGATGCTGAAGAAAAGAAATTCCAGTCTATTGTTGATGAAAGTAGAGATGCGTTGGTATGTATAGAGTAGACAAAATATCTGTGATTTAAGTTTAATTTATCATACTAAGGCAATGGTACATAAGTAAAATTGCAAAATTGACTTAGATGTAATTTACGGCTCACTTTATTTTTGAATTTATTTACTAATTCAATACATAATACAGTATAAATCTGTTATAACAACTGATAGTAATTCTATAAGCAACATCGCAATCGACACAAATTTTCGGTCATTATAACCAAAATGTCATTTATAAATGATGTTGTTAGAGGTTTTGACTTTATTGATATAATGTGATTATATTATATAATAAGGTTCTTTGTCCAATATAAGTCCATTTTTAAATTAACCATTGTGTATAAAAATTGATTTGTCTGAAATACAATTCAACCAGTGGGGTGGGGTATGTTCTAATTTCCTTGTAATTTGCCTGTTGGGAAGTAACATTTCTATTGAGTATCTTATTTTAAAGACTTGTAACACTTTTATTCCTTTTCAGTCTAGTCATAAACAAAAAATATCCAGTAAGGAATCAGAAATAACCGCAATTGAAAAGAAAATTGTTAAAATAGGCAAAGATATAGCTGATGCTAATAAGTCAAAACAGAAATTGGAGATGTTGGAGCAGAAATTTAACACAGCTGAAGAGTAAGTTTGCCTTGAGGCTTATGTCACTATACTTATACTTTCCCTGATTCAACATGATAAGACAGACAATGTGAAATTTAAAACAATAGATGTAGTATATTTTTTCAGTAAAATGGAGGCTAAATTTTAAATTAAACTTCTAGCAATACATCAGTAAAAACTTCACAAGTCATCACCTTTCAGATAAACTGTCTGTGAATGATACATTATAAAAATATTCTTTGTTTTCTGTTGCTTCAATAAAGAACACTGTTAATTTTTCCACAATATCCATTGCAATTTAAAATTAAAGTTGCAGTTATATTTTACGTTAAATAAAATACTATAATAACAAATGTTTTAGGGAGTATCAAAGAACAGAAAAAGAGATAAATATAGAGGAGAGTCAAAAAGAGATTAATGATGATGAAAAAGTAATGGAAACTCATGAACAAGAACAGGAACAAATCAGTGAAAAGGTAAGTTACAAATCTTATGAAACTGCTGTATTTAATCTCCTTTTTAAATGTAAATTATAAAATTAATATAATAAAATGATCATGGAACATTGTTTAATAATGTTGTATGTTCAAAAGTAATTTTAAAATATAATTCATAGTAGTCATAAATTTTACACAAAAGTAACAAATTTTTATTAAAATTTCTCATGTTATTTTTTCTTACAGATAACACTGCTGCAAAAACAAACAGTGAAATTAGTGGAAAAAGAGAATGTAGAAGAGTCACTGAAGCAAAAGGAGAAACAGCTGATGGTTTTAAAGAACAAACACAAAACTGGCATTACCGCTCTTTTGGGAGAAATGCCAGAAAGCAATTTTGCTATGTCCATCAATAAGGTCGAGTGTGAAATGAAGTCAGAGGTTGACTCCATGAAGAAGAAACTTAAGGAGAACCATACCAAAGTATGTCCAATCCGTGAAATATCTCAATGCCTTGCCATTCATGGTTCATCTTATATCAGTGACATAGTCACTGTTTTTGTTGTTGTACTTTATGTCTGCTGGGCATTTTGTTTGGCTCCACCTCAGAGCATCAAGGTATGACAGGTATGACACTCGTCAAGAGGCGTGTGTGAGTGTTGACGGTGCATAAAAAATGATGTTGTTTATTGAAATTGACAGATTTAGAAATGTATGCGTCTGTAGCGATGAAAGAGTATTTGTGAATGTGTGACAAAATAAAAATGTGTGCGTTCTTCCCCCGCACCAGATTTGGCACAAATCGAAGCTAGGTGCTATGCTGTCTCTACTGAAGGGTGAGTCAGTAACTTTGATGCTCTAAGGGCGCCACTCAAAACTGAGAATCATAATTATTTTAATTAATTAAGGCCATAGTCCACCAAACTGGCAAAGTGCGCATCAGTGGAGTACCTCCAGGAGGTGATATGCCTTTCAAAAAAATTGTGTAACTTACAGGCCTGTAATGAAATATCACTATTTACTATGTTTTCCCTTAAATCATTGTGTTAAAGACCATTGTGATATGTTTTAGGTATCATAGTTCTGAAAACATGAGAATATTATTCTCATAACCTGCAATGGTTGTGTACACCAATAAAAAAAATTAAGCTTGCAATTTCATTGACTTTTGTTATCAAAATTAATTTCAATTGGGTAGTTGACTATTTATGAGTATGTGGTTTTTAATAAAAAATATAAAGTTTTCCTAATTTCGCATAAATTCAAACCATAATAAATTTTGGTTAAGAAACAGCAGAGTTATAAACTTGTGATTTTTCTAGATGACATCTCTGGAGACTGAACGCAAGCATGTTCGGGAGCTGCTGAACGAGCGACGCAGCGAGCTGACGAAGGCCGAGGATCAGATGTACAAGGCGTGCGGCACGCAGTCCTACGAAGCCACGCTCGCCAAAGTGAACGCGAACGTCGAGAAGCTACAGGTACGTATGTTTAATTTTTTGTTTGCTTGTGTTAACTGACTGCGAGTTTATTTAATACTAGCCTTCCGCCAGCGGCTACGTCCGCGTGGACCCATTTAATGGGTAAGGATAAAAAATAGCCTATGTGCTATTCCAGGCTTCATTGCTGTATTTAAATCATAGGTGTCCAGTTGCTTCAACCGCGTTGACCCTATTACCCGTTTTCACGTAAGAACGAAGCATTTTCCCGCGGTAAAAAGTAACCTATGATACTCAGGGTGAATGTAGCTTTCTAATGGTGAAAGAATTTTTGAAATCGGAACAGTAGTTTTTGAGTTTATACATTACAAACATACAAAAATAAAAATCTTTCCTCTTTATAATATTAGTATAGATTTAACATTTTTGGTTTAAACATTTGCAATAGATTACAATCATTATCGTCGTGGCGACGTGTCTCGTGAAACTATTTATACAACCGACGCAGTAATGTCGTTAGCGTCATTTAATAAGCAATACAGATATAACTTTCTTTTGCCTCATTAATATTTGATTGACTATGCATATTATCTGTGTTAAATAATTTAGATGTTTCGCATCAGTCAGCAGTCCACCACATGAGCTATACTTAAAAATCACATATTATTATTTCACAGCCAAAGTTTAGACAGACACTTAACAAAAGATGATTTTTGTTCACAGGAAGAAACCAACGAGCTCCAGTCATCAATATTCATTATTTCCAAATTTAAAGGACAACTAAAAGACAACAATTGCTGCCCCCTTTGCAACCGTGGCTTCGATAATGAATCAGAGGTATATACGTAGATAGTTACTTGAACCCAGTCCCAGATGTGCTTCATGCAAGGCATATTCTCTTCAGTCAAAACATACTGCTTTGAAATTCTTTTACATGTTTTATTTTTATTTTTTTTAAACGTTACACACTCATAGCCTCACAGAAAGGTAATCAATACCCTGTGTCGTGGGTACCATGGACACATACAAAGACAGACACAAACACCCAGACCGAGAACAGAAATTTTTACTCATCATACAAATTTCTGTTTCGCCGGGAATCGAACCCGGGACCCCTCGATTGGCAGTCCGGCATGGTAACAATTGCGCCACGCGGGTCGTCGAAACTATCTGTAATCGTAACTATAATTACATACCTAAGTAATATATTACAGGTATAACAGAACAAGTTTTTAATCTGATAATGTAACTAAAAAACTTATATGTGTATATAGCCACTCTAGATAACATTTAGGTAGATGGCTATTGTGCCCTCATAAACGCTTAGTTCCCACCAGTACGTATGCCGCATGAACAATATCTGGTGAAACACTAGTAAAATATTTTAGAATGTAATAACAAACTATAGAAATTGTTCTACAAAGACAGATTTTAGAGATCTTGTCTATACAAGACAGATTGATGTGCATCTGGCGCGGGAGTTGACGGGAGCCCCCGAAAATCAATAACATTTGTGTTCGATAGGTTTGAGTACAAAACTAACAATGTAAACATTTCAGGTGACAGACTTGATATCTCAACTGGCGACTCAAGTGATGAACGTCCCAGCGAAGCTCGAGCGGGCTACTGAGGAGTTGCAGCGGGAGTCGGCGAAGAAGGACGACCTTCTCGGCATGAGGTCGCTCAACGAGAAGATCAAAACTCTCAAGGAGACTGATATACCTAAGTTGGAGGAGCGATTGAGCGATCTTGATAAGGTAGGTCCTAAGGATAATTTTTTCATTATTAGGATTCATTGATAAAATGTTGTTATTGGTCTTAAGGGATTTCCTAAGACCAATAACGACATTTAATCAATCAATCCTAATAATGAAATATTGCAAATGTTATGTTTAATATTAATGTAACTTTTTTATTTGAAGAAAGTTTTTTTTTTAATGAAACACACACCATGTGGATCAATTATTAAAATAATGCAGATTAATTTTTAGCATTCCGCCTGCGTATGCTACATTTTTTCCCCATAGGTATGAGATATTTGTAGATAGTGCCTGTAGCTTCGGGTTTAAGAATAGAGCTACGGTATCCTCTGCCTAATTGTAAGAGGCGACTAAGAGGGGGTTCCGGTTAGAGTGGCAGATCAATCTGGCCAGCCAGTAGCCCCGGGAAGGACGGTTGTGTGTGCGTAGCCGCATGTCGCCGTAAGCATCGGCAAATCCTTATGCTTAAGAAAATAAATTAATACACTATGTCGTGGGTACAGTGGACACATACAAAGACAGGAACACAAACACCCAGAACGAGAACAGAAATTTAAACTCAACATTCATATTTCTGATCCGCCAGAAATCGAACCCAGGACCCCTCGATTGCTAGTTTGGCATGGTAATCATTGCGTCATGTGGGTCGTCAGAGTAAAAGAAAATTAATGTTTATGCCTATAAAATTTGAAAGTTTCCCTCGATTTCTCTGGGATCCCATCATCAGATCCTGATTAAGTGACAATGGGACCACCTTGGGAGTATAAGCATACAACCGAAGAAATTAATTTGAAAATCAGTCCACAACAAATGGCAGAGTAATCAGTGAATGTACCTTAAAAAAATACATACAAACAAATACAGTCCTCCTCCTTTTGGAAGTCTGTAAAATTCCACAATGGATTGTGTTTGCAGGTAGAAAATATGTCGCATTTAGACAGTTATATTAAAATTCCACAATAGATTGTATTTGTAGAGTATCAAAAATATTGTAACTAAATCCTTTTTGACTAGCAATATCTTTCTTTCATTCGCAGCAAATAGCAACCATAACGGAGACGACAGAAGAGCTTTCGATGTCCATAGTGGAGCCGGAGCAAAAGTTGGCGTCTGCGCGACAGATGAAAGGAGATATGCCCCTATTGGATCGTTACACTAACGAAATAAAGAGCACCACTAAGGAGGTTTGTGTATCTATTTTTAACACATTTATGCTGAGTATAGTATAAATGTACTTAGAGTTTTACCTAAAAGACCTAAAATAAATAATTTTTGTCTATTTTTTTTAATATAGCTTTGTTGGTAAATTATCAATCAATGGGACATTATCGAGATTACAAGCAGAAGGGTTACAGGGTTTGAACGGTACTAAAGCAACTGTCAATCAATCATCAGTTACTGTAGCTACCAGCACGATATTATAGTGACCAGCAGAAAACTACTTAACCTTTAGTAGCCTGATTCGCGGCTTGCTGACTGACTGATGGACTTATTCTTATTATATGTAACACACACAAAAACAACACATACATATCTAAAATAAGAGTAAATCAATTTGTTACTTATATCTATTCTTCTCGTAACGAATCATAGCATTAGATATCTTTAATTTTATTCTATAATCTTTATTAAATTTAGCAGTGTTAATATGCAGACGCTAACTAAACTTTTCTATAATTATAAAGCTGTTACAAAACTGTTTAATTTTTTTTAATCGATTGTGTGTTCACAGCTAGAGAAAATCCAATCTCAGTGCACCGATCTCATAACGGACATCACGTTGGACGACGCCATCGCCAAGCAGAAAGACCTCAAGCAGAAGATCAGCACGCTGCGCGCGCGCATCAAGCAAGCGAATAGCAAGCTCAACGCGCACAACAAACGCCTTCAGACCATGGCCGACAAGAAGAACAAGATCAAGGAGGAAATGCTCAACGTGCAGAAGAAGGTTATAGCTTTGGCACTTCTTCCATAAATGCTTTCTGCTCAAAACTCATCCAATAGGATTCCCTGTATTGTGGGTACAAACACAACGGCATGAACACTAACCAACACCCAGACCTAGAACAGAAATGAAAACTTGCCATTCCAAGTTATGCTTCTCCGGGAATTGAACCTGGGACCCTTGATTATCAGTTGAGCCACACTGGTCGCCAATTTATTTCGTATAAACCCATTTTTAAGAGGCATACTTATTTAACCTCTTGTTATTTCACTATGTATGTTTTTAATAGATACTACAGCATTTTGTCAATAATAAATTTGTTTCGACAGATTCAAGAACTATACAACTTGCAAGAAACACAGAAGCAATTGGAGGCGGACAAGGAGAAGTTTAAAGAGGAACTTAAAGAGCTTCAGGAGGGCATTGACCCCCTTACGGCTGTACTCAAGGAGAAGGAGGAAGCTAAGAATGAAGTTGTAAAGAAAAACAGGTTTGTTTATTAACATTGAAATGAAATGAAATAGTTTATTAACATCCTGGGTAATAATATACAATTGATGTTTGTCATTGTTCTACGGTCATCAGCTGACCGTCAGTATGAATATAACCAACTAAAGGGTGTGATACTCAGTTCTTAAATAGACAAAAGTATAGCTCTTTTGTGTCTCGCATGCGCGCCGAGAGGTGAATCAGGTTACTATAGTAACCGAAGGTAGTCATTTGCTAGTAACTACAGTTCATTTTCTTTTTTAAAGTCGGTCGGACCGCGTGATGTTAAGCGATCACCGTCGCTTATGGACACGGGCAACCCCAGCATTGCCGGCTTTGAAGGAGAGCTTTCTTTACAGCTTTCTTGAAGAACCCCATGTCATAGTCCACTGGAAATGCTTCAGCTGGAAGGTTGTCCCACAACTTATACGTCTGTGGTAAAAAGGAGCGTGCAAAACGGACTGTGGAGGACCGCCACGAATCTAGATGGTGTCGGTGGAACTTTAACCTTCGTCTGGTGGTATTATCATGAAACGGTGACGTAGGCATCATTTGGAAAAGTTCCTTGGAGCACAACCATAGTAATGTCGGTAAAACACGCAAAGCAGGCCTATGTCTCTTCGCAAGCGAAGCGGTTTTAGCCTTTCAGTCAATTTTGGGTTGTTGACGATTCAGACTGCGCGCTTTAGAACGGAGTCAAATGCGTGTAGCTGCTTTTTGATGCTTCGGTCTGACCTGAGCCTTATACAGCGTCAGGAGTTGCCTCGCAGTGAAGTACTGCCTCGCCCTGTTGAGGACACTAAGCTTTTTGGTTGCCAATTTAGCAGTGTTCATCATCGTTCAAATTTCTGCCTCGCCAGGAATCAACACGGGACACTTCTATCTGCTATTGGTGGGTCGTTCTATGGTTGTTATTTTCCAATATTCAAAAGATTATTTAAACAATGTTTTATTTTTATTTCTCAGAGGTGAAATTGATGTTAAAAATAGCTACATAATGAAGGTGGTACATGCGTTCGATAAAGTGGAAACAGTTCAAAAGGAGATTAAGCAGCATCTGGACAAAAATATTCCCAATGAGATTGAGAAAATAAAGAAAGCAAATGATAAACTGATGGAGAAACAGAAACAGATCATGATCGACCGAGACACACTTACTAAGAGGATTGACACGCTCAAAGATGAAGTGGCGAGGCAAGAGGTAAAGACAATTTATGTACTTTAAGCTGTGCACGTAATTCGCTGTTAATGCTTGTTCTATTTAGTGGAAAAAATAAGTAATACAGAAAAAAATATTAATAAGTAATACATAGTGTTGTAATTATTTTATTTTTGTCTTATAAATTAGTTAACTCAATATTATGGCAGTCACAGTAAGGTTATTTTTGCAAAGCAGGCATTTTGTAAAGTAAGTGATAGTGTGAAATATAACTTTGATACTGAAGAATAGGGATATAGGAAGATAAAATTATGTGTACCGTGTTATAAATATTATAATGTTTTTAAATCTTCTATTCAAGATCTACAAGCGCAACTTGGATGACAATTTGAAGCTGCTCATAGCACAAGCTGGTATAACTAAACACGAGGAGGAGCTTAAAGTTGTCAATGAGAAGCTGAGCAATGTCAGTGTTGAGATGATCTCTGAGAAGGGACCACTGCTTGAGCAACAAACTAAACTCTTCAGGGAGAAAAGTTTAAATGAAGGCACCTTGCGGGAACTCAAGGTAATATAAAATTGTTTATATTGCCATATTTAGAAATTAGAAATTTTGTGTTAAAAAAACGCTTCACACTCATAGCCCCACAGTAGGGCAGATATACCCTGTGTCGTGGGTACCATGGACACACATAAAGACAGAAACACAAGATTTTAGCAACAGACTTAAAATTAAAATTTGCTGCAAGGTGCTGTAATGTTTTTAATCCCACGTTCATGTGTTAATCTATATATTTATAAAGGAATCATTTTTTCCAGGAGCAATTAAAACGAAGCAAAACTGATTTAAACAGATTCCTGAAGAAAAATGTAGAGACAAAGTACAGGCAGGCGTTCTACAAGTTGCATGTCACAAGGGCGTTAGATAAGGACATCAGGGACTACTCTGTGGCTTTGGAGAAATGTCTTATGGAGTTTCATAGAGAAAAGATGGAAAATATCAACCTCATTATAAGGTAAAACATCTTGTTTAGCATAGATGTGGATCAGGATTGATACCCTTTTAAACTATAGTACATACTACAAGTAAATAGCTGTAGTAATCTGTTGGTATAGTCTATTCAAGTGTTCACCTTAACTTTAAGCGTGGATTTAAGGACGCTGTTCTGTCTAAATTACAGATTTTTTATACTAGCTACATTTATATTAAATTTATAACGCGGCCTAATTGGTTTTGATACTTTATACAGAAATACAGATTTTCCTACTCTGCAGGAAATTCGAGTGAGCCTGGGTACACGAAAATAACTCAAAGATGCCATTTTTTTTTTTCAATTTAAAATCGGGCTTACTCACTAATTTGCCTACTCTGCGGGAAGTTAGGAAGCTAGAGTGAGCCCGGGTAACTCATAGATGCATTTTTTAACTTATTTTTTTTTTAATTAAGCTTAATTTGCAGTAAACCATAATAAAGTAAGAAAATACCTGTAATAGCTAGAACTTGCTCCGTTACCCATTTTGAGTAACTGGATAAAACTTCCTTCATTTTTTCTTTTTTAGAATACTTGTACACGTTAAGAGGCCGTGTACAAAATTTTAGCCGATTTCACTGATTTACCTTATTTAACACATGAGATTTTGCAGTTAAAATACAGCAGTTTAGGTTTTAAAATGATCCGTAAATATATAATAAGGTGGAATCCGTTTATCGAAGGGAAATGACAAACACGTCATACTAAGCGGACTTCACACAAAGCATTGTTGTAAAAAAAAAACAACCTTTTATTTAGGTAACACTTTTAATAGAGAAACACAGCATATTAAATTGCTCCTTTCTCTTCAATCGTAAATGCTTTATGACGTTGAGATGATATTTTTTTACATAGGATATCAATAAAAACAAATCTGTGATGTTCAACTGTCAATTAATCACTGAGATTCAAAACAAAAACCAGCCACGTGTCAAACGTCGTCGAACGTGACTGAAGCTGTAGGTTAGGTTTGAAGAATCATGTCGGTGACTATAAACACACATTTATTAAAAATGCGTAAGCGACATGTCACTGTAATCGAAGTCATTATACCCGACTTTGTTCAAAGAATTTTATGTGAAAACCAAACTTTGTTGTGTAATCCATACTATTTTAATATTATTTTGAAAGTAACTCTGTCTGTCTGCTACGCTTTCCCGCTGAGCCTACTGAACCAAAACTAATGAAATTTGGAACATAGATAGAGTGGACCTTGGGAAAGGACATAGGATGGTTTTTATCCTACGGGAACCTATAAAACGGGTCCACGCGGGCGAAGCCGCTGGCGGAAGGCTAGTTACGTCATAGCGGTATGTCAATAGGCGGAGTCATAATAAACGGATTCTACTGTATTCTGTACCTATTACAGTAAAATTCTCAAGACAGTCACGGTCTTCATGTCTATTAATCAAAACAACGTAATAAAAAATAAAAAGTGGCAAAATAAAAAAGTGGCCAATTTAATAGTTTATTATTGAAATGATCAGTCATATTGTGCAGTAAAACTTACGGAAATACTGTATTTTAATTGCAAAATCTCATATGTAAAATCAGCAAAATTAGCGAAATCGGCAAAATTTCGTTTACGGCCTTAAAAGGTATTTAAATTAAGGGTATATAATTTAAAAATACAGGTTCTTTAAAAGAGCTTGTTACAAAATTACATTACTTTGGTATTTCTGTTCATTATAATTTCGAAAATAAAATATTGTTAACGAAACATAACGTCTTGAAGTGACATTCTATTTTGATGTTTGTCACGAACACGATCAGTCAAATCACAATGTAGTTGATTGCCATATTATTATGAAACCAAATAATTAGTTCACAAAATGCCCACGACGATTACAATTAGTAGTATATGCTAAGTATATGGTGTGAACAGACTATAGCTAACTACATAGTAGGGAGCCCACGATGCTAATTGTGGATTTACTCGAGCGTCATCAGGACCTTGTGCATTTTGTAGGTTGGGTGGTAGGAAGGTTAAAAGATTATATGACGTTTTCTGTTTAACCGGTGGGGAGAGCGCCTATAGGTTTTCAAAAATTTAATGCGAAAGACTCAGGTAAAATAACTACAAATATCGATCAATAGAAGAAAAAATTAAATGCATGGTAAGTCATTGTTCAACGGTAACAGGGTATTCTAATCTGACCATTTTGACATCCGGAAGTAAGATAAAAAAAAAATACTGTACCTATATAGAAGGTATTTTTAATCGTGGCAGTATTCAACAGGATGCAAGGTGTACCCAATATTATGTTAATCTGACGTGCTCTCTAGTAAATCCGAAAATCCCATCTGGGGCTCTCCTACTAACAGTGACTAGTGTCACAGATAAAAATTACATGTGCATACATCTGCATAACCTTGTCAAATTCACATTCTTGAGATAAAAGAACTATCATACCTTTATTTTCGTTTTAAAATTTTTAGGCAAATGTGGAGAAAAATATACAGGGGAAATGACATTGATTACATTGAGATAAAGACTGAAGGAGGCATGAATGCAGATTCTGATCGTCGTAAATACGATTACAGGTACAGTTAATCACAAAAATATTTGTTGCTGGTTGCTCCATATATATTATCAGTCATTATTATTATTCATATATATTTTTCAGTCAAGTTTTATTTAAATAATGTTCTTGTTGTAAAAAATAATAATATTGAAAATTTCTTACTATTGTGATAATATTTTATTTATAGGGTTGTTCAGAGCAAGAATGGCGTCGAAATTGATATGCGCGGTCGATGCAGTGCTGGTCAGAAAGTTCTTGCTTGTCTCATCATTAGATTAGCTCTTGCAGAAACATTCAGTTCAAAGTAAGTATTAGTAAAATAATTGTTTTAGTAGTCTAGTTGACGACCAGTGTGGCGCAAGGTTACCATGCTGAACTGCCAATTTTGGGTCCCCAGTTGTTAGGTTAGGTTAGAGCAGATATTTAAATTATGAGTTTCTGTTCTCGGTCTGGTAAGTACGTACTATGTACTAAGGTCATTGTTATAGTAAACTAATGCTAAATAGTACCTGATAGAACTATGTTAACAAGCTAGTAACTATAGTAACTGATGACTGACAGCTTTTTATGTAACGCAGGTAACTCAGAGACCCTATCTATGCAAATCTACATTCATGTGATAAAAGCTATATTATGACATGTATCCACTGCATATAATATTTTGTTTGGATAGTACTTGTCTCATCAATACCAGCTTTACTTTAATACCATATTATTCTAATTTTGATATTTAATTTATTACAGGTTTGGTATTTTGGCACTGGATGAACCAACAACAAACTTGGATGAAGAAAATGTCAAGAGTTTATGTTCAGCTCTGGGTGAAATTGTACAGGAGAGAATGACTCAAAAGAATTTCATGTTTATCATTATCACCCATGACAGAGAATTTATTGAGTCTCTAGGGAATATAGACAAAGTCACACACTTCTACGAAGTTTCGCGCAATGATGATGGAAAATCTAGAGTTAAGAAAATACGATTCTCTTAATGATTACTTTGTTTATTATGATATTATAACCATTCCTTCAGTTGCTTTTTTAGTTAGCTATAATAAGAAGGCGGTGCCTTAGGTTCTGATTAAGAGTAATAATTACAGCTTTTTTTTAAAGAAAATAAAAGTTTTTGTATATATCTTCTCTCTTTTATTTTCATACATTTATTAGCTTTTATTATATTTAAGCAGTAAGGTGTAAGTAATAAAACTTCCAAAATTATTTGAATCTAATTTTACTTTATTGCTTAAAATATATGTATATCAAATTACATAATAAACTTTTCGCTAAAATACATTAACCCATCACAAGCCCTGTTATTACATTCAAAGGCTTACAAATTTCAATCTGATCAATTTGCAATATTTTACTTTCTTGTAAATTCGTTAATGTTACGCCCAAAAGTTCGGCTATTTGAGTTGGCGGGAATGATTGTGAAAGGCATTTAGTGATGTAAGGCACTAAATCTTCAGAATAACACACACATAGTGACACAAAATTTTGCCTTTCAATATCAGTAAAAGCTTGCTGTTCTTTGTGGTAAAATGTAATTAAAATTTGTGTTGCTTTATCAAATGACTTCCTAAATGCATTGTATACATCCTTAACAATATTCAATGGAGCTGTTACTCGCAGTGAGTTCAATGTTGTCAATAAACCATTACAGTATTCAGCCAAAGGGTAGTAGTCGAGCAAATTTTCTGGTGGACCTGTAGCCATGTTTTCATTCACAGGTCTTGGAACATTTTTTATAGTAGAAACTTTATATAACCGCATTTGAGTTTCAAATAGATTATCTACTTTTTCTAATCCACTGTGAAACTGTGTTAGGACATTATTTCGAAATAATGGTGTCAGTACACATCGTAAGTCTGCTCCAACTCTCCCAAAAGAAAGGCACAGATACATGCACTGGTTTAAGAGGGATTCGAAGCCTGATTCATCCTCTCGTAAAAGATCTTGATTCAGAATTTGAGCCAACACCTCAACCTGTAGACATAATGCATTATTAAAAAAAAATACAAGTATTAATTTTCTAGAGTAGCAAACATAATACTCAATATGGTCAACTGTTTCTGATGTATTCTACTCATTGATCTATTTGAATGCTGTATAATTCTTTTTTTGTTTATATGCCTTTATTAGTTTTACTCCTTATTACTTATTTTTATGGGTTCAATAAAGTTTTCAAATAAATAAAATAGATCCAAAGATACAGATCTGTATATTTGGCGCTGGCTCTTTATGGTGTTACTAACTTGTACATAAGAATTTTTCTGTGAATATATAACACAAACTATATACAGAACAAACTTTATTTTCATCTCTGCATTGAAAATTAATAAGATAAAAGAAATGGTTATGGATAAGGATCTTTTCACTCGGATATCTGCAGATACGGATATCCAGCACATCACTACTTCTCATTACATCTTACACCACAAACTGTTTTGAGAAGTATATAACACATTTTGAATCGTTTAATTTACATGTTAATTTACTACTCTTTTCATTTAAAAAACTTACTGTACTAAATCCTGTGCCAAAAACAATTCAAATTTAATATACTGTAATATTTATACCTTCTGCTTCAACCAACATGACAGGGCACTAGTTCCACTCAATTCATCATCTCTCACTTTGGACTCTTGGGCATCAGATAGAAATATTGATTTGTGCTGTGTCAAAACATTGAATATATGAATTCTGTGCAGTTCTACAATCCTCCTTAATAGTTTTTCAGAAGCTGCAAGTAGAAAATTGGGAACATAATGTACATATAAGTATTATAAGAAGTACATAGTAGGAATACATTATTTGTGTAACTTACATTCTGTATTTTTTGCATCCTCAAGAGCATTTTCAAACCATGCATTCCTTGCCTTTAAAAAATGTAAATGGAGACCATCTGACATCACTACACCATTGTCCTTACTTCCCAATAGTTGCATTCTACTGTGTTCATCATCAGTTGATTTGAATACTGTATTGGCACGTCGCAGATATCCTAAAATCTGATGCAGTACTTATAAGAACATTAAAAACCTCCAACCCAAAAAATGAAGTCTAAAACTAACAAATAATATTTACAACCTATTATAATATTATAGTCACATATATTATGCAAGTTCAAATATATGAGATTTAAGATTTTGAGATTTTAAGATTTTTATTGAACTGTTCAAATGTATGTGATGATAATAATTATAATAGGTTTTAAATATTATTTGTTAGTTTCTAGAGTTTATTTTTGGGTAGGGGGAAGGGTTAATTTTTACTTTTATTTTGTCGTTTTAAAAGAAGGGTATAATAATATTAGGAAAGTATTTATTTTTATTAGTTGAGTAAGTAACTTAGGTAAAAATATTTTTCGAGTTTTTAGATTTCATTTCGTTAGTTTACACCTCATTCCTTTCCAGTATAGTGTACATAATTTCACTATTTAAGGCCTTTCATTTGATATCAATATTGAGGGAGTTGTTAAAAAATATATATTCAGCCATTTTGTGGCGGCTGCCATCTTGGACCGATTTTAATTAGAAAGACATAGCTAAGAACTTCACCTTACAAATAAAAAACAAAATAAAAATCGGTTCATCCGTTCGGGCGCTACGATGCCAGACAGACACACACACACACACAGACACGTCAAACTTACACCCTGTCGTTTTTGCGTGTTGGGTTAAAAATAGCATGCAAGCTTAGAATAATAACGTTAAGAACGTCGGTTACGTCAGTCTTCATACAAGCGCGCTGTCTAAATAGATTCCTACAGCTGCCACATCTGACAAACAAAATATTTTTATTTTGACCAAATTAACTATAAAATACTACAAAATGATTGAAAACACTGTGAAAAGTTATTTTATATTAGATTTCGTTTTTTTTTTAATATGTTGTGATAAAATTTAACTTTACTTCTTACGGAGCAGCCTGGTGTTTGGTGCCATTAATGGCACCAATTAACATGCTTCAATTTGGGCGCGCGAACTTGGTTTCTATAATGTAATTGTAATTATTCTAAGCATGCAAGCAATAACACATTTAAAAGAAATACTGTAAAAGACTCTTCAACATTTACAAATAACAAAGTTCCTAACCTGCAGACATTGTGGTAGAGGCAAATCGTATCTTAGTTGATTGAATAAATGGTACAGTGTTTCAAACCAGAGAGTCATTATTTCTGATGTAGTATTCTGAAAAGACATAATTAGATAAATAACATATGCATAATAATTTTATTGGGCAACATAGGCTTATTTTATTTTAACAGAAATTTGAGACCATGCAATTATATAAACCCTTTCAAATCTCTGAGTATAATCACTTCACAGTAATTATTTTGTGTAAGGGAAGTTTCATTGTAGAAAAAAATAATATAATCTACATATTTTATTCAATATATGGCTCTTTTATAAACTCTTAGTAAATATTATTTACATTATATATTTATTAAAACGGACAAAATTTATTAAAAATGGGACATAATAAGCGACATTTCACTGTAAGCGAAGTCATTATATCTGACTTTGTTCAAAGAGTTTTATGAGAAAACCAAACTTTACTGTGTAATTATGTCATAATAAGCGGTTGTGGTAGATAGCGCGCATGGCCTGGCAGCTAGCGTAGAACGCAAGCGATCTATGCAGCTGAGCCCAACAGGCGCGGTCAGGTGTGAGATGGGTGACCGCTAGTGGCAAAAAATTTCATGCGCGTTTCCGTGCTTCGGAGGGCACGTTAAGCCGTCGGTCCTGGTTGTTGTCGATAGATAACAGTCGTCAAACCTTGTCGGAGGCCTTATGGGCGGTTTGAAAACATCCAACAGCGGGTTGGCCACTAACCCGCATCTCCACCAACCCGCATTGGAGCAGCGTGGTGGAGTAAGCTCCAGGCCTCCCCAATAAGAGGGAGAGACCCGTACCCAGCAGTGGGACGCAAAAAGGGTTGCAGCCAAGCGGTTGGTAAATATAGCCTATATTCTGTTCTGATCATGCTGATCCACCAACCCGCATTAGAGCAGCGTGGTGGAGTAAGCTCCAGGCCTCCCCAATAATGGGAAGAGACCCGTGCCCAGCAGTGGGACGCAAAAAAGGGTTGTAGCCAAATATAGGCCGAGTCATAATAAACTGATTCTACTGTATTTAAGTTGTCTGATACTGCATTAGAGGTACTTTTTAGTTTAATAACATACCTGCACTATAGGTATTTCTGAATATCTTTTAGATAAGTTACGAACAAACGTAAAAATGTCCAATGCACACTCATAATCTTCTGCATTAAGTGCCTCTCTCATTAGAGAGGGCAGTTCCAATAACTCCAGAAGTTTTTCACTTTGATTTCGAACACTGCTGAATCTCCTGAAATATAATTTTATTTTAGCTGCATTCTATTTGATTTCTCTACCTCACATTTTCACAAATTTCATTGCAATAAAGAGATAAGTTTTTAAAGGAACCACTAAATGCTTTTAATTGATTTTATCTGTACTCAGGGGCCATTCGAGATTACTTATTAGGAGTAATGAATGGTGAAGGGGTCTTTGCTTGACATGAGAGATGGGGAGGTTTTATAGTGATTATGTCAGCAATATTTATTTACATATGTTTTTGGGTTTTCTACTATATTATATTCTACATCAATCAAAATTTCTACACTTGATGTTAATCAATATAGAAACCAGGAACTGCTTGAAAATACATGCAGCAATACTTATAGAGCATGGAGGAGTGGGGTAGCAGGGTTGCTTACTTTTGCTGAATAGGGGGAAGAGGGAGCTAAAACTTGTCTTTTTAAAATCTACTTACACAATACTTAATCAACCCCTCAGATTATATTAGCAGATAATTGTGGAAAACAATGTGAACAATTTAACAATAATTTAAAATTAGTGTTAAATTAGAGGGATACTTTGATATTTAATGACATTTGACTTATATTAAAATATTTCAATACTCCCTATCATATTTTCACAATCAAAGTTCTTATCTTGGTAATACTTGGTATTGTAAATTTATTTCTCAAAATTATCTAAGAAAACAATAAGATATTGTACATATTGAAACTAACTTCTTTTCCTGGACAATATTCCCAGCCATCTGTGAAAAACTTTCACATTCTTCCACAAAGTCTGGCATTGTGTCTAAGAATTTGGCCAAAGATTCCTTTGACTTCTCCAAGTCTTTCATGATTGTTTGTGAAATTTCGGCTGTTTCCACGAATGTTTTATAATTGGTAAAAGCCAGATCTTGGGTCTGTTCTGTTAAATGGGCCATTTCTTCTGTCAGTCTCTCGGGTTCTTTGCGTATATGCTCCCAGTTTTGTGATCCCAACTTCTTGACGTAATCGGTGACATCATGAAAATACTCTGCATTTTCTGTAAATTATTAAAACTCGTAAAACTAAATTGATTTAACATTCAACAATCGTAATCTTCCAAAAATTTTACTATCTGGAATAGAATTTGAAGAATATTACCTGTAGTAGCATCAGGAAACAATAACTGACATAGCTCTTTTAGTTCTGCAGCCATTCTTAACAAAGTATCAGTTGTAAAAACAAATAACGTAAGCACATCAATAATAAATGATTTTATATTTCATTTAAACATAAAAATATTTGTTAATATCTTGGTCAAATAAATCGTAGGTACAATCATAATATAAGACATGCACTCAACCTTAGACTAAGAATTAAGAATGTACTATCATAGTGTACTATCTCAGTCAGAGGAAGGAATAAAATTTAATAAAAATGTGTACTATGCAATGCACTCCTCACTCCTCAACCATCACTCACTCAACCTTTGATAATGGATTCGTTCCTCCTCATTGCACTCAACACAGTTACTGACTTTCAGTATATACAAATGTACTCTGTGGTTATGGTGGTTACTGTCACGAAGCGTACGAATATGAATTAAGCTCATTGAATACTCCATAACTCATAAAGCGACCTTTAGAAAAATCTTTTTTTATAACTCAATATTTAAGTTGTAAGCAAAAACACGTCAATATCCAGTATAAAGATATTTCAATTTCAAATTGATAAATGATATTTGTGTGACATTGGTAAGCTCCAGGCCTCCCCAATAATGGGGGAGCTCGTGCACATTAGCGAGACGCTAAAGGGATTAGGGTACCATTATCTATAAAAAAATCACGTTTATTGTATGTTTAAATAAAACCCTTTAAATATTTATTTTATTATATTGATAATAATAATAAATATTCTTTATTTGCTCACCATTATTGGAGTGAAAAATACAAACTTTTTTTAAGAATACACAAACTGGCGGTCTTATCACTAAACAGCGATTTCTTCCATGCAACTAATGAAAAATGAAATAAATACATAGAAAAGGTTGCGGTGCATATCAATAATTTAAAATCAAATAAAAACAAATACAATTTTAATAATTTGAAAAAGAAAAAAAAACAAATATGTACTGAAATTAAATGACATTGGAGACTGCGGAAAGGTAAAAAGAGGAAATGAACATTACAAATCTAAATTGTACCTACATAATGTATGCTTTAATTTGGTTTTTGAAGGATTGCTAGGACAGAGTATTGCGGATGAATTGAGGAAGGGTATTCAGAGCAGAGCATAGGGCATTGTTGCCAAACAATTGTATAGGAATTTTCATAGAAGAAAGTGATATATAAAATACAATTATTATTAATATTAATTCTTTTGTTATATTATTATTATATATTATTGAAAAGTCGCGTGGACTGTGGTGTCGTGGGACACCGCATAGGAACGACTTTCCTTATAAAAATATTAATTTTAAGTTCTATTCGAGGTATAAAGGAAATAATTATTGGGGTATACATTTTTAATTATGATTTTTTTTATCGATTAAAAGCAAATAAACTAACTTTAAAATGATATAATAATAGTAACAGTCATCATGTAGACTATACTATATTATTAGACACTGTAAAGCCTTCATACGAAGACTATACATAAAAATCTTACGTTTTTTGTGACGTTACGGAGGTTTTTTTCCCCCGGCTAGGGTAACTCTCCCTGTGCCCGCAACGCCCATATGGAACTTCGTTCCAATCCAATTATGTTGTATGGTAATAGTAGCCTTCCGCCAGTGGCTTCGCCCGCGTGGATCCCTTTTAAAGGTTCCAGTAGTATAAAAACCATCCTGTCCTTTCCCAAGGTTCACTCTATCTGTGTTCCAAATTTCATTACATTTGGTTCAGTAGTTTAAGCGGGAAAGCGTAGCAGACAGACAGAGTTACTTTCTACTAGAGTTCGTTTATAATATCAGTATGGATTTATGTTGTCTACGTGTAATAGGCGCTTAACATATCACACATACTAATTTTAATGTTTATTTTATGGGGCGATTACATTTGTCAACTTGCAGGGGCCGATTTGGCATACATTGCTGGTTATCTGAGTACATTGTAATGAAATACTCAAGATAACCAGCAATATATGCCAAATCAGACCCTGCATGCAGGCCAATGTAATCGGCCCTTTAGTCTGTAGCATATTCGATACATACTCTCTGACTGGGTCTCTGGGTATTTCGTTTTAAAATAATTTTTATCTGTGACCTGCATAAATGTACTCTATGGTGACCTGTGATCATGTATAAAAAGCAATTTGGAAACGGAGTTTTCTTTCAAGATAACCATTTGTCTAATAACCAAACATAAAATTAATTAAACTGATTTCGTACAAAAAGTTGATTTTATCAATGTATAGCCACGAAAAGAAACTTTCGGTGAGATTCAAACAAATAACCTATATTGCTTACTTTAATATTTGGTCTTCTCTTACACCAAGTTCTGTGATTGCGTCATGTCCGGTCATGTAAACGTATAGTTATAGTATGTGAAATCGAGTATTAGCAAAATCAAATCAATCAGCGGTACAAAATTACATTTTTCACTACCATTAGTCAAATTTTTTGATAGTTTCAACAGTTCCAGTTTGTTTAGATCGCTTAACCTTTTAGTTTGACGTATAACCTAATAATCATTTTCAAGTACTGAGAGCTGACACCATTTTTGTTTCGCCTCCATCCGTATTTACCTTTTGTCTTTCTAACGACGTAACTGTTTCAAGGGTACGATTTAAAGAAATTAAACAATTATTGCAGTTGTTTCTTAACTCTTTATACTGCGTTTGTTTAGTAAGGTTATGTTGATGTTTTGATTTGATTGAACTAAGATGTATAGGGATTTACTGACAGTAGTGTTGCGGTCAGCTGCTCAGCAAATGTTCTTCGATTTAAATGTTTTAGATCTAATTATGAGAATATTTTGTAACATAATAAGTTCAAAGAAAAATGTCTAAAAATATATGTAAAAAATGCATTAACAATTAAGTAACAAGCATGTAACTAAATTATAATGTAACAATATTATGAATATTTTATGAAATTTCTACAGATCCACATAAAAATGTGTAAATAATGGTTCCATTTCTGATACTTGAAATGTAAATAAAGTACAAAGATGGAGGGTGTTGGTGAAGAGTTTGCTCTTCATTGGGGTGAGGAAGTGGAAGTGAAGGTAACTGGACCATATTATTATTATTAATGCTAATTCTACAGGAGACACTAATTTTGTTGCTTATCAATTAACTATGAATATTTCTATCAATACTTCAACATGTGCTTCATGTGTGCAACAATTAAAATACATTCTGGGTTTATTTACAATTATTGTAATTTTGTAAGTATTTGAATTATTGTAAGATTGTAGAAATATCCAGAATTTAATAATGCATTATTTTTAAATTATGTTCTTTTATTTTTTCATGCTTCTGTAGGATTTTATACCTATGCGATCCTATTAATAAAAGCTATTATATCTTCCAGCCTACTCTTACCACTTCGAAACCACAAATATTAAACCTTATTCATGAACATTATTTAAATTTTGAGCAATATTTAAATAATTGTTTAAAATTGACTCACATTTTAGAGTTCACTATCCATTTAATCTACATCTTAAATAGCCATTAAATTAATCTCCCTCGCTTATAAACACTGGCATTGCCTAGTAAGCTAACTATTATTTATGAATAAAGCTGATAATATTTTGTTTACTTTGATTATGTTTAAGTTTGGGTGCAACATTTAGTTCAGCTGATAACCTTTTAGAGAAACTTGCATGACAATATAAAATATAAATCATTGTACAGTAGAATATCCCTTTTAACATTATAACAATCCAATAGGCCCACTTGGACAGCTTTTAGCTCATGAAATTTTTAACATTAATGTGTGCTTTGAAATGTGATATGTGGAGCCTATATGAAGATTATAAGAAGCCTATGTTGTCTGATTTATCACAAGGTGATGCATACTCACTACTCACAAATGCATATAGCAGCAGCCTGCAATATCACACTTAATTTACAGTGCCCGGATGACCAATTGTTGCTCGGATAAAATATTTGTTTTTTTTTTTCACATACTAAAAGGTCTAATATTACTTTACAAAGCCATCTAGCTCCCAATAAAAAAAAACTGTAACATATACTAGCAGGTACATACCTGCTAGCAGATGTGAGGAAGTCATATTTTTCAGTTTATGTTTAAGTTGATTATCACAAAAAACACAGCTGAAACAATTTTTTCTAAAGAATTTACCTAGCTACATAGATTTATTGCCCCCAAAAACTCCTGCATACTATGTTGCTTACTATGTTTGGTTTATACTACATGTCTAGTGAAAAGCATCCTAATAAGCCTTTAAGATTTGTGACAAGTTTAACATGTTCAATTTTTTTTTAAACAGGCTTTGTTGTTGCTGACATAATTTACATGACATTATTTTGTAGTGTTTAATACATTATTATATTACGTTTATTTATCTTTTTTATTTTTGTGATGTTTTGTTTTAATTTCTTTTAGAATTCCGGCGGTGTAGTAGCATCTGAAGTAATATGTGGCCTTGATAATGTGCAATCAGTGTCTTATTCTAATATGGTATGCATCTATATATTTTTTTTATTTTTCCTTTAATTTATTCTTTAGTATTATAATGTTTTGTATATAGTGAAACTCAGCTAATAAGTATGATAAGATAGGGGTCTAATCTTATAAAATGGTTAGCTGAAAATACTGTATCAGTAGATTAAAGAACAAGAATGTCTTACTTATATATAAATATACAATATCAAACACAAAAAATATATATTGCTATAAATATGCATTCTTGGGTAAATGCATGGCATACTAGGCTTTTTCCATTTTGTATAAAAAAATATTAAAAATAATTTTGGTAAAAATATTACTATATACATAAATTTAGAGTACTAAACAATATTCCAATCTTGATTTAGTTTTACACATATATGTAGATCAGGCGCGGTCCCAGGTCATGTCCCCTGTGACCCCCCCTCCATCAGTCATGCGTAGATGGAAGGCGAAACAAGTCAATTTGGAACACCTCGGCCCCCAAATTTCTTAGTGACCCCCCCTCCCAAATTTCTTGACAACCCCAAAAAATTGAATGCTGCGACCGCGCCTGATGTAGGTAGTATATTTCTTATGGCACTTGAGTTTAGTGAATGAGTAATTTATTTAAAAAAAAGGTTTTTTTCTAAAATTAAATACATAACAAAATATGCAAATTAGGTATAATAAATACTCACTGAGTTGTATTTTGAAAGCCGTATGTCATGATTTGAATGTGTTTATTATAGACATCTGAAGAAATGATAGCAGATACTGATCAAATGGCTGCAGAGAATTTGATGTACTTATCACAAGATGTAGTTAGTTATGCAGACTCAGCAGTGGAGTGTGTTACAGAGGAAGTTATCACAGATGATTGGGTTATATCTGGTGGACAGGAGAGGTCAGTTGCAGTTTAATATTTTATATTTTCAATAATTTGATATATATATATATATATTGGTCATTTTTTAATGTTTAAATGGAGTAGCAGATGTGCATGCAAGCAACCATGGCTAGCTGCAAAAAAGTTTTTTAAATTGTAGTTACAAAATACGAATTATAACATTTTTGTGCATGGGACAGATATGCCTTTATTTTTATTGTTTTTTGAGCCAATGTTTGAACAAGAACAATTTTTTGAAGCCATTCTGTGTGTAAGAAATATGAAAACCACATTTTATTATTGTAATATGCATACACATACTTTTATACACAGTTTGCAAGGTCAGTAACACTACCCCGTCATCTTAATTCTTAGATAGTGACTACACGCCTTTGTCGACATTCAATGGGCTCAAAATTCCAAAATGGTCACTGAAACTTTTTTAAAAGCAAATATTTTTGTATTAAAATCAAATCAACTATATATGTATTTTTGTGTAAATAATATAATCAGATATTCAGTAAAATCCCATGCACAAGAAAAATAATTGTTTATATTACATGAACTTCTTTTTAAATAACCTTTTATTATTTCAGAGTTGAAGTGCCTTTAGAACATTTATCCATTCCTGAGACTGGTGTTAAATTAGAAAATGACATTGATGTCCCATTACCAACTGATCAAGTAAGTTTTTCATAACTCATTCACTCATAACAAAAGGAATATAATAAGTGTAACATCAAAAGTTTGTTTTAACATCTGCAACCTATCTGTGGACATTAGTGTCATTTATCTCGTGTTTTTATTATGTATCGTGTTTATTTACCTCCCCTTTACCGCTTTAGTTGACGGTTTTATTTGGTTTCAAATTTTTTTTGAGTAGTATGAGAGACATAGAGAACCAAATTCACGATACTGTAATCGGAAATTAAAAATAATGTAATCGCATAAAAAAAACGTAAAGATTATTGAAAAAAAATTTGTGTATAATAGACGCTTTAAAAATAAGTAAGTAATAACATTTTATATTTTCTAGTATGGGTAAAGGGCGTGATTTATCGCCCAAAAAAAATCGGAGATTAAAACTCTCCCTCGGCATACAAGCCACTCACAGAGGAAAATAGCAAAGATTGCTGGTGATTCAGCGGTCAATAGAAATAAAATTATTTTACAGTAGACACATTTTTGCACGTCTGTTCCCAATAATTTGGCAACCCACTGTAGTTTTCCCCAAGACATGTCCAAATCAAACAAAAACGGAATTGCAGATGTATGTTTTTGATAACAATATTTTTTTTAATAATATACATAGTTTTACTTATGGTAACATTTATATAAATTGATATAGGTGATGTAAGCAAACATTAAATTAGAGGTTACATAGACTGTTCTTTGATGATAATTATAATGAAATTTGATGTTCATTTGTAGTAGATAAAATCATTAAATCTCATGATAATTTATAAAAATATGGACGAAAATATGAAATTAGAATATGTTGGAATCATTTCATACACTTATTAGAGGCTAGCAGCCCGTTGACGAATAATGAATTTACATAACATAGCCTCAAGACGAAAGACTTCGTCCAGTGCATCCTGACAGTTATGACCTACAGAGTTAAAATGTGGATCGTACATCATCGTACATCGTTGGACGCGATTGCTTTTATAGTGGAGACCGTGTTCAGACAAACATAGTGTAGGTGGCGCCTCAATCTACGCCGAGTGGGCAGTAAAGACTGGTCTATGTCCAGCAGTGGACTGATGTGGGCAGATGTAGAACAATATTTGACAAAATTATTTAAATTATCTATGCAAAAAATACTAATGTATGATATAATAGTGGTATAAATTAGTAATTTTAAAATTATGTATTTCAGGATGAATATACGGCAATGCGACCGTGGCCTTGCGACTTCTGCTCGAGGAGGTTCCGCAAGAAGGCCGCGCTCATGAACCACATGGTGGCGCACCAGAACGACCGGCCGCACGCCTGCAACTTGTGCGGCGTGCGGTACGTGCGCAAGTGCGACCTCATGAACCACCTCAAGGTGCACGCTTTTGTGCCCGACGACTCAGAGCCTGCTGAATTCGGTTAGCACTTGTAATTATCATATTTGTTTGGCATATCTCCCAGTCCTTAACCCTCTATCTCTCTCTCTCTCTCACACACACACACACGCACACACACACACACACACACACACACACACACACACACGAGAGACAAAACACTATTACACTCTTTCGTATATTTAGTTCACACTTGTTTATACTGTTTAGTGATTTTTGAGTATATTCAAAATCATGAAGAAGACAGTAATACAACGAACAAAACCATAAAGTAAACTGGCAAACAGGGACTTACATTTGTCATTTAGCAATTAATAATGTAAAATAAACATCTGAGAAATACTTTTACATTTTATTACCTTTATATAAACTAATATTTTTATTTTTTATTAATTTTTATTTTAAAACTATTAATTTAAACTGTTCTACATTTTTGAAATAAAATACCAAAAAAATTCAAAAAATAAAAGAAATCATTGAATATAATTAACCAAATTTTTTCTTTAAATCTATATTGAAAATTGGACCTATTTACGCAAACTGGAACCAATCCACTCATGCCGAAATTGAGTTAAGTACACAAAAAAGCTTAAAATTGCACCTTCTATTGACCCTGTAACGATCAAAATGATCTGAAAATTTTGACAGCACTAAACATTTTCATGACATGTTTACCAATCCACAAAATATCAGATGTCTAATACATTAAACAGCTTTTTCTCAAAACTATATTCATCATCATCATGTGTGGGTTGGTTCCGGTTTGCATAAATAGGTCCAATTATTTTTCAAACAAGGTTGAATACTACCATGTCATTGGTTTCAGATGAAGTGTTAGATAACAACACACTACTTAAACCAAAGAAGAAAAGAGGACGACGGAAAAAGAATGCAGAACCAGTGGAGGTAAAGATACTTGCTTCTGCTAACAAATTACAAATTTGTAATTTATGTAATGAGGATAACATAAGTACTCAGCACGAGTCCTTCTTATTTAGTTTGAAAATTATCCTTTAAATGGGTCCTATGGTAGAGGAAGGAATAAGTGAAAGTTGGACTCCATATTTGAACTATTTTACATATGACATTCCAGGTAGGTGGTATTTGGTCCTCATTACTTCCAAGCGCTCATAGAGGGATGTCGATATAATTTTTCATTGCCAATTTTTAGATATTGTCCATCAGAGGATACAAATAAAATGAAGAACACAGTGTGTATCATACAGTCTTGTATACAATGAAGTGTCAACTGATTAACCCAACATTCAATTTATAACTGCAGCAGAGACCAAAACCAGTGCATTTTTCACAAGGCGTTGGCCTAACGTCATTATCACAGAGTAATTTAAATGCACTCTCAGTGCATTTTAAAAATCTTAATATATATATATAAAAAGTAAAGGGTTTTCTTTGTACGTAAAGACACGGTTTTCTCTATTATCATTAACTCCAATCAACTTCCCGTTGGGGTGGTAAATACCCCTTAGTAAGGGAGTTTGATCGCGGTGGGTGGAAGTGTGGGAAAAATCAGAAAAAAAAATATCTGTACTTTTCTAACCAATAGGCACTTCTGGGTGGATCTCAAAATGTCTAGGATGATCTAGCAAACTATTTTAATTTTAATTTTATTGAGAATGTTCTAGAAAGTTCCAGAAACGTCTCGAATCATTTGGATTTTTTTAAATAACTTTAATTAATTGAGAATATTCGATAAAGATTCTCAAATGATCTGAATTTCTTTTAGTAATTGTAATATTTTTTCGAAATATCTGGAGATTTTTAAAATGATAGCAAGTTTTTTTAATTAATTGAAAATATTCGAGAAAGTTCCAGAAAGTTCTCATATGATCTTGAAAATCCTACTAATATTATAAACGCAAAAGTTTGTAAGTATGGATGTTTCTTACTCTTTCACGTAAAAACTACTGAATGGATTTAAATGAAACTTTACAATAATATAGCTTATACATCAGAATAACAAAGATATTGTGTGAATTGTCCAAATTATGACGATAAGTGTCAAGTAAGTGGGAAAAAATCTACCACCTGCGAGCTATTCTGGCGTGCGCTGCCAAAACCGCTAGAGTTACACATTCGTAATGTATGATGGAAATGTTTATCTTAAATAGTCCTACAAAAAAAAAACCGGTCCACGGCACTTCAGAAGGGACTTCACTTTATGCTAATGATACTCTCTAACGCGGGTGAAACCGCGGGGCACAGCTAGTGAAAATATATTATTCACTATGGGGTTTCTTTTACAAACTCTTAGTGAATGTTATTTTATGATTTTTGTCAGCTCTAGGTGCGCTTAGGCAATGCTGAGCTGAAGAAAAGGCCTTATTGATTGAATGCTATTTTTTGTTATTTGTTTAGGATCAAACTGAGACTCTTCCAAAGTGGTTGTAACGCCCCATTGTAACTATTACAGTAGCGATGTTCCACAGAACGGCGTATGGGAGAACATGACGTCGGCGCGCACGCAGCAGTGGTCGCGGCGCGCGCGCTCGCCCCCGCGGCCGCCGCCCTCCCCCCCTTCGCCCCCCTCGCCGCCCTCGCCGCCGCCGCCGCCCGCTGACCCCTCGCGCCCCTTTGTGTGCCGCCACTGCGGGGTGGGCTTCGCAAGGGAGAAGGCTCTGCAGTCACACGCAAGGGTATGGAAGCTTTCGTTCTACAAAGGAACTGATAGTCGTGGTGGGTGTGTCCCTACCGCCTTCGACCCCCTTGCCACCGCTCACCGCCGCTCTTTTGTTATCAAGTGGGAAATTTTCAAAAGGTACTCGGAAGATTGAGAGCTCTAAAATCCCCTCGATGGCCTACCTCGGCGCTTGTGGAGGACTCTGGGATCTCAAATGGACTCTCACTTCTCTCACTGGTGTCCTCCATGCGCGTTGCTCTTAACAGTTCTATCTTGAAAGAGCGATGTAGCTCTCCTCAGGTGCTTACGACAGCGTGCAGCCACATACACACCACCGACCTTTTTGGAGCCGCTGGCTGGACGGATCGTGCTTCCACTCACGTCCGACCGCGACATGAATCATGTCAGGGACAGACTTATAAGTCAGATAAATCTGGGATTTCATTAGCGAGGCACAAGACTCAAAATGGCAGATAGTCAACTATTATATTATTAACTATTCAATTTTTTAATATTAGTTTGAATAGTATGAGGAATAAGTGTTTTTGAGTTATTATTTTTGCAATTTGGCAGTTACCTTGGTGAACTGTATGATTTATCGTTGACGCAACGGGGAATGGGTCTCAACTTGGCATCCGGGGAGAACACTAATTGTTTTTAAAATGTGGGAAAACAATGCGAGTGATTTACAGGTACACGGTGGTGACTCTCCCATGGAGTGCGGTGAGTGCGGCGAGCTGTGCTGGTCGCGCGAGGCGCTTGCGTCGCACGCCAAGCAACGACACCCGCACGCGCAGCCGCGGGCCCGCCGACGTGAACCTTCCTACAACGAGTCCAACTCTGGTGAGCAAACCATGTTAACAGCTAAGGGTGTACACGGTGGTGATTCTCCTGTAGAGTACAGACTATAATAATCTTAAAGAATCTTGGAATAATTCACCAAGCAATTGTAAAATAGGGATTTAGTTTGAGTGTATTAATAAAGTTTCAGTACTTGTTCAGTGAACTTGTTGTTTCACTGGTTCACTTGAATCAGACATAAAATCATAGAAATCGAAAAAGGAGGAGAAGTGCCACTAAGACGTTTTTCTGTCCGCGCGACTTGAGCATTTTGGGCAACATAAAGAAAAATGGCCGTTTACGCGAATCAGTACTTATTCGACTGCCGTCAAGAAAACTTGCAAAAATTCCGTCTTGTTCTGTTGTTTCGTGCAAAAACCGAAGCCAAACAAAAAACTATATTAACAGTAAAGTCACATACCATATGTAACTACAATAATTTTATTGTATTTTTCTATAAATTCATGAAAAACAATAATCGTAAAATATGGCACGTTTTTATTACGATGTTTTATTTTTGTATATGCCCATGACTATGCTATTATGTACAACATACATTGCTCGCTAACCTATGAATAACCTCAACGAGTCTAATTCTCTGAGTGAGCAATGTATGACTTACGATACTAAGTTACATGGGGTATTTTGCATAGTACGGGATGGTACGGGTCGAATCCTGCCAGTCCTGACATGTTGACCTGAGTGATGTCCGTGCATAATTGAAAATCGGTATCTCGATAAAATTGTCGATTCATACAAGAAAATATTTTAGAATTAATCTCGACATTTAAAGTATGTGAATAGTTTTTATTTTTTATTGATTCAAACAAGGGCCTAAATGTATTATGTGGAAGTCTGTAAATTAAACACATTTACACAGATACATACATATAATAAGAGTAGGTAAAATAAATATTCGGGACATTGTAATACTAAATAATAAAATTAATTACATTTTAAGTACTCCACAAATACATTCATTTTACGGGACAGTGAATAACTACTAATGTTATACGGTATTTGATATTTTTTCTTGCAAATGTTAATGATTCTTAAAACTATTTTGGAGTTGTGCTTTTTGTTTAAAAGCGTATTTTTTGTTCTGGAGTTCTTTTTAATGGTGGTTTCCATTTTCAATCTAAAATTAATTTAATTTTAGTTTATTAAGTTCTACGATAATAAAAACATTTTAACAAAAAATTAAAAAGCCGAAAAAACTGAAAAGTAAAAATAAAAAATAATAAATTAATATAATACTTGGCTTATAATACCTTTTCTTGCTAATGGTAATGAGATTTTAAAGTATTTTGAAGTCGAGCCCTTTTTATCATTTTTTGTGGCATATCGGATGACATTATTATTATACACAACATAACTCAGCATTAAAATCTGTGAGTGAACAACCCCTGTTTTCCCATGATTACTATTCTAATTTTTATAGGACCAATTTCCTTAATTTAATATACCCCTTTCAATATACCTACGTATACGGGTTGGCCGTACAAATGTGTATAAATAAAAGGATTTTAAAAACTAAAAATCTGTAAAACTGTATAAAATATAAGTACCTATTGAAGATCTTAGACTATGATGAAATTAATGGAATACTAATGGTGAGTCACGCGCGGTACTAGTGATGACCGATAGTGAAGCTATTATAAATAAAATATTAAAGTGAAATAATTTGGGTCATAACCAAAATGCAAACTAGGTGAAAAATAGCATAGTAGGGTAGATATACATGACACAATGACAGAAACACAAACACCCAGACTAGAGTAATACTAACTGTTGGGAACACCTTTTGATAGTTGTGAATGATAAGATTATTTGAGTGTAAAAGTAAATTTAATGAATGGTATAAAAACTTAATATAAATGTGTGATTGATTTGAATGATAGTGAGTACACTCGCGGGATTGTCTTGTGTGTTACGCGGTACGATGTGCACTGAACGCAAGTAGCGAATTAGGTAAACGCGTGGTAAAATGATGTGCGGTCAAAGACCGTAAACTAACATTTTATTAGATTAAAGTTAAACATAACTTTGTAATTTTTTTCTGTTTTTTCTGTTATTTGATTTTCGTGCATTACGTCATTATTAGTACATTTTACCTATTAATTTAATTTTTAAGGTACTTAATATCGATATTTTATATCGAATTTGTGTATAAGTGGACTTAAGAGGCCGTATACGAAATCGAAACGGGCCAGATTAGGTATTTGAAAGGCACACGGCGTAAGCGGGAGCATTTGGTCGCGGGTTTGTGTGAGTCCGGAATCGTCGAAGGCTGGTACGACGATTAAACGGTTTTGATACTTTGTACTTTCTTCGGTGTCTTTTCCTCAGTTGTTTTTTGTCAATTAGAATAAAAAGTCTGATAGTACACAACTAAGCATTTATTAGTGTAGTACAAGTAATGATCTATACATGTAATAAATCTGTAGATAAGAAAAATCTGTACATTTAATTTAATTTAATTATTCTTTATTACACTATAAAATAAGCACAAAGGGCGGACTAAATGCCTAATCGTATTATCTGCCAGCCAACCCGTGGCGTTGGTGTGGAGCTGTGGAAGGTGCATTAAACAGAATGGTATTGTGAAGGTAGAAGAAGAAAATATAAATAAAGAATAGTTCATTAAATACCTATATCGCAAAAAAAATCATATCTACTTAATACATAAAATACATAAATACTTTCAGTATAACATACACGAAATGATATTGCTTTGTTTTGAGAAAAAACATTTTAATAGTCATTATAATTATAAAAGGAAAAATACGGAATTGGTAGTTTTTGAAGAACTTGCCTGTGTGTCTGTGAAACTTTTTTATTTTAACTGACTTCAATCAAAAAGAGGAGGTTATCAATTCGTCTGTATATTTTTTATGTTTGTTACCTCAGAACTTTCGACTGGATGAACAGATTTTGATGATTCTTTTTTTATTTCAAAGCTGATACTTCCCGTGTGGTCCCATTTTAATTTGGTCCAGTTCTGACAATGGTATCCATGCGAAAACCATATTTGCATGGGCGTACCCAGGTTCTTGGCCAGGGGGGGCAAAGTCTTGGGCAGGGGGGGGCAAAATTTTGGTCGGGGGGGGGGGGGGGATTTTTAGGTTGTTGGTCAGGGGGGGGGGCAAATTTTTACTATACTATATTAGACCATAAAAAAATTATACTAGGATGAAACCCATTGAAAAAGGTAGAGAATATGTAAAAGGAAAATTTTTTACGCGCGATCTGAGATCGAGAAGAGGGAGGGGGTGAGTTTTTAAGGGTAAATAACGATTTATGTCGATTTCCGGAAAAACTACCAAGTTCTATAAAAAAAGTTAAATGGCAAAGTTGTAGGTAATAAAAAGATCTACATGTTTACAACTACAACTTTTGTGTTTACACTTTTTTCAAATAACTTCTATAAAAAAAATATCAATAACTAAGCTAAGTTTATGATTTTTTATTTTTATCTTTTGCTAAAAAAATATTTTTTCACAAAATTTGGTGATAACCTACCTTTTTATGAACCAAACACACAGTAATTTTTTCGGTTAAAAATATTTATTTTTTTCACCTCATTTTGAAAAATCACCCTAGTTTTCAATGGAAAATTATCACGTTAAATTATCTTCTTTTTTAACACGCTTTTATTAGCTTGACCTGTATGTATGTATGTAACAGAATCTTTTAACTTCATTTTCACTTACTTCTAGGAGTCTGATTTTTGTTTGCACAGGGTTCAAGGGCCGATGACAATACAATAATCTCATAACTTTATGTTAAAGTCCTAACTAGGATCATCAGGATTAAAAAAAATATGATGGGTGGCTGATAAGTTCGCGGCCTAAGGTCCTTAATAAAACAAATATAAAGTTTTATATTTTTAACATGCTTATATTAGCTTGACCTGTATGTATGTATGTAACAGAATCTTTTAACTTCATTTTCCCCTACTTCTAAACATCTGATTAACTTGAAAATTTGCACAGGGGTCAAGGGCGGATGACAATGCAATAATATGAAAAAAAAATCCAACTAAAAATTAAAAATAAATAATGTACTTTAAAAAACAAAAAAACACGCTTTTGTGAAAATCAATAGTTTAAAAACCACCCCACGCTTTTTTTACAGTAAAATACATTTTCTTCTTATTTTTTAACTTTTTAGTTCGTATTTTCAAAAAGCGTGTTTTTTAATTTAAAAGGTCGGTGTGCTTTATGTTCGATGAAATCTCTTATTTCTGATGGTATAAAAATATACAATACTACAGTAAATGTTCTCAGAAAATACAAATAATGAAAACTCGAATCCAAATTTATTTTGAATCATTTTGTACAATTTTGGCCTATTTATTAAAATTTATACTTAAATTACTCGAAAAACATAAGATTTTATGTTATATTGTATACTTATGTGTTTCGTAAAAAAAATTCTTTCATTTTTGTTATATTCTCTACCTTTTCCAATGGTTTTCATCTTACTATATTTTTTTTTCACTTTTTACCATTTTCAAAATTATCGACCCTGGTCTATTATACGAGGACACGCATACAAAATTTTAAATATACAAAGGAAACAACAGGAGGTAGCATATTATCTAGCGTACACTTTATAGGTTTCTTTTTCCGTTTAGGAGATCTTATGGCATTTTTGAATCCCTGAAACTGGACCTTGATCCAGGGGGGGGCAGCTGCCCCCCCCCCTGCCCCCCCTGGGTACGCCCATGCATATTTGCATTAAGTAGCTGCTCTACAAATGGACTAATAACTCAATATCACGCCAACCGATTATGATGATTCTTTTTTTATTGGATTTTTTTTCTTCAAGGGTAGTTTAATAAGAGTTTGGTTAGGTTCCGACTAAGGGATCCATGACAAAATAACGGGACTCTTCAATTCGTAGGAGTAAATTAATGATACTCGATCGAATCTTTTATAGACTAGTAATTGTCGTAATTGAATTTGATGATCAATGAAACTCCTTAACAGCTTACAGTAAGGTTGAAATCTGAGGTAGAACTGTTAACTGTTCCATTTAAACGGCGCTGTTCAAATGAGCAGCACGTCTAGTATGCCTACCCACATTCAAACAATTATGTTAGTATACATCAATTTTACTAAAATGCAAAAAATAAACAAAATTTTTAACAAAAAAAAAAACCGACTACAAAAGAAAACTATACCAAAACAAATGAAATTGCACTAAAAAGAAAAAATAATTGCTTATTCTTATACAATTAGATTTAGAATAGTAGACTTACATTTTCTACTCATCAATATGTAGGTACGATCTGTGTTTACGATAATAATATAATGTCAGTACAATTATTATTATTTTTGGAGTCAAGAATTTACAGTCGGGCGGGACCCATTCTTCAATCAATGGATTTTTTCCAAGAAGCCAAGTAAAATTTAAATGGATACTGGTTGTTATTTTTTCTATTTTCAAAAATAATTTATGATATATAGCTTACAAAGCTTGTTTCTTTCTTTTTAGTTTTTACTCCACAGTCGAGGTTTTTGTTTCTTTTATAATTATCAGGGATGTTAGGGAGCTCCGTAACCGTAACCGAAACTATCGGATATCCGATATAAAAATTATTCGTAATCGTAACCGAATCCGAAATAATAGTTTCGGATAGTATCGGATAGGGACGGAGCCTAATTGAGACACGTTATGACGAGTTGTTTTAATTAATATTGTTTAAGTAATAATTTTGTTATTACATTTTCATTTTAAGTAGATTAGATAACACTCAATGTAACACTTAATCATTTTTATTTCAAACTAGCCTTCCGCCAGCGGCTTCGCCCGCGTGGACCCGTTTTATTGGTTCCCGTAGGATAAAAACCATCCTATGTCCTTTCCCAAGGTCCACTCTATCTGTGTTCCAAATTTCATTAAAATTGGTTCATTAGTTTAAGCGAGAAAGCGTAACAGACAGACAGACAGAGTTACTTTCGAATTTATAATATTAGTAGGGATAGCGGCCGCCCACGACTTCGTCCGCGTGGATGTTTGATTGTTTGAACACGCTAATCTCAGAAACTACTGGTTCGTATTGAAAAATTATTTTTGTGTTGAATAGTCCAGTTATTAGGGAAGGCTATAAGCTATTATAACATCATGCTATGCGAAATTAAACTCCTCCAACGATGTATTCTGTGCTCCAATGCACACACGCACACTGTTTTGATAGATATGATCTTTGACGTTAGGAACACACCTACATTGCTTAGACAACAGTGAGTGCTTGTAATTTTTTAATATGAACTTTATACAATAGCAATAAAGCTCAAATTGACTACGTTTTAGTTAGAAAACATTTGTATGGGAAAAAGAAAAGGGCTGTTTTTATGGTTTTTCCGGCAATTATTCGAATTTTTCTCGCCGTAAAAACCATCCTTGAACTTCAACGAACATTTAAAAAAAACAATTGGCCAAATTGGTCTAGGCGTTGTTGAGTTATGCGCTTACCAACACATTTTGCGATTCATTTTTATATTATAGATAGCTATAATAATTACTCACAGACTGATTGTAATTCTGACCAAATGGTGACATATAAATAAAACCATTTTATTAGCTACTAGCCTTCAGCCAGCGGCTTCGACTGCATGGACCCTTTTTTTGGGTCCCCATAGGATAAAAAATGACCTATGTGCTATTCAAGGCTCCATTGCTATATTAAAATCAAAGGTGTTTAGCCAGTTGCTTCAACAGCGTTGACATTATTACCCGTTTTCACGTAGGAATGAAGCATTTTCTCGCGGCAAAAAGTAGCCTATGTTACTCAAAGTAAATGTGGCTTTCTAATGGTGAAAGAATTTTGAAATCGGAACAGTAGTTTTTAGTTTAATTAGGATAAATTATATGATACTGAGTTACATAAACAGAATAGTTTTCTGCTGTTTTGTATTATACAACTTAGGCCCTCGGCCCTCCTATTTAATACCCTTATCATAGGGTTGCACAAATAAATGTTATCCGCCATTTTGGGATCTTGGATTAGTTTTTTTATAATGTATTTTATTCTACAAATTAATCCCTTTTATTTGATACCCATATTGTGTGGCTTTTTGTGCAAAAAATATGTGATCCACCATTTTGCTGCAGCGGCCATATTGAATTAACGAAAATGTTACTAATAATTATATTGTCATTTAAAATAAAAGTGTATTTCAAACTTCAGATCAATCAGACTCTCGAAAGTGGTTCAAATTTAGCTTGCAATATTTAACTAAGGGCCTCCTTTACCATCTTCAAGTAAAGCGTTGATTAGTTATGTCCCAAGTAAAGTTAATTGGCAAGTTAAAGCTATGAGTACGTGTCAGTTTATCATTATGATTAGTGCTACTCGAACATTGTTACCATACCATACCATACTGTTATCTCAATTATATATGTACTGTTTTTTTTTAAAAGAGTGCTGGGAGTTTTTTTCCGCCGCCTTTTTTCTCTCAGCTCAACATCTAGCCCAAACGGGCACTTAAAGGCGATGACCGGGAAAAAATGACATTCATTAAGCGAATATTTTGTATTCCTAATATGAAATAAATATTTTTTCTTCTTCTTCTTCTTTCTGTGAAATGGAAATTGAAGTTACGGGTGACTTTAACCGACAATTAGCGTACTTGTCACTTTACTTGAAGGTGGTGAAAGAGGCCCTAACACTAACAACCTTACTAACACGGCAAGCTATAAATGCTTGTAAACATACTTTTCTACATGAGATACACAACAATAACAATGGAATTTTTACTACCCTATCACTTGTTGTATTAAGAAGATGGTAAATCATCACAACATATTTAAAATTATTAGCTATTCAAAGTGTCAAGCACACGCTGCGCGCTGTAGTCACGCCGCTCTGTAGTCGGAGCATCGAACTAACATTGCTACGAACTTGTGCGACGTCCAGGGCGCCGCGTGGCGCAGAGCGACATGTCCACTCTCTGAAAGCGCTTGGCGCGGTCTGCCTGACTCGTAGCTTGCGTCGAGTATTATAATGCGAGTTTTAGGTTACTTTAAAAGATACTTTAGGTTACTTTTCGGCGGTAGGCGATAAAAAAGTTGACAGCGTTTACAGATCGTCCCATTTATTTAATATTGCGAAAAATATAACTACACTAAAAACTGCGTGCTCATCGACGTTATTTAGTTCCCAATTTACTTGTCAATCAGTAGAATATAAAGGACAAAGTTATATGTCGTGATCTTGTGCGTTTTGTGGTGCTGTCCCGCCGTTCGACCGTTTAACCTATCAGTCACCGTTTTTACTCCCAAATTTAAGTGAAGTGCAACTTTTATACCTAATATGGCATCATATGATGTTGTCCTGGAGAAGCAGCAAGCTATTGAAGACACTTTGCTCAAAAAGCTAGCGGAGTTTGAATCAAAGTTAACCTCAACTCCACATACTACCTCCATGTCTCAACTGCAGGAAGATTTCCTAGTTTTCAAAAAAGAAGTACTGGGTATTTTAACACTTCTTCGTGATCAAATTTCAGCGTGTCACAAAGCATTGGAATACATAGAGATGAGACATCGCAGAAAGTATCTTTTGTTCCATGGTATTCCTCAAGATAAGGATGACAACCTTACAGATTATTTTATTAAACTCTTCAAGGAAAAGCTTGGATTGCCAGATTTCTGTGAAGATGACATTAGGGTGTGTCACAGACTCGGCAAGGCTACAAAGGGCAAATGCAGGCCAGTGTTAATGCGTTTCTCGGAACTATCTCTTAGGTCTACAGTGTGGAAAAAGAAGGTAGGCCTTAAGGGCACTTCTGTTGTGATGTCAGAGTTCTTGACACGTCAGCGGCAATCCTTATTCCTAGCTGTCCGCAAGCGTATGGGGCCTCGTAGCTGCTGGACAACAGACGGCTTCATATTTGTCAAAACTGATGACGGTTCTCTTCACCGTATTTCTTCTGAGGATGAACTTACTAATCTTTCTATCCCCACTGAAAAACAACCTGAAGAGTTGACTCAAAAGAGCCGCTCAGCATCTCCAGTTGCCACTCGGAAGAGCCGCTCCGCTTCACCAGTCACTGCTGAGCCACCCTCCAAAAATAAGAGAACAGCAAGGCATAGAAAGTGAAGATGAACTGTATGTACACCCTACATATTATAATCTCAGTATTTGACTTCTCCCTTGTCAAATTACCTAAGCACTCAACATGCTGGACAATAAGCCACTATTACCCTGGAATTAATAGTTGAATAGTACCCCCCCACTTGTGTTTTTCATTATTTTAAGTTACTAGAAACAGTTTAAGAAACTCTATTTTCAACTATAATAGGTACCTAGTCAGTTATTTACTTTCCCCTGAGTAGACACTACAACACTACCCTTTGTTGTAATAACTGTGTTGTGTGATACTATATGATCTTCATTTCATAACGATATAAAATTACAAGTGCAATGAAATAAATAATTAGCTATTCTACAAGTAAACAAATGCAATTTATGTTTGAAGAGAAGATCTTCTTTTCATACTTTATAAGTACTTGTAGTTGTAGTTGTATACATAATTTAGAAAACACATGTGTTATCATATGTTTATTTTTATCACCTGTCAATATACACATTATACACCAAGTCTTCTCATAGATTTTAACTTTTGCTAGACAGGTTACTTATCTTGCATAACATTTACACTTTGTAGACAAACTTTCTCTCTTTAGGTCTATAAATTCCCATCCTGAACATTATTTTGGTAAACTCCTAATGGTAACTACAACTGCAGGGCTTATTTAATCACATTGTCATAGCTCTTCTTATAATAATGTTAACAATTATATACATTAAGTTATTCCTTCTGTTTATTTGTACCTAATACCATTTCACATTTACATTTCATTCTGATTATCTTGTGTTGTTCATAGTAGTTTTGTTAAAGTACGTAGTTTTTGTAATAAGAGGAGGTACCTATGTAGTCAATAAGTTTCCCACTTGTTATATATACCTTTTCTTATTCATCTGACCTAATTCAACTTCATTATGGAATGTCACTTTTTTCCAATTTTATGCAAACAGTAATATGTATTTACATTAACATAGGTACCCAGTCAATAACTAATTAATAATAAACACATCTACTACTATGTTTGTGTTAATAAATAATTCTATTGAAATTGAAAACATTGATTCAATTTTCAATCAATGTTTGACACTCATCTGTCTAGCAACTGTCACTTGTCATTCATTTCGACTCTGAACGTATCATCCACTGTATGCATATAAACTTTTACCTGCGTTCCACTGTAAGCCAATTTCTTATGCACATCTTATGGGCACCTATTTTTATGTGAGCATACTTACAAATTAGAGCCCTGCTGTGTGAAATGGAAGAAATTGTAAGACTCAAGCATTGTATTTTTTTACTTTTATAGTGATGACACAGTTATTACATTATTAATTTATTAGGTATATTTTTTATCTCTCAATGCTTAACTGGTGTCAAATATGTTCAACGCTTTAATTTTTTTATTTTCTGGCCATTTTACTTCCGATCTGTGTTAACACTAAAAAAATGTGTTTAAAAAAACGCAGTAATAATCACCTAGCAGATTCAGGTGGATAGGAATAGGTAATTACCTATCAATTATTATTTCCTTTTACAAACTGGGTTACCTGTGACGACTTGTCTTCACTTTACTTCTTGGGCTTAGTTAAATAATTAAATTAGTCTTATGTTGTGGTAGCAAGTCCTATTGCCCTACTTACATTCTTTCGGCGCAGCTGACCCCGTTTATAATTTTTTTTTGATGCTAGTTTTTTTATTTTTTTTTATTAGTATAAAATAGTGTCATTATGTAAGTTAGTGAATCAAACTTTAATGTAATCGATGATGCACGATTCTTTTTTCTTTGTTATGCCTCAGTAACATTTTTTTTAGTATGTGAAGATGTAATACGTTCAAATTTTAGATACCTAGTCAAAATGGATAGGAATTGACTCTGCGATATGTCGTTTTGTACGTAAGAATAATGCACTTCTCGGTCTATGTAACAGAGGGATATTTATAAAAAAAAAAAAAAAAATTAACAGGGTCCAATTACTTTCCAAGTTGACAAGCATGATTGTTTCTTCACTCTTCTTACTGTATTTTTTACATGCTCTTTTGATTACTGCTCTTGTGTATGATATGTGCTACTTGTTTTTAGTCATTTTTTTTTCTCTTATGTGTTACGGTCAACCGGCGGGACTGGCGATCTTTGAAGAATTTTGTCTTCTTAAGTCTTCCTTTTTTATCTAATATCTGCTAGTCCTTCGTCCTTTTATATATTTTTTATTTTATTATATATTTTATTGTTTATATATTTTATAATTATCATTTTTATTATGTCTGATGATGATTCATTCTACACTGCTCGTGACTCTTCCGAAAGCTTCGACTCCTTTGAGGAACCGGAAACCTTATGCAACATGCTTCTAAATACTTTCACACTCCCATTGTCTTCCTTTAATGTCTGCCACCTGAATGCACAAAGTATTCCTTCGCATTACCCAGATTTGCTTGATGCCTTCTCCAACTCTTCTTCATATGTACAGGCAATCCTAATCTCTGAAAGCTGGCTTAAGCCCCAGCTCTCTAGCTATTCTTATAACCTGCCTAATTATGTCTTAATAAGAAATGATAGGATTGGTAAAGGTGGAGGTGGCGTCGCTATCTATCTTCGTCACGACATCACTTACAGCATAATAGCGTCGTCACCGTTTGAATACTCTGCATCAGCTGAGTATTTATTCCTGGAGGTCCGGGCGGGGTGTTCCAAAGTTGTGCTTGGGGTTGTCTACTGTCCTCCTTCCGTTGATTACTTCTCCTCTCTGGAGCCCGTCTTGGAATCACTTTGTTCAGATTACACACATCACATTATTATGGGTGACTTCAACACTGACCTTCTCAAAACTTCATTACAAAGCACTAAGTTGCTAAATATCCTATCTTCTGTCAATTTGTCTGTTCTCCCTAGCGCATCCACGCACCATAATCTACTCTCTCCTGACACCTGGTTGGATTTAATTATCACATCCTCACCTCACCTTGTTATTAAGCATGGTCAGTTGTCGGCTCCTGGTTTTTCGCGCCATGATCTAATTTACCTTGCTTACAATTTAAAGCACAAAAAGAAAAAGCCAGAAGTCATCTTTATGCGCAACTTTGCGAGATTAGACTTAGACGCACTACATAAGGATGCTGCGCGTACTGACTTCTCACCGGTATTTGTTGCGTCAACAGTCGACTCCAAAATCTCGGCATTTAACAATCTTTTACTAGCACTGTATGACAGGCATGCTCCGGTTAGGGCAGTACGCGTAAAAAGAGCTCCTGCTCCCTGGATAACACGTGCAGTGCGCATGGCAATGACACGACGTGATAGAGCGTTTCGGAAGTTCAGGCGTGATAGGTGTGATGAGAACTGGTGCTTGTATAAAGCTGCCCGTAATCGTTGCAACCAAATGGTAAGAGCAGCCAAGCGACGTTATTTCTATGATAACATTATGAATTCTTCACCGGCCCATACCTGGAAGTTTCTACGGTCCTTAGGACTGTGCAAACAATCTAATACCAACCAAAACTTTAACTTCTCTTTAAACGATTTGAACCAGCACTTTGCTGCTACTCCTTTTCTTTCTTCTTATATTAAATCTCGAACCGTCTCAGAAATATCTTCCTGGGCCAAACCTGTAAATTCTGTTTTCTCCTTCACTGCGGTATCGGCTGATAATGTTCGAAAATACTTCTTGTCCATAAAATCCAAGGCTATAGGCTGCGACGATATAAGTCGTGCCATGATTTCACCTGTATTCGAACATTTTCTCCCTGTACTAACTCACATATTGAATTTTTCTTTGTTGACAGGGGCTTTTCCTGCTTCGTGGCGTAATGCGCACATTATTCCACTTCCTAAAGTGTCTAACCCCTCTCAACTTAACAATTATAGACCTATCTCTATTTTACCTTTTTTGTCGAAAATACTTGAGTCTATTGTACACCAACAAGTAACTCGATTTATTTATAGAAATGAACTTATTTCTCCATATCAATCAGGTTTCCGTCCCGGTCATAGCACGACTACTGCGCTGCTTAAGGTAACGGAGGATATCAGAGATGGCATGGAGGATAGAATGGTCACCGTGCTTGTTCTAATTGACTTCTCCAATGCCTTTAACCTAGTTGACCATGATATTCTTCTTGCCATACTTCGGCACTTCAACTTCTCATCTACTACGCTTAACTGGTTCTCCTCATACCTCTGTGGCCGTCAGCAGGCAGTACGCTGTGGTCGGAAAATCTCTGACTGGTGTCAACTATCTTCTGGGGTACCGCAGGGTGGGATACTATCTCCATTGTTGTTCTCAATCTTTATCAACTCACTCTCTTCACGCCTTAGCTGCTCTTACCACTTTTACGCTGACGATTTGCAAATTTACACAGTTGCAGATGCTGATATGATCAATGCGGCCATCGATAAAATCAACGCTGACCTGCATGTCTTATCGAACTGGTCCTCTAATTATGGCATACAAGTTAATATCAGTAAATGTCAAGCTATCATAATTGGCAGTAGTCGTCAGCTCGTAAAAATTAATTTTGATTCCGTCGCTCCTATAACGCTTGGTGGCCACATAATTCCGTTCTCCAGTTCTGTTAAAAATCTTGGAATATATTTAGACTCAACCTTGAACTGGATATCTCAAATCCAGCATATAAGCCGCTCAGTTATTGGAAAATTGTGTGCTTTATACCGCCTCAAAAATTTCCTACCTATCAAGGTTAAATTGGTTCTGGTGCAGGCTCTTGTTCTCCCCATAATTGATTATGCTGATGTGTGTTCTCCTGACCTTAGTGAAGAACTACTTGACAAGCTGGATCGTCTTCTCAACAGCTGTATCCGATTCATCTTTTGTCTTCGCAAATACGATCATGTTTCTTCTTTCCGTGCTCAGCTTAAATGGCTTCCGATTCGCCAGCGAAGACATGTAAGGATACTGCTATCACTCTTCTCCATCCTCTTTGATGACCTTTCACCCAGCTACCTAAAAAGGAAGTTTCAGTTTCTTCGGGATACTCACGATCGTCAACTGCGTTCTTCTGCCACTCTATCACTTTCTATCCCTCTTCACCGCTCAGGTTTTATTTCGCACTCCTTCGCTGTCCAAGCCTCTCGACTTTGGAACACGTTGCCCGACGACATTAGAAAACACTCCAGCAAGCACACGTTTAAACGCAAAATTGTTGCGCACTTCTCTTCCGCCTTAGGCTATGTCTAGTCTAAGGTTCTGCTTTTATGATATCATCATCATCTTCTTTGTATATATTTATGTATTATATATATATATATATATATCTATATATTTATCTATTTTTATATATATTTATTGTATGTATTATAATTAATACTTATATTTATGTATTGTATCATTTATTTATTGTACTTTATAAATGTAATAATATTATATATTTTTTTAACATAAGTATCTGTTACGTTGGCTTTCACTCTTCTTTCTCTCGTTATAGCTGCTTTATTATTACTTTTTTTCCTTTTGTCACCGCCTTCATCGATCTCCCACTACCTTAAGGTTGACTGGTAGAGAATGCTTTGAGCATTAAGTCCGCCTTCTGCCCAATACTTTTGTATGGCGTAAAGTTTAAATAAATAAATAAATAAAGATTATTAATGCCAAATTTTTATTCACAATTTGATTATGTTTTTCAGAAAACGGATTGTTTATGAACTGAAGTTTATTTGTGTCTATTAAATTTTATGAATGAATGTTCCAATTGGCCGAAATTAAATGCAATGTCTGGCCCATTTTCTCTTAAAATTGACTAATTTCAATATTTTTTTACTAGTTTTTTGTATGAGAGTAGTAAAATGTGACACACACATTTTATAGGCGATTCTTACAGCAATACACAGCATTTTTTTCAATCCGCTGAGGTTTCATAATGATCTAGAAATATGTAATATTCTGTACCCATTACAGCAAAAATTCACAAAACTGTCATCGTCTTCAGGTCTAATAAGCACAACAAAGTAATAAAAATAAAAATGTGGCTAATGTAATAGCTTATTATTGAAATGACCAGTCATATTGTGCAATAAAACTTATGGATATGTTGTATTTTAACTGCAAAATCTCATGTGTAAAATCAGGGAAATCAGCGAAATCGGCAAAATTTCGTATACGGCCTCTTAAGTATCGATTACACAAAACCGGTAATTTTATTTTCAGTCAATCTCTAGTGTAAAAATGACTTTTGCACAACACCACCATAATAGTTTTTTATTTATGTGTGCGGAATATTCACGTATGGGTATAAGTACGCTGTTGTATAAGAAATACGGTTTATTTTGGATTGAAGATTTCTATCTGATTTAAGAAATGAAAATGTGTGTGAGACTTTGTATCTATTCACTGCATGTGTAATTGTCGTAAGCAGTGGGGGAAAAACTGGAGACAGTGGGTTCCTATACATTGTCAATTACATGGCATATCTCTTGTATTTTCCAATATCTTTGCATAAAATAATTAACTAACAAAAAATATGTTTTAATGATTTCCAAATGTAATTAGATCAGCTGGTATAGTATGAGGAATAAGTGTTTTTGAGTTACTTAGTTATTTTTTTAGAGTGGGGAATAAAAACAATTATAGGGACAAAACAATCTAGATTTAAACTACTCAATGTTATTCTCCTTACTCAATCATTTCTTTGTTACTAGGCGACGACATAGAGTTCCGGCTGTCCCCGTCAGCGCACAGCGGCAGCGAGCGCGAGCGCGAACGAGCCGTGTTTGACACCGTGCGCGGGCCCGAGCTGTTCTGCGTGGACTGCGGCGTGGCCTTCCAACGCGCCGACCTGCTCCGGAGACACGTCGCCGCTGCACACAGGTACATTTTGTGCTTTAATATGATGTGGGTGACGTATTGAAGCAATGTAGCCAGCGCGAGCCTTCCAGCGCGTCAACCTGGTCCAGACACGTCGCCGCGTCCCATTGATTTATTACCTTTTGTTGTAGATGTATTGTTATGTAATCTTAGCCGTTATGTTTCAAACCATCCGTGTGTGTTAACTTTTTTAATTTTTTCCAGTTACAAACGTCACGACAGCACGAGCAGCGCATGGGAACAAGAACACGCGTGCGAGGTGTGCGGCGAGACGTGCCCCGACGCACTGCAGCTGTTGGCGCACGCCGAGGGGCACGCCGAGCGCCCGTCCGCCGCGCACTCCAGGTACAGCGCAGCTGTTGTAGTGCAGCGCGTAACTGTAGCACTGTGGCAACAGGAGCAGCAGCAGCACGCGTGTGAGGTGTGCGGCGAGACGTGCGCGCTGCAGCTGCTGTACTAATATTATAAAGAGGAAATATTTGTATTTTTGTATGTTTGTGATGAATAAACTCAAAAACTACTATTCCGATTTCTAGCGATACTTTTTACCGCGGGAAAATGCTTCATTCCTACGTGAAAACGGATAATAGGGTCAACGCGTTTGTAGCAACTGGCTAAACGCCTATGATTTTAATATAGCAATGAAGCTATTTTTTATCCTTCGGGACACATTAAACGCGTCAGCGAAGCCGCTGGCGGAAGGCTAGTGGCTTGATAAAAAAGTGGACTGTGAAATTTCCGAAAATAAAAAACAGACTGTTTTTAATGACGTATCTGTTTTGTTAAAAGTTTTCATTTTTTTTTTCAGGTTAAAACGAATATCAAAAGGTCGAAATACCGCATCAAATATTTTAAGGCAATTTCCCTGTAGAGAATGTGGTAAGCTTTTACTTTTCTTCACTTCATCAATCAATTATAATAAATGGTCTATGATATTGATACCAGCTGAACTTTACTGTCTTTTAAGAGTCAAGAACAAAAAGTGTCCGTTTATTTTAACAGGCAAGGTTTTCGGTTCGCGTAGTTCACAACAGATCCACGTACGGATACACACGGGAGAGCGGCCCTACGCGTGCCGCTTCTGTTGGAAGGCGTTTGCGGATGGCGGTACCCTGCGCAAGCACGAGAGGATACACACCGGTCAGTATCACATATATCTTAGTATTGGTGTACTAGAGCATCTCTCACATTGTTCGCAACAGATTCAATATGAATAAACACGGAAGAGAGCCCTTACGTGTGCCGCTTCTGCTGGAAGGCCTTTGCGTATGTCCAGTGCATATGCACCAGTCAGTATCAAATTTCTTGCTAATGGCATACTAGATGACTCACGCTGTTCGCAACAGATCCAAGTATGGCCTTACGTGTACCGCTTCTGTTAGAAAGCCTTAAAAGAGGCAGGAAATGTATATAGGATAAACAAAGATCAGTATCACATTAATGTCTTGCTTTTAGCAAACTATGTATTTGTATCATACTGTCTTCATGCTAAACTCAGGTCCAATAAGCTACAGTAATTGTCTTCGAATACGTGTTATTGTTGTTTGACATGTATGTATATATTATGTTCCTTGTTGCAGGTGAGAAGCCCTACGCATGCGCGGTATGTCCGCGGGCGTTTAACCAACGGGTTGTGTTGCGAGAACATGTGCGCTCACACCATTCGGCGCCCGATAGAAGAGCCAATGGTGAGGAAACTTCATTAATAAAAAGTAACGCTTCACTGTCCTACTATAGATAGATAGACCCACGCAAGGCTTTTCCGTGGCCTGGGCGTACGTGTTTACCATTGGGTTACTATCCCAATGGTAAACACGTAACGAAATAGGAACATGAACACCCACACTGAGTGAGCAGACATTTAAATAACCCATGACATTATTATTATTATTTAAAAAAAGTACACATGTCACCAGTATGATATTTCCTTTTGATTATTGAATGCATGAATATGGCAGCTACAGTCAGCGAGAGGGCTGACAAGTTTATGAAGCAAAATTTGGCAGATTTTTAGGGGCCATTTTCGGAGCTATAACACATTCACCCTTCTTTTAAACAGCATTCAGATATTTTGTATGTACTTAGAGGGTGGCATATCATTTTTACATTCTTTGTTATACAGGTGGGAATGCATATTCATGTGTAGTATGCGGAAGGACTTTGCATTCTAGTGCAGAATTAGTACAACATCTAATTCAACACTGTGATGCCAACACAGCTATGAAAAGACAACCACAGGTAAATATAATACCACATATTATATTTAAATAATAGTAAAGCTTTTTTTCTTCAATTAATGCATCACAAACTGCATATTGCCAACGTCAAGTAATTATACTTGAAATTTGAAAAAAAAAAACATATTTTGCCAGTATCATCTGGAAGAAATCAAACTGGGTGAAGTAATCTATACTAATATATAAAGCTGAAGAGTTTGTTTGTTTGAACGCACTAATCTAAGTAATTACTGGTTCGAATAGAAAAATTGTCTTTGTATAATATTTTAGTTTGCAATATTTTTAAAAATATTTTAGTACTGGTATTCTATTTCACAACACTCGTGCACTGTAACCCATATGGAACCAAATACCATCAACTTTATCTGATATAACTCAAAAATACACCAAGGAAATAAAAATAAATACAAGAGCACATTATGTCTTTTCCGCCTTCCCATCAAAACTCGGTTAAATTATACAGTGCGCAAGTACACTGTACGGTGTAACCGTATACCAGCCGTCAGCTCTTTTTCGTATAGCATGCGCCGCTAACATTTTCAATTTAGTATGCATTTGGAAAAGTAACATATCGGGCGCGTACCTACAGTATAACAATAAATATTATAAACTTCATCTTTAATTATCATGATTATCGTATGGTGTCGAAACTAGCCCGTAAATACAAAACCATATTTTTTTAGTTATTTCACTAAACCTATAATAGCTGTTGTGTTAAAAAATATACAAAAAGTAAATAATTTTTTTTTAGGTATATATGTTATTGTATTTTTCTTTATAATTACATATGAATATATGTGTATATATGTATGTATTAAATATATATTTATATATGATATGGAATTATGTATAAGTGCGTACACACACTCAACCATTTAAATCCAGCTCTCCAGTTACAGGTCTGCTGGAAGAAATTTCTATAGGAATAAGCAGTTCCTTTGTATCCTATTTCTGTTAATGTCCATTACCTACTATGTATCTGTGTACAAAAATTGTGAAATAAATAAAAATAAATAAAAGTAAATGTGCTTCTTTTAAGGGAATAGTATTATGCCGGTCACAACTGGCACGACGGCGCCGATGGGCCTGGTTGACTATGGTGTTTAGAAAACAAGCAAAAAAGTGGTGTAACTTAAAAAAGCTTGCTATAAAAAAGACAAAAAAAATTTGAATAAGGATATTCAAGTTTTAAATTTGTACACATAATAAATTGCAGTGTAAATGGGCCATTTAAAATAAATAACAAATATAAATATAAATAACAAATTTAAAATAAATTTAAAAAAAATAACACTTAAGAAACAAATTAACAAAATGCTAAAATATAGAAGCTTAAAAGTAGATGATTACTGTTTTGGTGTAATTTATGGAGAGGAATAAAACAGTCAGTTTTTTTAGTGCAAAAGGTCGTCCTGAAGCTTGTATTGCGATGTCAAACTTTTTATTCATGGGTTCGCGTTTCCACAGAGCGGCCCCCGCAAGTACAAGCGTCGGCGGAAAATCAAGAGCGAGGCGGGCGCGGAGTGGAAGGGCTCGTCGCCCGCGTCCCCCGCGCCGCCCTCGCCGCCCTCCCCGCGCTCGCCGCCCGCGCGCCGCCGCCGCCGCGCACCTGCGCCCGCGCCGCGCCCGCGCATGATCCACACCGAGGAGCCCCGCGCCAGGATCAAGCAGGTACACTTGTCACAACTGATTTGGTTTTATTTTTCAATTATGGCATCGTAATTTCAGTGCGTATTGCGTGCAGTTGCAGTGCGTCAAGTATAAATTTTGCATCTTATACAGTTGTAGCCACTCCAAAACAGTGACTTTATTTTTAAAATAAACTATTATTAAAGTGTGAACGGGCATGTAATAATTTGTAAAAAAAAAATATATGTATGTTCTCTAATCTACTGTTTTATAGATGCGATTAATTTTAGCGAGTATCATATTAACTGCTGCTTCCTGAAACGTTGCCCAGGTTCGACAGAGACGACCGCCGCGCCACCTCGCGGACGACCTACGAGCCATCGGCGGCCGCTCGCCCTCCCCCGCACCTGCCGTGCCGCGCTCGCCTTCACCGCCGCCGGACTCCCCGCCCTCCCCGCCCTCGCCCAGAATCAAGCGATCCCTCTCCGAGGAGGCCAACCCGCCGCTGATGAAGATGTCGCCGCCCTCATCGCCCGCGGCGCCGCCCTCGCCCGCTGCCGCCGATGGCCCCTACCGCTGCGAGATGTGCTCCATGGAGTTCCCGCGGCGCGACATGCTGCTGCTGCACGTGCCGGTGCACATATGACGAGCCAGCGCCGCGCCGCCGGCCTGAGCCGCCCGGGACCCGCCGGAGGACTCCGCGGGGAACCCAGCGAACCTTGCGTCGACCGTGCAGGTAGCTCGATTACTGACATCTGCCATGCATATGTACAAATGCACTGTATAAATGTATTTGTTTGAGAAATGATAGCGTGCTACCTTCCGATAGTCGGCCTATAAAATCTCTGTTAATGCAATTACTTTTTTTCTTCTCTGCTACTTGTAAAACCTAATTATTTTATGCGCTAATACGGACGGTTCAGTCGAGCCGCGTAATGTTACACGTGCTGGTACACATAAGGAATGCATCGCATTCTGAGGCTCGGCGGGCGATAATCGATCTACTAGAAGCCCTGTTAGAAAAATTCTGTCACGGCGAGAGTTGAAAAGAACTAGAAGCGTCACCCAAACCCTTATTAAAATTCAAGCGCTGCGAAAATTATATTGGTTTAATACATGCAACGCAATTTCTGTCAATTTCGTGTATCCATCATTGCCAAGTTGTATTAAGAAAATTCACATCTAGCATGAGTGTGATTTCCATAAATTTTAAAAATAAACAGACTTTGTAAACAAAAATAATTTTGGTTTTTTAGTTCCAGCATAAATATTTTAAAATTAATGGTGTTCGAAACAGATCTTGTTAAAAAAAGTCAGATAAAAAAATGTGGTTCTTAGAAGGTCACATTATTGTGCATTTGCAATACAGAGGCAATATACAAAATATTATTACACCAATTCTAAAGATTCTTTCACATCTCATTTGTTTTTCATTATAAATATTGCTTTTACAATTTAATTAATACCTAGTCGTAAAAATGATTTTTTTTTCATTCTGAAGTCTTCACACAGCTGACAAAAAAATATTTCCTGTAATGCTAATGCTAAGTTATGCAAACTAAATATTTATAGATCGGTCTTTATTGCAACAGTATATTTACACAGAAATACAATATTCTGTTGGTTATTACGACGTTATTTGTGGCTTTAAATATGTTATGGAGTATTTCATATATCGCCATACGAATCCAAGTAATTATGTAAATATTAATACTATATTAAATATAAAACGTTCAGATATGTTTTCATATTTCATAAGGTAGGTAAAGCTCGTGATTACAGTCACGCATACCCTGAACACTGAGCCATGTAAACGTTACTTGTTGTTATTGGTAGTTGGGGAATGATGTCTAAAGTAAATTAATGATTCTATATTTTATGTATATACTTATTATTGTGTAATGTTTCCTTCTACTTTAATTATATTTTATTATCGTAATTATTTGAATAAGCATTTATAGAAACTATTATTCAATCTGTGAAATGACATGAAAGTTCAATTTAATATTATACGGGGCAATGGCAGGATATAATGCAAAATGTGAGGACTGCATTTTAAAAATGTTTAATTCAAATAACTGGGAATAATGCTGATGTCCTAATTTAAAATACTATTTTTCCTGGTCTAATTTTCTATTAATTTAACTACAGTTTTTCCGGGCATTCAAACATCAATAATTGTCGATTTCTTTACGATAACTCTAGATTTATGTGATTTTTTTTACAAATTAAGTATCATAAGTTAAAATTTTACACTTCTTTTACTGAAGGAGAGGATTAAAGTGAGTGCCAGGGTTTTGGTTTGTTGTTAAGGTAACATTATTTATTAGTTGGTCCTCACATTTTCCACTGTTTACTCTTTGCAATGTGAGTGCTGCAAATATACACTCAGACAACTTGTAGATCAATGATATGGCACTAAAAAGAAAATTGATGGATATTTTATTCTATTCCATATTAAAATTGTCTTTTATTGTTTTAATATTGCTATGTAATCATTTCAATACAACTTCAAACATTTTATATAATGGAAAGATACATTAATGCACTGGTAAACATAGATTAACTCAATGACCATTTTTATTATTTTATCCAAAAATATTTTTTCCTGTAAAACCCGTATAAATTGCTTACAATTTGTATGAAATATATTTAACATGTAATAAATAAATGCAAACTCCACTAAAACTTCATAATACATGAATAAAAATTAAAGCAATTTTATTTACAAAAATGCGTGTGTATTTTATTATGCGTGTATATCTTATGACATGCAAAATAAATAATAGATATTGTGCAATCAGAATCTGAAAGGAAGATAGTTATAAATGTGTAAAATGAAAAAATTTACGCTGGTTGTAAATCACTTCCTAATGGCGGCTCCACATTAGTGCCGTGATCTCGCGACTAAGGGTTCGCGCCATGTACACGCGTCACGTCCACATTCACGGCATGTCCGCTTTTTACGTACTATTTTCGGTTACGACGTATTTCAGTCATCAACCATCAGAATCTTCTTCTCCGAGTCTTACTGATTTTATTATTTTGAAAGTAAAAATGCGTAATAGTATATTGCCACAGTAAACACAGTAAGTGCAGCAGCAGCTTCCACGTCCATTTCGCAGGTTTCAGTCACGAATGTGTTAACCCGTAAATGTAGAGGGGACGAATTTTGCTGTGAATTGACTGCACTAATATGGAGCCGCCGTTAATTAATGTGGAACGGCCATTAAAGATACTTTGTACCTATTGCGTTTAATAAAAAAAAATCAAATTTGTGATTTTTTTTCATAAAATTTATGCTAGTGCCTGGAATGACGCATCGCGTTAGTTAGACTGATGATTGGTTTGTTAGTTCCATAATAGTTATATTTATGGCTGACCTTTATGATTACATCACTAAATGTTGTTAATTTTTTTGACATAGCAGTAACCAAAATATGAAATAATTTTATTCTTACACTGTAATAAAGAGACCGTATACAATTTTGTATTTTTTGTGTTTTAAAATTACCTAAAAAAATAATGTACAAAAGTAATTGGGGTGTTAGGTTTGTACTTAAAGCATCAAAGGTACTGACTAACCCGTCAGTGGAGAGGGCATTGCGCCTCGCTTCGATACATAATTTTTGTACCAAATCTGGTGCGGGGGAAAAACACACACATTTTAATTTTGTCACACATTCACAAATATTCTTACATCGCTACAGACGTATACATTTCTAAACACTGACACCGTCACACACACACACACTAGTTGTATATAACTAAAAGGCACATTGTGCATGCTCGTTGGGACGAGGGGTTCACTCCTCTGACGGGTGTCATACCTGTCAGTACCTGTGATGCTCTAAGGGTTTGTATAATAATTTTACAGAAAGCCCCCATACCTCAACTACTCTCCCTTTAATGTACATTATAAATAAATAAATAAAACTTATTGAAATATAACGTGTTTAATAAATACAAAGAAAACTGCGACGAAAGCTTAGAAGTTATGAGAGAAATTGTCTATTTTCTTTATTACTGTCATTTCCTGTTTCCGAAAACTTAACAATTTATAACCATTGTTGCCGTTCAACGGTCTGATGGGACTGATTTTTAACTAGTCTTCGCTAGACTTCGTCCACTTGGTCTTTGGTATTATTCATAGCATGATGTTATATAGCCTAAAGCCTTCCTCGATAAATGAAGTATCCAACGCAAAAAAAAAAAAACAATTCAGTCCAGTAGTTCCTGAGATTAGCGCGTTCAAACAAAAAAACTTCAGTCCCGGCGACGCATTGTTTAAAATTTCTGTTCTCGGTCTGGGTGTATCTGTCTTTTTGTATGTCCATGGTACCCACGCGACACGGTATATCTGCCGCACTGTGGGGCTATGAGTGTGATCCATAGGGTGCAATAAGCACTTAAGGAAACGTAGCCTGCATCATAAGAATGAACGGAGATAGAACGGCAACTCCCGCTCCGTACGGGCTCAAGATATTAGCCTACACTGTTAAACAGAATACTCAGTCGGGCTGCCTCGGCCGGCGCATCAATTACTAATGGCGCCTAGTAGCGATAGTTATTGTGGTGTGTTTCGTTGTACAAACAATGCAAAAACACTGCCACGCTTAAGTTTTTTAGTTTGCCCAAAGATGATGCGAGATAATATTTTTTAAATATTATTCCGCTTCCGTGCCTGATTTATCAAAAGAACATGAACTCTTTTTGTGTAGCCAATTGTTTTACATTCATCGAATTGGAAAAAAAAAGTTAGATACCTACCTACAGCATTTTAACATGTCGCCAAAAGCTTCTTTAACTTACAGTCATGCATGGGCATTATTGGGCATCGGTTGTTGAAGCTTTCTCGTTTGTTTTGTATTATAATTCGTTTATTTTAAACCTACACTGATTTTGAACCTGATTTTTAAGTAAAGGAAAACTTAACTTATATTTTAGCGATATTATCTTATGCATTAATAACAGTTCACGACTCTTGCAACACGCCTGGGGCGACAGAGGGGCGTAACGAGGTGAACGGGAAGTATGTATATAAATGGCGGCGTTTCAATGGCGTTCAAAGAAGATTCCGTTCTAGTTATTATTTATTCTTATATTAATGCTCGCCTGCTTTTTCATACAATTTAAAGATCGCGGGTACCTTGCCCATGGCCCATATATCCGACCGAAAACAATAAAATCCAGGTTTAACTTTGATAATGATACCTATGGCATAAGAATAAATAATAATTACACCTATGGCATAAGAATAACTATGGATCTGAAATAGTTGTCTATATGTCGCAGTCGGATCGTATAATGCGCCGTATTACATTCCGGCTAGCTATTTTCTAAAACAGGGCTGTATTGTAATGCAGCGCACTCTCGTTCAGCCGGATTGCAATTCAGCTAAATTAGCGAACGTTGTATTGTATGATCTCTTCACGTTCGTCAAAGCGGCGTAATATCGTGCCGCCCAATTGCCTATATGTTACAGCCAAAGTAATAAATCCGGATATTATATAGGTATTATCTAGCCATTATTTATAATATCTACTCAATTTAGATAAAGTGATAATTGACAATGAATTAATCACTTTCCAAGGCTTGGATAATGTAATAAAACAAGTGGATCTGTGACATCTCCGGCGCTGCGGGAAGACCACTCCCTCCGCCCCAGCGTAAGAAAGCGCGGCACCTGCGGCTTTTTATATACACTCTAGGGGTAGTACAGACAAGACCACGTGGATAGTGGGGTGCTCTGATTCGGTTTGGGTATTTTTCGAATATAAATAATTATAGTGAAAATGTGTTTCAGGGTGCCTACGAGGCTTCATTACAATGAGGCTAAACGTGAGCCGCCATATTGTAGAACGTATCGCAATAACAATCCGGCTAATCGTGGACCCGCCACAATACAGAACGGCCCTGTTTTAGGAACCGGCTAGCTGTAATGTTATGCGGCGGATTATACGATCCGACTGCGACATATATAAAGCGTAGCTTATACTTTTGTATCATAATCCGATGAAGAACTTTATAAACATATTTCTGTTTCTTTCTCACATAAGTTTATCTACTCATGCGATAAGAGATAGCACTAATGTTGAACGTGCCAATTTTGGCAACATTTTTCTGTAACGTCATGGTAATACCTATTTGCGGCCGATTCGCCATTTTTTATTACCCTTTCATGTGGTACTTGAGCTGTCAGTGAGCTTTGTTGTGGATAGTTTTTTTTAGAATTTCTTCGTTATTTGTGGTGTTTTTTAGCAAATCCTGTATTGAGAAAGGTGAAGTGGTGTAAAAGAAGATGCCAAAGTGCAGTTTTATTGGGTGCGGCGGCAGAAGAGGGAAAAAACAGCATCATGTACATTACGCCGGTACGTACTGCATATTTCATCGAAATACCCCTGATTTCTACAAATTTACAAATGAAATGTTTGCTAAAAGTCTTAAGTAAAGATATTGGATCACGTTTCCTTTCATTTTCATTTATATTTACGATTATTTCACTATACAATTTTATAAAAACATTTTGTATGAAAAATAGTGTTGAGGTATTGATTGCTCCCATATCGATAAAATTATCATACATAAGATAAAGGGTAAAGAATATCGGGCTTATGAAATATGTTTTTTTCATTTTTTTCACAATTGTATAACTGGAAAAATTAGTTGTATCAGCAAATTAAAATTTAAACTTCTGTTAATGTTCCACTGCTGGACATTCCTCTCATAACTAACATTATGTGTATTTTGTTTTAGGTCACCAGTGATTGAAGAGTCTGAAAATATAAACACTACAAGAAAACATGTATATTTTTGTCCCTTCAATTTGATGATTCATGTTTCAACAGAACAATGAATAATATAGTACTACGTGATGATGGCCTACCATCACAAACTTTATTGGTAAGAAAGATGTGTGCTCTTTTAATTACTTAACAATTTATTGTTCACATATATATGATTGTTGTTATATATTATTATTGTTATGTGTGTGTGCGTGTATATGTATAGGCGTTGTGTTAAGCGAGCAAGCTGGGGTTGCTCGCGAGCGATTACCGTCGCATATGGACGCGACGGTAATCGCTTAACACCACGCCGCCTACTTAGGATAGCTATACATAGTCGATATAAATCAATCTACTCATATACCTACTATGGTTAAATGTTATACTGTTGGGCACTGGTCTCTCCTGACTAGAGAAGGTACATGCCATTTAGTTTACCAAGCTGGTCCAGTGCGAGTTAGGGTACTTGGATAGCGCCCTATTTGTATAGTTCTGATAAGACTATCTATTTAAAGACATCTTATTATATTTAAAATGTAGGTATATATCTTGAACGGAAATATAAAGATAAAATTTTAAAACAGGCTTTAATATTAATAGCCAGCCATTAGTCAGCCAGCCATTATTCAGCCAGTCATGAGTCAGCCAGCCTTAAGTTAAGAGCCATAATGATCTGTTGTTCCAGATGCTAACCATTACGGTCTGTTTCCATTACAGGAGCAATTATTCCAGGATGGCCGAATGTACCGAACGCGTCAGCCAGCTAGCCAATCGGAGCCTTGCCACCATGCCATACTGACGTCTCCCTGCAACCTAGCCAAGCCGTAGCTAATAAGGAGAGAGTCAACTCTATATAAGCCATCCCCAACAATTATTATGTGTCATTCTGCTTGTCAGTAAAAATGCAGAAACTCTGTCCATTTTTATTTCAGGTAGATATTTGAGTAAAATTTATGCTTTCTTTTTAAGGACATTCGTCTTAGTACCTTGTATGGTCCCTACCTTTATACAAATTGTTAATGACCAGAGGTCTTCAGGAGTCCAGATAATTTATAATAGGTACCTTAAGCTTACGCAACTATACCTCCCTATTATGTTTTATTATCTTTCAGGTACATATTAGTTTTTAAAAATAAAGGAAATGTTCAATAAAGTAAAATAAATGTGATTATCAATATCTTGGATATTTTATTTTGTGTACTAACACAACCTTGATAAAAAAGGACATACCATACCAGCAGACATACAAAACATCAGACCGTACAAGATCATCAATTCGCAATTGTGAGCGAGAGAATCATTCGTGATTTTTTGCATAATATTATAAACTCTGACGTTAGTATGACGTGGCATTAGTTTAATTTTAACTACGTTTAACGTGTTAGCCCATCGTTTTAATCACACCTCGGAGTTACTGATGGTTTGAATGGAAGTATAACTTTTATATTTTATTTTATATTATTATAATTTGTTAATTTACCTACAAACCGATATTCAAGCCCTAGGATAGATGATCACTTCCAGTGTACCTATTTGTAACAAGAATGGAACTATCGATAATGTCTATCGACCGAACAGAAACAGCTCTAGTCGAATCCGCCATTTGTAATTACCGTCTAGTGTAGGTATGGCACGTTTTTCTTGTAGGTATTTCAACTCCTTCCGTAAGGGGGATTCGTTCCTCAATGCTCATTGAGGTTTAATTACCTACCTATATAGTCTGTGCTTGTTTGACGTGCGTGACGTTTTGTCAGTTTTGTCACAGAGCGGAGCGTAGGGATGTCAAAATGAATAAAATATCGATATATGTCGATATCGAAATTACAGTGCACGAGTGTTGTGAAATAGAATAACAGTGCTATAATATGTTTTTTTCTGCTTGCCTCCAAAATTATATCGGACACGTTCTAGTAAAGTAGCCATCGCTTTATTTGAATGTTGGACTGGCTAGACTGACTGATTACTGACGACTAACTGACTTTGTTATTAATTTGTTCATTGAAACTGGCAAAAAATTGATGCAAAAATTATACTTGATGCTGGCAATATTCACAGAGTTTGCGATGCCATAATTAAAAAAAAAAATTCTAATTATTATTTATTCTTATGACTGAACCGTAGTCTTAGACTAAGAATAATGTACTTACGTACTATAGACAGAGGCATATTTTCATTACGGCACGCTAAAGCGAGATCGAAATATACTTAAAGAACTTGTTAAAAAGAGATGGGAGCGAGATTTTCTGTCCTTTTCGGTGTAACCACATATTTTGACAGTGCCCTTTATTTATGTGGCAGGCAAACTGTGGAAGTCGGGGTGACATTGTTGTTTTATAATATTTATGTGTTAAAATCGATTCTCACAGCTGTAAATTGTGTTGTAATAAAAGCAAATAACATTTTTCTAGTTCCATAATATGGTGAGCTGCAGTATTTTAGGTTGTAAGAGCCGCAGTGAGCGTAAACAGGAAGGCTGCCGGAAGGTATTACATTTTACGCGTAAGTTAAATACTTCTCTATAAAATGTACTAAATATGTATTGTTTATATATAGATATTTAATTACTTTTGTCTTATAACTAGTCATTCAACGTAAATATAGTGAAATTCGTGAAAATAAACTTATATTTGTTTATTTCAAACATTGTCAAATTCGAAATTGTGTTGTCAGATCTCGAATCAAAATATCCTCCCCGTATTAGTAAAAAATTAACCATCTTATTTAAATATAATTATTTTTAACAAAAACAGTGACAATAATAATATCAAAGATTATGTGTTACCTCATTAGTAGTTAGTTACATTTCAAGCGGGAGGCTCAAATACCCCCTGTTTATATATAACTATTTAAGTGAAGACCAGTAAAATGTTATAAGCTGGGTGCACCAGGCGCGGTCGCAGCCTTCAATTTTGGGGGGAGGGTCGCCAAGAAATTTGAGGGAAGAAGTGTCTCAAATTCGCTTGTTTTACCTTCCATGTACGCATGACTGACGGATTGGGGGGGGGTCATGTCCTGTGACCCCCCCACCTGGGACCGCGCCTGGGGTGCACGTTATGAGCATTTTCCCGACATATTAAATTTCACTCACACAGACTATAAAAAGATACTCCATACATTTTGTATTAGACATTATGAGAAGTTTACCAGACGAATTTCATCTCATGTTGCTGTCATATTTTTTTCAGTTTTCCAACTGACGCTCTTGCCGAAAATAAATGCATTCAGGCCACTGGACGTATTGACTGGCAACCATCAATTTAATTCCGAATTTGTTCGGTCTATTTTGAAAGCCATTTATTGACCAAAAGGATAAAGAGAAGAAAAATAATAATAAAATTGATACAAATGTACATTTTTATATATTGCGTTATAACTAAGTGTTTACTTTTATCTTTGTAATATTTGCATAGCTCATTAAGGTAAATATGACGTACTAAATATGTATTAACAGCTTTTGTAAACACCCATATTTGTGCCATTAAAAATCTTTGTATTTGTCTTTTATTTTCTCCTATATGTATGTCCTGTAATTTGCTGACCCAATTAACTTTATGCCAGTCAACCAATCTAAACTCACAAACAACCAACCATAATGCACAAGCATATAAATCCTTTCACAGTTTGGTCTGCCAATGTTTATAGTTTACTTGCTTGATATTGTAGATTACCAAATTTGGGGGAAAATATGATAAGTGGGTAACACTGGCTGCGAAAAAGAGATGCCAACAAAGTGGTTACACCGACCCGCTGTATTATTTATTCTTATCAGTGTGACCATTTGTGGCAGATTTCTGCCATTTTGGCAGATTTCACTCCTAAATTTTGTCTCTGGCAGATTATGGTGACGAATTATAAAAATGGCAGATTTTGGCAGATTTTGAAGATTTTAGGAATCACCGATATTTTGAGACATAAAATCTCATAATTTAAATGTTTAATGAGTATTTTTCTATAAATGTAACATTTGGTATAATATAACGTAGATCTAAAATAATTTCTCCGAACTGGCAACGTAATATTTAACACGCAAAAGCTTGGATGTTTGTTGCTCAAACAGAAGGGTTGAGGTCTTGAGGAGTATGTCATGGAGGAAGGCAATATAAATTGTGCAAAATTCATTTTATGATGACCCGTGTGGCGCAATGGTTACCATGCTGGACTGCCAATCGTAAGGTCCCGGGTCCGATTTCCGGAGGAACAGAAATTTGAATGAGTTTAAATTTCTGTTCTCGGTCTTTGTGTGTGTCCATGGTACCCACGTCACAGGGTATTAATTACCTTACTGTGGGGCTATGAGCAGTCCTGGATTTATAAATAGGCCGTATAGGCCGCGGCCTAGGGGCGGCACGTCCAAGGGGCGGCAGATTTCAGAGGAGGGTTCTTCGATTTCAGAGGATAAAAGTCAAACGTCATAAAAGTCAAAAGTTTTTTATACTTTATAAAATCCCTATAGAAACTGATTCCTATCGAAACCTATATTATCGTGTGAGTGATAGATAAGAGCAGCGAGGCGGGCGGACGGCAGTGGCAACGTAGAAACCCCTGCTTTCCACCTGCACTCTCCGAGCTAGCCATTTGCGCATGTATATGCATATAACTATGAGTGTGTAACGTTTATTTTAATCATATTATTATCACGGACTTTAATTGTATGATAGACATATCTAATTGACATTTTACTGAATACATAATATTATTATTGATCATAAATTCTTATTGTTTTTTTTTACTGAAGAAAATTTGTAACATATTAGTATTGTACATCGTTAACACCCCCCCCTTCCCCCTCCCCTGTAATAGCCCGAAAAACTCAAGTGGCAGTGGATTTGGCAGAATTTGGCCCAGCCTGTGGCAGATTTGGCAGAATTTAGACCCAGTCTGTGGCAGATTCGCCAATTTTGAGATGGTCACACTGATTCTTATGCCGCTGTCTTGAGGATTATTGGTCTTTGACCGTAGTATTATTTATTCATATGACTGAACTGTGAACTGACACATGTCACATGTGTCATTGACATTTTTTTTTTAATAGAGTTTTACTGTCATTGACGACTTCAATTTCTGTTATCGGAGCGAATACACGTGTTAGTGGGATTGATTGCTGTTAAATAGTAATTTCATAGAAAATTTTCCATTTTATTCGGTGTTTTGGCTAGGGCAAAGACGAGAGTATCTCGTTTTTTATGGTGAAGGGTTAATAATACTCCTTTGTTATTTCCTTTTCTGTTTTTATTCGTAAGTATATTTGTTTACATTAAGTTATTATATTACATTAAAATTAGGTTATAACCACTTTTAATCATGGAGGGGAATAAGGACCCTCCGGATAGGGGTCCGCCAGATATCGAGATTCCATCTCCTGATAATGAGGTTGAAATCATGGACTTCACAATATCACCCCAAGCTCATAAGCGCCGTTTAGGGGAGGAGGTGAATGAATCTAACACCCTGAATGCTAACAAAAACAAAAAACTGACACTGGAATCAAACCCAATGTCTGCCTCAAAACAAAATACATTCATTCACCCCATCCTTTTGGATGATACTAAGATGTATTTGGATGGTGACCAGGGTCCTTTCATCGTACATGTTTCTAAGATCATGAATGATCCTGCCTCCTCAGTCTCTATCCGGCCAATAAAAATCGGCCAAATATTAATTAAAGATGGGAAAGTGACTGGAATTATCCAGGGCGGTATAAAAAAAATAGGAAGAAACAGGGTCTCGGTTGAGTTTGTGACTGCTTCTGCAGCAAATGCTTTTATGAAGAACCCTATTTTAGCACAAAGCAAGTTAACAGCTAAGATACCTACTTACAACTTCTCCCGCATGGGCCTTGTCAGAGGGGTTCCTGCTGATATATCCATGGAAGAATTTGTAGAATCTTTAGACGTGCCTAAGGGCTTTGGGATGGTTCTTAAAGCTAGAAGACTTAGCAGGAAGAACAGAACGACCGATGGTACTGAGTGGATTCCAACAAACTCTGTAGTGTTGACTATACAAGGACAACGTCTTCCGGAAAAGGTATTTTCTTATAACTCATCACTTCCGGTAGAAGTATACCAACTCCCTACTATTCAGTGCCTTAAGTGCTGCCGATTTGGACATGTAAGTACACAATGTAGGTCTCTTCCACGCTGCTACAAATGTTGCCAGTCACATGAAGGAGACTCCTGTGACGTTGCTCTCTCAGATTCGACCTGCGTATTGTGCTCTGGTAACCACTTGGCTACCTACAAAAATTGTCCAGAACATGTAAGACAGAAGAGTATTAAGCTAGTTATGTCTTCAGAGAACATTTCATTTCAAGAAGCATCTGCCCGCTTCCCGATGGCTAAGAAATCATTTGCTGAAGTTTTAGGGTCCTCTCCTCGACCATTAGTCTCACAAACCAATGAGTCATTGATTTCCCAAACTGTACCTAATGATTTTTCCTCATATAGGAGAACAGTTGTCCGGTCACCTCGCCCTAAGTCTCCCTTGGCAAAGGGCTATGACCAAGTTGCTCACAACAATATGGTTAGGGAACCACCATCTTCTTTCCCAAATGGCCACACCTTGCAGACTTCCTCACCTAGCTCTTTTGGTAATTTCCTAACTTCTCAAAGACCCACTTCGAATGAAAATTTATTTGAGCTTGCTATTCTATTTATAGAAAATTTTATAAACCGTTTTTCCCAAGACTTACCGTCCAACGCTGCTGTAAAACTTAAAGAATTAATATTGTTACTCAACAATCATGGCTCTACTGCCAATAATACAGTGGAATGCCAGGAGCATTCGTCCCAAAATCTGTGAAATTAATTTCTTGACTAACAGGTACAACCCTATCCTCTTCGCCCTCTCGGAGACATGGTTAGTTCCGGGCTCCCATTTTCGGGTGTCGGGCTTCTCATGTCTCCGAGAGGATCGTGCTGATGGATATGCTGGTTGTGCTCTGCTGGTTAAGCGCCCCCTTTCTTATAACCAACTTCCAATTCCACCTCACCACGATGGCATACAAGCCGTCGCAGTAAGGCTTTATAACATCTCATTTCTCTCAGTTTATATCTCTGATCCATCTCCTGCTCTGATCCCAGACTTGTACCAAATTATTTCTTCCCTTCCGTCACCTCTGTTTATTATGGGTGATTTTAATGGTCATCATACTTCCTGGGGTTCACACAGGACTGATTCCTTTGGGTCTTGTCTACTAGAGCTAGTGCAGGACTTGGATCTTTGCGTTCTAAATGACGGTTCACCCACTCTACAAGTTCTCCCCAATCAGAATCCTAAAAGTTCGATCGACCTCACAATATGCTCCCCAAACCTCTCTTCACTCTGCAACTGGTCTACCCTTCCTTCTACTCATGGGAGTAATCATTTTCCGATAGTTAATCTTCTTTCCCTTCAACCTATTCCATACCATGATCCGAACCCAATTCTTAAATACAGAATTTCAGCCGCCAATTGGCCCCATTATTCATCTACCTTAGATGTGGCTCTCAACTTAATTCCTCCTCTCTCTGAAGACAATATACTTGATGTATATGATGCCTTTTTATCTGCAGTGTCTGTAGCAGCTGACAAAAGCATCCCTAAGAAAGCTACTTCTCACCATAAAGCATCAACTCCGTGGTGGGACTCAGAATGCTCAAATATAATTAAAAAAAGGATTATAGCTGAAAAGTCATATAATGATGACATGTCTGTGGAAAACCTCTTGGCCTATCAGCAAATTGCTGCCCAAGCTCGACGCCTCTTCTCAATAAAGAAGAATCAGGGATGGAGGAAGTTCTGTGAGACAATCTCTCCCAGATCCCCTCCATCTTTGGTCTGGAAACAACTGCGAAGGTTCAGATGCTCCTTGAATTGTTCCAACCCTTCAACTTATGACCCTGATTCCTGGTTGGGAGCATTTGCTGAGAGGTTGGCTCCCCCAACAGTCCCGTCAATTAATGAGTTTCCTTCTCCTCCTGGTTTTATCCCTTCTTCTGATCGTTTTGACCAGCTTTTTTCCATAGAAGAACTAAAAATGGCATTGGCTGGTATTAAAGACTCAACTCCTGGCATAGATGGCATTCCATACTCTTTCTTAGTCAATGCTAGCGATGTTGCTAAGCAGACTTTCCTTGACATTGTTAATCTCATGTTTCCTCTAGGTGTTGTCCCTGATAGCTGGAAATCTCAAATCGTTATCCCGATACTAAAACCAGGCAAAGACCCTATAAATCCCTCATCGTATAGGCCCATTGCCCTTTCTTCAGTCTTTTGTAAAATTGTTGAAACTATGATAAAAAATCGTTTAGAATGGCTTCTGGAATCCAAAAACGTTATTCCAAAATCACAATTCGGCTTTAGAAAAGGTTTTGGCACATTAGATAGTCTCAGCATATTAACAACAGACATCAATATTTCTATAACAAAAAAAAAAATTTTGGTTGGTGTTTTCCTGGATGTCGCAGCGGCATATGACAATGTCTTGCTTCCAACACTCAGGCAGAAATTGCTAAATCTGAGCGTTCCTGAGAGGCTGACAAGGTACATCTGTAACCTTCTTATGTCCAGGACTATCCAAATTAGATCCCAGGGTTCTCTTCTACCCCCAAGAACTGTTTGGCGCGGTCTACCGCAAGGGTCTGTACTTAGTCCAATACTTTATAGTGTATATACCCATGATTTAGAATCTGTTGTAAGCCCCTTTTGTGAACTGTTACAATATGCTGATGATGTTGTGCTGTACTATTCTTCTGAATCTATGTCAGAAATAACAAGTAGATTAAACTCTGCTTTGAATTACCTTGGAGATTGGCTAGATGACCATGGCCTGACCCTTTCAGCCTCAAAAAGCAAAACTGTTACATTTTGTAAGAAGCGCATAATCCCTAACATAAATATACATTTCAAAGATGAGACAATTCCTGTTTCTAACAAGGTGAAATTTTTGGGTATTTATCTAGACACGAGGATGACAGGTATTCCTCACATCGACTATATTGCCCAAAAATGTGAAAAGGGAATAAATGTCCTCCGAGCTGTTGCAGGAACTCGCTGGGGTGCTCACCAATACTCACTGAAACTTCTTTATAATGCTATCATTCGTAGTCATCTTGATTATGCGTCGTTTGTGCTCGAGCCCTGTAACAAATATGCAATATATAAATGGACTAAAATACAATCGAGATGTCTACGAATCGTGATTGGAGCCATGAAATCAACTGCAATTAATGCTCTCCAAGTTGAATGTGTTGATCCTCCTCTCCATCTTCGCCGACAAATGTTATCAGATCGTTTCTTTTACAAGGCATTCCAATTTAGTAATCATCCTTTGATTCCTAGACTGGAAACCTTGCGATCTTTAGTTAGTAATAATGACAATTACCGCCTTCTCAACTCTTTCTCCCATTTTCTTGGTCTTTCTCATAACCTGTTTCAAACCAGACTCAACCCTCTATTTTCTGTCTCTTTCGATGCCCTCCTCTATCAACCTCATATAGTCCATTTCAATATAGAAAAAAATTCCCCTAACGCTAACCAAAAATTCAACCAGGCTTTAAATGAAAATTGGCAAAATTGGCTACCCATATTTACGGATGCTTGCAAAATATCTGACGATCAACCCGTTGGTGCAGCTGTATGGATCCCTAAATATCAATTATCATTGAGTGTCAATTGTGCCTCCGTTTCATCTATCTTCACGGGAGAATCTATAGCTTTATTAGAAGCTATCTTATACATTTATTCCCATAATTTAACTAGGTCCATAATTTTTTCAGACTCCAAAAGCTGTCTGGATGCTATCCTATCGAATCCTTTCAGATCCAGATCCAGGTTCCCCTTAATTTTGAAAATCAAAGAAGTGTTGTGGCAGTGTAAAGAAAAAAACTTACAGGTTGCTCTGGCTTGGATTCCAAGTCACAGTGGTATAATTGGTAACGAAGCAGTTGATTGGGCGGCTAAAACAGCGGTGCGTATTAGTACAGAGATCCATCCCTACACTTACTCTCAAGATTTGTGTAACGTTGCTCAAGTCCGGTCTCGAAATCTTTGGAACGACCTTTGGACTTCGTCTAAACTGATTAAAGGAAAAGCATTTGGTGAGATCCAGCCTCGGATTCCTCCGAGACCTTGGTTCTTCAAATATCGATCCTTCTCCAGGTCTGTTACGTCCACTCTGTGTAGAGTAAGGCTTGGTCATTGTAGTACGCCAGTTTTCCTTGCAAAAATTAGGGTACGGGATAACTCATTGTGCGAGTGTGGAATAGATGAAGGTACCCTGGAACATATATTTTTTTCATGCTCTAATTTATCTATTTCCCTTCTTGACATCCTTCCATCTTACATTCCCCGTCCTGTCAATGTGATGTCAAAGAGTATGTAAAACCTGACGGTAAGAGACGGGAGTGCTATACAAAAAAAACGATGTATGAAACGTGCGCTCTAGACTAATACCAACATAACAGAACTACGACGTAATACATGCTGCCAACATGATGACACTATTAGTGATAGACTGTGTGGTGACTGGCGAAAACGTATCGATATCGATACCGGCTACAGCAGGTTCTGGATTTCATTTTATTTTCAGGAAATAAATGAAAGAAAATTTAAACTCAGATAGTTTTAGTTTTTATTTAATTTAGTCCAACGTTTGCCTTTAGGTTTGCGACTTTGATTGGCTATTGAAGATTCTATTAAACTTTTCAAGACAGGTGATTTTGTGTTTTCTATTTTATCAACTTTCTATTTGAGGTTTCTTATAAGAATTCGACTTGATTTAAGTTTGTTGATTAACTTGCGCTTCCGAGGTGCCATTGGGACAGCTTGTCGGTCTTGATGTTTTCTTGGTGACTCTAATGGTGCTGAAACATGAAGAAAATTGCTATTGTTATTGTACTTACATACTCAAATAAAATAAAATGTGTAAGTATAGCACTCACTAAGACTACAAAATCTTCTTCTTTTTGGGGAAGTCAGATAAGGATCTGATGTCGATGTGGACGGTACTGTAACACAACAGGTTAAAATGTTATTTCAATGAACATTATTCAATGACTATTTGCCACATGTAACTTCGCCCGCGAGGAATTTCATCTACAATCTACAAAAAGTTGCCTAAAATACTTCCTCACAAATCAGTTATCTACCTCGTAAACAGTAACTTCAATAATATAATTTTTATTTGTTGAGACTACGAGAACTTTCAATATTTATAATTGTACTGACCTGGACTCCATGATCTCCTTTTAAAATTTACTGGGTCAGGGCCATGTTGGTTTGATGTTGAAGTTTCTACAAAAATGAAAAAGGTTCATTTTGGATATAATAAAACAATACCATTTGGTACAAAAATCAAAGTAAATAAATACACAACCACACTTGCAGTAGAAGAATCCGTTTCCAGTATGATGTCTGTTTGTGATGTCGATGTTGACGGCTCTGTAACATAAAAACAATATATCAAGACATGGCCGTTCATCATACACAGAAAACATATTAAAATATCTGTTAAAACAATTAAACTATACTAACTTGGTTCACACAAAAAACTGTGGTGATAGTTATGTTCCTTCTTTTCCTGTTGCTTTGACCCAGTGTTTACACCTAAAAAGTGGGTAATGGGTTATTTTTACATATAAATTACATACTAAATATCTAAATACTAATATAACAAACCCCTAAGACGACCCCCTGACCAAAAAACCTACTTTATATAATATACAGTATTAAGATAATATGCCAAAATTTTACCCTTATAATCTATACTATGTCCACTGCTAAACATAGACTTCTGTCATTTCTTTAACTAAATATCGATATCGATAAATCCAGTTTGATACCAGGGTAAACACTATGTAATGTTTTGAAAGTTTTCTTTTTATTAAAATGCACTAAACCTTTACAAATTATACTTGAATTGACTTCTTTATAGAAAAAAATAACTAATTATGCTTACCGTTCTGCATTAATAGACGTTTAGCCATAAAAACACGTTTGTTATCACCAACCCGGCATGTTTTTATACCACAAATTTCGCACGTTATTTTTCTCATATTGATTTTTAGAGACACTCGATGACAAACGGACAACAAATTCCTTCCAACAAAATGATTGTTAGTACACTTTTATGCATTAAACACACGAAAATAATAACTTCGGAATACAAACAAACTTATTGTCAAACGCTAGAGTGACAGTAGTGACAGTTAGTGACAGTCAAAATTGCGGTCGATGTAATCCATCTAAGTATTGAAGACTCATAAGCCGCTATAGTCCCAAAGTTCTAAGTGTTCTTCTGAATTTTATCGGATTATAGCCGCCATTAAAAAGGACGCCCGTTTCATATATCGGTTTTTTGTATGGGAGTTTCGCCAGCCTGTGTGATGTTTTTATTGTCTATGTCTACTGCCGACCATAAACTTTTTCTAACATTATTGCATTTTATATCGGTTAACAATATAAAACTATAATATTAAATTATTTTATACTTTTATTATATGTTGTGATCGTATTGTGACGTCAAGTTTTTTCCCTACAGATCTCTCTTCGGAGTCCATTGAATCAATTACCGTACAATCGTCTCCATCGTGTACTCTCTCTACTACGTGAAGTTGGCGGAATTGCGAAAACGCAGATAGCCATAATAAAAAAAAAAAAAAAAAAATACTGTCATTGACATAAAGACACAGAGTTGCCAACTTAAAAACCAACATAAAAAAGCAACAAACCAAATAAAAAGAAAAAAATATCGTTTTTGATAGAATTTTGATTTTGGATATTTGATATCGATATATCGTTTTAAAATATATCGTTCAAAAATATCGATTAATCGAATTAAAAATATCGATATATCGACATTTATTCAACAAGCTAGCGGAGCGGAGCGTTTTGTCAACTTTTGTCAGTCATTCATTCATTTCATTGATTCATTCCTATGCTCGTTGCCCCTCGTGGGCTCGTCTCGTGGCGGTAGGCCGTAGGCGGGAAACGGGTTCCCAACTTAGGGCTTTAGCCCTAAATTTAGGGCGTAAATGTGTCTATTGGGCTTTTTTTAGGGCCTAAAAAAAATTATGGCTATTTTTAGGGGCCTAAAAAAATTTCATGCATCCAATGATCCAAAACGAGATGTAAAGGCAAAAGTAGTCGTTGTTTGTTATCTCCCTAGAATAAATCAATTTCTATGTGTTCCATCATTTAAGCTGTCCTTCAATGCTTTTTGTAAAAAATTTGGCAGCTGGTAGAGACCTCTAAATCTTTATAAAAAATAAAACAAAGAAACTAATTTCATATTTAGAGGTATATAATCAAACGAGAAAGTACCCCGGGGATAATTTAAAAGTCGAAAAATAAGGAAAGTGGTCCTTATCCACCAGCTGTCAATTTTTTTTTAATTTTAGTAACATTGGTATGACTTCAAGAATTCCGAAAGCTCAGATGAAACGTCAAGTCGGGACTTAAACGATTGTAGGTCTTTAATCATTTATACTAATAATTCTAATAAAAGGTTGTCAATAGAACGAACTTATATTTTATTTACTATAATAAACCTTAAATTATAGATAGTGTTCCCGTCACGGGCGTATAGTCGTTTTATTTTCTTGAACAACTTTTTTTAAATTTTTTTAAGTATAAAAATTTAGTCTTTGGCAACTGGAAAGAATTACAAAATATAGGGCTTTTTTTGGGGCTTTTCAATAGTGCTTTAGGGTTATTTAGGGCTATTTCATCTTGATTTTAGGGGTATTTTTTTTAAGGAGTTGGTAACCCTAGGAAACGGGAATATTGCATTATTTGTTTCACTTTATAGGTACTTTTCCAGTTTATTTAAAATTTTAAATAGGTACCTAATTGTTATGATTCAATTCAATTCACGACTTCACGTTCTTTGACAACATTTTGTCTAAATATTGTCTATCTAACCAAGTCAAGTTTCAAGGTACATCGTAAGATTCTTGAGTGAAATAACCATTCACTACATTTAATTTAATTTTATTTATTTTACAGTATCTATCTGTAGTTATTTTGGTAGCCTCAAGATTGAGATAACCCATAGAGTACGTGGTAGAAAACCTGAGAAAATGTATTTACTTTACTTAAAATTTAAACATAAATGAACATAATAATATACGAAATGAGTGAAGCTAAAGTTAGCTGCAAGTTCCTGTGTGAGGGCCAAATCAGCAATAGAAAAAAACTTTTTAAAGTAGCCTTACAACAAGCCAAATATGGTAAGGTGCTGTACATCTTGAAGGAAGAACTGAATGAACTGCCTCAGTTGTCTCAGGATATCAGTGTAATAAACAGACATTATTTGAAAATGATAACTTTTCTTTATGTGACAAACTTAGAAGCTCTTATTGAAGGTATATCAACATTACCTGATTGGCAGAATGTACCAAGTACTATAATAGTAGACGACCTTGGTGAGTATTGTGATAAAAATAACAAACAAAATGCTTGTGGTGTAGTAGCGTTGCTCCTTGACACATCTCATAGTTGTGCAAGGCATTTAAAAACAAACTGTAATCTTTATATTTCAATTAACAAAGATTTAGTCGATGATGAATATTGTATTTTATTACAAGAATTGTACAGTGTAAATTAAAAATATGTTATTTTAAATGAGAAATGGATATTTTTTTAATACACTTACTGACATTCAATTAAGAGCAGTTTATTAATTTTATACTTTTTCATTTAAATAAGATTTAGTATTAAATAATTATTTATCCACATTCTTTTTGTTTGCATTGATATCTATTGTTTAAATAAAAATCCAGTACATAATTATTAAAAAAATGCATTTCAAATTTATTTTTTCAATTAAAGTTCCAATTTCAAATGAATATCACTCCTCCACAACAGCTTTTGTTGTGACACATAGATTTTCAATATTTAATTGAATTGGTTATTTTAACTTTAAATTGAAGCATTTTGCAATACAAGATATTTCAGATCTAAGAACCATTAATTTATTAAAGTCAAATTGGTTTAAATCCATACTTTACCGTGTAAATTACCAATAAACATTATTATGTTTCATAGTGTTAATACCCTCAACTAGCCTAACTAGCAAAACCTTTTTAATTTTATCTAAGGGCTCTGGGAGTACTCTTGTTATGCAGCATTGTAGAGAATACTTGCAGGTTACATGTGGCCTTTTCATAACTCATAACAAGAGGACATAAATTCTGCTGGAATTCTACTTGGTTATAGTAGTTCGTATATGTAGTAGAGGGTCAGTCGGATAAATATTATGTCAACCATAGTTTCATTCAGTAGAGGATCTAGGATTTCAGTTCATATCAAGGGAGGGGCTTGTCTTATCCAAGCCGAATTTTTACCTAAGCAAAACATTGGCAACAGTGTGCTGCTTTTGTGCTATTCACATGTGCTTTAATCTGGATGGCATGTGGATTTAAAAATTAATGATACATGTTACATATTATATACTATTTGTACCTGTGTCCACTTAGATAGTCTTGAGACAATATATATTAATCTAATCCTGTTAGTTAACATGATATTTATAGCCTAAACCCTTCCTCGATAAATAAACTCTTCATGAAGGGATTTGTGCCCTGATTCTGTTTCATAGCCCAGTAAAAAGTGCAACAACCTCCCTCGTTAAGTTTAAACCACAAATTAATAAATAATTCTATATCTGTTTATTTACATACACATACATAAGAGAATAACAGGATGTAACAGCTTGCACAAATATGGAATTTATTACATCAGATCACCTAAACTTTAACACAATATAAAGTAAAAAGAAAACAAATATTGAGAACAGAAAAAGATAGAAAATGTAGTAGTTGTGATTGCCCTTTCCCAATCTGAGAACTCTGCCCATAGTTTTGCCAAGAAAGCCTGAACTCCTATCTACATCATCATCCAATCCACGCAAAATCTTGTCTTGAATGCGAACCTCATTACCGATTTCTATTGACATATGTTTCAAAGTCGTAATCTTGCCACTGAGTTCTTGTGCCATTCTTTCGTTCTCATGCTCCAAAGCATCTTCTGTTGCCACCCGTGGAATGGGTTGGTACTGGTAGCCATCCCGCGCTCGCCTCATTCCGTTTCGTCCCGCCGTCTTGATTACAAAAGAGAAAGTTTAATAATTTTTAATTTAAATTACGTAGTTTAATCCTTATTTTTCTCAAATTGTAGCTTTCTGTAGTCACAATTTCTATTTAAATTATTTGCCCGTTAAACTGAACGAATCACTTATTCATTAAGCTTCAATACTAGTAACAGTACGTACTATTTTGGGAGTATTTTATAAAAGGACAAAATTTCAATACCCAGTTGATTATAATCAAAATATTTTTTCCTAATAACTACGTGTAATCGTCGACCGTCGTACTACTATAGTCTATGACTGTTTATATTAGTGTCTATGCTTGTCACTCACACATGACAGAATAATGACATTGACATTTTTGGCATTGCATATGTACACTGCCAATATCAAATGAACATTTGTATCCAGTTTTTGCCAGTTTCGTTGAAATCGGGCGACATCTTAGAGCATCAAAGTTACTGACTCACCCTTCAGGAGAGACCTTTGATAATGATACCTATGGATCTGAAACAGTTGTCTATATAAAGCGTAGCTTATACTTTTGTATCATAATCCGATGAAGAACTTATAAACATATTTCTGTTTCTTTCTCACTTATGTTTATCTACTCATGCGATAAGAGATAGCACTAATGTTGAACGTGCCAATTTTGGCAACATTTTTCTGTAACGTCATGGTAATACCTATTTGCGGCCGATTCGCCATTTTTTAGTACACTTTCATGTGGTACTTGAGCTGTCAGTGAGCTTTGTTGTGGATAGTTTTTTTTAGAATTTCTTCGTTATTTGTGGTGTTTTTTAGCAAATCCTTTATTGAGAAAGGTGAAGTGGTGTAAAAGAAGATGCCAAAGTGCAGTTTTATTGGGTGCGGCGGCAGAAGAGGGAAAAAACAGCATCATGTACATTACGCCGGTACGTACTGCATATTTCATCGAAATACCCCTGATTTCTACAAATTTACAAATGAAATGTTTGCTAAAAGTCTTAAGTAAAGATATTGGATCACGTTTCCTTTCATTTTCATTTATATTTACGATTATTTCACTATACAATTTTATAAAAACATTTTGTATGAAAAATAGTGTTGCGGTATTGATTGCTCCCATATCGATAAAATTATCATACATAAGATAAAGGGTAAAGAATATAGTCGGGCTTATGAAATATGTTTTTTTCACAATTGTATAACTGGAAAAATTAGTTGTATTAGCAAATTAAAATTTAAACTTCTGTTAATGTTCCACTGCTGGGCATTCCTCTCATAACTAACATTATGTGTATTTTGTTTTAGGTCACCAGTGATTGAAGAGTCTGAAAATATAAACACTACAAGGAAACATGTATATTTTTGTCCCTTCAATTTGATGATTCATGTTTCAACAGAACAATGAATAATATAGTACTACGTGATGATGGCCTACCATCACAAACTTTATTGGTAAGAAAGATGTGTGCTCTTTTAATTACTTAACAATTTATTGTTCACATATATATGTATGTTGTTATATATTATTATTGTTATGTGTGTGTGCGTGTATATGTATAGGCGTTGTGTTAAGCGAGCGAGCTGGGGTTGCTCGCGAGCGATTACCGTCGCATATGGACGCGACGGTAATCGCTTAACACCACGCCGCCTACTTAGGATAGCTATACATAGTCGATATAAATCAATCTACTCATATACCTACTATGGTTTATATGTTATACTGTTGGGCACTGGTCTCTCCTGACTAGAGAAGGTACATGCCATATAGTTTACCAAGCTGGTCCAGTGCGAGTTAGGGTACTTGGATAGCGCCCTGTTTGTATAGTTCTGATAAGACTATCTATTTAAAGACATCTTATTATATTTAAAATGTAGGTATAAATCTTGAACGGAAATATAAAGATAAAATTTTAAAACAGGCTTTAATATTAATAGCCAGCCATTAGTCAGCCAGCCATTATTCAGCCAGTCATGAGTCAGCCAGCCTTAAGTTAAGAGCCATAATGATCTGTTGTTCCAGATGCTAACCATTACGGTCTGTTCCCATTACAGGAGCAATTATTCCAGGATGGCCGAATGTACCGAACGCGTCAGCCAGCTAGCCAATCGGAGCCTTGCCACCATGCCATACTGACGTCTCCCTGCAACCTAGCCAAGCCGTAGCTAATAAGGAGAGAGTCAACTCTATATAAGCCATCCCCAACAATTATTATGTGTCGTTCTGCTTGTCAGTAAAAATGCAGATACTCTGTCCATTTTTATTTCAGGTAGATAAGAGTAAAATTTATGCTTTCTTTTTAAGGACATTCGTCTTAGTCCCTTGTATGGTCCCTCCTTTATACAAATTGTTAATGACCAGAGGTCTTCAGGAGTCCAGATAATTTATAATAGGTACCTTAAGCTTACGCAACTATACCTCCCTATTATGTTTTAGTATCTTTTAGGTACATATTTGTTTTTAAAAATAAAGGAAATGTTCAATAAAGTAAAATAAATGTGATTATCAATATCTTGGATATTTTATTTTGTGCCCTACTAACACAACCTTGATAAAAAAGGACATACCATACCAGCAGACATACAAAACATCAGACCGTACAAGATCATCAATTCGCAATTGTGAGCGAGAGAATCATTCGTGATTTTTTGCATAATATTATAAACTCTGACGTTAGTATGACGTGGCATTAGTTTAATTTTAACTACGTTTAACGTGTTAGCCCATCGTTTTAATCACACCTCGGAGTTACTGATGGTTTGAATGGAAGTATAACTTTTATATTTTATTTTATATTATTATAATTTGTTAATTTACCTACAAACCGATATTCAAGCCCTAGGATAGATGATCACTTCCAGTGTACCTATTTGTAACAAGAATGGAACTATCGATAATGTCTATCGACCGAACAGAAACAGCTCTAGTCGAATCCGCCATTTGTAATTACAGTCGAGTGTAGGTATGGCACGTTTTTTTTGTAGGTATTTCAACTCCTTCCGTAAGGGGGTTTCGTTCCTCATTGGGAGAGACGGTATAGCGCCTCGTTTCGATACATAATTTTTGTGCCAATTCTGGTGCGGAGAAAGAACGCACACATTTTAATTTTATCACACATTCACAAATATTCTTTCATCGCTACAGACGCATACATTTCTAAATATGTCAATTTCAATTAACAATGTAATTTTCTATGCACCGTCAACACTGACACCGACACACACAGACACACTAGTTGTATAACTAGAAGGCCCATTGTGCATGCACGTTGGGACGAGGGGTTCGCTCGTAAAGGCCACTCCTCTGAAGGGTATCATACGTTTATTGATAAAGATTACACATGCAATCAATGCATTTTTACGACGATAATTAAATATTATATTATGTACTAACTCCTACGGGAAAGTAGATTTTACCAGGATAAAAAGCCTATATGCTATTCCGGACATATAATCTACAGAGCCAAATTTCACACTTATGCGTTACAAATAAACCATGGATGTTCATCATTTAAATCTTCACCGGCCCTTTTTTTTGACTATATTTCATCCATCAGCCTTTTACTGTCCACTGCTGGACATAGGCCTCCCCTATCGTTCGCCACTCCTCCCGGTCCTGGGCCTTCTGAATCCAGCGACTACCCGCTGTTTTCTTCAGGTCGTCAGTCCACCTGGTTGGAGGGCGGCCTGTACTCCTTTTGCCGAGACGTGGTCTCCATTCAAGGACCTTTCTTCCCCATCGGTTGTCGGTCCTCCTAACTATATGGCCTGCCCATTGCCACTTCAGCTTGCAGATTTTGAGAGCTATGTCGGTAACCTTAGTTCTTCTACGGATTTCATCATTACGAATTCTGTCGCATAGAGAAATACCAAGCATAGCCCTCTCCATCGCTCGCTGGGCGACCCTGAGCTTATGGAAAAGGCTAACTGTGAAAGACCACGTCTCAGCGTCGTAGGTCATCACTGGCAACACACACTGCTCGAAAACTTTCGACTTCAGGCACTGAGGTATTCTGGACGAGAAGACACTTTTTAATTTCCCGAACGCTGCCCAACTGAGTTGGATTCTACGAGTTACCTCTCTCTCGAAGTTGAACTTACCCATACGGATCGCTTGTCCCAGGTAGATGTACTCGTCAACAACTTCGAGAGTAGCGCCATCAACAACAACCGGTATAGGTGTGACATGGACGTTAGACATGATCTTCGTCTTGTCCATGTTCATCTTAAGACCCACCCTTTGTGAGGCGCTATGGAGGTCACCTAGCATAGTGCTGAGCTCTTCCAGGTTCTCCGCCAAGATTACTATGTCATCGGCAAATCGAAGGTGTGTGAGGTGTTCGCCATTGATGTTAATACCCAGCCCGTTCCACTCCATCAGCTTGAACACGTCTTCCAGTGCAGCGGTAAACAGCTTCGGGGATATAACATCCCCTTGTCGTACTCCGCGCTGCACTGGAATAGGTCCAGTGCTTCCGTCGTGGACTCGGACTGTCATGGTTGCGGCTTTGTACAAACACTTCAACACCTCGATGTACCGATAGTCAATCTGGCATCGCTGGAGAGACTCTAGCACTGCCCAGGTCTCGATAGAATCGAAGGCTTTCTCATAGTCCACATACGCAATACATAGCGGCAGATTATACTCCTCGGTCTTTTGTATAACCTGTCGCAGCGTGTGTATGTGGTCCATGGTACTATAGCCTTTTCGGAATCCGGCTTGTTCGGGAGGCTGGAAGTCGTCTAGCCTGCGCGCAATGCGATTAGTAAGAACCCTTGAGAACAGCTTATAGACGTGGCTCAGAAGCGCGATGGGTCTATAGTTCTTTAAAAGGGCTTTGTCGCCCTTTTTGTAGAACAGTACCACCACGCTTCTGCTCCACGCCTCCGGGACAGTTCCGCTACTGATGACGGTATCGAACAGTTTTTGGAGCGCCACTAGGAGGGGTTTCCCTCCAGCTTTCAGCAGCTCAGATGTGATACCGTCATCGCCCGGTGCTTTGTTGTTTTTAAGCTGATTTAGGGCCCTTCTAATTTCGTACAGGCTGACGTCCGGGATATCTTCGGTATAGTGTCGGGTCAATTTGGCTCTCTTATCGTTCACCACATTGGTGACGGGAGCATTTGAGGAGCTGTACAACCGTCCGTAGTACCCCTCAATTTCTCTCTGAACTTCAGGCTTAGACGAAACTATAGCGCCAGACTCCGTCTTCAATCTTGTCAACTGGCTTTGCCCAATACTCAGATCCCTTGAGAACACTTTAGTGCCTTGGTTCCGCTCTATAGTGTTTTTGACGCGCTTTGTGTTATGAGCACGCAGATCGCGTCGTCTGCTGCAAGAGATCTGTTTATTAAGCTGCCTGTATTTCAACATTGAAGACGGAGACCGGATGCATAGTTCACGCCTTTCCTTTATAAGACCGAGGGTGTGTTCAGAGAGCACTTGAGGTCTACCACTGGAGGGGGCCTTAAAGAACTTGGACCCTACCTCGTGGACGGTTTGTACCTTCCTGGTGTTGTATTCGTCCACAGACTCGCATTCTTCCAGGCCCGCGAAACGATTTCGCAACTCGAGCTGAAAGTTCTCGGAGCCCTCAATTTGGACAGGTGTTGGTCGGAGCGTAGACTTCACCAGGCGTGACCGTTCCAGCTTGATGTTGATATTTAATGTGCCTCGTACCATTCGGTGATCACTTCCGGTTTTGAACCTGTTGATCACGGAGACATCATTAAATATGTGCCGTTTGTCTGCCAAAATGAAGTCTATCTCGCTTTTCGTGGAACCATTAGGGCTTATCCAAGTCCACTTGCGCTGTGGCTTCTTCTTGAAGAAGGAGTTCATCATAAAGAGGCTCTCCTTCTCCAAGAAGTTAGCAAGCAAGTGGCCTCGGTGGTTCCGTTGTCCAAACCCAAAGAGCCCTACTCTCTGCTCGTCGCCGTCTCGCGTGCCCAGTCTTGCATTGAAATCCCCCATCACCACCGTGAAATGAGTCTTAGAGGCATGTATGGCTCTACTGATGTCCTCATACATAGCCTCAACCTCATCGTCTGGGTGCGTCGCGGTCGGTGCGTGCGTATACCTGTATGACCTTCAGCGAATACCGTTTTGATATTCTGAGTATAAGGTACGCTACCCTTGCTGACACACTTTTGACTTTCGTCACGTTGTTGACGAGGGACTTGTGGACGAGAAACCCGACACCACCTTGGGACAGATGTTCGCCCTCCCGGTGATAGAATAAGTTACCGGATTTAAGGATTACCGTGTCCTCCCCCTCTCTTCGGACTTCGGATAATCCTATGATACTCCAGCGTAACTATCTATCTCTGCTTCCAGCTCATGTATCTTCTCGTCGGTTCTCAGTGTCCTGGTGTTGTATGTTGCCAGGTGCAGAGGTCGTTTTCTTTTGTGACAGCCGAATCTCTGCCGGAGATTCTTAGCACCCCCTGCCCCGCCGTTACCATGGCCGCTGTCGTAACCAGGGATAGCGGGGCCGCCGGGGACTGGGGGCCGAGGTTTACTTGTGACTGCCATAAGGGGGTTTATTGCCATAGTCACCACGCTTGGCATTGCGGGTTGGTGACCGCATTGGATGTTGTTATACACAGGAAGACGCTGCTGCCCGTCTCCTGGAATATGTCCCTTGGTCGCCTCCTACGACCTCCTGGGAAGAATCGGAGTGGTGCTATTCTAACGCCGGCAACCACACGGCAATTTGACTATATTACTAGATTGTAAGTAAAAACAACTTTGTGCTTGAAAAAAATCACCAAATCGCGTTTATGCTCCACCAATAACTGATACAAACGAAAATAGGTGCAGCTGGACAAGCCGACAACAAAAATATTCTTTTGAAAAGAAACCTATAAACTTAGAGTATCAAAGGTACCGACTCACCCTCTGACGTGACGGGTGTCATACCTGTCAATTTTGATACTCTAGCCTATAAAATTTACTATATTTTGTGGCCAATAAAAATACAAACTGGCCACATATTGAATTACTGCTTGAAAGACAATATGAATCATGAAACTGAGTGCTTTTTGAAGATTCTCAGTTTCATCCTGTTCATCCATCCATCCGTCCAAAGTCCACTGCTGGACATAGGCCTCCCCTAATGTTCGCCACTCCGTCCGGTTCTGCGCCCTCTGAATCCAGCAGTTTCCCGCTATCTTCTTCTTACTTGTTCGGTTTCCATTATTTATTAAAATAACCATACCTATTTTCATTTTCAACAAACTACCAAACTAAATGCCCTGCTTTTATTTCAATAAATACAGAGACAGATTTACTTTACATTCAATTAAATGATAGTAAGCATGTAAAATAAAAGATAATAAATATTTACAAGTACTTTATTCTGAAAAAATGACAATAAATATTTACAGACCGAAATAACATGAATATAAATTTTATATTCACAGATCACCTTAAAACTAGCGTTAGGTCAAAAAAATGGTAAACCATGACAATAGCCCGACAGGGAAATAATAATTGCAAATTATATAATTTTCATAGTTACAAAAATTCTATAGAACAGTGTTAAAATTTCGATAAATTGATTTGTTATTATATTATAAACAAACTAGCAGTAGGTAGGTAGTGTCAGACATGCCTATATGCAATCAATTTACAATATTTCCTTATTAATCTTAACGAAAACATTTTTCTGTATATTTATTTGGCTACAACTATCTGCGTCCCTCTGCTGAGCATTGGTCTCCACGACAAGGTTAAACAACTTTTATCTACTGATAACAACCAGAACTGACAGTTTACTTTCACCACACCACAGCACGGAAACATGCATAAAATTTCGCCATCAACAGTCCATCACACAACCGATGGCGTCCGTTGGGCGTAGCTGCGTAGATCGCTTGCGTTCTACTTCATTAGCAGAGCCATGCAATAATGCATGAATAGAATTGGCATTCACATGCGCACCATGCGCAGTAGTGCACTTTGTTAGTTGCTGCCGCCAAAACTCATCAACGGGCAATAATGTTCAGATGATGGCAACCTAACTAGGGTTTGAATATTTTGTCCTAGCTAAAATATCAGCTTTTAATTTCGCAAGTACTATAAAACTACGCGTAAAACCAATAAAAGTTTGTATAAAAACCTCATTATAAGGCTAAATACTAATTGAAATGAGAAAAGACAAACAGTGCCAGATTGACAAACTTTAATTGTTATAGGTACTTGATTTGCATAACCGTCGCTTTTTAAAAGAGACGCCCTTATGTACATGTATTCTTAAAAATAATATTCAGGCTCGCCACAGTATACAAGTATTTCGACAGCCATTTATTTATGGTATTTAGTGCAATGCAAAAATAATGCACATATAAAATTATGATCATACTATTATACTTTTTATTGCCTTTATTTATAATTATAACTTTGTTTATGTTCTAGCAGCACTAAAAATGAGGACACTAAAAACTACACGGTCGTGCTTATCAAAAATTTAAATATAAGTTTGACTCAAGGTGCACAAATCGCAACTCACAAAATATACTGCACGCAACTTTTTGTATATAAATACGTCGCCGTTTTGTACATGCCACATTTCTATTATTATCTTTAGTCCTTAGATCGACGGTATTGACACCCGTAAATGAAGAAGCCTTTGCGCCCCTCTTCGATACATTACTGTTCGAAAAATTTGGTGTGGATGGGGAGAAATGCAAAAATTAGCAAATATAAGTAAAACTTCATTTTCTGTGTACTCACATTATTCAACCTAAGACTCATTGGCTCTCATTGCTCTAAGACTCCGTCTGATCAGTTCAAAATCATTACCAAGCATTGATAGCAGTTATAAACATTTAATATTACTTATTACTCTTGCGCTTTACTCGCTTCCGTGATTGATTCATATTGTTCCTTGTCTAGTTCAGTCATTGTGAAACTGCCGTCAGGTAGTAATAAAACAACTCGCCGGGTACCACCTGAAAATATAAATTGTAACTTAAACATAATAAACAGTTAAAAAAACTGTTTTAAAACCTGTGGTAGAGTTTTTTTTTTCAACCTTTTTTATGTCCCACTGCTGGGCACGGGTCTCCTCACAATAATTGAGAGGGATTTTAGGCCATAGTCCACCACGCTGGCCAAGTACGGATTGGTGGAGGTCATGCTTTCGAGAAATTATGAATTTCTCTCATGAATGCACGGCTATGGAGAACATACATCATAATCAATTAAATATCACGATATTTTCCATCACCGTGGAGCAGCGATAAATCTGCACATTACAAATTTCTTTGAAAGAGTATTTGAACCCAGGATCGGTCGCGTCCAAGACCGTCGTTTTTTACCACTCTGCCATCGCTGTGGTACAGTTATAAGGTATCAATTTAATTGGAAATAATGAGTGAAATATTTATCAAATTCCAAGTTTGGGAAAACAAACTTTACAAATCAGGATAGCCATCCTCATCTGACATTATGCGAATATTAAAATGTAAATAGGTCTGGGCTAGTCAGCCAAATAATCAAGTAAAGCGATAGCCACTTTACCAGCCAGAGTTTTGTAGGCAAAGAGAAAAAAATGTTTTCTCGCTATTATCTTATTTAACAACACTTGGGCACTGTATTTAACCTAACAAAATACCATCAACTTTATTCTATACCTAAAACTCATAAATACACCAAGTAAATGGAAATAAAACAAAATTCACGTATTCGAGTACCCGTTATTAGCGAAGTACACACTTACACACACAAACACACAGAGAGAGTGAGAGTGAGAGAGAGAGAGAGACAGAGAGACACGTACCCGGCGAGGGCAGGTCGGCCTGCACCAGCTGTGCGATGACCTGCGTGGCGTCCTCGCCCGGCTCGCCCTCCACCTGTACGGCCACCTGCTGCAGCGGCGCCTCGCCCGGCAGCAGCGCCGTCAGCTGCCCCAGCTGGCCCAGCTGCGACGGGTCGATCGCCAGCACGTCCTTCACCGACAAAACAATATTACATCTCCACTCACAAGGATACTGACTTCCATAAAAAAATACTATTGTCATAAGCATGGATCGGAATAGGTGATTTGAATTTACCTACACTTTGCAGCTACAACCACTTAATTTATAATAATTCTGGTTTTTAGTAGTACTTGTTATGTATCTATGGTTCAACGCATTAATCACAGTTCTACAAGCAGATCTTTTGTTACGGATTGTAACATTCTAAACATTAAATATTAGAAAAACAACATCAAATTAAATATTGTTTTTTTATAAGCTCCGTGTTATGTCTCGCCCCAAAGTTTAGGTAAATTCACAGTACCTATTCCAATCCTTGGTCATATAAGTAAAATAAATAACGTTTCACACTCATAGCCCCACAGTAGGGTAGATTTACGCTGTGTCGTGGATACCATGGACACACACAGGCAGTAACACAAACACCCACACCAAAAACACAAATTTAAACCCATTCGAAAATCTGCTTCGCCGGGAATCAAACCCAGGACCCTCCGATCAACAGTCTGGTAATGGTAACGATTGCGCTACGCGGTCATCATTTGTAAACAATCATATCGATCAGCTATTCTTACTGTATCAATATCTATGATTTCTGGTAGAACAAAAGCTAAAGCTATTTTATACTCATGAGCGAAGGCAATTTATTTTCATTTTGTTTCTGACAGTAAATCCAATCCAATCAGTTCCTAGCCAATGGTAATAAATAATGTTCACGCATCTTCACAAAAACACCGGCAGATACTGACTTAGGATAGGACTATTCAAAAGCAGTCTAGCATATCTAGAAATTTGTAATGAATATTCTTCTTAAATTTTTTAAACGCATAAAAAGTATTTTTTTTCCTCACCTGTCCGTCCTCCCTCGTGACGTACATGACGCCGTCTCCCTCTCCCTCGACTCCCCCCTCCACTCCCTCCACGGCGCCTTCAACCCCTTCCACGGTGTCGGCCGCCACTAGCAGCGTCTGACCGTCTTCGTTTTCACCTGCCACCTATAATGTTTGTTTGCGTCTTCATTTAGTACCGTAAGCAAGTACAGACGGAATGAAAAATAGTATGTATGTAATAATATGTAACAGTTTTTTTACAACAAATGTACAAAAACATATTTAAAAAAGATTATAAATATATTACATTATAAATATATAAATAACGTTTCACACTCATAGTCCCACAGTAGAATACATAATATGTAAATATCTTTGGACAATTCACACAATGCCATCTAATTCCTAACTAAGCAGAGCTTGTGCTATGGTAATCAGAAAGCTGATAGACATACTTATATAATGCTTAATACATAAATTCTTAAATAGACAAATTAACACCCAGACACAACAAATAGTTTGTCACACAAATATTTATCTTGAATGGGAATCGAACCCACGACCTCTCACGCTTCGCAGTCAGCTCATCACCCACTACGCCACGGAGGCTGTTCACATATGTATATATATTATTATATCCTGTGTCGTGGGTATCATGGACACATATTTACAAAGACAGAAAAACAAACAACTTGTCCGAGAACAGAAATTTTAAACTTTAACAAGATTTCTGCTTCGCCGGGAATCGAGCCCGGGACCCTACGATCGGCAGTCTGGCATGGTAACCATTACGCCACATGGATCCTCAAATGTATATATTTATTCCAGGTGGTCAATGATGTATATTCATTCAGTTTATTGTCGATACGTGAATGTCATTGTGTGCATCTCTTGTTTTTTCTTTGCTCTGTAGTTCCGACCGTGTTTAAAACCGATAATAAATTAACGATGACACCTGGGACTTTGTTATTAAATTGCTTTACTTGTTTGTTGTTTAGTCAATTTCTTATCAAAGTAAATGCTATTTCATTTTCAATTATTTCCAGTGATTTGTCTTAATAACGTATAGGTAACAAGGTAACAAGTAAAGCGCGCATGGCCCGGCGGTTAGCATAGAACGCAAGCGATCTATGCGACGAAGCCCAACGGACGCGGTCGGGTGTGAAATGGGTGACCGCTAGTGGCAAAAAAAATTCATTCGCGTTTCCATGCTTCGGAGGGCACATTAAGCCGTCGGTCCCGGTTGTTGTCGTTAGATAACAGTCGTTAAACCTTATCGGAGGCCTTATGGGCGGTTTGAAAACATCCGACAGCGGGTTGGCCACTAACCCGCATCTCCACCAACCCGCATTGGTGCAGCGTGGTGGAGTAAGCTCCAGGCCTCCCCAATAATGGTGACAGACCCATGCCCAGCAGTGAGATGTAAAAGGATTGCAGCCAACAAGGTAACAACGCACCTGATATAACACGCCGTCTTCTCCGCGAATCATAATGGGCGCGTGTGAGTGCAATAAGCTCACTTCTCCTTCGTCCACGCCGACGCCCTCTTCCAACAGTTGTTTCACTGCACTGGCTTCCACCTTCACCTCCGTCTGGAGAAAGAAATTCTGTATAGCTCTAAATTATTGAGAGCAATAAACACCACCTCAATCCTTAAGAGATATGAGCAGACACGCGACTAAGGATACACGAACAGAATTCTTTGCTGAAATGAAATGCTAGGTACATGTTTATTATAATTTTGGCAAACAATGTTGTAGGCCTATTAATTTCTCGAAATGTAATGCGCTGACGCAACTCACACAAATTCATTTTCATGTTGAAACAAGCTGCAACATCAAGTTTTATGCACAAGTGTCGTCTAAAGTGTGCTTTGCAAACAATATACCCTTACACATGTCATGTTTGTTGCACAGCTGACAGCAACTGATTTTGACCCTCTGAAACTTCAGAGGTTTTTTGTTGCACCTAACTAGGTGCAACAAAAAACTGCGCATGTACTGAAATGCGGAGAAGTGTTAAGATTAGTTAAGAACATTTTTGGGTACTGTGCAGCTTCTCGCAGAAAGTTCTGATACACAAAGATCCATTGTGAGTACTGTACGTGTCTTATTATTGGAATTTTACCAACATTGTTTACCACCATTATCAATGATGAAACAAGGAATGTATAGGTAAATTTTACGTGTTTCCGGCCAATGAACATTTTATTTAATTATACTTACTCCATCCTCATCTGTTAACACAGGAAGCGATGGCTGCGCTCCATCGCCCTGTACCAGCATTCCTGTTGTACCACCGGGAGACATTTCAACCTGTTGGAATAAGTAATATCCAGTTATTAAGAGGAAACGCTAGCACCGTATTCCCATACAAACGCATTCTCCTATTTCCTCCCTGGATGATGCTTCCAGAGGAATGATTTTTAGTGACAATATCTAAGTCTGCTAAAGCTATGCCCCTATGTTTTTTTTTTTTTTTTCAATCCTCTAATTAGATCAGAAAATATGACTCATCAAAAATCGTAGAAAATGCCTCTTTCATACAGCCCTAATCCAACAACTGACAAAACAAATTTGAAAGGTTTTTAAGACCAAATAAAAACATAGGGGCATAGACTTATTCTATTTCTTGATAATTGTGAAAAAATATATTTAATAAACTCAATTTTGAAGGAGGGAAGATAAGAATAAGAAACCTCGATTTAGTAAGACAGTTAGTAGGTTTAATAGGTCTGAGCTGCATCTGTCCCTATCGCACGCGGCGGATAGCGCAGGGCGCAGCGCGATAGCAATAGTTATTCCAAAATACCTATTTTTCAAATTAGGCTGAACCCGCGTTTCCTCGCTCTACGTGTGACCTAGGTCCTGCGCCAGAAAAATATGAGCCATCCCTATTTGCTTCTTTAATAATATACAGTTTAACTCGACCTAGATACTTGATTGTTTTTTCTTTGTTTTTTTGTCTATTGTCCATTTATTTCGTAATTTGACCCTCAAACTTATACAATTTTACCATTTTTGTTGTATAAGTACTATTAGCTATACAAAACGGTATTATGATATTATTTTCAACACAAACCGCAGTTACGGTAAACTAACTGGGCAGTAATAGAAAACTGATTGTGTTGAGAAAAGAAATACATTCATAACAGTATTTTTTCTTTGCAATAAAAGTCTATGGCAGATGCAGATATGCTCAAAAATATCTACACTTTTAAAATTAATAGAATCAGGCGTTACTTTGCGGAACTCCATTGTTATAAAGTTAGGTAAAAACTACTTTGCAACAATCCGCAACCACAACGTATGATGGTGTATACCTTTTTCATGCAATAGCACCTCCCTCCCTCCCACATAGGACACATGCACATGCCACAACAGAAAGTATACACCAACATACGTACCACCACCAACACGTGTTTCGCCCCAAAACAGAGCATCATGAGGGTTATTGACTCTACGACGGTCACCCGCAAAGTCTTTGCGGGTGACCGTCGTAGAGGTGCTATTGCATGAAAAAGGTATACACCATCATACGTTGTGGTTGCGGATTGTTGCAAAGTAGTTTTCACCTAACTTTGTATCTACACTTTTCCCTCCAGCTATTTAAAAAGGTATAAAACTTAAGGGTATTCTCAGAATACCCTTACCCTTACAATAAATATATTTTCTTATTTTTCCTTTTTAGTTCGTTTCCACAATAGCGTGTTATTTTTTTGTTATTTAACTATTATTTACTCGCCATTTTTTAGTTAGATATTTTTCATATTATTGCATTGTCATGTCCTTGATAAAGTGTGCAAAATTTTCAATTTAACAGGACAATTCAGAGTCGGTCAAAATCACATTCAAAGTTTTTGTTACAATCATGCCTATTTTTTTAAATTTACTTATTTAATTTATATCAGACAATGTCCATCGTGTTGTTAGTTAAGTCTCTTAGATATAAGATGTTAATACAATTTCAAAATAATAATAACAGTCTCTGGCAGGCGGAGTGGTTTCCTAGAGGAACAGGTCCCCACCTCTGCCTTGCATTCATTGGCTATCCAGAGTGGAGCCGTTAGAGCCATATGCTCGTGGGTGGAAGTGTAACTAAGTAATTGGCGTAATAGCGAGGAAACCCGCTCCGGTTTGCATTTATTCCCCCGTAATGATGAAATCGGTTCTGCTCCTCTAGAAATCCTCCTCCCCTACCTAGCTGCTCACGTCAATGTTGCTCATGTTGTTGTTGCAAACAATGTTGTTGTGCTATGGCACAAAGTAACAGTGGTATCACAAAATGTGTTTTTAAACTTTGTTTCGGTAAATACTATTAAAAATTACTACCACTAATTTTTTTTTGGTATAGATTGTAGTTTTTTGCTACGATATAGTATATGTATACTTCATATATTAGCAGGGTTATGCAACTAAACTTCTATAGTAATATTATAAAGCTGAAGTTTATTTAAGGGGCTAACCTTGGTAATAGAGAAAAAAATTCGTGTTAGATAGTCCCATTATTCACTCTGTAACGTGAGTGTTTTACTCGCGATTACGCGGAGCACTTCTAGTTTAGTACTATGTACTATAAATAGGAAAGATAAAAAAAATTGTATGTTTATGACAAATAAACACAAAAAGTACTGAAACTATTTCAAACATTTTTCACTGATAGATAGCTGCATTTGTCAGCGAGTAACAGTTTATTTTGTGAATTTGAAATACTGCAGGAAAAAGCCGTTTTAGCCGCAGATGGAATTGCTTGGCGGGAGCTTCTTTGTTATTATATAATACTGTTACGACTTTGAGTACCTATATCTCGAAAACAAAGCGTCGAACAGCAAAACCCCAAAAACGCATAAACAGGTATTAGGTCTACTATCGAACAGTGAAGAAAGTTCTCGAAAAATCAGTCATAAGAAAAACATCGATTTCTTCGAGTAAACAAATTCGGGATCCGCAGCGAGTACGTACCTATATATAGCGTACATGTATAGGTTGTTTACATCGCGGGTCGCGGCTATTGTTTATGACTACATAAGATGTACATAGGTGCGTAATAACATAAAGGAAGGTTCGAGACGGGTCTATTGTATTTGGTGGTTCGGGAAATTTCTAGAGAACCATGGGTGGCCGTATATAAGGCACGCGCCGAGCCGCGACTGGGCAGTTTATTTTCGGAAGTGAAACCGAAGCGATCTCTCTCTACCAAGCGACAAGGAAGAATTATTTCGACGACTCAAGCGAAGATATTGGACTATAGTGATTGTGCATTGTGATTTGGACTCTGTCAAGTGGATTTTTGGTGGAAGCTGTCAATAAACGCCTTCTACGATACAAACGGCATTTTTATTACCCATAGCGCGTAACAATTGGTGTCAGAAGCGGAATGCCGTTAGTACAACGAGAAGAAGAGGGGCGCACTCCGAGGACCAGGAGACAGGTCGGTATGGATGCTGCGCCACAACTTACGGCTGAAGGGGAGGACGAGACCGCTGCACCGGGGTCGTCGTCAGGGGCAACCGCAGCACCGGCTCCGGCAATGGATATGACAGCGCTTCTGGCCGCTATGCAGGGGATGCAGGAAGCCATCCGCCGCGAGATCCAGGCCAGTCAAGAAGCCAGCCGCCACGAACAAGAGGCCAGCCGTCGAGAGATCATAGAGAAAATCGACAGTGGACTTACTGGCCTTGGCGAGAAACTTAAAGTAGTGGAGCATGAGGTTAAGGGAGTTACGCTCAGAACTGACCACCTGGAAGAGCGCGTTGAAGAATTAAGCAAGGAGGTCGTGAAACTGAAGATACGAGAACCGATAGCAGCATCTCCTGCGACATCGGCTAGACTCGATCGACCTTCCACACTTCGATGGAAGTTCTTCCTGGGCGGCTTTCAGATACCAGTTCGAGACGCTTGCGAAAGCAAATGCTTGGGGACAGGATTACTCCTTTACCGCTTTAACCCTGGCCTTAAGAGGGGACGCCTTAATGACAATCGAAAACCTACCGAAGGAAGGCAGGACTCTGGAAACTCTAATGGAAGCGTTAGAAACTCGCTATGGCGAGAAACATCTCGAGTATGTGTACCGAGCTCAGCTTCGAGAGAGAACACAGAAGCCCAACGAGAGCCTCCAGCAGTGGGCAACAGAGGCTGAAAGACTTGTAAGGCGTGCCTACTCTTCGACATCAGGGAATATTGAAGTGTACTTACTGCAGGCATTTGTCGACGGGATACGAGACCTAGAGGTCAGGGCTGCTGTGCGTCTGGGCCATCACCAGACTCTGAAGAGTGCTTTGGCCCATGCCCTAGAAGTCGAAGCCGTGAGACAAGATACAAGGTACCATAAAGTAAGGGAAGTGGTAACGGAGGAAAAGAAACCACGTTATGGGCCCACTTGCTACGGTTGCGGCGAAAAGGGGCATATTTGCTTGGAGTGTCCAAAGAAGAAAAGAAGACGGGTTTCTGACTCGGAAACCCAAGTGGACGAGTTACCGTTAAACTAGATGTCGCCAGGGCCGCGGGGCGGGCGCTGGTTGGTCAATTTAATGCCCCCTGTATTACAATCAACCAAGTTTGCAACGGAAACAGCTTAACACTTGAGGGTATTGTAAATAACCGGACTTGCCTATTCACTGTGGATACTGGAGCCTCTTGTTCAATTGTGAAGCCTGAGCTACTTCCTAGGATCATTCAGTGGACCAAGCGATCTCCAACACACCGACTTCAAACGGCAACCGGCCAACCAGTTACCGTCCTCGGCAATATAGACGTCGATTTGAAGATTGGTGACCGTATATACCGACATCCATTTTTAATTGCCAGTATCACCGATGATTGCATTTTGGGACTGGACTTCTTAAGGAAAGAACAATGTGTAGTTGACGTACGGAAAGGAGTTTTGAGGTTCCCTGATCAAGAAGTGTGTCTTAATGGATCTCAACCATGCAATCTTTACTGCTTGAGGGACACTGTACTAGCACCCAGATCGGAGTCTCTAGTGAAAGTGAAATTCCCCTCGAAGGTTAACGTAAGAAGATGCGTGATTGTTGAGGACACCGGAAGTAACAATAGCTTGATTACTGCGAGAACTCTACTCATGTCCAAAGGAGTATCGACGGTTCGGGTTCTCAATATGAGTAACGAGGAAGTTCATTTAAAGAAGAACAGCTTAATGGGAAGATGCGAGGAAGTGAAACTTCTTAGACAGCTGAGAAATATCAGAGCAGTACAGCCAGAGAGACAAAATAGTGCTGATATTGTCTGTCAACTTCTTGAAGCTTCTAAGGAAAACTTATCTACTTCCGAGCGACAGCAGGCATGCGAACTCCTATCAAAATTTAAAGACATTTTTGCAAAGGACTGTGATTTCGGACGCACGGGACTCGTCAAGCACCAAATCGACACCGGGGATGCTAGGCCCATTAAACAAAGACCTCGAAGGATACCATGGGCAAAAGAAAGAGAAGTCACTGAACTCGTCAAAGACATGGCTAGTAACGGAATTATCGAACCTTCTACAAGCTCGTGGTCTTCACCAGTTGTCTTAGTAAAGAAAAAGGATGGCAGCACAAGGTTCTGTGTAGATTACCGGATGTTGAATAACGTTACTAAAAAGGATAGTTATCCCCTGCCTCGAATAGATGACACGCTGGACATGCTCAGTGGTATGAAGTGGTTCTCAACCATTGATCTCAAGAGTGGATATTGGCAGGTAGAGATAGATCCGAAAGATAAGGAGAAGACAGCATTCAGTACAGGAATAGGAAACGGTCTATGGCAATTCAAAGTTATGCCATTCGGCTTGTGTAATGCACCCGCCACTTTCGAACGTCTTATGGAAAGGGTAATGGTGGGCCTTCTTGGAGACGTATGTTTGGTCTACCTTGATGACATTATCATCATGGGGCGTACTTTTAAGGAACACCTGCGGAATATGGAAAGGGTCTTTACACGGCTTAGGAACGCCAACCTTAAGCTAAGCCCGAAGAAATGTGCCCTCTTCAAGAAAGAAGTGAGCTACCTTGGGCACATTATTTCCCCGGAAGGAGTTAAAACCGACCCAGAAAATATTAAGGCTGTGCAGGACTGGCCTACTCCGAGGAATAAATCTGAAGTACGTTCATTTCTGGGTCTGTGTACGTATTACAGACGTTTTGTAAAGAAATTTTCAGAAATAGCCAGGCCATTACATCGTCTTACGGAAGAAAAACGAGATTTTGTCTGGGATTCGACTTGTGAAAATGCTTTCAGAGAGCTAAAACGTTGTTTGTGTGAAACACCTGTATTAGGATATCCAAGTCGCGATGGGAGATTCATCGTGGACACGGACGCGAGTAATACTGGAATCGGCGGCGTTTTATCACAGATACAAGGCGAGCACACTGTAGTGATAGCATACTTTAGCAAATCACTCTCGAAACCAGAAAGAAATTACTGCGTTACTCGTCGAGAATTACTTGCTGTGGTCAAGGTCTTGCAACATTTTTCGAAGAACCTTATTGGTCGCCAGTTTACACTACGGACAGATCACGCAGCGTTACAATGGCTCCTGCAGTTTAAAAATTCTGAAGGTCAAGTGGCACGATGGCTCGAGCAACTGCAAGAGTTCCATTTTGTTACGGAACACCGGAGTGGGAAAGGACACAGCAACGCCGATGCCTTATCACGATGACCTTGTCCTGAAGATTGCAAACACTGTCAGAAACAGGAAACCATAGGATATGTTAAATTAATAAGGACGCAAGGCTTAGACGACGAATGGACCAACGAAAACATGAAGAAAGCACAAGAAGAAGATGATGTCCTACGGTTAATACTGGACTGGAAACGAAGTGACAACAAACCCAGCTGGAATGATGTGTCAGCATGTAGTCCAGTTAGTAAAAGCTATTGGGCTCAATGGGACAGCTTAGTCTTGGGAGTCTAACACCGGAAAGGAAGTAACCCTACAGATCGTAGTACCAAGAAGTATGGTGTCGTCCGTCCTAAGGCACATTCATGATGGAACTTCTGGTGGGCACCTTGGCGTGAAGAAAACACTAGTAAAGCTGCGAAAAAGATTCTATTGGGTACATTGTCGCGAAGATGTGGAAGACTGGTGCCGAAAATGTACAGCTTGCGCTTCAGTCAGAGGTCCCCAAACAAGAAGTAAAGGCAAATTAAAGTTGTATAACGTTGGAGCACCTTGGGAGCGTATAGCTATTGACGTAGCTGGGCCATTTCCAGTAACCGAAGATGGAAACCGATACATCGTAGTTGTGCAGGACTATTTCACCAAGTGGCCTGAAGTATTTGCCACTCCCAATCAAGAAGCACACACCGTGGCTAAAAAGCTCGTGCAAGAAGTAGTCTGCCGATATGGTGTACCTTTGGAAATCCATTCGGACCAAGGACGTAATTTTGAGTCGGGGCTATTCCAAGAAATGTGTAGTTTGCTGGGCATGCATAAGACGCGCACGACTCCTGCTCATCCACAGTCAGACGGTATGGTCGAGAGATTCAACCAAACGTTGGAAAATCACTTGGCTAAGGTAGTGGATGAACATCAAAAAGATTGGGACCAATACATACCTCTGTTCCTTATGTCGTATCGTTCGGCACTCCACGACAGTACAGGATTTACTCCAGCAAAAGTGAACTTCGGCAGAGAAATCAGGCTTCCGATAGACGCTATAACTGGAACTCCACCGGATGGTCCCAAGATTGTGACGGAGTACGTAAGTGATCTCCAATACCAGCTAAATGAGGTACACAAGATGGTTCGGGAGAACAGCTTGAAAACTAGCACAAGCATGAAAACCCGATACGACAGGAAAGCCAATTCTAAGGGATTTGAAGAAGGAGCTCTAGTGTGGTTTCACAATCCGCAGAGAAAGAAGGGGAAGTCCCCGAAATTACAACCTCGCTGGGAAGGACCTTACACTGTTGTCACAAAGATTAACGACATCACGTACCGGATTAAGAAGGGACCCCGCGGCAAGCTAAAAGTAGTACATGTAGACCGACTAGCAAAATACCACGGAAAGAATCATGCTCGGGACGAGCATGACTAAGGAGGGGGTAATGTTACGACTTTGAGTACCTATATCTCGAAAACAAAGCGTCGAACAGCAAAACCCCAAAAACGCATAAACAGGTATTAGGTCTACTATCGAACAGTGAAGAAAGTTCTCGAAAAATCAGTCATAAGAAAAACATCGATTTCTTCGAGTAAACAAATTCGGGATCCGCAGCGAGTACGTACCTATATATAGCGTACATGTATAGGTTGTTTACATCGCGGGTCGCGGCTATTGTTTATGACTACATAAGATGTACATAGGTGCGTAATAACATAAACCTTTACGAGACCAGGCGCCGCTTACGCGCCAAAACGCTTTCGACCAGGGGTCTAGAGATTTTTTGCCGCGATACGCACTACGAGTGTTATTTATGTTCGTGCGACCAGATGTTTACACTTACAACGACTCCAGTTACATTTCTCGGAAGGGAATGAAACAAGCTTACACCTTATAGCTATTTAGTACTTCTACAGTGTGTTTTGTTTTTATAATCATCGTTCAAAGCCAAACAAAGAGTCCGCATGTTTAGATTGTTGTTCCGCTTGGTATAAAACGAATGTAACATATAATCAAAGAAAAAATGTGGCACATTATTTATATATTCAGAATCTACATGAAAAGACCTTTCTAATAAAGTATAATACAAGTATTCATACAAAAAATTTAACAAATTTGAGGTTGAAGTTACGTAATGTTTTTTTCGCGCGCCGCACATGACGGTGTATTGAAAATTTAATTGCAATGATAGTATTAGTCGTATTCATTTAGTTATTCCTTTATTCTTTAGGTAAAGTATCTCGAAACGTTGTTTATTTTTTTCAGGTTCATTGAAAGAAAAACATACTTCGTAGAAGATAAAAAACGAAAAGTCGGAAAAAATAGGAAAAAAATTCGAGGTCACGTTAAAATTCATTTAACGAATTTTATAATTAATCTAATTAAAATCAAGGGGCACACTCATAAAGAATAAGAAATTGCCTTTCCTGCAATATAATTTTCATTGACACTTTTCATACACAAATAGACGTAAAAATGCCAAGAAAAGTAATGAAAATTTTTTTCATTACTTTTCAAATCACGCAAGCAAACACGCAAGCAACAGAGTTTGTCAGTGCGCATTACTTATTGTAAAATGAACCTTATTGCGAACTCCATAAGGCGTCGACGGATGCACGGTAAAGTCTGTATTCGTTTGATTTTATATTCAAATTATGAAGAAAACTAATTACTAATCGAATAATATAAATAAAATATAGATTCCCTGATAAATTATCTTTATACTATTAGTGATTGTCATGGTTTTGTAACGTAATAATAGCAGAAAAAAATATAACTTCAATGCGCAAAATTCACACACAGAATTGATCTTGATTCATTTGTATAACAATGATAAAATATAGCAAAAGATACAGAAACGGATTCCTTATAAAATAACCTTTCTATATATGTATGGCAGTAATGGTTTTTAACCACTAAATTGTGTAATAATTGAGCTAAAACCAAAACAGCGCCATTGTTGTGGCCCCGCGCAATTCCACTTCATTTTGAAAACCTTTTATACCAAAAAATATGACGCGCATCAAACTTCTGGATATTTGTTATTACTAAAAACACTATAAATGAAATAATTATAACACTTTACTTACGTTTTCAGTAGAAAAATCCACATAAATCAGGAAAAAACCGGCACTTTCACAAACTGTCACTGAGTATTACCAAGCAAATTTGACGACTGAAGGAGTGTCGCTTTTGCAACAGAGATTTCTTTTTATTTCACTACCAACCTACAGATGTTAAATGACCCAATGAACGGAGAATTTATTCCTCTATGAATTTAAAAATACGCCAGACTAAATAGAAACTTATTTTTAAAACTATAGAGCCGAAAACAGCGCGAGGTCGAGATGGCACCATATGGTGTCACTGGTCGTTGGCGGTAATTTTTATGACGGCACAATTTTGTGCCACTGGTCTTTTAAAGGTAAAGGAAGGTTCGGGACGGGTCTATTGTATTTGGTGGTTCGGGAAATTTCTAGAGAACCATGGGTGGCCGTATATAAGGCACGCGCCGAGCCGCGACTGGGCAGTTTATTTTCGGAAGTGAAACCGAAGCGATCTCTCTCTACCAAGCGACAAGGAAGAATTATTTCGACGAAGATCGAGATCGAGAAGATATTGGACTATAGTGATTGTGCATTGTGATTTGGACTCTGTCAAGTGGATTTTTGGTGGAAGCTGTCAATAAACGCCTTCTACGATACAAACGGCATTTTTATTACCCATAGCGCGTAACAATACGCTGTCTATATGTCATCGCATGTAGCATCGCTCATAATCTTCCGCTCATAATTTACCCACAAGATACTTAAATTGTTTAGACCATGTCATGTTAAAATCCCAATTATCTTCTAAAACATTAGTTATAAAAAACAGTATTACTGATCATGACACCATATTATTATCACTTATGATTAAAAACGTTAGTATAAATAATAAACATTTTTATTACCATAAATTCGACTACTTCAAAATAAAAACACAAATACAGAACACTAACTTTGAACATATAATAAACTGTAAAGATTATAATCGCGCAGCTGATCTGCTGATTGCCACGATATCCGATATAATGAATATTCACTGTAGCGTAATCAAACTACCACGTCGTAAGGCTCCTCTAAAACCGTGGATAACTCCTGGACTAGTTCGTTGCATGAGAAACCGCGATAAAATGCACAAAAAGTTAAAGAAATATCCTGACAACTTAATACTAAAAATTTCTTATACTAGATATCGTAATTACTTGTCACGTATACTTAAAAAACTTAAATTACAATATGAAAGAACAGAAGTAGAAAACGCTAAAAACACTAAAGAACTTTGGCAAGTTATTAAAAGAATTGGAAATATCTCCACTACAAAATCCATTTCTCACGAACTTCTAAACTTGTCAGAATGCCCTCAAAAATCAATTAATAAAGTCAATGAATATTTTGCTAATGTAGGCAAATCAATATATCTTAAAATTCTATCTTCTAAAAATACTACGTCTAAAGATAAAATACCGTCTGCCCCTGCTAGTCTACATTCATTTTCCCTGATTGGAACTGATATAAAGGAAATAATAAGTGCAATAAATTCTTTAAAAAGTAGCTTTACGTCAGGCATAGATAATATTACATCAAAGTTAGTTAAAGAAAATATTACGTCTCTAGCTGGTCCGCTTAACCATATATGCAATTTATCGATTGATGCAGGGAGATTTCCTACTGCTTTTAAGAAATCTATCATTTTACCAATACATAAAAGTGGTCCGAAAGACATTCTAACCAATTATAGGCCTATATCAATTTTGCCTACTTTCTCAAAGATTTTAGAAAGAATATTAAACAGGAGTCTCGTTAATTACCTGGAAGAACGTAAATTAATTTCGGACAATCAATACGGATTTCGGAAGGGTAAATCTACATCTGATGCTGTAAGAGAACTGACAAATTATGTAGTGAGGGCTCTAGATGGTGGCAAAAAATGTATAGCAATCCTTTTAGACCTTGAAAAGGCATTTGATAGTTTATCAAATTCACTTCTTCTTTACAAGCTAGAAACGTTAGGGGTTCGTGGCCTACAACTAGAAATGTTTAAAGATTATCTAGCAAATCGTATACAGTGTGTTAAAGTTGGAAACGTCACAAGTGACCCTGAAACTGTCAATTACGGTGTACCTCAGGGAAGTATACTGGGCCCTACACTTTTTCTCATATATATAAATGAATTATGTAACATAAAACTACAAAATGGCAAAATTGTTACTTTTGCGGATGACACGGCATTGATATTCCATGGAGAAAGTTGGGATGAAGTCTACGATTTTGCTCAAAAAGGATTCAACACAGTCACACAGTGGTTGAAAAATAACCTATTAAGCTTAAACTGTACTAAAACTAAAGTGTTACCATTTTCAATCTTACATAATCTCCAGCCACCTAATCATGAATCCTACAATATTATAGCGCACGATAAAGAAAATGATCTTCCATGTATTAAGAATACTTGTGACTGTTATAGACTAGAACGTGTACATACAGCTAAATACCTGGGAATTATATTAGACTCACAACTTAACTTCAAGGAACATATTGGTACAATTACCAACAGATGTCGAAAACTAATTGCCATATTTAGGAATATTAGACACGTAGTTGGCAAAAAGGTACTCAAATCTATTTACTTTTCACTATGTCAGTCAATAATATCATACTGCATAGAAACATGGGGTGGAGCAGCAAAAACCCACTTGTTGCCACTAGAACGAGCCCAACGTGCTATACTTAAAGTTATAAATTTCTTACCATTCAGGTATCCAACAACATCTTTATATAAAGAATACGGAATGCTCTCCGTACGCAAACTTTTTATCCTAAAACTAATACTACAACAACATAGACATCTTCCCATTGAAACAGATATCAGCCAAAATAAACGCAGGGTAGATAGAGTATTTACGACTAATAGAGTAAGGACAAGCTATGCTAAAAGATTTTCCTATTTTCTAGGGTGTTTTGTCTATAATAAGATATCTAAAATCAGCAAAATAAAAAACCTAAATTCATTTAATTTAAAAAAAGTATTGACCCAAATATTAAACGATCTCAATTATGATGAAACTGAAAACCTACTTTCCATTCTAAGATAAAATTTTATATCCCATTAGGTGACACACACATACACCACACATACTCATACACACACATGCACAATACATACACACACTCACACCACACACACACACACACACACACACTCACACACAACACATACAACACATACACACGCACACACACACTCATAAAGTTGCAGTCTTAGTTGATTAAATTCTAAAATCTATATAAATATTAAGTATGTATCAAACTAAATTAAGTATATTATGTGGAATGTATAAGTTTCTTCGGTTTCAACACATGTTAGTTTATAGTAACTCAGATACTCTTTCGGGAGAGTTCAGTTGTCTATATTACAGGCTTTCCGCCCAGTTTAGACAACTGACGAGACAATGTATTTTGTTTTACAATTACTATAAAATTTATACCATGCAAATTGTAAACTTAAATTGAAATTGTACTTGTGCATTAATAAAGTATTATTATTATTACATATTTTGAATTAAAGTGATATAATTTTTTTTATTGATTGATTGATTGATTGTTGTATTAAAATAATAAATTAATCAGCTTCATTATAACAAAATTTGTCGAAATTTTTTCGCATTATTTTCCTTCATTAGTGTTTACGCGGTAAGTACTACTCGGCCAAGTTAACATGACACCTGGGAGGCTACTCTGTACGCCCGTAACTTTGTGAATATTCGGGCCTCATTCTTGAGTAAGACTGACCAAATTCTAGCAATATTATTTATTCAGTGGCTTAATGTTATCAATGACAACGCTAATCTTACAAATTAATGAAAGATAACTGTCTAAATATGACAAAAATTATTCCGAAAATGTTAGAATTTATGAACGGATACATACAGAATAGCCTCCCATGTGTCATGTTAACTTGGCCGAGCAGTTGTGCAACTTTGAAATTGCCAATGGTGTTGCATTTGTTTCGCGTCCCGCAACCCGCACAATCCGCCAAAAATGGTGAGTTCAGGCTAGTACAAAATGTTCATCTTCTGGGCCGGCAAAAAAAGCGTAGCTGACATTAGCGAGCTGCTAGAGCTAGATTACCTTCATGAGCATGGGAGGGTCATTATCGTCGTCGTCGTGCGCGGGCGGCGTCGAGGGCGGCTCGGGGGCGGGCGGCTGGCGCACGGGCGGCTCGGGCGAGGGCGGCGCGGGCGGCGAGGGCGGCGTGGGCGGCGGCGTGGGCTCGCCCTCCGCGCGCGCCAGCCGCCGCCCCGTCAGCGGGCACAGCGACAGCGGCCGCTCGGGGCTGGGCGGCGGCAGCGGGCCCAGCGACTTCGGGAACGGGTCCTCGATGCCGTCCGACGTGTCCGACGACGCGTCCGACTGCCCAACACATCACCCGTTTTAATTTTACCATTCATTTTTATGATATTGCAGGACTACGCTTCGCTTAAGGCTACGTTTCCACCAGTACTGCGCGAGAATGCGTAGCGAAGAATAATAATACTATCGTGTTAAACGCATAGCCACACAAAAAGGATATATGTGTCGTAGGTACCATGGACACACACAAAGACAGAAACACAAACAGCCAAACCGAGAACAGTTTAAACTCATCATTCAAATTTCAGTTTCGCCGAGAATCGAACCCGGGACCCTCCGATTGGCAGTTCGGCATGGTAACCGCCACATGGGTCGTCACTGTGGGAAGGAATGTGTTTGTTAAGAACCAAAAGAATCCCTTCATGCTTGCTTCCACAGGCCGAGGCTAGGTAAATGAAGGGATTTTTTTTCGCATTACTTCCTCTCATTTTTGATTGGATCTTAATAAAAATATTCCTTGTTACGCATCTTCGCATTTTTCTGGTAGAAACTGAGCCTTACTGTCCCTTTTCGTGTTGTTAAGAGAACTCACATTTTGCGGGAGCTTGATCCAAAGTTGAACTAAAGTTACTGTAATGACTAGAGCTGGAAGTTTGTGGTTTATTTAAACAAAATTTAGTTGTATCAATTTTAGGCATTAATACTATTAGTTTAATTATTTCATCTTTGTCGATCGCGAGTTTACCACGTTTATAATGAAGTGAGTACGACAATGTTCCTGGTGTACATTACCTAAGAAGCTGTCATACAGTATCAGTTACTTCGATGTACAATAGTTTACAATAATTACCAACACATTCCAATAGTTACCGTAAAGTCTCTAAATAAAGTAACTATAGTTACATTACCTAAGAAGCTGTCATACAGTATCAGTTACTTCCATGTACAATAGTTTACAATAATTACCAACACATTCCAATAGTTACCGTAAAGTCTCTAAATAAAGTAACTATAGTAACCTGACTTCCTATCTCATTAGGTAACACACACAGAAACAACATTTGTTTTGCTTAAGGTTAATTTATCTTCACACCTACTCGCATTAATAGCCGGGTAACATTACGTACAATACATGTACCTTATCAAAGTCGAAGACGACAGGCTTCTCTCGTATCCGCACGATGTTCCCGGCAGCCGTGGCGATGGAGGCGCCGCCGCGGCCGCGCCCCCGGGCCGCGCCGCCGCGCCGCAGCAAGCTGTCTCCCTGCAATCAACAACTCTACAATGCAAACACCTATTCAAATCTAATAGGTACCATTTGATGTTTCATACATATTGTATCGAAACAACTTTTTAAACTTAACTCACATAAGGCTGTTTCTATATTCCATGTAATAATTTTAACATTTTTTTAAATTTGTGAGCGGATGGCAGTGTGATAGCATTGACACACACGATAGCTGTCTAGTGTGCTCCTTATCGCCCCACAGTCATGCTGCATAATAAATACCCATTGTACCTGAAAATTTATTTAAAACAGGGCTGGGGTTTTTTTCCGCCCGCTTTTTTCTCTTAGCCCATATAAGCCTAAGCGCACCCAAAGCGGATGACGGTCAGCTGATGGCCGTACAACAATGACAAACATCAAGTGTATATTATTACATCATGAAATATATACGCTTTATAACATATTTCATATGGACTGGATGGACTGAACTGTACATACCTGTATCGTTTTTTACCTAATACCTTAAAAACCCTACCTATACTTAATTACAAAATTCGCGAAAGTCTCACAGTTTAAAAAAATCTTAATATAAAATATTCGTATTTTTCTAGATTTGAATTAAATTACCATTTACTTGACAATACCTAAACGCAATCTACATTTACGCAATCTGTTACAATAAATCATCCGAAGTCAGTTACGCATTACCAAATATTACTTTGAAGTTCAGTTTCTTTCAGTCCTTATAAAACTAAAACTATAATAGTCAATCTGACTTGCACACTAATTCATACTGATTGCATGTTTTACTGGTTTTTTTTTCATTCGTACGAATCCTTTAAAAAAAAGTAGGCAATGCCTCCTTTTCGATCGACCGAAATCGACTCCTTTCGAATCCCAACTCGTACGTGAGCGAGTTATTTCAGTGATTCACTGAGCTACAGAGCTACCAAAGAGCTAAAGACGCGGTGATTCAGTGAGTGATTCACTGAGCTACAGAGCTACCATAGAGCTAAAGACGCGGTGATTCAGTGAGTGATGCACTGAGCTACAGAGCTACCATAGAGCTAAAGACGCGTGACGAGTTGAAGAAAAAGTGGGTGATTGAGGATTGCTGAGCTAGAGCTAGTATAGAGCTACTGACCACGCGTCAGTTGAAGAAAAGCGTAACTAGTATCCACCGTAATCGTGCAAAATTGAACCGTGACGCAGATATAAAAGATATATTGATATAATTTAAAATGGTGTGAGCCGAAGAGTGATTAGCTCTTTAGTAAAGAGATGTTTCTTTTCTATCACTCATTCGCGAGCTACACAACTGTACTTATAAGCATAGCATTTATCATTCATTAGCATTTCCACATTGTTTAGCTAAGTAACAGTTTAGAGTAATAAACTTTAAAAGTTATTGAAGTGTTTAATTTAGCATCAGCAATCAGCGTAAGTCGCGATCCCGCACAATAAAGAGCCACTAAAAATACATTCGTTTTTTAGAATCAGTAATCGCCATAAAAATGTTTTTAATTAATAGTATCGCGCGATTTGTTGGAAACACTGGTAAGGATGCCGGATTTTTCCACTATACCAATGGTGCAGCAATCTTCCTTTTTTTCACATCTTAGAAATCTTAAAGACATGAGAACATCAAACTCACTTGAGCCAATTTCTTAGTAAGTATAGCAACTGGTGATTTTCCATCCTGTGGTGTTCCATATGTCCTCTGAATTGTTCTCTGTATGATTCTCTGTCCTGATGGTGTGATGATAGTTTTTTCTGTGACTTGTTGAGATCCTGGGCCCGTAGGTTTCTTTGCCTTCAAAAAGTAAACACTCATCAGAATTTTAAATCAATTTATAATCTGGTCTTGGACTACCAAATCAATTGAGATACTTTTAATGAACTGTCAAAATAAGACATCCTCATATTGTACGAGAATATGTTTTGTGACGTCACAAACCATTCAAGTCAGTTGACAAAATTTTAATTGATTTAAAAAGCAATAAAAAATAAATAATAAACAAATAAACGCTACACACTCATAGCCCCACAGTAAGGTAATTAATACCCTGTGTCGTGGGTACCATGGACACATACAAAAACAGGAACACAAACACCCAGACCGAAAACAGAAATTTAAACTCATCATTCAAATTTTTGTTTCGCCGGGAATCGAACCCGGGACCCCTCGATTGGCAGTACGGCATGATAACCATTGCGCCACGCGGGTATTAGAATGCATAGCAGACACTATTCAAAGCATCTTATCCCCCCCGTTACATACAAGCTTTGGATTATCATACCAAACCATCAAATATGAAGCCTACATAGAATGTTTAAACAATTGAATAATTTCAATAATACCTGTGATGTAACTGCTCTCACTGGCGACATTATCTTATTTTCCTCCATTTTTTTCTGTAAATATTTTTTTTAGTTAGACACCACACATAATTTTCAAGGTGAAAATTTTTAAATTACAATATTTTAACCTGTTTAGCAGCCAGTATTTGTTTCCTTATCTTTTCCTCATCTATATTTAATCCTGGACCTATTTTGCCAGGAGAATCTATTTTCATTATTCCTGATGATTTTGACATTATGTATACACCTGTAAAATCAAGTTTTTTATTCAAATGATTTGTAATAAATAAATAAGGAAAATGTTATTAAATTTTCAATGAACCACAGAAATTCTTTTTTTGCATTAAGCATGTTGAATATTGGCATCTCATCTTTTTTCACTTTTCCTATGAAAACCGTAAAAAATCAAATAAAATGAAGGGTTGCTGCTTACCCGTGGAGAGATTTGGCATGTGTTTAGGGTCCACTTTGATGACTCCTTTAATGTTTGGCATGTTCTTGTTGCCGGTAGATAGCGTCTTCAATAACTCAGGGTCCACATTAGCCTTGGGTGATGTCTGACCATTTACCACTTTTTTCTCCACTGTGACTAAATAATGAAAGGAAAAAAATATGCATTGAGAACACACAAGACTAATTTGGTGGATGTTAATGTGTGAAATTTGTTAACCCTCTGCATGCCTGGTGGTAAAAAGTTACGAGCTATGCCTAGTGGGTTTCTCAGACCCAAATTTTCAATTGGACATATTTTTTACTTTCTTCTATATGTTTTTATTAATTTTGCTTTACAATGACTCGGAAGGGGATAAATCATATAAAAAAAGAGATATTCATCGAATCATTTTTATTAAAATATTCTTAATTAAACTATACTCATTTTTCAACAACAAAATAGTCATTAAATCTTTGATAACATGTAATTTGTACCAAAAGGTAAGAAATCTTAAATCAGACTTAATGGCACGTAAGGCATAAATATACGCTTATACATTATTATTAAATAATCAGTCTTCTTCACTCGCATCAAGATATTCTTGGGGTTTTGTTTTCATCGCATTTTGCGCACTGAAAAATTTCATGATCTAGAAAAATGTTGCTTTTGCATGTCTCACAAATGTACTGCGTTATGCGATTTTTTTGACTGGACAATTGCGGCATCTGCAATTAATTCCAGGAGTGGATTTCTTCAATGTTGGGCCATTTTTTTCACCAATATTGTCCGTTTGCAGAGAGAATGGTGACGGTAACTTTTTCTTGATTTAAACATATTATATCTGTTTGCATTTTCAAAACATATAGTTATGTTCATGGTCAATGTGATCTCCACCAACCCGCATTGGAGCAGCGTGGTGGAGTAAGCTCCAGGCCTCCCCAATAAGAGGGAGAGACCCGTGCCCAACAGTGGGACGCAAAAGGTTTGCAGCCAATGTGATGACGATAGTATGGATAAAGGCACATCCATGTTTGGATCCAATGAACTTCAATGTTTTGAGAAAATGAAAATGTCCCCAAATTCCTCATAATCAGCTTCTTTGATCTCTTGAAAGATATGATTAGAGTTCTCTCCACTAGAATTAAATATCATATTCTTCTTATTCTTTTCTAGCACAACATAAGCTGTTTCTTTAACATCATGCAGTAGATTTTTTGTGATGAATCTAAAAAAATTTAGCACACACATATCAATAATTATAAGAAAGAAAATAAAATAATACTTATGTGACAAAGTATTTTGTAATATTAAACATCAATAAGTATGTTTTAAAATAGAAATATCAATAATAGCAACAAAATAAATAAAGTAATACTTACATAATAAAGTCACACACATTGTATGCCTGGTGGGGTCTTAAAGACCCGCCCGCACTTTACAATCGTCCTTCTACGTGGAAGACTAGCTGCGACTGAGAAAGCTGGTGGAGGATGTAGAGAAGTTCGTAATAGCCAGCTACTGAGAGCGGTAGCACGCAAAATTCAAATTTAAGTGAACACCAATGATTTACATGCCGCTGTGGGTCTGGCAGACCCTACCAGGCATGCCGAGGGTTAAGGAGTCCTCAAACTAAGTCAGTGATTGCCTGTATAACGAAAAATTGACCTGTTTTATTATTAATAGAATGGGCATGATGACACTATTAAAGAATCAGAGAATAAATTGTTTTACAAAAAAATATATGCTAAAAAAGTTCTAAAATATGACCCCGTTATAATATAAACATTAAGATTAATAAGATTTTCAATAAAATAAAAGTATTAAATACAGCAATCGGCCATGTTATCTGAAACGCCAATCAAAAGGAATGACGTCACGTCTCAGTAAAAGCCATCGTGTTGCTTGAAGTTTGACGAGCAAGCCGACGCCATGACACCTACGAGCGTTTTCGCGCTTAATTCAAATTACATAGCAGAAAATACATTAATTACAATTAAAACTTAAGTTTATTGCAAAAATAAACTTTTTTTCGAAATTAGAAGACGTGTACCTACAATATGGAAAGGTATTTAAAAATCTCTCATCATGCCTATTGTTTTAACCACACCTGCCACGTCATTTGTGCAGTTGTCATGCTATAATTTAAACTTAGGTCTATAACTTAATAGCCCATTTATGGGGAGACTTGTCCAGCACTGCAGCACATAAATGGGTTGTAGCTATGCAAGCAAAGTAAAAATAAATATAATAATGTATTTTGGAAGCTATCGACATATCGGCCCTGCCTCAGATGTGTCTGCAACCCTTTTTTGCATCCCATTGTTGGGCTCGGATCTCTTCCTCAATATTGTAAATTCCAATGTGGGCTAGTGGAGATGAGAATTAGAGGCTGACCTACTTTCGAATGTCTTTAAACCGCCTATAAGGCCTCCGAGAAGATTTAACGACTGTCATCTATCGACAACAATCAGATCAGCCATCTCACACCGACCGCATCCGTACGACTTAGCAGCGTAGATCGCTTGCTTTCTACGCCACCCGGGCATGCGCGCTTCGGACGTAGTGCAGCAGTACCTCTGGTGGGCGTGGGAGTGGGAGTGGGCGTGGGCGTGTGCGCGTCGCCGCCGTCGGAGTAGTCGTCGTCGTCGGAGGAGGGCTCGCGCTTTGGGCGCTTGGCGGCGGGCGGCTCGTCGTCGGCGCCGCACCACGCCTTCACCTGGTCCAATGCGCGCACCTTGCTCGTGCGCTGCAGCCGCCTGCAACCAACCACACGTTTTTTTGACACGCTTTTATTAGATTCGGTCGAATGTTAGTACGTAACGAAAACTTTGAGCACGATTTTGACGTACTTCTAGATGACTGATTTTAAAATTTTACATACTTATCAAGAACCGATAACAAATTTATGCAATAATAAGAAAAATATTCAACTAAAATGTGAAAAATAAAATATTATATGTAAGTAGTTATAAATTATTGACTAAATAACACCCTTGTGAAAGAGTGAACCAAAACGTTTTAATTTGTGTTAAGAATAATATGTATTGTATAAAAAGCATAAACTTTCATTATTTAATATTAATCTATATTGTCAATTATTGTCGCAAGTGTAAGCTATAAAAACTACTGAATTTTGAACATTAGTATGTGATATACAAGCTCACCCTGTTGGTGTCAATGCTGGTGTATCTGGTTTCTTCACTTGTTTCACCATTTGAGGTACTGGTGTGCTCAACTGCTTTACCTAAAATAACAAAGAAAAAAAAAATTACATTTCTAAAAACTCATTGCATACTTTAAGAGTTGGTGCCAGCAATTGCTATTTGGCGAAGTTTCTTCCTTTATTATTTTTTCAGATTAATTTTTTAATATATACTGTTGATGTAAACTTCATTATTCCAAGGAAACTGACATGGTTATTCTAGGAAAAAGTCAACTAACTTAGGTATTAACTAATGCATTATAATTACTTGGACAGGTTGTTGTTGTTGCTGAGCCCTAAGCGCTTTGAGTTCCTTCTGCCTGGCCAGTTGCTTTTCAAATGCTTCTAGTAGATGTTTGCAAGTTGCCATATTCTCCACTGGCTCCCATGTGTTCTGCTCACTGAAAACAAACAGAATATGTGTTTGATGTAACATTTTCATTATAAAGAGTACATAATATGCATGGTCATTAAGTGTTAAAACATACAAAGTAGGGTCCTTGAGCACTCACAAAAAAGTTCAAAATGCATACCTAAAAAGTTTGCACTAAACTACGCTAAAAGTCAATCAATAATCAATAAAAATTTAGGCAATTGACTAAATTTTCAGATTCAAAATGTATAAGGATGTTACTTTTTGACAGCACATTAAAATTAACTCAATTAATTTGGTAGTGAAGGACTAAATCATTGTATTTCTTCCACATGCAGTGAATTTGTGCACAAACACACTTAATAGTCTCACAGGACTCTCTGCATCGTGGGTATGGACTTATTACTGCCTAACATATTCAGAATCACTTTTATATTTTATAAATCCATATAGTTTTGGATTTCTCGAATTTTTAAGTCTACCATATTCAGTTATGACATGAAGTTAGTTAATGAATTGCTATAATTGAATATTGCTAAAATTTCTTCAGTCTTGTCCAAAACTGAGGAGAAGTTAATGAAGTTCAAGGTTGATGCTTACAGAGTACAGCCACTGAATTGAGCAAGAAAATTAAAACTTATCATTAAAATTTCTGCCACGAGGGAATCAATATCTGAGCTCTTAAAGATTTTCAGGGGTCTGCTGGCTGATGAATGATGAGAATAAGAAAGCCAAAGGCATACTAACTGCGGGTAGCCCTCCCACTTGAGCAGGTACTCGTACTGCTTGCGGCGCGGGTTGAAGCGCTTGGCGAGGATCTTCTCGACGACGAACTCGCCCGCGTCGGCCGGGTCGCCGCCCTCGCGCTCCGTGCGCCGCGCGATGCGCTCCGACGGCGGCACGCGCTCTTGTGCGTTGCGGACGGACTCGCGCTCCATCATCTCCTGCTTATCAAACAGTAACAAATAATAGTAACTAGCGAACCTGACAGTGTTTGTTCTGCCTTTAGAGTATCAGAAATATTCTACTTTAAAGTACTTTAATACATAAACATAAGCAAAAAACCTGTACTAAAAATATTTAGGATATTCTTAAAGTACAACAAATCCATTAAAAGAAGTAATTCATATTTCTTTATCATCCTTATGAACTTTGACAAAATGGTGAAAAGAACAAGATGCGAATGCGAATGTGATGCAGGTAACTGGGCTAGTTGTAGACACTCCAGATGGGAAGCAGATTTAATCTTTCATTGTTATGTGTCTTTATTGCTAAAGTCCAGTTGCAGAGCAGGAAGAATTCATACAATGACCTCTTTACCTACTGACCGTGGTCACAAACATTTTTATATTAAGTGCGGTTTACATAAAATATTTGAAGGAAAAAAACACAGCCTTATAAATTATATAAGTACATAATTTATTTATTTAAAAAACTTAACAAATCATCAAAACCACTTATCAATAAAAACAAGACATCAAAAACTAACAAACAATAACAAACTAAGATAACTGTGTCAGAAAACTGAACGTTATTTAAAAATTATGAATCATGTCAGGGACTTTTTGTAGTTACTCAAGGCCAACCAAAAACCACATGCAAAGAAGAACAAACCTTACAGTCTCAGGTAAAGGTTTATAATCCCTGACGACGGCTGTCATTGTATCTGTGCGAACGAGGCGCATTATATTTACGAGGGAGTGACAGAGATAGGTAATAATAGGTTAACGTACGAAATTATTTCTGCTTCGCATCCAGACTTTAGCTATGTTAAATTAAATGAAAAGATTATTCACATTGCATATGGACACTAAAATGTTAATAATAGGAGTGAAGTTAAAATGGAATCATGTTGTAGGGCGAAGCTAACCTTTCCATGTACTGAAAATAAAACTGTTTCATGTAATAGGTATAAAATTCATAAAGAAATTCATTTAACCAAATCAATAAAAAAGTAATAGAGGATTTGCCTTGGCTGCAACCTTTTTTACGTCCCACTGCTGGGCACAGGTCTCTCCCCATTATTGGGAGGCCTGGAGCTTACTCCACCACGCTGCTCCAATGCGGGTTTTAATCTAATAGAGGATTTAATCTACAGGAATTCACTAAAGAGCACTTGTGAAATTCATAAATAATTGACTGAAATCACAAAATGTTCTTTGAAATGACTTGAATTTAAAAAAAAAATGTACCTTTGTTTTCACAGCAGGTCCAGGGGTCAAAGTTTTATTCAATATAGTCTTTTGGGCTATACTGGGTTTCACATCTTCACTCTCCTCTCCAGATGGTTGAATCTCTGACTCATCCTAAAATTGTCATTGAAAACAATATTCATGAGTTTATGATGAAGAATTTTCAAATGTTGTGGAATATCAGAAAAGTTATTTAGTAAAAATCTGAAGTACTCAAGTAGTAACTTACGGTTTTATTTTTCCTTGGTCTGCCACGTTTCTTGGTTTCTGGTGTTGCAGTCTGTACAGGGACTAATTGATCTTCAGTCTTCAATTCCATCTAAAAATAGTGATGTTAAAACTTTATATAACAGTTATAACATAATTATATAATATTTTTTTACAATTGCATTGAACTTCTAATAGTATTAAAACACAATTTGGAAAAGTGGGAGTGGTATCTTTCAGAGCCATTACTCTTTATTAATATTCTAATGCTACATAAGCTTGGCCAGAGCCTAAACAAGAAATTTCAAAAAAATAAGTCATTTACTTACCACTTTAGCATGTGCAAACTTAGATAAGGCCTGCACATTGGCTCCTGCTGTTATCCAAGCAGTGCGCTGCGCTTCCGGCATGCGACACCACTGCTGGTATAGTTTCCAGCTGTTGTCAGTGTTAGATGTGGACCCATCTCGGGCTGATGAACACTTCCATAACAGGAAAGCCCATACTTGAGCTTTGCTCTCGTTCTAAAAATTTTATAAATATTAAGAGAATAAAAAAAGCTAAACAATAGAAAGTTTGTACTAGATTCTGTTTAACATTTTCTAATTTAGATTCATGCTAAAATGAAAATAAATCTGTAGTCTCATATCTGCCTTAGACTCCTTAAACACAAAATACTTTCTTTACTCCAGAAATAGGCAAAATGGTGGTACATACTTCTCTGCTCAAAACATGCAAGTTCTACCACAAACTTTTAACTACTCACACTATCTCTAACAGGTGATTTCCCAGTGCAGTTGTTGATATCCTTGTGCTCTTTGAATTCTTCCACAAAATGGAATGCTGAATGGCATTCACCACACACTAGCACATCTAAAGTCGCCATTTGTTCATGGGCACCTGTAATGGACACCAATTGTGTTCACTCATATCAAAATATTACACCTAAACAAACAAATTTATACATATAAATAGATTATAGCCAAAACCTACCAAATACAGTATTTGCTACAAATATGACAAAAGAAGATACAATTAAAATAATGTTGCATTACAATAACCCATATCAAAAATAAAAAAACAAATAATTTTCTTGGTTTTACAACACTCATTGTAAATACAATTGACTTAGTGTTTTTAGCAACGCCATCTGAAGTAGCTTCCAATTAAAAAAAATCATAATACTATAACTACTCGCTAATAGATGACAGGAAGTTATAATATTCAGTATATGTTATTGTTATATGATTCAATTATTGCTGCAAACAGGCATGAAACAACATTTCTAAAAATCAAACCTAAACAGATCAATTCACAGTCAAACAAAAATTATTTATTACTTATAGAGACTGCTGCGAAAATCACATCATGTTTTCCTTGCAAATATTCCTTCTCAGCCTTACCTTTTAATGCAGTAGGATTTTTTGTCAATTCCTCTGGATTACCCATTGGCACCTCTTCACTAGAAGTTCCTTCTCCCTCTTCAATTGATGTCATTATACTAAATATCTGGAATGGTTTAACATCGTAAGAAATATTTATCATGCCCAAGCTCCAATCAAACCAGTAGATTTTACCATAACCTCATTATTCAGATTGCCGGCTGGTTCCCGCCAACTCGGATATATCCGTTTAAAACATAATTTCGAACATGCGTGCTTATCATGCATATCACACTATTTTTCGTTTCGTGTGTTTCGTGTTCACATAATCAAAATTGTAATAATTCATCACTTGTAATTTTAATTTCAGTATTGAATAATCAGGTTTCATTATAATTTATCAATGAATGATTGACACACATAGACGCTTGCTCCCGATTAGTTGGCGTCACTTCAAATTATTAAAATCTTCACTCACTAAATTATAATTTACATAAAATAAATTATTTAGGTACTGTTGAATTACTCAATTCCACTTACCAAAACAATGTCATTTATTTAATTTTTACACAGATGAAATCTTTCAATGAACAACACAACGCAAAACGGAACAAACTACGCCAAGAATCAAATATTTTGTGAGAAATAAAAAAGCGTCACCGACACTGCTGCACTGCCCCCTAGTGATCGCCACCATTTCTCGTTCTCTTTGACAACTCTTGTTATATTCAACCAATCCTGATCCTCCGTGCTTTAGTTTTTAACCAATGATAACGTAGTAAAAAATATGCATAACGTAACAGACTTTCTGTCACTCGATCGGCGAAACATTTCGTCGACACCAATTTCTTTGGCGTCATATTTGGCCGAATATTTATTTTATAATAATAAACTGAAACTTTTTCAATATTCCCCCGATATTATAATTAGTAAAAATGAAAAATTGTTGGTACAACCTTAAGTATTATTATTATTATCTGAGTTGGTGGGGAAGGGTACAACCCTAAGGCCACTGCGACCAGTAAATGATCTATTGTAGCCTGGCCCCATGTTTATATCTGATTCCCAAGGCCGACGGTTGTTAGGAACCGTACGATGCGCTTGGGATCTAGAAGTTTGACATCTTCCGATGTGACTAGGCTTCCGCCCAGTATCCGACTTCTGCTGTGTGTAAGTGCAACACAGTCACAGAGGATGTGTATACCCGATTCCTCTTCACTATTGCAGAATCTGCATATAGCGGTGGAACTTAGGTTTAGTTTGAGCATATGCTTGTTTAGTTTGCAGTGACCAGCAAGAGTCCTTACAAGAAGACGTATTTCGTTGCGCTGTAGATTGATCACTTGTTTTGAGTATTTGCTAGAGTAGCCAGCCACCAAAGCCCTTGCATGCGTCATGCCTGGAGCGGACGCCCATAGGCCTTTGCCCTGGTTCATAGACCAGACATGAAGCATGGTTCGGGAAGCGGTTTTTGCAATGCCCACCGTTGGCTCAGGTCCAATGAAGGGCAACGCAGCACCTTTTTTGGCTAGTTTGTCAGCTACTTCATTACCGCAAATACCTACGTGTCCTGGCACCCACCCGAGAGTTACACTGTTTTGTGCGCCCAGTTTGTTGAGTGCGTGGATACATTCTAGGGTCAATTTTGACTGAGTTTCATCGGACTGTAGTGCCTGAAGAGCAGCCTGACTGTCCGATAGTATTGTTATACGTTTGTTGGTATAATTTCTGTCCAGGCTTTCGTACACGCATTGTATTATTGCAAACATTTCAGCCTGGAAGACAGTTGTATAGGTGCCTAGGTTTGTGTAGAACTTGGTACTAGGTTTCCGACCATATACTCCTGCCCCTGTCCGTCCCTCTTTTTTCGATCCATCCGTGTACCAGATGATATCTCCGCTTATGAGGGAGTTTGATGCCTTATCCGCCCACATTTCTCTAGACGGTATAAGTATTTTGTATAGTTTGTTGAAACTATATTGCTTGTTAATGACGTCACTCGGCATCGCCATAATTTTGCATTCAGTGAGGTTTCTGTAGAGTTCCCTCATGACAGGTGATTTCCAGTTTGCCTTGCCTTTTTCAGCAGCACGGAGAATAGCACATTTGGCCTCTTTCTGCACATGAATGTGTAGAGGGTAGATGTTAAGTATGGCTTCCATTGCTGCAATTGGGGTTGATGGCAGGGCCCCGGTTATAATACGACAGGCCAATCCTTGGACACTGTTTAGTGTCTTAATACATGTTGTTTGCTTTGTCTTCTTGTACCAGCATACGCAGCCGTAGGTGATTATGGGTCTGACAATCGCCTCATAGATCCACGCTACGTATTTTGGTTTTAGCCCCCATTTCCGGCTTGTAAGCCTACAACATGTTCCCAGAGCAATCTTTGCTTTCTTGACAACCTTGTCAAGGTGTGCGTTCCAGTTAAGTCTTTGGTCTAATGTGATTCCTAAATACTTAACTTCTTTCGAGAACGGGATAGTTGTGCCAAAAAGCTTGATGGGTTCAAGCTTGTCCAACTTATATTTTGTTGGCATTCACCGATAGACCGTTATTGATGCACCATTTTTCAACTATTTTAAGTGCTGACTGCATGAGGCTAGATAAGATGCTTTGGCAGCTTCCAACTATGTTGATTACCAAGTCATCTGCATAGCCTTGTGTGTCCAGTCGATTGTCGTTGAGCTCCTGGATAAGATTGTCGACCACGATAGACCACAGTAGGGGCGAAAGGACTCCGCCTTGTGGGCAACCTTTATTGATTTTGATTTCGGTTGTGATGTCGAATAACGTGGTACGAACTATTCTGTTGTTAAGCATATGTCCCACCCAGTCGGTAATGGTGTTGTCAATGCCTCTGTCTTTCATACATTTTAGTATGACTTCAGTAGGGGTATTGTCGAAAGCCCCCTCAATGTCGAGAAATGCACATAAGGCAATTTCTTTGTCTACAAGGGCGTTTTCAATGCGGTCCGTTAGCTCCATCAAAGCGGATTCCGTTGATTTCCCTTTTTGGTAAGCGTGTTGCTGAAGCTGAAGGGGCATTACCTTTAGGTAGGTTTCCCTGATATGCAAGTCTATAACCTTTTCCATTGTCTTTAACAGAAATGAGGTGAGACTAATTGGTCTGAAAGATTTGGGTTGCGAGCTATCCCTGTCCCCCGTCTTAGGTATAAAAGTAACCCTTACTTTCGTCCAAGAGGTTGGCAGATATCCCCAGGCACAAAACCTTAAGTAACAGAACTTTAAATGTATGATCGTATACCTAAAATATAAGCAATAAAAAGGAAAATCCATAAAGGTACACCATATACCCATACGATTTTCTGAGAGCTTCTAAGTCTGAGAGGTCTTAATCTGCTATAGAAGATCCTAGGGAAACTCCTTCTTTTCTTATGCATGCAATGTGCGAGTGAGGTTAAGTACCTATTAGGTTCACTGCAAGGCATAGACCAATCGTACATTATTCTTAGTCTAAACTGCAAGGTAATTCGTTTGGATGTTTTTCCGGGCAATTATTTCTATTGCCCTTATTATTAATTGACCTTTTTTTCATTTTGATCATTTTTTTAACTTCTTGCTATTTTTATCGCACAGTCAGTATTAAACAATGAGGTGCCTGTTAATATTGGAACTATAGGATAATTTCCAGATTAGAGTTTGCTGCAGTTCCCCAAAGTTCCGCTTCGTAAGACTAAATTGCTGAGGTTTGAGGATGGTTTTATAAGAGAGAGAAGTTTATTACAATAACTGCGCTACGATACACTATATACTTAGGATACTTACGGTAGTATATGCTAAGTCTATGCTATGGGCTTTCCTGAACCATTTCTGATGCTATAACAATTTTTCATGACGTGCAAGAAGTGCAGAATCATCAGCTAATGTTCTCACGAGGCCATCTTCAGCAGTTGACAAGTCGGAGGTAAAAATTAAATAGAGAACACGACTCATGATACTGCGTTGAGAGACATCTGCGTTTATTTTAAAGCTTTGTTCTGTCTTGTCGCCATGTAGCCATCTGTCGCCATGTTTTACATAGAATTATATATTTTTGAGGTACGATTTGATGATGCAGTAATTTATTGGTAAGGCTTGCCAATCTTAAAGAATATTATTGCACCCTCATGTTACAAACACACATGATCAAACGCTTGGGATATGCCTAAAAATTATGCAGAGAATATTTTTTGCGTTCAAATGCGTCATTTACCTATCCTTTCAACCAGCTGATGGACTTATTCAATGGTTCTATGGAAGCCAAACTGATGACTTTGAATGAGTTTGGTTATATTCGTGGTTATAGTTCTAGCCGTGGTCACCTTCGCTCTATTTGTATTGTGCCTTTGTATTGTACCGTGGTTTTAGAGTCATAACGTTTCAAAAATAGAATTTCCATAATCTTTGATGATACAGACTCGCTTTTTGTATTGTACTGTAAGCCTATAGAACCGTAAGATGAGCCCTATTCTGGGGTTTTGTTATTTGTAGGAATGAGAATAATTTCAGTCACTTTCCATTGGAAATTGTCGTAACAAAATAGAGTTATGAACCGTAATTAGGAGCGCAACATATTTTTTAAGGGAGTTATTTCATGACGCGTGCTGTGGTTATCAGGTCATAGCTTCGTTCAAGCTAAGTTTACTTTTAACTCAGTAAACTTGTAAGGTAAGAAGCTAAAATTGCCTTAATAACTCTACCTCGAGCAAATGTAACAGGTGCTCAGAAATAAAGATTTTATTGTTATTTATTAGATTGTATTATTTGCCAGCCTAACTTTTTGTCCAACAGCCATCGTCCCGACGTATGTAATGGTGATGGATCTGGTTATTTTCCACAGGAAATAATATGTTGCAGAAGTTGCATGCACATCAAACAAGCGACTTAAACTGCTGGTTTTTATTTAATTGAGGATCCTCTTGACTTGCTTAAGCTTACTTATTAAAGTTTGTTTTATTTTTGGGCACTGCTTTCTGAGGTGGCGGCTGACTGGATGCACTTGTTGAAGGCGTCAACAGCACATTTGGTGTCATCATCTGATTTAAAAGAAATATGTAGATCCAGTGTATTCTCCAAGACCTCCCTAAAGTAATCTCAATATTTTATTGTTTTAGAGGATTTTACAAGGGTGCCTGAGTAACACAGGCTAGCCGCTGTCTAGACTAGAAAACCTGGTTTCTGAAATGGCTAAAGTACTTTTCATACTGTAACCGGTCGCAGCGGTTGTATAGAAGACCGAGAAGGAAAACCAGCTGCTATAAGTACCTAGTATGTGTGTGTGTGTATTAACTATGTGTCCTATAAGAAAACCTTTGATTCATTGATTGTATCGAGATTTTCAATACGAATCGATCTCGATCTCGATTTCGACTCGAGAACTGATTGGTAAGGGTAATCCATCGATGCAAAATTCACTGCCGCAGGCGGAAAGACGGTCCCGCCTGCCCCTATCGAAGATGGTCTCAGGCATGATGACAGATTTTTAAATACCTTTCTTATTATATGTACACGTCTCCTATTTTTGAAAAAAAAAACGGCAAATTGTTTGTAAAGTAGGTTTACGATCGAGATGTTTACGTGATAACGTCCGCACGAGAAAATCTCCATTCGTTTGTATGCCGCTAGAGTGAGAGAGACGGAAGATCGGTCCACTCACTCGAACGCTATGCCAGCCTCCGCTCGTGAGGATTCCGCGTGACAAGTTTCACGGAATGACTGGCAGCGCTCGAGATGAGACGGGAGATCGGTCCGTCTCTCTCTCGTTATACCTGCGATCGCGCTCGTGAGGTTTTGGTGTGACACAAGTTTCTGAACATGTCACCCGACTAAAACGATTTTAAAGACGTTATCACTTCAAAAGTTTATTTCAGCAATAAACTTAAGTTTAAACGTAAATTAATGTATTTTCTGCTATGTGATTTGAATTAAGCGCGAAAATGCTCGTAGGTGTCATAGCGTCTCGGCTTGCTCGTCACACTTTTGTAAACAATGTAAACATTGCATTGTGTACTACTCGGTCGAGTTAACATGACACCTGGGAGTAGGGTTACCAGATGAAAAAATCAAAAGTCCGGAGATCAAGGCCTGATTTCCATCGAAAAATCCTGAGATTTTTTCAGTTTGAGATTTTTTTCACAAACATACTTAACAATTTAAAAAAGTCGTATTATCGTTTTTATACATTGCAGATCTCGCTCACGTTACGTGTTGCATATCGGCTATCGCACTCAGAGCGTGGCACTCCCTTCCCACTTCCCTGATTAAGCATCGACTTAGATAGGTTACCAAAGGAAGATTATTTATAGTTTGTTTAAATTTTATTAGAGAACTTTAAACTATAATCTGTTTTTATTGAAAATTCTAAAAATCCTGAGATTTCCAAAATCCGGCCACAATCCTGAGGAGAGTCCAAAAATCCTGAAATCTCAGGAAAAATCCTGATATATGGTAACCCTACCTGGGAGGCTACTCTGTCTGTACGCCCGTATCCGAAACTTCGTGAATTTTCGGGTCTCATTTTTGTGTAAGACTGATAAAATTCTAGCAATATTATTCATTCAGTCGTTAATCTTTAAATTCATGAAAAAAGAAAGTGTCTAAATTTGCCAAAAATTATTCCGAAAATGTTAGAACTTATGGACGGATGCATACAGAATAGCCTCCCAGGTGACATGTTAACTCGACCGAGTACTAAACTTCAGGAAACACGATGACATTTACTGAGACGTGACGTCATTCCTTCTGATTGGCGTTTCAGAGGGCTGATTTTGTAATATGCATGATGACAGATTTTTAAATACCTTTCCTTATTGTAGGGTACACGTCTCCTAGTTTCTAAAAAAAGTTTATTCAGCAATAAACTTAAGTTTTAACGTAAATTAATGTATTTTCTGTTAAGTAATTTGAATTAATTGCGAAAACGCTCGAAGGTGTCATGGCGTCGCTTGCTTGTCAAACTTCAAGCAACACGATGACATTTACTGAGACGAGATGTCATTCCTTTTGATTGGAGTTTCAGTTAACATGGCCGATTGTGCTGTATTTTAATAATTTTATTTTATTGAAAATCTTATTAATTTTAATGTTTATATTAAGACGGGATCATATTTTAGAACTTATTTAGCATATATTTTTCTGTTAAAACCGTTTATTCTCTGATTCTTTAATAGTGTCATCCTCATCATGCCTTTTACTTTGATTGAAATAATTTCTTTCAGAATTACAAAATGGGCTCACCATTGGCTGATTTATAATTCTGAAAGAAATTATTTCAATCAAAGTAAATGAAATAATTTCTTTCAGAACTACAAAATCAGCCCTCTGATAACATGGCCGATTGCAGTATTTTATACTTTTATTTTTTTGAAAATCTTATTTATCTTAATGTTTATTAAAACAGGATCATTTTCTAGAACCCTTTTATTTTTCTGTAAAACCATTTATTCTCTGATTCTTTAATAGTGTCATCATGCCGTTTAAAAAATATGTGCAGAGCTTAAACTAAGAATAATGCTATGCTATTAACTATTTCTCTTCTTTTTTTGTATTCCATTGGTCACGTTCTGGTAAAGAAGCCATATCGACTTGACCGAATGACCGACTGTTACGAACTAGGTACGCGTGACGCGGGCGGTGGCATGCGGTGGCTTTATTTATCTATTGGTTTGGTTTCTCTCTACGTTGTTGATGCTCTATGCATAAGAATATGCTCTATGCTCTAATTCAAAGCATAAGAATAAATAATTTTATTTTATTTATTTATTTAACATTCGTACCACCTTAAATTAAGGGCTACAGGGTTAAACTTAATGCCTAATGGCATTCTCTGCCAGTCAACCCTGGGCGATGGTGAGAGCTATGGGTAGGCACGACATAAATTATAAAAATGCTTATTATATAAAGAGAAAAAAAATATATAATTAAAACAAGTAATTGAATAAACAAGACTATTTATTAATAATAGGTATATATAGAAATATACATATAAAAATTAACATAAATATACATACTTACATACATACATATACAATATACAGATAACATATAAAATAAATATATTGTTATAATAAATATTTAATATAATAATAATAAATATATATTATAATAATAATTACATAGAACGGAATCTCCTTTGACCGCCATCGATACGCCGCAATTTATATACCTACTTCCCTCTTCACCTCGTTACGCCCCTCTGTCGCCCAGGCGTGTTGCCAGGGTTGTCAACTGTTAATAATTCTTATGTCTTATATGTTATAAGTTATAATATCGCTTAAATATAGGTTTTCCTTTTTTTTACTTAAAAATCATTATTTTGGTTTAGTAGGTATTACAAAATATGAGAATTATCAACACTATAAATACTTATGAATAATAAGTTATCATAAGTATCATACCAAATGAAGCCATTAAAGTAAGTATTACTTACCTAAAAATATGAAATAAAATACATACAGATTCACGTAAAACTATTAAATAAGTTTATTTAGCGTTGGGTGAGCTTTTGAATTTTCCTGTTCATAGAGTCAACTACCGAATCGGCTACACAAAAAGAACTGTTCATGTTCTTTTGATAAATTGGTACGGAAACGGAATAATATTTAAAATATATTACTTACCTCGCATCATCTTTGGGCAAACTAAAAAAACTTAAGTGTGGCATTGTTTTTGCATTGTTTATACAACCAAACACACCACAATAACTATCCTTATCCTGTCCAAATTTCTGATCCTTTTAGGAATTTAGAATTGAATAATGATTTCCCCAGCTTGTCATTAGCAAAGTGGTCAAAAGACCGAGACGCCATTAAGGAAAAAAAAAACTTGACGCCATTATTGTAATTGACGCGCCGGCCGAGACAGCCCGACTTATTACTATGTTTAACACAAAGACCAATAATCCTAAAGACAGCGGGTCGGTGTAACCACTTTGTTGGCATCTCTTTTTCGTAGCCAGTGTTACCCACTTATCATATTTTCCCCCAAATTTGGTAATCTACAATATCAAGCAAGTAAACTATAAAACATTGGCAGACCAAACTGTGAAAGGATTTATATGCTTGTGCATTATGGTTGGTTGTTTGTGAGTTTAGATTGGTTGACTGGCATAAAGTTAATTGGGTCAGCAAATTACAGGACATACATATAGGAGAAAATAAAAGACAAATACAAAGATTTTTAATGGCAAAATAGACCGAACAAATTCGGAATTAAATTGATGGTTGCCAGTCAATACGTCCAGTGGCCTGAATCCATTTATTTTCGGCAAGAGCGTCAGTTGGAAAACTGAAAAAAATATGACAGCAACATGAGATGAAATTCGTCTGGTAAACTTCTCATAATGTCTAATACAAAATGTATGGAGTATCTTTTTATAGTCTGTGTGAGTGAAATTTAATATGTCGGGAAAATGCTCATAACGTGCACCCCAGGCGCGGTCCCAGGTGGGGGGGTCACAGGACATGACCCCCCCCAATCCGTCAGTCATGCGTACATGGAAGGTAAAACAAGCGAATTTGAGACACTTCTTCCCTCAAATTTCTTGGCGACCCTCCCCCCAAAATTGAAGGCTGCGACCGCGCCTGGTGCACCCAGCCTATAACATTTTACTGGTCTCCACTTAAATAGTTATATATAAACAGGGGGTATTTGAGCCTCCCGCTTGAAATGTAACTAAACTAATGAGGTAACACATAATCTTTGATATTATTATTGTCACTGTTTTTGTTAAAAATAATTATATTTAAATAAGATGGTTAATTTTTTACTAATACGGGGAGGATATTTTGATTCGAGATCTGACAACACAATTTCGAATTTGACAATGTTTGAAATAAACAAATATAAGTTTATTTTCACGAATTTCACTATATTTACGTTGAATGACTAGTTATAAGACAAAAGTAATTAAATATCTATATATAAACAATACATATTTAGTACATTTTAAAGAGAAGTATTTAACTTACGCGTAAAATGTAATACCTTCCGGCAGCCTTCCTGTTTACGCTCACTGCGGCTCTTACAACCTAAAATACTGCAGCTCACCATATTATGGAACTAGAAAAATGTTATTTGCTTTTAATACAACACAATTTACAGCTGTGAGAATCGATTTTAACACATAAATATTATAAAACAACAATGTCACCCCGACTTCCACAGTTTGCCTGCCACATAATTAAAGGGCACTGTCAAAATATGTGGTTACACCGAAAAGGACAGAAAATCTCGCTCCCATCTCTTTTTAACAAGTTCTTTAAGTATATTTCGATCTCGCTTTAGCGTGCCGTAATGAAAATATGCCTCTGTCTATAGTACGTAAGTACATTATTCTTAGTCTGGTTTAACATGTAGGTAAATATCGTGACCTTGAGCCCGTCCGGAGCGGGAGTTTCCGTTTCGTTCTACGTAGTATTATTTATTCTTATGTTCAAAGTTACTCTATTTCACTGGGTTATCACAGATTTTTGTTTGAAATATTTATTGGTATCTGTTCTGTGATCTGTGTATTATAATTACCTGGATGACCAGCGAATAATATTATTTATCTGTATTTCTTTACTTGACGCATCGTGGGACGCGCTATATTCGCGCTGTGATAAATTTCTTTTTTACGTTTGTTACTTTGATACGTGAGTATTAAACATTATTTTGTATGTATAATAAAAGTAATCGAATTTGTATCTATAAAAATATTTTGGTCACAGGATGTCAGGAATAGCGAGTGCTCGCTTAGCTGAAGAGAGGAAAGCTTGGCGCAAGGACCATCCTTTTGTAAGTATACCTGCTTCTGTCTTCCTCGTTTGTTAGAAATCCGCATTAGTTTGCTGATGATTAAATTGTTTCAGGGTTTTGTGGCCAGACCTATGAAAAATACTGATGGATCATTAAATCTTATGACATGGGAATGCGCGATTCCCGGCAAAAAGGGGGTTAGTATTGTTTAGTTACTGTTCTAGAATATTGCGGAATTGTAATTACTGTCCCTTCCATTGTCATAGGTGGAGGATAGTTTAAACTTTCTAAACATGAATGAGATTTTGTTTATAGCACTCTGTTTAATATTATTTGTTTAATTACATGATTTTTCCTGCTACTTTCATGCTTTCAACACTATTAGTGTGTTCATATTTTGTATCCTTAATAATCTTTATTAAGTATTTGGTACACTAATAGCCTTTGTATTATGTTCGTTTTGGTTTATAGTATTCTTTGATTTGCATTAATGTTATTTGATCTAAGTTTTAAATTAAAAACAATACACATACGTATTTAATTGATGATATAAGTATAATATATATAGATTAATCTTAGTGTATTTTTTGTTCAGACCCCTTGGGAAGGTGGCCTATACAAGCTGCGCATGATATTCAAAGATGACTACCCATCAAGTCCACCAAAATGCAAATTTGAGCCACCCCTCTTTCACCCGAATGTGTATCCATCAGGAACAGTTTGCTTATCCCTGTTAGATGAAGAGAAGGACTGGCGTCCTGCGATCACCATTAAACAAATTCTACTTGGCATTCAAGATCTGCTCAATGAACCCAATGTCAAGGATCCAGCACAGGCTGAAGCATACACAATTTACTGGTAAGAACTAAAGGGTTTAATTTTTGTTTAAAACAAATAGCTTTTTACTGTACCTATTTATAGACAATTTACTTACAATTAATAATAGTGGGTATTTGCAACACATTGCTATTTGAAAGTGTGTATTGTATGTTAAGCACACAATTATATTATAGTATTCAATACAACCTTAAAGTGACTGTCCAGTTTACTGGCCACTTTGTATGGGGGTCCTATAACATTTTAAATAATATGTGCATTTGCCTCATTGCAATTGCAATATGAAAATACATGGGTTGGGTATAGAAGTCTTAACACAGGATTTTGATTATTCTGTGAATGAGGAGGGGTAGTTAGGGTGTAGTTGAACCCTGTTAGCGGTTTTTTTTTGCGGGAGGCGCGGTTTTATTTAATTATGATTAAAATTAAAATTCAAAAATTTGTTTGAAATGAAACGCAATTCCTTCAATCTAAGGGCAGAATTTAAAAAAAAATACGTGAAATGGAATGCAACGCATACTAACATCACCCGTGCGGCGGGTATTTTGTAAAAAAATATTCCGTTTCTGTCGTAGTTACGTGAATGTATATAAAATAACATACAAATTGAAAAATATTACGTCTACTAATTGTCATGACGCCAAAGTTCACTTCACGTTTCATCCACTTTTTTATCAAGAATTCCAAAAAAACTGTGTTTCCCGTAGAGTAGGGGAATGGGGGAGGTGAGGGGCGAAGCGAAGGCGAAGCGCAGCGGGGTTCCGTCGACATGCTACAATTAACTTTCTTTCGCTCGGGCGGAGGGAGTGGTCTTCTCGCAGCGCTGGTGCTGTCACGGAGCGCTATTCTAACCTCAAAATTTTAACCCTCCATAACCATGGGGTTCCGGCAGGGGGGAAAGGTCCAAGGGGTACTGCCACCCCCTCCTCCCCCCACCCCGCCCTCTCCCAAAACCGTATGAAGGTGTTTAATATCTATACCTTTACCAAATACATTTCTTTCTTCTTCTTCTTCTTGGTCTCTGCAGTGCATAGACAAGTATATCAAAGCTGCAATACTTGTGCCTTGTTTGAGATTACATTTGAAAAAGAATTTTCTCAATGCAGAAAGATGTACATTCCCATTTCAAAATGTGTGTCATAGTGACTCATCAGTCATAGTTTGTTTGACTTAATAATTATTTTCATAGTCTAACAAGCTCCTCTGGACATTTCTCCTTAAATATATAAATAAACTGTTAATAACTTTTGAAATTTCATTTTGTAATGGATTTTTGCCTACCCTTTATTTTTGTAAGAGAAGATCCATTCATTTGGATTCAGCAATTCTACAGTACCAAGTTTTCATGCCTATCTGAAGTAGGTATCTACATTATATAAAAAAAATATTTTTTGTTTCAGTCAAAACAGATTAGAATATGACAAACGTGTTCGAGCACAGGCGCGGGCTATGGCTGCTACTGAGTGAAACTAATGCTGTTTGTAAGAATGTTCCTTGGAGTGAGCTGGTACAGGAAAGTGGCTTTGCTGCAGGGAGTTTTACTGTAAGAAAATAAAAAAATTCTGAAAAACTAGAATTTCATTCCTGTTTCAAAGCAACTTACCCAGGGCTAGAGATTAAATTTTAAGCATTTGGGAGTAACTATTCTCATATGCACGGAAACAATGAGTAAAAAATGTAAAAGGCAACAATTTAAAAATTCCAATTAAAAGTAATTTTCGTATCAATTGTAAGAACTACTCATGTAATATGTATGTATAACATTCTAGAATTACGGTAATTACTAAGATGTCTTTAATTTATTTGTTTGTGGAGTTAATCCACATTTTTGGCCACAAGTATTTTTAGTAACAGTATCCTGAATTTCTTGTTTTCTAGAATATGTATATTAGGTGCATTATTTTCAATCTTGTATACAAGACATTATCCATTATGTGCTGTGAATAAAGTGTTGATAATTGACACAACATTATAAACAAATATGGTTTAAATATGTATAGTTGGTAAGATAATGGTTTTAAACAGATGTAGAGATCACTAAGGCTACATCCGCACAGTCAGGCGGCATGCTTGGCCCCTAGAGCCTAGTGAGCCACCTTGCGAGTAGCTTAGTAAAACAAACCTTCTAGAATGTTCGCGATCGGTCGCACTGCGCCCTTAGCGCCTAGCTAGTCACTTAGCGTGAATCTAAGGAAACAAACATGTTGGTTTTTAATCACGAGGTGCAAGGCACTTTTGGATGAAATGTTAATTACATTAGTTTAGTTAGTTTTTCTTCAGCTGACATGCTTTTTCTAAGACAAGTATCCTAATGAGTTAATTTTCCTTTAACCTTACTGAGAAGTAGATCAAATGGTCTGATCATACACAAATATTCATTAAATTTTCTCATCAAAATTACGCAATTGTTTATACAAGACAATAAACTCCTCATGACTAGACTGTGACTTATTTATGTCAAGAACCTAACAGGACAGATAAGGTCATGAAATTGTAATTTTAGAGATAATTTTTCTGTAAGTTTCACTTTCAGAGCTACTTTTGAAAGTGAGATCCCATCAAAATGTTGAAAAGCAAATGACCAAAGCACCTAGCGATGGTGGTGAGTAAACCACTTTCAGTGTGGACACCATATGGACCTATTTATGCAAACCGGAACCAACCCACACATGATGATGATGATGATAGTTTTGAGAAAAAGCTGTTTAATGTATTAGACACCTGATGTTTTGTGGATTGGTAAACATATCATGAAAATGTATTGTTCTGTCAAAATTTTCAGATCATTTTGACCTTTAAAGGGTCGATAGAAGGTGCAATTTTAAGCTTTTTTGTGTACTTAAATCAATTTCGGCATGAGTGTGGATTGGTTCCGGTTTGCGTAAATAGGTCCATATATCGTAGCAAGTCTGGCTAGTAACAGCCACTAGGCTCTAGTCTAGGCGATAAGCATGTCGCCTGTCTGTGTGGACATAGACTAAAGGTTGAATGTTGAAGAATGCTTGCAGCAGAATTAGGTCCACCATTTGTACTATAGTATTTTGATATTAGTAAGTTATAAATAAATAAATAATGTATCAGCTATAAAATATTTTTATTTTCAAAAGTGTATTGGTAGAATACATAAAGTGAAAAATGGTGTTTGTTTAAATATCGTGAAATGTACTTCAAAGGCATCATTTATTATTCTACTACCTTAAATGTAAACTTAAAAAATAATCCTAATATTAAATTATTAAAAGAAAACATTTAACACATTGTTGTAATGTAATGGGTAATGTTTTGAATTGCATTGAATATAATGTTGCAAGAAATCTAAATTAAGCATTTTAGTAACAACTCTGCTAGATTACGAATGAAAATGAGAATCTTCATTATTATTTTTGTATCTTATGTTAGTCTTGAATAAATTAATACTTAATAATGTTGTGTTTTGTTTTTATGTTTTCAGGAATAATAAATAATAAACACTATTCAGTCGCAATGTAATGTCCGTTAGTCTATAAAAATACGTTTCATTGCCCTTGGCACTACTGCTTCACACTACCAGTAGTGACTAGTGACATGGGACAGTTCAATCGTTTTTATTACCCGCTAGCTTTACCTTTGTTTTGGAAGCGTAATTCATACCACTTCCATAGAGTAGGGTAACTACTATGAAGGGATAAAAGTGAGGATACTCATTATTCACCGAGTGGTCGACGCTACTGAAGCTTTTTTATTTCTGAGACGTCCAATTTTTTTTATGCTGACACAAGTATGTGCCTACCTACATATATTTGACTAAGAACAGGGCTCAAGAGGCCGTATACGAAATTTTGCCGATTTCGCTGATTTTACATGAGATTTGACATGAGATTGAGCAGCGATGGCCGAGTAGTAAAAAACCGCGGTCCTCTACGTGACTGATCCCAGGTTCAAATCCTCGGCGCGCACCTCTGACAAAGAAAATTTTAATGTGCGAATTTATCGCTGCTCCACGGTGATTGAAAATATCGTGATATTTCATTGATTACGATGTTCTCCATCGCCGTGCATGCCTGAGAGATAATTTCTTGAAAGCATCACGTCCACCAATCCGCACTTGGCCAGCGTGGTGGACTATGGCCTAAATCCCTCTCAATTGTGAGGAGACCTGTGCCCAGCAGTGGAACATAAAAAAAGGTTGAAAAAAAAAACATGAGATTTTACAGTTAAAACACAGTATTTCCATTAGTTTTATTGCACAATATGACTGATCATTATTCTCATCTCACGTAAAATTGTTTATGATGTCTAATAAAACTTACTATTTCAGGTAATTATAGTATAAAATTGCTTAGTTAGTAAAACTGATACTAGCATCTGCTTGTAACTAAAATAATATTTTCTATAATTTTATTTATTGATCTTATTATTAACCTCTTTAGAATGGGCATGATGACACTATTAAAGAATCAGAGAATAAACGGTTTTACAGAAAAATATATGCTAAAAAAGTTCTAAAATATGATCCCGTTTTAATATAAACATTAAGATTAATAAGATTTTTAATAAAATAAAAGTATTAAATACAGCAATAGGCCATGTTATCTGAAACGCCAATCAAAAGGATTAACGTCACGTCTCAGTTAATGTCATCGTGTTGCTTGAAGTTTGACGAGCAAGCCGACGCCATGACACCTACGAGCGTTTTCGCGCTTAATTCAAATTACATAGCAAAAAATACATTAATTTACGTTAAAAGTTGAGTTTATTGCTGAAATAAACTTTTTTTCGAAAGTAGGAGACCTACAATAAGGAAAGGTATTTGAAAATCTGTCATCATGCCCATTATTGGCTTTTATTCAACACAAATAAAGTTGTCTTGTTTGTTTAATTGTTTTATAAAATATATTTTTGAAAGTGGTCCTCAATTTGTCCTGGTTTAAGAAATATTTGTGGTGTTTGTACTTTGATAAGTACTCTGCTGTCATGGATGTAGAAAAAGCAAATATGTAAAAAAAACCTCCGCCCTTATTTCCACGCCTATTTGAACTGACTGACTAAATTTTCATGTTACTCTGACGGATTTTCATTTCATCTTGGTGTAGGTACATTGTGCGGATTTGTGCGTATCATTGATAACGTTGATCACAGCCCCACAGTAAGGTAATTAATACCCTGTGTCGTGGGTACCATGGACACATACAAAGACAGGAACACAAACACCCAGACCGAGATCAGAAATTTAAACTTATCATTCAAATTTCTGTTTCGCCGGGAATCGAACCCGAGACCATTGTGCCACGCGGGTCGTCGAATAATAATAAATATAAATAAATAAATATGCCTATTTGAACTAAAATATAGTTGTTACAGTCAAAACTCATAGCCGGTCAAAACCACTTTTGACTGCAAAAATCAGTCAATAATGGTTTTGACCGATGTCGTTAGTCAAAACCCTCCCTCCGCCCGAGCGAAAGAAAGTTAATCGTAGCATGTCGACTGTCGACGGAAACCCGCTGCGCGGGGTTCCTTTTTTTTGTGTAAATTTAAAAAAGTCAAACCTAACCTAACCGAACTCATTCATTTTAAATGACGAGTTCTTTTTGTATCTTTTTTCTGACTGATTTCCACTTTTGACTGCAATAATCAGTCAGAACTGTTTTTAACTGAGGGCGTTGGTCCAAACCACTTTTGCCTGATTTTTGCAGTCAAAAGTGGTTTTGACCGGCTATGAGTTTTGACTGTGACATAGTTTTCTTTTAACGCGTAAGTAATGCCATTGAAAAGAATGAGACAAAGCACATTTTAATTAAAAAAGGCTGTTGTAATTTTTTATTAATAAGGGTGTATACAGGTAGTAGGTATAGGTACCTCTAGTTACTGTCTGCGAGATTACATTTTGTACTTTTGTACAGTGCACGAGAGTTGTGAAGTGAAGTAACTGCGCGAAATCGAAACTACCTATATTCTATATTGTTTTCTGCTTGTCTTCAAAACTCCATCGGATATGTTCTTCTGATAAAGTAGTTAAGCAGCAATCGCTTTAATGTGATATTTGACTGATTAATTATTGAAGACATTGACTAAATTGCCGACGCCAGTTAAACACGGCAAAAATCACGGAAATTTGGGTGAAATATGGTTTTTTTCATTTTTCCCGGACATCTCTGAAACATTATTTTTTGCGACAAAAATAAAAACAATTATAATTTTTAATTCCATTCGATCGTTAATTATTTTGCCGAGCCTTCTTGAATGCGGGTTATTGTGGATTAATTTTTAATTATGATTTATTTCAATTTATCGCTTATCTATTTAAAAAAATGGATTTCCCCTGACAACAAAAGTGTTCCAGTTATACCCGGACCCTTTTCGAAAACCTCTACCGGACGGGCCCCGGAAGCCCTTCAAAATAGGACAAATCCGGGAAATTCCGGACGGATGGCAGAAGCTAAGCGAAACGGGCAAAAACTGGATACAAACGTTTACTTGATGTTTGAATGAGTTTTGGCGGGAAGTCGAAAAAGACATATCGCCGCTTCTCATGAAAAGTGTACAAAGTCAAAAATTTTGCGAAATCAAGTTAAATATACAGAAATACTAAGAATCACCTACTCTTTCGCGTGAATAGTATCTAAAGAGGCTACTTTCAAAAATTGCCGCCAGGGGAGCTAATGTTTAGTTTTAAATTAGCGCGATTTTAGGTTCCTTTCGCGCAAAAACAATACAATCTTTAGTTGTGTCAAAGATTCCGCAGAATACACTTATAGTTCCTCGTAAAAAGTGTAACAAAACGAAATTACGACGTAAATGTAAGTTCAGTTTCTCTGTAATATTGTTTTAAATCAAATTTATATGGTTTTTGACAATAAGTTGACCTAACACTTAACAAATTCTTCTCTAAAAGACTATACAATCTCAAAATTGGGCAGTTTTGTTCAGTATTTTTTTTTGCCTGGAAACGTAAATTTATTCATCATAACCGTATTATTTCTTAATTGTTCGTTTTTAACGGTACATTTTGTAAGAATTAAAGTTTAAATTTTTTTATTGTATAGTTTAAATGATAAAATTGGCAAAATAAAATGTTTAATTCCACAATTATGTTTCTTTTCAACTTTAAAGTTTAGAAGAAATAAAAGTGCTATTCGGTTTTTTTTAAATACATACTTTATAATTATTTATTTAGCTGTTTTTGGTGAAAGGGTTACTCGGTTTTTTCAAATGCAATCAATTAAAATTTAATACTGAGCGTGTGTTTATGGTGGATCGTCACTTTAGTGGCGGGAAATTTGAATTATTCGTATTTTTTTCGTTATTTACCTTCATAAACCAATGTGTCTAAAACTCCAATAGATTTGCAAAAGTTTATTACCTACTAGGTGGCTCTTTGTGTTTTCAATATTTTTTTATAATCTTTTTTGCGATAATTCGATATGTTTGGATGATAACTCGTTAAGGCATTATTATATATTTTTTATTAGATAAATAAATGAAAGTACACGTAAAAAATGGCAAAAAGAATCCTCTTTTTATAAAGCCTCAAAGATGAAGGAAAGTAATAATACGCCCATTGCAGAACAGAAATCGATGATCGTCTTCGTTGATAGGTAAATGAAACATGGGACGGGTGAAATGTCAGGTATATAGTTTTTTATTACTTTGCATTATTGATTTCAAAAACATTGTTTGCTTTTTTCTTACATAGCATAATTATTTATTATGTTTGATCCTTACAGACTTAGGAACTTATGATTTTAATGTTCCCGACAATGCTTAAAAGCCAAACTCAACTCAAACCAACCATCTAAACCATCAAAAACGACTACACTTTTAAAACACCATATAAGGCACCAATTCAATCAAGATTTCAGCTCAGAAAAAAAGGGTTTATTAAGCTTAGTTGACAAAAAAACTATTCCAATAATTTAAGTTATTACAGTGCATTTGATCAAAATCTTTAATACATAATAACTTCTATCTTGAAATCTGCGAAACTAGTCCTTAAACTTAAAAAATGTTATCGTATTGTAAGACTGATTATAAAATAAGTGTTCTGTTGCTCTGTTACTCTTGATTATTAACGCTTTAACACTCATAGCCCCACAGTATGATAGTAGATATACCCTGTGTCGTGGATGCCATGGACACACACAAGACAGAAACACAAACACCCAGACTAAGAACAGAAATTAAAAACTCTTTATTCAAATTTCTGCTTCGCCGGGAATCGAACCCAGGACCCTCCAGAATTACAGAAAATGTTTAATCATTGATGTCAAGAATTTATATTATTTAAAAACTAAAAGGATGGATGTATATTTTTGATAGTATTTTATGGTTTTTGATACTTTTTCAGTTTGGTTAATTTATATCCTACTGATAGGAAGAAAATTGTTTTCTTTATTTTATAAAATGCGACTGAAAAACTCTGTTATTATGTTTCTGTGATTTTCCAATAAGAACTGTATTAATTTATGATTTTTTCTTTGAAAAAATGCCATTTATAACTGCTTTAAAACTTTAAAATAACTATCGAATATCTAAATAATGAGCAATTTCTTTCTTAAAAAGTAGCTAAAGTCAAAACGACTTAATTTTAAAAAAATTTTTTCATGAGTTCGCTTTTTAAGTACTTACTTACAATAAGTTATTTTATGAGCTAAAGGGTTGAACTATTTTCTAAAAATAAGAGCGACTGTCGAACTTTATAAATAACGCTTTTATTAATGGCTCAATTTTCAAAACGCTCTCCTGTAAAGTTAGCTATCTTTGAGATTGTACACTATTCATGAGAAGCGACGATATTGTGCTCTTGTTTTATTTTCATTTTCTTGTTGTTTTTTTTGAGTTATTTATCAGATAAAGTTGATGGCATTTTGTTTGATATAGGTTAATTACAGTGCACGAGTGTTTGTGAAATAGAATAACAGTGCTAAAATATGTTTTTTCTGCTTGCCTCCAAAATTCCATCGGACACGTTCTAGTAAAGTAGCCATCGCTTTACTTGAATGTTGGACTGACTAGACTGACTGATTACTGACGACTTACTTACTGACTTTGTTATTACTTCGTCCAGTTTCATTGAAACTGGCAAAAAATTGATGCAAAAATTATACTTGACGCTGGCAGTACGCACAGAGTTTGCGATGCCATAATTGAAAAAAAAAAGCTTTGATTGAATTAAAGTGTCATGTCAGACATAGAATAGGTAAGAAGATTAGTTTAGTATGAATATGTGTCAAAGTCAAGTTAAAGGCGGCGCGCAGCGTTTATTTATGTTTTATTTATTATTAAAGTAAAAGTAAAAGTTGTTTTAAATACTAAGTTTAATATACTCAATTAATATTTCAATACAACAATTATAATGGCGGACGACGAGCCAGATACCAAAGAATATAGATGGGAAACAGGTTATGAAAAGACTTGGTAAGTAGCTTTTAAGACTATTATTTTGGGTTGGAAAATTTTATTTTACGTTAAGAGAGCATAAATCATAATACCTGCAAGTTTAGATTGTAATATAAAGATTTTCTTGTTACTTATGTGCTCCTTGAAAGATTAATATGATTATTTTATCAGGGAGGCCATCAAGGAAGATGAAGATGGTTTGGTGGAAGGTCTGGTGGCGGAGTTTGCACAGAAGGCGGCGAGAAAGGCTGCGGCGCCCCGTCGAGGGCCAGTTCGTCTCGGCATGATGCGGCATCTTCTGGTGGCTGTTGACTGCTCTGATGCCATGAACTCTCAGGACTTGAAGCCTATGAGATTTCTATGTACTTTAAAGGTTAGTACACAATAGTTTAGCAAGTGTGCATAGTTCTGTAATTTGTGTGAAGCACAAGTTTAGTAATTTACTGAACTAAGTAAAATATGTTGCAAATAGGTAGGTTGGAAGTAAGTGATCTCTAGTAGCAAATTTCATGCATGGTTCCATGCTTCAGAAACACAATTAACAATTTTTTATCTGAACACCCAGATACAGTTGTCTTTTGCTGACCTTAAGAACAGTATGAAAACATTGGCAACAGGATAACCACTAACTTTTATCTGCAGCAATACCCATTGAAGCAGCATATTGCTGTAAGCTCAATCATTATCTAATTAGAGGGAATAGAAATTATTATTTCTTCCTGTTTATTGTATTCCTAATAGGCATGATGACACTATTAAAGAATCAGAGAATAAATGGTTTTACAGAAAAATATATACTATAAAAGTTCTAAAATATGATCCCGTTTTAATATAAACATTAAGATTAATAAGATTTTCAATAAAATAAAAGTATTAAATACAGCAATCGGCCATGTTATCTGAAACGCCAATGAAAAGGAATGATGTCACATCTCAGTAAAAGTCATTGTGTTGCTTGAAGTTTGATGAGCAAGCCAATGCCATGACACCTACGAGCGTTTTACGCGCTTAATTCAAATTACATAGTGGAAAATACATAAATTTACGTTAATACTTAAGTTTATTGCTGAAATAAACTTTTTTTCGAAACTAGGATATGTGTACCTACAATAAGGTATTTAAAAATCTGTCATCATGCCTATTGTGACAATATTCAGGTCAAGGTTCAAATATGTATCTGTGATTATGTACCAGAGGGATCTTGTTGCAGTGTGGAAAAAATGTAAATTTATCAAACTTGTGACAGTAACATTAACAGTGACAGTGTATTGTGCTTTGTTTTAGCTTCTAGAGAAATTTATTGAAGAATTTTTTGATCAGAATCCATTAAGTCAATTAGGCCTTATAGCTATGAAGAACAAGAGGGCTGAAAAAATTACTGAACTTTCTGGAAACATTAGAAAACATGTAAAAGCAGTGCAGGGGTAAGTTTAGTTGTTAGATTCAATGAATTGGCTTAAATAGAGTAATAAGGGGTGATTTTTCATGAAATGGAATTATCAATTAATTATTTCAGTCCCCAGGTAAAATATTAGTCAGGTACAATGACAATGCTATTTATTTGATGAATAATATTAACCCTAGACGAAAAAATGAACCCTAAATGGCACAATTATGAATTATTAAACTAAATATAGATTTCTTCATCTGATCTTAGTCAGTCAGGTTATTAGTAAGCAATTTGTTAAAAGAAATGCAAAAAGTTCAGATAAAAATTGTTATTTACATATTAATTATGTTATGAATTAATTAACTTTTAACTAATAGTGTACTATGCTATTTCTAGATTATCCACAATGACTTTAACGGGCGAGCCGTCTTTGCAGAACACTTTGGAGTTGGCAGGAAGAGTGCTCAGGCCTTTGCCCAGTCATGCGTCAAGAGAGCTATTAGTACTCTTTGCATCACTTACTACTTGCGACCCTGGAGACATTAATACTACTATACAGGTATACTTAATATTTTCCTCACAGACAGCGATCAGTATTTCAAATCTGACTGGAATTTTTAAATGAAAGTAATTACATGAGGTGAGGCATACAACCATGATATCCAGCAGCAATAATTTAACAGCACATGGTTTTTAGTAGTTTAGGTTCTAAGATGATGAATGAGTCCAGCTGAGGCATTCCCAGTGGACTATAACATGGGGTTCTTCAAGAAAGCTGTAAAAAAAGCTCTCCTCCAAAGCCGGCAATGCTCGGGCGGCTCCCCTAGGGTTGCCCGTGTCCATAGGCGACAGTGATCGCTTAACATCACGCGGCCCATCTGCCTTATTGTTTGGTTTATTTATAAAAAAAAAGTCCTATATCATATCTGTCCTATATCTGTCCTGTATCTGAATACATTATAATTTAATATGTGCTTTATGTATTTTTAGAGGTTTATTTTTTGTGTATGGTTAGAGGAATAAAGCCATTTCTTTCTTTATTAAAACTAACTTTAAAACAAACTAACTTCTAAATTCTGCTTGTAGGCATTAAAAACCGATGGAATTAGATGTTCTGTGATTGGTTTAGCAGCTGAAGTGAGAATATGTAAAAAATTGTGTCAAGACACTGGAGGAGAATATGGGGTAAGTTGTTAAAGTAATCCTTAAAATTTCCCAGTCATATCTTACTTTTAAATAGGTAATAATGTTTCACATTCATAGCCTCATACTAGTCTCTAGTGATCTAAGCTGGTAAGTGAGACAGGTGTGGTCCAGTGTAATTGGGTGAAAGTGGCAAGTTTGATCCACATTTTTTGAGCTTTGGAGGCAGAGACTGAAATCGATATTTTAAAAATATCGTACATAACCATAAAATTTCGATAGTTGGATATTGATACGAAATAGCGATTAAAATATCGATGATTTTAATTTAATTTAATGCACGAAATAAACGTGCGAGTGCAATGTTGCCAGATTTGGCAAGCGAGAGGATCAGGGGATTCCCGGCGGAGCGACACTGACAAGTGTTTGTTTTTGTTTTGACGCAACAAGGCCTTAATTTAAATATTTTTAAAAATTAAATATTTTTAACGATATAATTATCAATAATAAAAAATATATATAAATATTATCGATAAATTTTATTATCGGTATTTTTTTATCGTAATTTTAGTCCCTGCTTGGAGGCACGTTTAGTCTTCAGTTCTGGTTTTTATTAATAATTAATAGTAGTCATTAAACCCTATCCAAAGCATAATGGGCTGATTGAAAACATTTGTTAACAGGTAGGCAGTAGGTAGCTCCACCAACTCGCATTGGAGAAGAGTTGTGGAGTAATCTTCAGGCTTCAATAATTATTTTATTTATTTTTGACTTTTATTTTATTTATTTATTTATCTCAGGCTAAAGCTCATACAATCTTTTTTTTAACAGTGGGGCAACCTTCAAAAGGTACCCAAGCATTTTGGGAGACACCGGGCTATGTGGGAGGACTCCGGGATCTCCTGAGGAACGCAACAGTGACCTCCTTGCGCAACGTCCAAATACGGACCCATCATGGGGAGCATGGCTCTCTTATGTCTCTCGATCTTACGACGGTGGTGGCCATACACACCGCTGACCTTCACGGGCCGCTGGTTGGACGGTTCGAGCTCCCAACTCTATCCGTCCGCAACCCCATAAGCCCCCTTTAGTCGCCTCTTACGACAGGCAGAGGATACCGTAGATCATGTTCTGGTCCCGAACTACAGGGACAAGCCTCGGGGGACGTTACCTACGTCCACCCCGACGGCTCCTTCGAATAGGATCCATTTGTTCCCTAGCTTGTTCCGCGTCCTCCTTCGCAAGCATTATTGCATCGCAAAACGAAGTCACGGCGTTCCACTCATCCTTAGAGCGCACTATCGCCGCCACGACAGCTGCTGGGGAAAGATCTGATCCCACTTTTTGAACCAGGATTCGCCGCTCTGATTTCCATGCTGGGCAGTGTTCAAGCGTGTGCTGCGCAAGCTAATAAAATATCACAATTTAATTGTGGGGAGAGACTGGTGATAAGGATTAGTAGTGGGAAATAAGGTTAATAAGGTTGCAGGCATTTCCTTTTATCTCTTGTTGTATTCTACAGGTGGTGCTAGACGACGTCCACTACCGCTCGCTGCTTCTGGACTACACGGCGCCGCCGCCGCGAGCGCGCGCGCTGGACGCGGGGCTGGTGAAGATGGGCTTCCCGCACACCGCCGCCGCCGCCGTCCTGCCCGACCAGCCCGGCAGCGCCGACCCGCCCATCACTGTGTGCATGTGGTAAGTGGTGTTGCGCTGGACGCGGGGCTGGTGAAGATGGGCTTCCCGCACACCGCCGCCGCCGCCGACCTGCCCGACCAGCCCGGCAGCGCCGACCCGCCCATCACTGTGTGCATGTGGTAAGTGGTGTTGCGCTGGACGCGGGGCTGGTGAAGATGGGCTTCCCGCACACCGCCGCCGCCGCCGTCCTGCCCGACCAGCCCGGCAGCGCCGACCCGCCCATCACTGTGTGCATGTGGTAAGTGGTGTTGCGCTGGACGCGGGGCTGGTGAAGATGGGCTTCCCGCACACCGCCGCCGCCGCCGACCTGCCCGACCAGCCCGGCAGCGCCGACCCGCCCATCACTGTGTGCATGTGGTAAGTGGTGTTGCGCTGGACGCGGGGCTGGTGAAGATGGGCTTCCCGCACACCGCCGCCGCCGCCGACCTGCCCGACCAGCCCGGCAGCGCCGACCCGCCCATCACTGTGTGCATGTGGTAAGTGGTGTTGCGCTGGACGCGGGGCTGGTGAAGATGGGCTTCCCGCACACCGCCGCCGCCGCCGACCTGCCCGACCAGCCCGGCAGCGCCGACCCGCCCATCACTGTGTGCATGTGGTAAGTGGTGTTGCGCTGGACGCGGGGCTGGTGAAGATGGGCTTCCCGCACACCGCCGCCGCCGCCGACCTGCCCGACCAGCCCGGCAGCGCCGACCCGCCCATCACTGTGTGCATGTGGTAAGTGGTGTTGCGCTGGACGCGGGGCTGGTGAAGATGGGCTTCCCGCACACCGCCGCCGCCGCCGACCTGCCCGACCAGCCCGGCAGCGCCGACCCGCCCATCACTGTGTGCATGTGGTAAGTGGTGTTGCGCTGGACGCGGGGCTGGTGAAGATGGGCTTCCCGCACACCGCCGCCGCCGCCGACCTGCCCGACCAGCCCGGCAGCGCCGACCCGCCCATCACTGTGTGCATGTGGTAAGTGGTGTTGCGCTGGACGCGGGGCTGGTGAAGCCCATCTTTACCATCAGCGCATTACTTGACATCATCACGTGCATATTAAATATAAGTGTCTTACTAAGAAATGGATCAATTGTTATCTGAAATAAATGCAATTGAATTGAATTGAATTACTTGACATTGGCAAAAGCGTCAAATTACCGAGACGCCATTCGTAGAATCCAAGAAGAAAAGATGCAAAGCAATTGATTTGTTGACCAATACTGATCATTTTCAATAAATTCAATTAAAATTAGTATTATTTATAAAATAACAAAGTTATCAGTTTTTAAAGATAATTGTCTGTCCTTATGATATCTATACTAATATTATAAAGAGGAAAGATTTGTATTTTTGTATGTTTGTGATGAATAAACTCAAAAACTACTGTTCCGATTTCAAAAATTCACCGTAAGAAAGCTACATTCACCCTAAGTAACATAAGCTATTTTTTACCGCGGGAAAATGCTTCATTCCTACGTGAAAACGGGTAATAGGGTCAACGCGTTTGAAGCAACTGGCTAAACGCCTATGATTTAAATATAGCAATGAAGCCTGGAATAGCACATAGGCTATTTTTTATCCGGGGACGGGGACCCATTAAACGGTTCCACGCGGGCAAAGCCGCTGGCGGATGGCTGCTATGAATATTTTGCTTGGAATTAGCACATCGCGACGTCACAAAGTGTTGTGTCTTTCTCTGCCTTATATTAAACGTACACATCATTGCATATTTCTTAAGATATTCAAAATATGTATTCATATCACACGTAATGAAACAACGAGTTTTGATTTCTGTTTTGCCAGTCAAAATAAGACAATTTCAAACTAATGCGAATGTTTCAGTCAGAAACAACGTTGTTTCTAGGGGAGAAACAACCTCTCGCCCTTGTCAGAAATCATCTTGTTTCACCCCTTGCCACACAATATACTATTAAGGTGTAATAATTAGGTAGGTATAGGTGTATAAAATGCTTGATTGAACCAAATTAAAAATGTTTATAACATCCCAATTGTTTCTCAGCGCAATTTCCTTCTAAAGTATTATCGTTCCGCAGCCACCTGGAGGAGGGCGAGGGCCTGGGCGGCGAGGGCCACCTGTGCCCGCAGTGCCGCAGCAAGTACTGCTCGCTGCCCGCGCAGTGCCGCACCTGCGGCCTCACGCTCGCCTCCGCGCCGCACCTCGCCAGGTACACGGGATTGTTCAATGTTCATTTTTAGTGATGTACCGGATCGTTAACAAAGTAATCCGATACGAATCCAAATACGGATATTTGGAGTCAAAATTTGCGGATAAGGATTTTGTTTTACCATACAAACCAACAACTGCTGACTGGTCATTTGAATGGAAGACTGAATTATTTTTCATTTCGACTTCGACCAGAACAGAAGTTGCGGTTTATAGTGTTACTACTACGTACATAAAAAAATTTTCAGTAAGTAAAGATCAGTGAAAGATCCATCAAAGAGTCAGTGATACAGATACGGATATCCAACACATACTACTCAGTTTGTAACACATTGAAATTAGGGGGTGGTTATTAATTGCATTCAACGGAGTTCTAAAAGGGATTAAAGACTTTGAAGGGGGAGAGTATTTGGTAGGCACCTAGAGGAGCGCGAGGGCCCCCCGTGACTAGTGCCGCAGCAAGTACTACAAGTACTGCTCTGCTCGCCTCCGCGCCTCACCTTGCCAGATACACGGGGTTACCCATTCTAAAACCTATTTAAGTTAGGTCGTATTGTGCTCCATATCACAGAGTACGGTAATTGGGTCTTTACCACACCAGTATGCAGGTAGACGGCCGTTCTCACTCGCGGGTCTTTCTTTTGGGAGATGGTCTTGGCAAATATCACGTAATGTTTTTCCACAAGAATAGAATATATTAATAAGAAATATATTTTCTTAGTTGAAATAATAACCAAATGTCGCGAAACAAACAATCTAAAATATTGCAAGTGAAAATGGGAGATGGGAGAAGGAGTTTAACCAAATCTTGCGACAGACAGGAGAGGACCTAAAAAGTAACCAAAATCACGTACGTAAATTAAAGGTTACAAGTACTTAGAAATTAATTGACGCCTGTTTAATCTATCAGTCCAATAACTGAAGTTCATTTTAAAATGAGGATCATTGACTAAAATTAAAGTTTAGATAGGTATACCATTAAAAACTTAAGAGTTAAAGTAAATCGTTACGAAGCCAAAAAAAGTCGTTACGTTAATTCGAATCATAGTTTCTTCTTCAGTGGAAATTTAATTTTAATAAATATTTATTTTAACTTTTAAGATTTCCGACGCTATTAAATATTCCCCCAATAACGTAGAAAGAAAAGCGATTCGTTTTTAATGAAAATATAAAGCAATTATTGATTTAAAAAAAATTTAACTTTCGCAGATCATACCATCATCTATTCCCAGTGGAACCTTATGAAGAGCTAAAGAATGAAGGGCAAGCCCAATACTGTTTTGCTTGCTTGAGGAACTTCACAGAACTTGATAAACAGGTAAGCATAATTTTTAATTTTTATTTTAAAAATTTTCACTGTCCTTAACCTTAAGCTAGCTTTCTGTCAAGTTTGCCCGCTTTTTTTTTTAACTTTACGTAATCATACAATCTTCTGAAAAGCTAGCCGCTTTAGTGATTATTTGTCCTAGTAATTTTTAATTACACAGTCGAGTGCTATGAAGATGTATGGGCGACATGACAATAATGGGTTAGTTGGGTACCAAAAATCATTGTGACAAAAACTACAAGTGAGTTTTTCTTATCTTTATGGGTTTGCTGTCACATCACAAATTATAAATGTAAATGTGATCAAAATATTTGTCTGCTCAATTTATTTATTTTATAGCCTGCAATATTTGCAATTTATTTTATAGATTGCAATTTACATTTTATACAAAACAGAATATTGTTGTACGTAGACAGTTACCTTGGAGAACTCAAATCTTTTGAGCAACCATGTAGAAGTCTGTAAAAACAGAATTAAAACGACAATATCGTTGTACAAATCCATTGTCTTACACAAGAACAGGTGGTAGTACTTTCATTACCATTGGGTGTGGTTACCGGTGGACTTAAAAGAAAAAGAAAATTTAATGTTAACTTTATCGCCTTATCTTATTCAGTTGCGTTCCTCAGACTGTCACTTTATTAACATAAGTTGTTGGTGTGTAGATCTACCGGTGCGGGCGGTGCCGCGAGCACTACTGCTGGCAGTGCGAGTGCGCGGTGGGCGTGTCGCTGCACGTGTGCCCGGGCTGCGCCGCGCGCCCGCGCCTCTACCAGCGCCTTCCCCACGCCCCCCAAGCCCCCCACGCCCCTCACGCGCCGCACGCCCCCCTCGCCGCCAGGACCTCCTAGCGGCCGACCACGCTGAGGCCTTTCCGCCGCCCACGTGATCGTAGTGTGACGTGTTCCGTGGACTGTACTACTGAATAAATATTCCTGCCGCGACAACGCCTCTACCAGCCATCCTACAGGCCTTACCGCCGCCCATGTGATTATAATGTGATGTGCCCTATAGACTGAAAAAATACTAGTACTGTTGATGGCACCTTTACTAGCGCCTGCAACACCATGCGAGGCTCCTCAGCATGCTACCGTAGAATCGCGTGCACACTTTTCTGCTGCCAGCTTGTCCACAGCATCAAGACTCTCATGCGAAGGCTCCCGTAGATTGTCTTACTGTATAAATACTTCCAGCAGTAGTACATCTCCCAGCGCCAGCCACTGGCTCCCAAGCCCTCCTAGCGACCGACCGCATTGAGTCTTTTCTGCCTCCCACTCGAACATAATGTGATGTGTCATATAGACTGAATAAATACTAGTACGTCGCGTTTACACGCAACGTCCCGTTTTTGCAGCGACAACGTTGAAGCAACGCTAACGCTCGTAAAACGTCAGTAAGATAGCGATTTAATTTCTCAACTTGAAGTTACCTTGGTAGGATTGAAAAGTTGTCTGAAACTGATTTATTTGTTGCTGACTACCCAAAATAAAAATAAATTTTGTTTTTGATATGATGCCTCGATTTAATCTGATCTCATGACTTCAATTTCCCCAATACAATTGGTTTTATTTTAGCCATTGTCCTGAATTGGTTTAGTTTAGTACTTAACTAAAGCATAGGACTACATAATATGTCAACAGTAGTTATTGTTACAAGTTACTGAGTTATATGAATTTTATGTTAAGAAAAAACTGTAATTATGTATTTTATAATAGGATCTGCTGCAAATAAAATTGTACTTTATTTTATAAAATAGGATCTGTTCTAAATAAAACTTTATGGTAACTTTCAGCTTTTTATTTATATCACATTTGATTTCCTACTTAGCTTTGCAACATTTCTGATATTTTGGTTCTGCTACACTGCAGTTATATAATGTTATAAAATATATAGTAAGCAATGAAGAGTGAATTGTTCAACAATCATGTTTGGTTAATGCAGTGTAGCAACACCATTACATAATAAATATAATATTTTGTGAAGCACCTACTCTTAAATACTATATAAGGACAATAGTCTTTATATGGTATAAATCACAGATAAAAATCTCACACTGATTTCAGTGGACATACTGTATGTCTAGATATAATATTTATTAAAAATATTTTATTTCTTTTAATTATCATAATGATAAAATCGTAAATAAGTCTGGATAAAATGCATATTTTGTTTTCCCTTCATAGATACTTTGTTTTTCTCTAATCGCAAAGAGCCACGCATTGTTGTTATACAGATACATAACAGAGATGTGACTGATAACCGGAATGTCGTGGCATTCACATAAAAATCAAAACTGCGTATTTAGAAATAAGGCGGGCATAAGTAACTTGCGTCAATGCTAATGCTATAAATAAATACAAGCTTAATACATATTACTACTATGTACTTGTATTGTCTTGTATTTATAGCAGTAGGTAGTATAAGTATACCCGCCTGCGTATGCAACACATGTTTACAATTTAGGTATAACATCTGTTTGTATAAGCTGTGTTCCACAATAAATATTCATTTGATTGATTAATTAAGGTTGTAATCATCTTGTTCCTGAAATCGTGAATCCCCAATCTATGGCTGGAATAAGCTCCCCTCCCCTATAATTATCTCCTCTATAATTGGGAGAGACCCGTGCCCAGCAGTGGGACGCAAAAGGGTTGTAGCCAATCCATAGCCATAGACCATGACAGCAATAGCATACATCCTTCGCGACAAGATGAGTGAAGGTGTTTTATTTGTTATACAAGGTAATGTACTAAACATTAATATTTGAGGTATCCATTTTACTATCTACGTGTACACACCAGTCACATTATTTATACTGGAACTAAACTATTAAAGAAATGAATTAGATTAACATTAGTAGGTATTACTAAGTTGTGTAACCATGACCACAAAAAACCATGACCACAAAAATATTCGATACAACTTTTGTCATGTAAATATTCGAAACAATGTATTATTCATTCAGCTATTATCTTATCACTTACAAGTAAGGCAATATTTAATCGTTTATATATGGCATAAAAAGGTATAACATTAACTAAATTCACATTTTGTATGAAGGGATATTTTAAAAATTCCCTGTCAGAGATCACTATTATAGGCACTTCAAGCAGAAGAGTTATTGTCAGGGTTAAAAAGTTTGTAAAGTTATTACAATGAGGCCATTTAAGCGCAAAGAATAAATTGTTTTGTGGAACAAAATAATGTTTATAGACTCAATGGCTCTCCTATTGAACCCTCAACGAATCGCTAGTAAGGCTAGAGTTTTCAGCGATACCTAGTTCATATTATGATGCCAAGCACGGGGACCAAGATCTAGTCTTTTCCATGGACTCTGAGGGTTCAATATAATAATATTTTGTGTCATTAAATCTCAAAGACTAAAAAATTTGGTACAGCAAATATGGTATTACAAAATATTTTAGGAACAGTGTTTCATTAACTTTGACGTTTGTTATTTGTTGCGCCTTGTATCAAAAACATTTCTTTAAGCTGCTTACAAGTACCTCCTACATGACACAAACTTGCAATTACATATGTCCATATAATAACATTATCAAACACTTTGACCTTCGCTCGGTTTCTTACGCGTGACCCACAAAATGTTGTTCTTCTGGTAATACTGCTCGATTTGAATCAACGACTTGCCCTTGGTTTCGGGCAACAGGAGGAAGAGTACTATCGTGGCGAGCAAAGCTGCCGCTCCGAACAGGCCGAAGACGCCGCTTATGCCGATTTTCAATTGCATAACGGGATACAGCTTGGTGAACCCAAAGAGGACGGCGTTGAAGAGGCAGAATATGTAGCCCCCGCAGAGGCCCCGAACCTTGGTCGGCAGGAGTTCTCCTATCATTAGGCCAGGCAGGAGGAAGAAGCCCAGGGTGTTGAAGGCCACGTAGCCGAGTACGAGCAGCGGCGGCAGCACACCGGAGCCGGGCCCCTGCGTTAGCAGCAGCGCGAGGGCGACGTTGCAGGCGGCCGTGCCCAGCCCCGACACCAGCACGAGGGCGCGCCGCGTCACCCGCAGCAGCAGGACGCACGCGATGATGGTCACCACGAGCCTGACGCCGCCGCTCGCGATCGCTGCACTCTGAAACCAATGAGTTCCATTGTTATCGAAGTGTTGTAACACTTCGATAGTTTGGTCTTTAATGCTTTATTTTTACTTATTTCCTTTCACTTAATAATGACAGATTTTGCAACATAGAACTTTTTGCTGAACCCTTTTTGAAGTGAAAACTTCTTTAGCGGCGTTGTGCGCTTTTTTTGGGATGGGTAAAAAATGTTAAACTTGCGTCAGGACACGTGGCCTGATCGAATATTCGTAAGACGGAGGGATGGCGGCTCGACTGTCTATAATTGTAAAATTTGTTTATATCAAGTATTTAAAATATGGACATTGAACAAAGTGCATCTATTAATGAAAAAAGTGACGAAGAAATTGTGAAAAAAAATGAGTGAGTACTTTATAAAAATACTAGATGAAAACCTACTGAAAATAGTAGATGAAAAATAATACTGATAATAAAAGCAATTCGAGTGCGAGTGCGAAATTATTCCCTAACCATTCAAAAATATCAAAAATGCACAACATTAATGTTCAAGTTTTCACTTCTGCCGGCACTGCCGGAGCGCAACCCGTTTTTTTTGGGATAAATACCTATATGGATAGATGCCTCACCCCGAAAAATCCAAGAAGGATAGACGCCCTATACACCATATATAGGCAAGAAAGCTAACAGAGAGAGAGAGAGAGATGAGATCGTTCTACTCATGAAACTGAGCATTTCCCCAGCTAATGCCTGCCCTACACGTTGCGAGAAACCGTTCAGAGATCGGCCGATTTTTCTCTGAACATGAGAAATCGGAAGCCCCTAGTGCCTCCACATGTCACCGATATCTGATTCGATCGTCAGTTTTCCGCAGAAGTTCGCACAATAAACATGTTATCAAGATGAATAAAACCGTTTAAAAATGATGATGTCGCTCTTGCGTTATTTATTAATTTATTCATTTAAACATTAGTGTGAGGCATTTAGTTCAATATTTGCAGGTCTTAATGCATAATACGAGTTCAAATAAATGCTACCTTTTCAGGCTTCACACATCATAATATTGTAAACTTACAAAATAGAATATTAAAACAGTAATTATGTGAGAAACTTAATATTTATCATTAAATGTCAATAATACAATTATAATATAGTTATATAACGACGACCCCTGTTGCGCAATGGTTATCATGCCAGACTGCCGATCAGAGGGTCCCGGGTTCGATTCCCGGCGAAGCAGAAATTTGAATGACGGGTTTAAAAATTTCTGTCCTCGGTCTGGGTGTTGTTGTGTGTGGTAATCTCAGAGTATACATACTCTTTTGATATGTTTGGTTTATGTATAATGTTTGAATGAATTATGTCATATTTGTTGATTCCGTGACAATCTTTTGAATAAGAAACATGTATAGCTATCTGACATAATTTTCCTATTTTATGAAAAAATAAGTTTTAATAATAAGTAAATTCTAAAATGTTTAAGTTCAAATAAATAGTTTGCTTATGAATCCTTAAGTGTCTTTTTGATTTGAAAGTGATCCCATTAGCCACATATTGTGTTTGTATGTGTGTGTGTGTCCATGGCACCCACGACACAGGGTAAATCTGTCTTACTGTGGGGCTTTGAGTGTGAAATGTTTATTATTTATTATTATAATAATGTCCGACAAAATATACGAGGGCTGTTTGATAAGTCGTTTTAAAAAGTTAAAAATATATTGTTTGAAACAATTATTGTTTAAGTCTAAAGTAATCGTAACTTTTCAATTTATCAGGTAGTTAGTTGTTTATTCTAATTGTCATAATAAAACTATTTCCAGATGTCAAAGATAACTTGGTTCGATGTATGTATGTACAGTACATACATATAATTTGTGACTATTTAGAGTGCGCAATTTGCGGGTGTACATTTCACTTGAATGCTAGGATAGTAGGGGTCTAATTATGTGCTTAAAGAAAAAAAAATCGAGGAGCATACATATTATTGCATAAAGCACGCTTTACATGATACGCACGTCCGAAAACAAACGGGGTCCGAGACGAAGCGTATATACAAATGTACTCTGTGGACGAAGCCGGCGAACTGTCGAGTGCCGAGCCGAGTTCAGCCGAGCGATCACGAAGCCGCCCGAACCGCCGACGAACGATTTCTCTGATGAAATTTCATTTATTTCATACTACCGACGACGTACGATAAATTGAAACGAATCGGAACGATTTCCATCCACACAGTGCGAGAAATCTGAAGAAACAGGTTTCTTCAGAGAAATCTGAAGTAATCTGAACGATTTATCGCAACGTGTAGGGCAGGCATAATTCATTCAATCATTATTAATTATATATTCATAATTCTACCTAATTATGAGAATGAAATTCACTTTTTCATGCCAATTCTATCAGCTTTTCTGACGTTTGGTATGTGTGGTTTGAAAAGCTTCTTTATAAAATTCGAACAGTCTCTTATAAGAAATTGTTTTAATATCATTAGTAAAATAACCTCCAGATAATTTCCACTACCACTGAAGCCACCAAATGCATTTACCGAGAACATGAATCGAAACATTGTGTACAAGTGTTTTATCGATATAAAACGTTTTAACGAAAGCTTTAGTTGTGTGGCTAGAACTACATAATAAAATTATGCCGTTATTAGAAGTAGCTAGTAACAGAATGTCTTGTGTCAACTGTATATGAGGGGAAAGTAGCCCTTAGGCTAAGCCCTTAGGGCATCTGTACCTTAAAAAATTGAGGCAACTATCCTTTTTGATACGGATAGACGCCCTTTTATTTCTCAAATAATCTAAAAACAAAAAAAAGTTACTATTACATCAAGATGGACACTTACAGGACTGAAGGTATCAAAATATTTAAAAATATATCAGAATTTATATCTTTTTACAAAGTTATGCATCGGCAAATACCAACTGTTAATACTTTGACGCATTTCTCGCGTTGGCTGCGAAAATGAACGTACGTAGAAACAAAACACATCATCGCTATAGGTCAGTCTGTGGAGAAATAAGGTGTGGGGTGCCTTCGACTTCGATTTAAAATAATAATTCGTAATCACGAGTTTTGGAAGTCCGATATATTGGAAATAAGGCATCTATTCCACTGCGGCGTCTATCCCGGTTTTACCCTACCTAATACTTAAGTAAATACTTATTTATGTATGTTACACGAGTGTGTACCTGCCGGACGTTACATTAAACTATGTTCAAAGAGAACACGTTTAAAAACATTTTTGTAACAATGTCTACGTATGTCGTACATTTATGAATCACGGAGGTAGTTGGCGAAAGATGTAATACATCCTATAAACTTAAACAATCTCAGGTGCAGTCGGAAATTAGATAGGTTAACTTAGCGTTAGTAAGGAAACCTTTCATTAGTTTGTCGGAATTGGAAGACTACTTGCTACCATCATCAATCACAATCAATCTATTCAATCAAGAATAGATTGATTGTTTGATAACGTTCAGTTGCGGATTGGTCTCTAACTCGTTGTCTGCCCCTTCTTTTAATTCAAATTTATGTAAAAATTTATTTTATTTAAAATTTATTTTAAAGTATTTGCTATATTTTTTGTCTTGTCCTCCATAGAGCGATACCTACGTGAGCAAAGCGATGCGATACTACGCGTGGAAAATGGAAATATCAAATGAATGGTGTACCTAATACATACATATTTAATTTTGTGTTGCATTACGGATTATGAAATCTGTCATATCGCGTTGTTTTCCGTATTAGTTTACATGCAAGCGACGGATTAGGTTGGCGAATCTTTAAAAACATTTAATGGATTACCAGGAGAGCATGCAGGTCAAGTGGTTTTAAGTGGTCGCTGCAGGACATCTGCACACCTCAAGCAAGCTTAGGGTGTATGCAGCTGCGCGGGTACTTCGAAGGCTGATGTTCGCCTCATGTAACACTAGCCGGCCATTCCACCGAAACACAATATCAGGAATGGGTGCAGCGTTGCTACTTCCCTGGTCCAACTATAAACTTTTTACCACCTGCCTGTACCATTATAATCATACTACTCACATTAGGATCGAGAGATCCACCAGCTTCCGTCACAATATCGACGGCGTAGAAGATGACCACGTAGCTGCCTGACAGGATCTGGAGCATGTTGAACGCGTTGATGAGCAGTAGCGGCTTCAGGACTGGCGGACGGCACACGGTTGCGAAGAATCTTAGGCTTTCTTCTCCCCGCGCTTTCTCTTTTTCCCGCGCAGATATAAGGTCATGTAGTTCACGTTGTGCCTGAAGTTATGAAGACATTTTAATAAGAATTTAAGGCGTTTATCGTTTGTTCGCAGCGTAGATCACATAGAAGTGTATAGGTATACCTACCTATTTCAGTTTTTACTACAAAAAATAATTAAAGGAATATTCCGCAATAAAACACTGTTCTTAGAAAAAAAAAATTTCTCTTTTGAAGAAAGTTTAAATTCTAGTTCGCGGCCTTGTGTGAGTTTGGTATTTGGCAATTATGTAGGAGTATGTGCCTTCTGGGTCATTGTATAATTAATACAACCTAGTGTCACTAGAACTACAAAAAAAATACTCAGCTAAGTGGTAGTTGATTTCCTTTTAAAATTGTATATGGCATAAATGAGAATATGCCAGTCATACTTATCTTTTGATTGCGTTTACTTGAAAGTTAGATTTTTGCCTACGTACAGCTCATGGTTTTTCATGTGGGATATTTGAAGATAAAAGGTCGGTTATCAAACACTTTTTGTTTTATTTGAGGCAATGGTCTACCTAAATGTTTAATAGAATGTGCTTTAGTACAATAGAATTTTGTGAGGTGTAGGTAAGTAAAGGTACTACCACAAAGAAGCTCTTTGTATTGTGGTACTACTGAGTAACTGGATGTCAATATACATACCTACTTAATTACTTAGCACTTACACTATAAGCAAGTTCCTAACAGCGATCGATAAAGACGCATACATTGCTCAATAATCAGGTCAATATGAAGAAGAGAGGTGACTCCTCCACTCCACATCACAATCGAATTACTACACATGCAATCTGTTAGACGTTCGAGAAGTTTCTCATCAATTGAGAAGCGCCTCATTGAGCTCATTAACAGTGATTGCTGGAATACGTAACACAAGCGGACCGATTATGAAAACAACACACACGGACGTGAAGTCAACGTGTCTGTTGAAATTTTGTTAACAAGACCTATTCAGATCCCGCCAATTTTTGTAATGTAAAATGTTGTCAAGACGAGACCATAATGATTTCATGTAGAGCCGGGCTCTTGACTCTACACGTCCTAACTCTACAAGCCCAACTTAACAAATCCGGTCTTGGACTACCAAGTCAATTGAGAATTTGAGATACTTTTAATGAGCTGTCAAAACTTGACATCCCCGTACATTTTGTATGAGAAAATGATAAGTGACGTCACTTATCATTAGTCAATTGACTTCATTATTATTGATTTAATCGGTAATAAAAATCGTGTATAAAAAAGAATTAACAATTATATTGCTTTCTAAGCGTGATTTAGTGCAACCTTTTTAAGGTAAGGTTTATGAATTTTTTGTGCATAGTGTCCAAGACCCTATTCTACACCTTATGCCCGCTACAGATCTTCATTTTGCGCCTTCAGTTTTGTCTGCAGTAAAAACTGGTACTTTTAAGCCTGGTAAGCCACAGAACTTTAGTTTATATTGAAGACCTGCGCGACGCAATGTTTACCATGCCGGACTGCCAATCGAGGGGTCCTGGGTTCAATTCCCGGCGAAACAGAAATTTTAATGATGAGTTTAAATTTCTACTCCTTCCAACATAGTCGGAGCATGTACTAATACAATATGTACAATAATTTTCCGCATTGGTACTAGTTCTAGCTTGTATGCTTCTCGCATTTTCATCCTTCATACAATATCTTTCTTTTATTCGTCTCTCACTCATACGGGCCGGGATTACCCGTCTATATGTATTTTGGTCGGAAGTGTATTGTCTTTGACGATTATGTTTCCCATTAGCTATAGAAGCATTTAGTAAAATTTAATGTCTACATGTATATCCGATTCCGCATGAACACGGTATATAGATCGGAGGGTACACAATATTTTTTCGATGCAGGTATTTACCAAAATTAAAGAAAAGACTCATTAAAGTTCAAGTTATTAAGTTCATCATAATATTATTTATGATTACCTAAACTAAAAATAAGCCTTACTGTCTACAAAAGTATTGTAAGTTTTTCCTTCTATGCGATCTAGGAATATGATCCTCATTTATTTTTATTAGCAAAAGTGGTTGCTATAGCTATTTTGCGCTACTAATTTTCCTCATGGCCAACAATCAGAACACGTTGTTTGCTTAAACTTTTGATTTATTCACATCACGCGATGTGCTTGTCATTTTGTTTGTATACTTTATTTTATGATGACGTGTGACGACAATAATTGGGCCTTCAGAGATCTCGACACATCTTTAATTGAAGTAATAACGAACAGTCAAGTCATTGTCTATTATGATGATTATAATATGAGGAGTAGTTTTCATTTGAAGTCGTAAATTTTTTGTTAAAATTTTTGTTTATTATTTCTAACCTTTTTTATGTCCCATTTCTGGGCACAGGCACAGGTCTCCTCTTACAAGAGAGAGGGATTAAGGCCATAGTCCACCACGCTGGTCTAGAGTGGATATCATACCTTCAAGAAATTATGAGTTTCTCTCAGGCATGCATGGCGATGGAAAACATCGTAATAAATTTTATACATATATAAGTAACAATATTTTCCGTGGAGCAGCGATGAAATGAACACATTTCAAATTTCTTTTGTCAGAGGTGCGTGCCGAGGATTTGAACCCGGCATTTTCCGCGTCGGAAACTGCGGGCCTTACAACTCGGCCATTGCTGCTCAATAATATCTCTTTAATCTCTCAAGAAACTGAATTTACTTTCTTTATATTACATATATCCATATTCAGGAAGAGACAGGCATTCTCTACCAGTCAACTATAACAATAATTATAAACAGGTATAATAAAATAATACTAATATTTACTAAGGTCGTGTACTTTAGTACTATGAAATCTCGCAGCGGGGTTTCTTTAGTAATCGGCAGCATTCGGAGGGGGGAGGGGGGAAAGGGGGAGGGAGGGGGGAAAGGGGGAGGGAGGGGGAGGTGTAGGAACCCCCCACCTCAAGGGGAGAGGCGAGGAAACGCATAGTTTTTGAGATATTAATTTTTTTAGTTTTGAGGTCTGTGAAACTGCTCAGTACTTTTTGCCTTTATAATGTAATAAAACAAGTGGCTCTGTGACATCTCCGGCGCTGCGGGAAGACCACTCCCTCCGCCCCAGCGTAAGAAAGCGCGGCACCTGCGCTCGCCTTCGCAGCTTCGACTTTTTGGTCGCCTTCGGCGACCAGCCTCAGCCGCTACGGCTCTCTTGATGCCTGCGCTTTCCTACAGCGGGCGCGGAGTGGTCTCCCTCCGCGCCTCCGGCTTTTTATATACACTCTAGGGGTAGTACAGACAAGACCACGTGGATAGTGGGGTGCTCTGATTCGGTTTGGGTATTTTTCGAATATAAATAATTATAGTGAAAATGTGCTTCAGGGACATTGCTTAGCTCAATGACACCTGCGGTCAAAAGTAGGATGGGTGGTCATTAACCAACATGTTGTGCATTCATAAGAAGTATGGGTGTTAATAAAGCTAAGCAGTATCGAGTGTGATCAAAGGTAGGATGGGTGGCCATTATGAAACATCTAGTGCGGTCAAAAGTAGGATGGGTTACTTACTTTACGTGTTACGAGGCTTCATTATAATGAGGATAAACGTGAGCCGCCATATTGTCGAACGTATCGCAATAATAACCCGGCTAATCGTAGACCCGCCACAATACAGAACGGCCCTGTTTTAGGAACCGGCTAGATGTAATGTTATACGCCTGATTATACGATCCGACTTCGACAGAGACAACACTATTTTTCGTCATATATTTTGGCATTCACCGTCTCTTTCTATCATGTTATTTCGAATTTAACCTCAAAATTTAAAATAAAGATTATTCAAAAACTACGCATCTCCTCGCAAAAAGCAAATCTAGGTTGTGATTCGGGCATCATTACCTATCGATTAAGACCAAAATCACTTTGATATTCGTGCTGCCGATTACTAAAGCCGATCCCTCGCAGCTACCTAATAAGGTGGTGACATGTGATGTGGTAGAGCCACGAGGTAGAGCTAAGTTGATAGAGATCGAGTTAAAGTTTTCTACAGCGTGGTTTGTTTACTACATAAATCTTGAAATAATATTTCAATAATGCGTATACATAATTTGTCAAAATACCATAAGTATAATATGTTATATAAAAATGATGATATATCACCATCTTCCCTCAACTGTTCGAAACCTTCCAAACGCAAATCCATTACATTCTTTATGGACCGTAATAAATGGTACATACCGTGTCAGAGTCTCCTCGAAGTCTTGACATAGCTGCCATAGCATCGTGGAAGCGGCCTTGTCTTGCAAGCCAAGTTGGACTTTCGGGTGATAGGCATAAACACGCGAATGCTAGAACAGGTAGCACTATACATAGATGTGCCACCGACCTCCAATCTAGGGTGCCTCCGAGAGCGTAAACGTATAAAACTCCGAGAGAGTATGCCACGAATGGCGTGCCAATTAATAACCCTCTTAATCGAGGCTCCGATATTTCTCCCAGGTACACCTGAAACATAATTTTTTTTCAATATCGCAGAATAAAATATTTAATTTTATCATGGAAATATGTTTCACGGCAATAGCGATGCTAATAGATTAAAATTATATTGGCGATGCTTAAAAACCCGACAGAATAATTATTAAATAAAATGCAAAAAATGGATCAAAAAAATAATACATAATTTACCAGAAGGAACGAATGGTTTATGAGTAGCTTGCCTTAAAAGTAGTTTTAATTGGTCATGAAATTCTGTTTATTTGGTAGAAAATACATATATACACTTTCATATCAAATAATGTGTTCATGCATGGTTAATACCAAAAATTCTTTACACGTGCGATTTGTGTAGGTATTATGCTAAGCACGATTAATACAAAGCAATAAGTAACATACTGCTAGTGCTACACACTTTTATGAGTAGGTATTTATCTAAACTAAGTACATGCCGCAACATTTTTTTAAATCTTGCACGATAAATATGCTGCTATTGTATGCCAAAAACGCCGTTGTTTAAACCAATGAATAAATTGGTAACATGATAATAATATATTGATTTTGTTTAACAAAATTATTTCACTAGCCCCCGAAAACACTATTCTTTCGTAACCAAAAAATAATTAAAATAAAATATAAAAGTCAACCTGCGATGGAGCGGCCATGATGCCAACAGCGAAGCCACACACGACTCTACCGAGCAGCAACAATGCGTGATGGGTGGCTGACCCTATGATAATCCAGCCGAGGACAAGAGGCAGCGTTGAGGCCTGCAGCGTCCGTCGTCTTCCTATGGCTTCCATCACTGGACCTGATATCATGGAGCCGAGTGGCGTGGCGGCCGAGTGTATGCTAGCTGTGGGAAAGCGTAAAAACTAAAGAAAATTTGTTTTAGGTCGTCTATTGCATGGGTAGACTGGGGAAGATCACCGATGCACTCATTTAAAGCAATTCAGCGGTTGTTAGTCACATTTACATGCGATCAGTTTTACAGCGTCGCACCGACTTCGAGTTGGAGGAGGAGGAGTTGGAGGACTACAACGAAAACTAACACCAAGTTCCCTGCTGCAGCGTGCTCCACTGCTATCTAATTACGTTAAATTCAGGCAATATATGCAGTAAATCTTATTTATTGATATCTTTACCAAACTTTTAATTATATTAAAATATACTATGTTTTTTTGGAGAGGAGATATGAGATCTGTGATTTCACCTGTCATAGTTATTTGTAAAGCTGTATGTTAATGCGTTGCTGTTTCTTAGAAATATGTTGGTATCTCCAACTACAACATTGACTGACATTACCTGACACCGTATAATAAGCTGACAAGTAGGTAGAACAATGGAACATAGCAATGGAAGAAGATGGTACTTCATATGACATCAATTAGGTTGTAATAACATATCCTTGGCAGAAATTTTGGCCATTTTTTCATCAATTAGTTTGCCACTTCACTCCAATAATATTAGGTAGGTACTATGATTCCGAAATAAATTGTTAAATTAGATAACAAGAGGTCCATTATGACTATAAAGTGGAACCAGTTTAGTGCACTTGAGATATAGGTAACCACAAGTATTTAATGAACTAATAATGAGCATTAAATCATCAAATGACATGAAAAACTGCTGACTGTGTCTGTATTCTTTGCAAAAATTTAAAGAAAATTGCTATCTTAACGATAAAAAAGCTTCAAAAGTTAGCATTAAGAAATTTGAAAACTTTTTGTTGTGTTTTTGGATAACTATGTAGGCTAAAAATTATTTATTTCAATTTTAACATAAATATTCCAAAGTAATAGGTAAATATTCAATTTTCAATCATTAATTAATAATTTTCATAGGCACTAATATTAATGTGAAAATGTTTTTGTTTATTTTTTCTTTTCTTTATCTGTCTCACGTCATAATGGTGCTACGAAAAGACTGAATTTTTAATGGATAGTTTAAAGTCTAAATAAATATCTAACACATAGGTGTTAGCTTCCGGCCTAATTCTTTATAAGTAACTTTAACTCATGTTTATTTTAGATAGCGAAAGAACCTATTCTGAGAACAACCGAGCATTCTGGTTTAATACATAACAAACCAGGTTACTTTAAGTATATATCAAATATTTAGTTCATCAAATAGATACTTGAGGTGAGAAAAATTTGTTGGTGTAAGTATTCTATACTTTATTATTTATTTTGTATTCTATACTATGTTTGATTTTAGTAACTGATCTTGATTTTATTTCAATATAATAGCATGTTTTTTTCCAATGTGTTTATTTTTTTGTTTAGAGTTTATTTTCTAACACATGACGAGATTTCGTTTCTACATTGATACATAATTAGGCTATGCATTCATTCAATCAAACAAGGGCGTTAAGTTTTCCCTAACTTACTGTGTTCCTGTAGACTGTACTATAAATAATTTAAATTATTCTTCAAACATATGTACCTATGTATATACTTAACATTACGGACATACATTTTACAAAAAAGGCCATCTATAGGAAAAACAAAACTGAAAACGTGCAGTAGGTCTTTCCTTTCCTAGTATTTGTATGAGTTATTTCGTAAGAGGACTAAGGATTAAGGCTCGATTCCACTTATGAAATACTCGTATCTATTGACAATTGGAGTTATTACAGCGGCTATAACATATTATTATCTAAACCTATAATATTGATCATATTCATATTTTTTTCTAGAAAAAATCTCATCTCAAATTAATCCAATATATTATTATATTTATTATGTATTTAGTTTTCCTGCACATATAGGTACTTACTTACGACAAAGTTACGTGATACTTCAGGTGATAAGTAATTCTTTGAACAGATTCTTCAAATTCTGTCATATATTATGTTATCGATAACATTTTCTTATGTCATATGTCGTGTGTCATTTATCTTTTATCTACTAATAAAACAAAGTGTATTTAACATTTCCTTCTTTTTTTGCACGAATTCCGTTATCGGTTTTTATACAATGTGTTCCTGATTCGTACTTTATTTTATGAGTGTAAAGTTATAGGATGGTTTGGATAACAGCGATGGTCTTTGATCAAGGCAATGTGTATCGTGACTATCACACAAGGTATAAAACTTAAAACTTACACATCTCGTTGACCAACTATCGTAAAAATGGGTAAAAAATAGCTGTGATCTTGTGTGTGGGCTTTATTATTATTATTAAAAGGAAAACATGAAAACCCTGAAATGAAGCCTGCGAGGAATGGATTTCTTGGAGTAGGAGATTAGTCACCTCTCTGCTCCGATTTCGGCAAGTGGGACCGACTCACCCTAGAAAATAAGTCCCCAAAAAGGTATATCGAGGCGATTATTTATAATGTTTAAATTTATTTAAATTGTACAAATTTCGAGCGGGCGGGGTAAAGTATTCAATAGTAGACCATTTCCTGTGATCTTCCTTTCCGGGGACTGCGCTTGATAAGAAATGAAATATAAATACATCATTGTCATGTACATAGTACATCTAGTTTGAAAAGTAAAGGATTATAACGTGCCGATTTTTTTAGAGAAATACAAAAATTTTATTCAACCAATAAGTGATTTAAAACTAACATTTTTCGATGCCTAAGCTATCTTAATTGTATGTTTTTAAATATTTTCTCATATAGAGTAAAATACGTCATTTAGATACTAACCGATCCATGAGCCCATTTCTTCGTCTATTTGCATGGTGGAGTTCTCGACCCGTAGCTGCGGCAGCGCCACCGCCGAGAAGCCTATAGGATGGCCAGCTCCCGCTGCTAACACTAGTACCGCACATGTTATTAGACACTGAAACAACAGAATAAAACAATTATATTGTACTAGCTGATCCCGCAAACTCCGTACCGCGTTTAAATGTATGGGGTAGACCGCCATTAACATTTAGGGGGATGAAAAATAAATGTTGTTCGATTTGCAGACCTAACCGATACGCACACAAAATTTCACGAAAATCGTTCGAGCCATTTCGAAGGAGGTTAATTACAAACACCGGGACACGAGAATTTTATATATTAGACTTAGTGCCAAATTCCATAAATTAGCACACCTAAAAAATTGATTAAGTTTGGTTGGATCCCTCTGCCGCATTAAAGCACAATTTTAACTATATTATGTTATATTTGTTTAGTCTATGTAAGATCGAATTTGACTGCACTATAATTGCTTTGTTTGTAGATTATTAGATAGCTTTAAATAAACACTTGCATTTATACGGCCCATCGAAGTAAACTTAGCCGGTAGAAAGTTAAACAAACACCTAATTTATGTATTACGATTAACAACCCATGCCATTTTTGATAACAATGTTTAGGTTTCCCAATTACTAATAATTTCCAGAACATACCAAAATTACCAAATTGCCACCTATCTAACATTATACCATATCCGACATTGCTTAGCTTTTAAAGTGAGTGCAGTGGTAAAACAATAAATAATTATTTCAGTAATACTTCATTGTTCAATAAATAGAAAATGTTTAAAAAATAAGATATTTGTTTTCGTTTGTTTGGTTTGCTTCATCCACCTAAATTGTTTGCGGTCACTGTGGAAAATAATAATATGAACACAACAAAAAAATTTCGCCGCCGCCGACACGTAATTTGTGATATGAAGCTTGTGCTACGGCGTAGCATAGTGGCACGCTGTGGTGGCACGTTTTTGACAAAACATTATATGTACTATGATATTTTGTTGTAATAATTATGTACCACATTGGTATAATGAGTAACGGTGTTCGCGCCAATTAAGTCATTTCACCTCCCTCCCCTTCATCCTCCCTCTCTTTCCCGCAAGCGCACTATTGTATAGTATCGGCATCGTTCGCACCTGAGCAAATGTATATGGATCAGGAAGATCTATCAATCATCAGTCTGCTTTCGTCCGCCGTGCCGCCGACGCGCATGCAAGTCCTCTCGTGACAAGTGACAACCGCACCGCAAGCCACCTAACACGTGGTCATCAGACTCGCCGCATCGCCGCCATCACCGCTGTCAATAGTTTGTGATTTAACTGACTCAAAGTGAATGTGCACCTATAGTGTAGTGTGAAAGACAACATCAGTTCCCGGGCAAGAGGTGAGTGCGCTTTTCCCTTTATCAATCCTTCTCGTTTTTCCACCTTTAATTCGACACGCAACTTACAGTCCACAATTCCTACACCCGCAGTGGGGGATCACCCTCCTTTCCACCCTTTATTCCACCACCAGTTTGGTCATATCGAACCGGAGGTCCCAACCCTTTACCCTACAATGTTTGGTCCAGTCGAGCCTGATTTCGAATCAATAGTTTAGTGACTTCACCCGGGTTAAATATTTAATTTCATAAATACGCATATGTATGTATTTCATGTAATATATTATAAGTGCCTATTCATATTTATTTTTGCAAATAAGTATTATATCTGCGATTATTTTATATCCCGCATATTAATAACGCACCGCTCACGTAGGTATATTATTATTTTTGCAAAACGCACCGCACCATCCGCTTCATTATCTACCTATATTTGTAATCGAAACCTATACACCTCATAGGTACGCATTCTATTTTTTCATTAATTGAAGTCCGCCATATTGTAACTGGAACCGACGCGACCGGCGATCGTTGTTTCGCTAATAACTACCTACGTAATCATTCATTCATTACGCCATACATAATTTTTATAATCTTAACTGTTTTAACTGATTTATCTTGTTCACGACAAAATGTCTACTAAAGACAAAAAATCTGAAACAATTTCAAATGACGAAATTAGTTTGAAAATATTAATTGCAAAACGTGATTCTATTTACGAACGTTTACAACAAATTTATGATTTATCTATAAGTGCATTAAGTTCGTCAGACGCACAGGACACGTTTCTTGACACGGCATCTGACCTTGAATACTTGCGTACTGAGTTCAAGGACACGTTAGAATCTTATAATGTTACAAATTTAAAATTAAATCCAAACGCGCAAGTAGATTTCGGATCGTGGAAATCTTTTCATGATCTATATAGTCGTATTAAAAGTCAAGTGTCCAAATTAAACGCTTCATCTTCAAGTAAATTACAGAATAGTTTACCTACAAAAATTATACCATCGCTTCCGCCCATAGAATTACTTTCTTTTAATGGTGACATACGACACTGGTCTATGTTCTACCAACAATTTAAAACATTAGTTCATGATAATCAGCAATTAACAGATGCTGAACGCGTTTATTATCTTGTTAGTAAACTTAGTGATAAGGCATTATCAATCTGCTCAGGCTTAATGCCTACAGCTGAAAACTATTCTGTGATATGGAACGCGCTCATACGTAGATATAACGACGAGCGTGCGCTCGCGACTACCTACGTCAGTCAGCTGTTAGAACTGAAGAACGTAAACACTAACACATCCGCTGGTTATCAAATATTTATGGATAAATTTGATGCTTCTATTAACGCCCTTAAGCAACTTAATATTGATGACATATCTGATTTTCTGTTTCTAAATATCGCGCTTAGAAAATTAGATAACGATACCGTAAAGTCGTTTGAAATGTCATGTCGCAACGTAAATATACCTAAATATTCCGCTTTGGTTCAGTTTTTACATGACCAGAATAGGGCTTTATGCCATACAATAAATACTTCGCATACGTCTAACAACCATAATATTAAAGGTAATTTTGTTCCCGCTCCCGCTAAAAATATAAGCAAAACTTTTATTAATACAGATTCGTCTCGGTCATGTATTTTCTGTAAATCGGGTGATCACGAACACCTATTTGTCTGTCCGCATTTTTTAAAAATAAATGCACAGGACAGGTACAATTTTGTAAAACGAAATAAATGTTGTATTAATTGTTTAAGTAATAAACACGCCACTCCTTTTTGTAAGTCACAGCGTAGATGTAGGTATTGCTCCCGCTCGCACCATACGCTACTTCATTTTGTTAGTAGTAGGAATAAGGTCGATCAGCCTTCGGCTTCGGTAGAACAAGGTCCAGGAGAAAAAAATGCATCCACGTCATGTAACGTTTCGCGCGATTGTGGTAATGCGCCGCACCGCACTACATTATTGGGGACTGCGAGGATTAAAGTTTGTACTAAATACGGACACGAATATTTGTTGCGTTGTTTAGTGGACCCTGGCTCGCAATGCGATTACATCACGAAACAGTGTTGCAAACGTTTATACCTACCGATCTCAAATAAAACACCAGTTAAAGAGGCGCAAGGAATCGGTGGAGTATCGCAGAAGGTTTTAGGTGTTACTTCTTTGCAGTTTAGCTCCCGCTTTGATGAAAATAAACTTTATCATATTGAACCGTTAGTTGTTCCCGCTATAACTGGACAATTACCCGAGTCGTTAATAGACGTTTCGAAAATTAGTTATATAAATAATTTACGTTTAGCTGACGATCAATTCCATACACCAGGTGACATTGACGTTTTATTAGGGGTTAACACTTGAACCTTCTAACGAGACGATCGTTGAGCTTCGTCGGAGAGCTAGATGGCGAGCTCTGACGCGCTGGCGCGATAGACTGCGCGAACCGCAGAATGCGCGTCAGCGAGTTGTCGGCGCCATTCTGCCCAGCTTCCGGGCCTGGCTAAAAAGGGAAGGTCGCGTCACCTACCGACTGACACAGATACTCACCGGACATGGCTGCTTCGGTGAGTATCTGAACCGCATCGGGCGAGAGGTGTCTGCCAGATGTCACCACTGCGGATTCGACCAGGATTCCGCGCAGCACACGCTCGAACACTGCCCAGCTTGGGAGTCTGAGCGGCGGATCCTGGTCCAAAATATCGGACTTGACTTGTCCCCGGCGGCTGTCGTTGCAGCGATGGTACGCTCTAGGGACGCGTGGAAATCGGTGACCTCCTTCTGCGACACTGTAATGTGCGCTAAGGAGGAAGCCGAGAGAGCCCGGGAGCGCGAAGATCCCGCTCGGCGAAGGAGCCGCCGGGGCAGACGTACATAACGTCCCCCGGTGCTAGTCCCTGTAGCTTCGGGATTAAGAATAGAGCTACGGTATCCCCTGCCTGATCGTAAGAGGCGACTAAAAGGGGACTTTCGGGGTTGCGGACGGGGAGAGTCGGAGCTCGATCTGTCCAGCCAGCAGCCCCGGGAAGGACGGCGGTGTGCGTGTGGCCGCATGCCGCCGTAAACATCGGAAGGTGCAGGAGAGCACATCTAACCTCCGAAGATGGGCCCATTCTGGGCTCCACGCGTGGAGAACACCGGTGCGTTCCTTAGGAGATCCCGGAGTCCTCCCCAAGCGCAGAGGCAGGCTACCGAGGGGGTTTTAGTGCGGTCAAATCCCACATAACCCGGTATCGTCTCCCTAGGTGCCGGGTACCTTTTGAAGGTTTCCCCCCCGACACCAAAAAAAAAAAAAAAAAAAAAAAAAAAAAAAAAAAAAAAAAAAAAAAAGGGGTTAACACTTATTTACAAATTTTGTTAACTGATAAAATAATTAATTCGCAATCGCCGAGTGCCATAGAAACGTCATTAGGATACATAATAATGGGAGACGCAGATATCGACTTTCCTACATGCATGCCGCGTTCTTTAGTTTCTTATCCTACTCGTATTGATAAAAGTCAAACGTCGCTAAAGTTAGAGGAGCTGCCGCAAAAAACTTATTTGAGTCCTGATGAACAGGAATGTGAGAATATTTATACTTCCACTACTCGTCGCAATTTGAACGGACGATATGTTGTCGCCCTGCCCTTCAAGGACACGCCCGATAAGTTAGGTGATTCTTTTATAACCGCTAAAAAACGCTTCTCGCTCCTATGACGCTTACAACACCCGTTACAATGAAGTCATTCAAGAATACATCAACAAGGGTTTTTTATCATTGGTTGTTTCAAATAATTCTACGGAACCTTGCTTTTATCTCCCGCACCACCCTGTCATACGTAATGATAAAAGTACAACTAAATTGCGAATAGTACTCGACGCAAGCGCTAAGTCAGATAATGAAATTTCATTAAATGATATTTTACATAGTGGGCAAAATTTACAGTCTGATATTTTTAATATTTTAATAAACGTACGAGTTTATCGCATCGCCATTTTTGCCGACGTTAGGCAAATGTATTTATGCATTGAAGTACAAAAATCGCACCGCGCGTTTCAACGCATTCTTTATCGCTTTTCTAATGAGGAAGACATACAAACATACGAATTTAATCGTGTGACTTTTGGTTTACGCTCTTCGCCTTTTCTGGCGCTACGCACATTACGTCAGTTGGCTTCCGAGGAGAGGGAGTCCTATCCTTTGGCTGCTTCGGTGGTCGAACGAGATATTTATATGGACGATATCGCGTCCTGCGCGCCCTGCGTCAACAGCGCCGTTGACGTAGCCACTGAACTAATTCAAATGTTTCAGCGTGGAGGATTTGAATTGGTTAAGTGGACTAGTAACAGTTCAGAGTTTTACAGCACATCCCCGCAACGCACCGTCAGCTTGACGAGGTCTCATTCGACGACCAAAATATTTTTAAAATATTGGATCTTCGTTGGCACCCCGCAACTGATTGTTTTTCTTTTCTAGTTTCGCCGCCGCCGCTCGCTTGTACCAAGCGTTCTATTTTATCCGCAACCGCTCGCTTGTATGATGTTCTGGGGCTCGTGGGTCCAGTAATTCTTTTCTCTAAGCTTCTCATTAAAACCTTATGGGTTCTCAAACTTGACTGGGACCAGGCTCCGCCCGCTCACGTTGTCACTGCATGGCAACAATATATTTCAGAGTTACCTTCGATATCGAAATTAAAGTTTCCTCGCCATATGGGTATAAATAAAAATTCGCAAGTTTAGTTAGTCGCGTTCGCCGACGCCAGTGAAAGGGCATATGGCTGCGTGATTTATTCGCAGATCGTTAATGATGATGACTCACCAGTGATAACGCTACTAATTTTATTGCTTCGCGTTCATACTTTAGGAACTTCATTCCTTTTTACGTTCAGACGAATATTATAAAGTATTTAATCAGGTCCTTTCTGATAACCGCATCACATGGAAACTTAACCCTCCAAACGCTCCACATTTTGGTGGGCTTTGGGAGTCAAATATAAAGATAGTAAAGTATCATTTATTTCGCGTCATAGGTAAGCAAATCCTCACGTATGAGGAGTTGCTTACTGTCCTCACTCAGGTCGAACGCATATTAAACTCACGACCGCTTTACGTGTTAAGTAGCGATCCGGCGGAACCTACTGCACTTACGCCCGCGCATTTTCCTCGCTGTTAATCCACTTGGATGTTTACCCGCCGCGGATCTTAGTAAAGAACGCATTAATCTTTTATCACGTTTTTCATTGCTTGATTCGATAGTTCAGTCATTCTGGAAGCGCTTCAGATCAGAATACTTACATACACTACAAGCAAGAGAAAAGTGGAATAAACATTCTATTAATTCCATTTCTGTAGGAACCGTTGTTCTTATCGATATGGATAACGCTCCGCCTCTTCAGTGGCCGCTAGGCGTCGTCACTGAACTGTCTCCTGGTAGGGATGGTGTGGTGCGCGTTGCACAAGTGAAGACTAAGAGCTCCACTTTGCAGCGGCCCATTGTTAGACTTTGCCCTCTACCAACACAATAATATTTCTATATGCCTATGTAGTTTATATTTTATAAGTTATAGTTTAAGTATAAATTCTCATCCCGCTATTATAATATTTTTATTAATTTACTAATTACATTCATCGCATCGCCTCTGTTCACCGCATATATAGTTTTTTCTATATGATATTAACTCCGCTGTATATATTTATGTTTATTTTTTTTAATTCGCTATTTGAGGAGACCTCAAGGCCGGGGGGATGTTCGCGCCAATTAAGTCATTTCACCTCCCTCCCCTTCATCCTCCCTCTCTTTCCCGCAAGCGCACTATTGTATAGTATCGGCATCGTTCGCACCTGAGCAAATGTATATGGATCAGGAAGATCTATCAATCATCAGTCTGCTTTCGTCCGCCGTGCCGCCGACGCGCATGCAAGTCCTCTCGTGACAAGTGACAACCGCACCGCAAGCCACCTAACACGTGGTCATCAGACTCGCCGCATCGCCGCCATCACCGCTGTCAATAGTTTGTGATTTAACTGACTCAAAGTGAATGTGCACCTATAGTGTAGTGTGAAAGACAACATCAGTTCCCGGGCAAGAGGTGAGTGCGCTTTTCCCTTTATCAATCCTTCTCGTTTTTCCACCTTTAATTCGACACGCAACTTACAGTCCACAATTCCTACACCCGCAGTGGGGGACCACCCTCCTTTCCACCCTTTATTCCACCACCAGTTTGGTCATATCGAACCGGAGGTCCCAACCCTTTACCCAACAAACGGTAATCCAAAACAAAATGTACAGGGACAGTTTAAAAACATATTTGTTTATTCAACAGATTATATGAGACAAAAAATAAAAGACTAACTTCAAGAAGTCTAAAAATAGTACTTTTTTCGAAGAATGCGACCGTAACGTTTCGATCACCAGATCTGCTCTATGTTATAAATAATAGTATTGCAGTGTCATCCGATTTATCCATGCATGCAAAATGTCACCTCAATCGGAAACCGGGAAGTGGGTCAAATTTAACTTGCAAGATTTGATTACAGATAACGGGACAGGTGAAAGTAAATAAAAGCTTGTAAAATACGATCTAAAACATATAATTTTCTTATGTTGAAGTCGGATAATACTATATATGTCTATTGAACCTTTAAAATGCGGTCGTATAAACTTATTTAGAATATTTCTTCCTTTGTAACAAAAGAAAGTACTTAGTAGGTTTGAACATAATCTAATAACTTATACCGTGCATTTGTTTCTGTCTTTGTGCCCATGGACCTACCCTACTGTGGGGCTATGAGTTTGAAACGTTATTTTATTTGAGATTATTGTAGATATTTACAGAATCGTATAGTTTATTGATTTGATATGGCTGGCTGCAACCCTTTTTGCGTCCCACTGTTGGGCACGGGTCTCTCCCCGTTATTGGGGAGGCCTGGAGCTTACTCCACCACGCTGCTCCAATGCGGGTTGGTGGATATGCGGGTTAGTGGCCAACCCGCTGTCGGATGTTTTCAAACCGCCCATAAGGCCTCCGACAAGGTTTAACGACTGTTATCTATCGACAACAACCGGGACCGACGGCTTAACGTGCCCTCCGAAGCACGGAAACACGCATGATTTTTTTTGCCACTAGCGGTCACCCATCTCACACCCGACCGCGCCCGTTTTGCTTAGTTGCCTAGATCGTTAGCGTTCTACGCTAACCGCCGGGCCATGCGCGTGATTTGATATGACTATACAGGTATATCAAATGTTTTGTAGATTTGCAAAAATATGTTAGTTTACTTATCCTTCATCTTATTATCTGAGCGCGTGAGTTGAGAATAATGCAGATAATTTATCTGTCTCTTATAAAGAGATGACGGATTTATCTATTTTATAAAAAGTGAAATGATCAAGAGTTCATAAAACGTGGATGATTTATCTATATGTAGTTAATTTTACCGCAGATCCGGGTTTTCTATGAGTTTCCAGCATTATCAGTATACTTCCAAAATAAGTAATACTTAACTCAAAAAAAATGAACAATAAAATTGGACGTGGTACCAACGCTCGTAAAAGTCAGTGGGATGGCGGCCTTAATAATTAATAAATCCTTAATTAAATTAAATAAAAATATTTTAAAGAATAATAGGTTACTTTTATTAACCAAAGACGTGCTAAGCAACAAAGGACATTACAATCACAATTAAGTAGACATGTGAATGTCACGGTCAGTAATTAGTGTCATTACCAACAGTGACGATGACAAAAATTTTAAATTAATCATCACGTATGCAATCAATTTGTTTCTTGTACTATTGTTATATCAAAATACCTCTATTATGACTACATACTTAAGTCGATTTTTTTGTTCACTCGAAGTTTGCATGAGATCTCAAAATCGTGTCTATTATATATTGCATAGGTAAATGTAGGTATGTATTTTAAATTGCATTTGGATGACAAGACGAGACTTTACCCACTTTTTACAAACCTTTTTATGACCTACTACTGGGCATAGGTCTCCTTTCGGAATTGAGAGGGATTTAGGACATAGTCCATCACGCTGGCCAAGTGCGTATTGGTTGACATCATGCCTTCGAAAAATTGAACTTTTCTCTCATAGGCATCGTGATTAATTAAATATCACGATATTTTCCATCACCGTGGAGCAGCGATAAATGCGCACATTACACATTTCTTTGTCAGAGGTGCGCGCCGAGGATTTGAACCCGGGATCGGTCGCGTCGAAGACCGTGGATTTATACCACTCGGCCATCGCTGCTCATAAGTAAGATTAGGCTATATTATCATCATGCTATGACTAATACCGAAGTCCACGCGGACAGAGTCGCGGGCGGCCACTAGTAAATAATAAATTTATTACGTTACATACAATATGCTTCTTACTGATCACAAGACCTCATGTTTTGCAAATACATAACAACGTTCGTCCGCCTTACTGCCATATTGTGATTTGATTACGGTCGTAATTTACATAATGTACGCAAGTAGAGAATAATTGAACAGCACAAAAACACAATAATTTGAAAACATAATGTTTATATCGTCAGCTAATTTTAATATTAGATGCGGATAGATTCGCACTCTAACCAAATGTTTTCTGTTTCCATTAGCAAAACTCCTTTTTATAAACCTTTTGCAATTTCTATTAAATTACGTCAAATATCAATTTAAGTGGAGATCAGCTCTATTTGAAATGGAAAAATTTTGCCATCGACGCTTTAGCGTTCTTTCACGGTTCAGAAGTTCTGTAGCTATGTATATATTATAACGAGTGTCCTTTATACACTGATTATTAGGTATTATGTAGTCCCAGTTTATAGAAATTGCCATATAGGCAGCCTTGCCCCTGTAGCATTGTATGATATCCGATTAATTTCCGCTTTGACATATGTTTTGTAAGAAAAATCTTTAGGGATTAAAGACGCAAAATACTTCTTTCTAATAAGATTTACATAGCGTTTTTACGGCTTACATTGAGTTGAACTCATAATAAATGAAATAATAGGGCAATCAGATAATAATAGTGCTCTTTATTTTAAGTGAAATAAATTAGTCTGTTTTTTTCAACCGTCTCTAGAATACCTCGAACAATGATGGAATAATTTAACTATGCTAATAAAGCGTAGGTAAACTTTACATTTTTGAGAAACTTTGAGATAATTTTCGTTACAACAATAACGCCAACATTTTTAAGTGTGCTCAAACTCTTACATTTTTTAGTTACTTGCATTCTTATCATCACCTAGGTACAGTTGACTGGTAGACAATCCCCATTGTGAAACTTAGTTTTTCACACAAATATGTAAATTAATAAAATAAACAAACTTTAACTCCCATTCATGCTACGTATGAGAAGGTTTTATGATAAGAGCAATGAAAGACGTATCTATACCATGCTTATAATATTGAAAATGAAAATAATTTAATTGCACAAATATGGGTATTACAAAAGTTGTTTTATGTACATTTATTAGTTCGCCACATTTATCTCAGCGAGTTATGCATATTTGGAGGACAGAATTAAAACGTAAGTTAGCAGTATAACTAAATTACTTATAACTAAATTTATTATAATTGAAGACAACGTTGATTTTATTTTAACCCATATTTTGCGGTTTTTATTGCGATGTTTTATCAATTCTGCTATAATTATAAAAGGTGTTTATGTTTAATACGAGTTATATTTTTATCCGGGCCATCGGCTTTGGGCACCCAATTTACTGGGTTTTTATACACTGAGAGGAAAAAAAGCCGGCGGAAAAAAAACTCGCAGGTATAAAGGTGAAGAGTTTGTTTGTTTGAACGTGCTGAGGCTTCCATAGACTTAGGATGTAATCCTAACTCTATGGAACGCGTTAATATCAGGAACTACTGGTTTGAATTAAAAAATATTTTTGTGTTGAATAGTCCATTTACTGAGGAAGGTGACGTTTTCACGCTCGCTATGCGCACGAAGTCGCGGGCGGCCTTTAGAGTTAACATTAATCCTTACTTCCTTACTAATATTATAAATTCGAAAGTAACTTTGTCTGTCTGTCTTTCTGTTTGCTACGCTTTCCCGCTTAAACTACTGAACCAATTTTAATGAAATTCGGAACACAGATAGAGTGGAGTGGACATAGGATGGTTTTTATCCTACGGGAACCTATAAAACTGGTCCACGCGGACGAAGCCGCTGGCGGAAGGCTAGTCTTTCTATAAGTATGATTGAGACGTACCTGATTAAATACGCCACGCGTTGACGAGTAAGTTTCTCCCTTAACGTAGGGTGGAAGGGTCGCTGTGGAGCTGATACTGCGGAGAAAACTTTGCAGTGCCTCGTATTCTTCCTGGGTCCTGCTTTCCTTATTTGTGACTTGAGGTTTCTTATTTCCCACCAGCATAGCCTCGTGGGCGCCATCGCTGCAAGAAGAAGACAATTTTTAATTTTGTACTTAATCTTATACCTTTAAAACACAGTTTAAACGAGCATTTCTCTATATATACAACCTATAGGTATATAATTTGAATCTGGGATTCGGCTCCCACGATTTTTATAAAATTTGGCATGCACGGGGTTTTGAGGGCGACAAATTGGTTAAGCTAGATTTCCTTTTTTAGAAAACGTCATTTTACCCATATTTTCCTAAACTGCTAAAATATCATTAGAGAACACAGACCACCCAGCCTATGGCTAGGCTGGGTGGTCTGTGTTAGAGAACGACGGTAATTTTCGCTTAAGTACATCTACATATAAGGTTGTGGGATATCATGCGGTCCCGAATCCAAAAAACCTTCCAGACGATTATTTATTGAAGTGAAAAGTTCTTTAGCGGCGTTGTTAAATTTTTTTTGATGGGTAAAAAGTTTCCATTTTTTTGGGATGTTAAAAAAATGTTACTTGCGTCAGGACACGTGACCTGATCAAATATTCGTATCAAGTCAGTTGGGGTTTTACAGAATGCGCAATGACGTAAGGCGCGGCAGATGGCTGTCTCCTGGTGGCTGAGAGGTTAAGAAGGTCTAAGGGCAAGTTTGTGTAACAATAACGATTCACACTCATAGCCCCACAGTAGGGTAGATATATCCTGTGTCGTGGTTACCATCGACAAATACAAAGACAGAAACACAAATACCCAGACCGAGAACAGAAATATAAACTCATCATTCAAATTTCTGCTTCGCCGGGAATCGAAACCGGGACCCTCCGAACGGTGGTCCGTCATGGTAACTCCAAGTAAGTATTACTCCACACGGGTCGTCACAACAGTCCTTAATTTTTGAAAATGTCAGAGTTGGCAGAAGAGAAGAGCAAAGCGAGTAAAAGTTCCTGTTATAGAAAGAGCTGCATGCTAATGATCCTTTTTAACGCGGGTGAAACCGCGTGGCACAGCTTTCGCAGTACAGAAGGTTATTCGCTCATAAGAGTCATAAGCCGCACTCGTGATATTTAAAACTTTATATATTCTGTTGACATTTTCATTTCTATAAATATCTCCAATTTTTGGCAAACATTCGTACTGGGTATTTCCTGAAAATGTCTCTAGCAAATGTTAGACGCGAATGTACAGCACATTGAAATTTCAAGATAGGTATTTAAGACTGTATAGCGTCAGAATAATTTAAACATTAATGTATATTTAAATTCCGATAACAATAGGAATGAATGTATAACAACATCGTGTGAATCAACGACAGCGTATCGTAATATCGTAAATTAAGTACATTACATTACTTTCAACTTTTTTCGTTCTACTGCTGGGCACGGGTCCCATTTTATTGGTGCACTTTATTATGGTACGTCTATAGACTGTCACGCATGATTTTGTAAACTAAATATTATATGTTGAGTTGGTAAATAGTATTGAATCTTTAGTTTCGCTTAACTGCTTGGTTCGCTTACATCTGTTCTATGGTAGATTCTGCATTTTGGACACAAAAAAGAAAAAGTTTTATAGAAAGAGCTACCTATTTATTTAATAAATCGTGCTGAAACAAAAAAAAAGTCAAAAAAATATGACTGTTTTTTTAAAAACTAGAGTGATAAGTAATGGGAGGTAATGGCGCATTTAACCAATACATGCATATTCTTTCCTAAAAGGTACAGTATAATTACGGTGCACATTCAAAATTAACCAAATATTTTATTTAGACTTTAGTATACTTTTTTAATAAGCAAACATGAAATAAATATTATTTATGTTGTAAAAGCACTTAATAAAATAAGTAAAAACGTTTAAATTAGACAACCTAAACTTACCTATTTCATGTGTTCGTAAAATCTGCTGCGCATGATTTGTATTGAATTGAAAGATTTATGTAAAGCAAATACAAAGCCTATGTTTGTTACTGATATGATAATATTAGTGCCAAAGATAATAATAACGGTGGAACAGTGAGCTCCTGTTGACGGTTAAGGCTAAAACAAACTCACCTTTGTATTTTGATTACTCGGAGTCGATGACGGCAATAAAACGCGTAACCGAATAGTAAAACGACCATTTTAAAGATTTATATGAAAGGTTCTAATAACAGATTCAAGTAATTTTATGTATGTATAATTAAGGGATGTTATTGAAAACGTCCTGTCCCTGACTACAAGTGTAGAGACTGGTTCAATGCAAACGATATACACTGTTATCAAAGTAACCTTTACCCTTCATTCTACAATCGCTGCCATACCTCTATGAGTCTGGACCGCGCTACCCTACGTCCCTACTTAAAGTCCAGGAAGCTTAAGTTACTATCTAAATGTTATTATTAATTAAGCAAAAACACACATCAGTTTACATAGCTTTATCAAACTCGTTTTAAAATTGGGCCTTTTTAATATAACTATTGCATTAAACACTTATCTTCCGTTATTAGCCCCCGACGCAAATGGAGTGGCGTAATAATTTTGATGTGTCTGTGTGTCCGCCTGTGGCATCGTGCATCGTAGATCCCAAAGGTGAAACAATTTTAAGGTGGTTTCTTCTGTTTAAAAGGTAAGAAACGAGGTTAATAATCGAGTGTTTTTAGCCATGATTCAAGAAAATCTGTTAAGCCATTTGAAAATCAGCTCTTTCCTAGTCGAAAAAAGGATGTAAGCAATTTCCGGATTACTGGTTTATTCTATACTAGTGTTCCGCCAGCGGCTTCGCCCGCGTGGACCCGTTTTAAAGTTTCCCGTAGGATAAATACCATCCTATGTCCTTTCCCAAGGTCCACTCTATCTGTGTTCCAAATTTTATTAAAATAGGTTCAGTAGTTTAAGCGGGATAGGGTAGCAGACAGACAGACAGACAGAGTTACTTTCGAATTTATAATATTAGTATGGATATGGATTTTGTCGTATCCTGCAACTTTGACAATACATATTTCCTAAACAGTATGGCCTGATTTGTAGTATAATCTTCAATTTGTACCTACAGTGTGGCGAGGAGTTGGGTATCCCACACTGCACAACTTACAGCAGAGATATCGTGTTTGGGCTCAATGTAAAGGCCTCAATGGATAGATAATGGCAGATAGGTAGATGCCAGATGGATATCTTTTGTACTTAGGAGTTAGGTGCAACATTAGTGTTGCAGCATCACCTGAAACATGCAGAACTCCTCACCGACTTACAGAACAGGTGTCGTACAAACTCGTTGTTAGTTTTTTAATTTTAGCTTTTTGTGTCAAAGGGTTTTTAATAAATGGATATTTTAAATTTCAATTTACTTATAGCCCTAATTATTGTTTCCTATATTTTTTTCTTATTTGTTAATATTTTTATGTTTATTTTTAAAATTTAGTTTGCTAATTGCTTGTACTACAAAAAACCTCTTGTTTTTAATTATTCGATTAGTAAAATTATATCAGTTAATCAAAAAGTAATAATAAAAAAATAAAATTAAATTAAATAAAAATAAAAAAGTTAAAAAAAAATAATCAAAAACTATACCGGTATTTGCAATATTGTTTTTTATTTTTTATGTACCTACCAGTAATATGTTATTTATTATAAAGAATTTATTGCCTGGCTGACTTAATTGTGCACTAACAAAAATAATTAATAATTTTCAGTCGGACTCTGTACCTATCTAATTATTTTGTTTATACCAGAGAAATTGGTTTAGTGGTAAGTATTATTATTAAGTAGCGTCATAATACTGAGCATACCAGCGTTCAAATTTTACCAATAGGTATGTAACTCTATTCGTTTGAATAAAATCTATGGAACAAGAAAAAAAACATCAACACCAAACTTCGGCCGGCCAAGAAGTTCAATTTAATTTCAAACCACTATCATAGCTCGACAAAATTTAAGAACATACATTATTATTCAGAGACTAGCTGTGCCCGCGACGTCGTCCGCGTGTATAAAGACTTTTATAAAATGGATTGATTAAAAATTAAAGATTATTTATTTGCATTGAATAAGTAGTAGGTAGATTATTATTACATTATAGTGAAATCACTTATAATACAATGTTCATATGTTCAGAAGAAACCTAATGTATTTTTTCTAAATCCTTCAAACCTAAAACAGTAAGGAATGCTTACTGTACTGATCTTACACTTTTCTCACGTTTCGCTTTTCTCGCGCAATCAGATTCTCTTTACAAATATGTACCTCGTTTATTAAAGTTAAGAGATACTGCTATGCCCGTGGCTTCATCTATGTTAAAAATAGTATCTTTAGTAAATTGGGTGAATTTATACTGCAAAGAATGTATAGACTCATTCTATATACATAGCTTTAACCTACTGCAGAAAAGAGGTGCACTATACAACTACTTGTAGTTGGGAGATAAAATTTCTAAACATACACGTGCTTAGGATTAAACAATCGGAAAAATAATTGTTAGGTCAATTAATAAACTATAGGTTTAAAACTTGCGGACAGCAGTTTGGTCATAAGTCATAACTCATATAACATTGTGAAAACTAAAGCAGAAGGCAGGGTCTCTACACAGTGTGCAATCTGTATTTGGAAATAAAGAATATTTTTATAAAGAATCTTTAAAGAATCCTTAATATCTCCATCAATCAACGTGTGTGGATGAGCCCTCAGCCCGTACGCAATAAAGAGACGCAAAAAATGAGTTAAGTTATCATTGGTCCAATTGACAATGTTCAGCATCATACGTATACCTACCCAACGATGGGACAACCCGCGTGGCGCAATGTTTACCATGCCGGACTGCTAATCGAACTATCCCGGGTTAGAATCCGGGCGAAGCAGAAATTTCAATGATGAGTTTAAACTGTTCTCGGTCTGGGTGGTTGTGTTTCTGTCTCTATGTGTGTTCATGGCACCCACGACACAGGGTATATCTACCCTAATGTGAGGCTATACGTGTGAAATACCTAATTTTTTTTTATTTTTTTTACACTGTACTTAATTTTATTAGACTTAAGGCTTTTATTTGAAATTATCTCCATCGAATCACTTTGGAGAAGAAATGAATATTGCTCAATAATGCCATCTAACCGTATGACATGTAAACTTTGTGGTTGATAAATCGAATGTCAAATTACCAAATAGGTAGATATTGAGATTAACAGTTGGTTCACTAAAAGTTTAACTATTCGTCACCTAGATGTCTGCAGTAGTCTCGTTTTGTTAAGGCTTTGTACATTCTGTATGAAGGTTTAGATTCCGTATCTTACAACCTTAATGCTAGATGCATTGAGATTGTAAGATTTGGATTTCGGTTCATCGGAGCTAGAGGCCTCCTCAATATTGGGAGAGCTCCATGCTCAGCAGTGGAATGCTAAAAAGGTTGCAGCTTGATATAATGTAGCGATAATAATCGTTTCAGCTGCAGCCTGTTCATAATCTTCCACCCCAAAAGAAGATTGATATGAAATACACACTAATGTTACGGAAATTCATTCAACAATATATCAGTAAACACAACATTCAAAGAAGGGAAAAGAATTTGAGACTGAAATATTAAGTTAAGTTTAATTATTGTACGCTTGAGATACCAACTTTCGAATCCATTTTATTTGCTATTGAGGGGTAGTTTTGAAAAAAGCTTAAATAGAATTCTTACTATGTTAGTAAAGATTACAAATACAAAATTATAAGTATATTACTCTGCACAAAAATATTCTGTACATCAAGTTTCGACACTCAATTTTCAAAGAGTTTCAAAGAAAATTGACATTTAAAGGGTGAATTTCGGGAAATGCTGAAACACGTATTCTTTTATCTTGGTTAGAAAATATTTATACCAAATTTCAAGAAAATCTATTGAAAAAATCCAAGTTTTCCATACAAATTTTCATCGCTCATTTCACACCCTTAAAGGGTGATTTTTAAAATTATCTATAGCCTAAATGTTAGCGAGGACCAATATATATAAAACAAAAAAAGTTTCATCAAAATCCGTCCAGTAGTTTTTGCGTGAAAAGCTAACAACAGACAGACAGACAGACAGACAGACAGACAGACAATAATTTCAAAACTTATATTTTTAGCTTCTGTTACTTATAAAAAGACCCCTAGAAGTATTTTTTTAAATTTATATGCAATGTACAGAATTGACCCTGCTTACAGTTTTATTATATGTATATGTCGCAGTCGGATAGTATAATCCGCCGTATAACATTACAGCTAGCCGGTTCCTAAAACAGGGTCGTTCTGTATTGTGGCGGGTCCACGATTAGCCGGATTGTTATTGCGATACGTTCTACAATATGGCGGCTCACGTTTAGCCTCATTGTAATGAAGCCTCGTAGGCACCCTGAAACACATTTTCACTATAATTATTTATATTCGAAAAATACCCAAACCGAATCAGAGCACCCCACTATCCACGTGGTCTTGTCTGTACTACCCCTAGAGTGTATATAAAAATCCGGAGGCGCGGAGGGAGACCACTCCCCGCCCGCCGTAGGTAAGCGCAGGCATCAAGAGAGCCGCAGGTGCCGCGCTTTCTTACGCTGGGGCGGAGGGAGTGGTCTTCCCGCAGCGCCGGAGATGTCACAGAGCCACTTGTTTTATTACATTATCCAAGCCTTGGAAAGTGATTAATTCATTGTCAATTATCACTTTATCTAAATTGAGTAGATATTATAAATAATGGCTAGATAATATATAATATCCGGATATATTACTTTGGCTGTAACATATAGGCAATTGGGCGGCACGATATTACGCCGCTTTGACGAACGCGAAGAGCTCATTCAATACAACGTTCGCTAATTTAGCTGAATTGCAATCCGGCTGCACGAGAGTGCGCCGCATTACAATACAGCCCTATTTTAGGAAATAGCTAGCCGGAATGTAATACGGTGGATTATACGATCCGACTGCGACATATAGATTATATTCGGTGAATGCATAGAAAATAAGAAGAGTAATAACAAGAAAAATATAAATTGTGTACACACGTACACAATAGTCAGTATTTTTTTTATATTTAGAAGTTAACTCGTATTAAAGCGATTTTAAATTTATTATTCAAATGAAAACAACGCCAACGGTACCTATCTGTTACTCGGTCAGTAACAATTCATACTGTTTATTCACCTGCCTGCTGATAAGTTATTTTACGACCTATTCATACTGGCTGTCAATGCCTGGTCACGAGCACAGGTCACGAGGCGTAAGGAAGGAATTGTGCCTAAAATAAGCAAAATATTCTGTCATTCGTGTGATACCAATATTCGTGCATTTAGTGGCGATAAGTGCAATATAATACATATATTTAATTGGATCGTACATATTTATATCGGCTGCTATCCTTTTTGCCTCCCACTATTGGGCACGGGTCTCTCCCAATACTGGAGAGGCCTGAAGCTTATTTCACCACGCCACATACCAGTTCGGGTTGGCAGAAATGCGAGTAGAGAGGCCAAAACGCTGTAGGTACGGTGTTTGAAATCGCCCGAACAGGTTTAATTATTTATCGATCTAAAACTGGGACCGGCTAAGTACTTATAACATACTCTCCGAAGCACATGAAATTTGCCATTCGGCTTAGCTGCGTAGATCCAAGTTATTATAAGTTAGATTTAATTTAACCGAGTGTCTAGTTTCAATTCTTTTTTTACCGACTTACAGAACAGAAAAAATCATCCTATGTTTGGTTGTATGTATTTTTATGTATGTTCACCGGCTTTTGAAACAATAGAGAACACTCATGATTTTTTAAAATTGTATTTATTAATCGATCCTATTTGACCACATCGTCCGTCGATTTCGATGATATACCTGATGTTAAAATAGGTATAGTATTTCCATAAGTTTAATTGCACAATATAACTGATAACCATTTCAATAATAATCTAATACCTACTATAGCCACTTTTTAGGGTTCCGTAGCCAAATGGCAAAAAACGGAACCCTTATAGATTCGTGATGTCTGTCTGTCTGTCCGTCTGTATGTCACAGCCACTTTTTTCCGAAACCATAAGAACTATACTGTTGAAACTCGGTACGTAGATGTATTCTGTGAACCACATTAAGATTTTCACACAAAAATAGAAAAAAAAAACAACAAAATTTGAGGATTCCCCATACTTAGAACTGAAACTCAAAAATTTTTTTTCATCAAACCCATACGTGTGGGTATGGTAAAAATTATATTGAGGTTTCTAATATCATTTTTTTCTAAACTGAATAGTTTTCGCGAGAGAAACTTCCAAAGTGGTAAAATATTGGTCCCCTGTAACTTCTAAAATAAGAGAATGATAAAACTAAAAAAAATATATCATGTACAATACGATACAAACTACCACCAAAAATTAGTTTGAACGAGATTTTGCAAGTAGTTTTTTTTAATACGTCATAAATGGTAAACTACAATTTACCTTTCATTTAATCTTAATGCAATGATTTCTATGGATAATCAAAGGCAATGATGTATTTCTGACGTTGACGCTATTGTTATACAAATACTAAAAATAGAATAAAATAAATATTTAAAGGGGCTCCCATACAATAAACGTGATTTTTTATAGATAACTAGTGGACCCCGCAGACGTTGTCCTGCCTTAAAAGTAATAAAAGAGGATTTGTTTTCTTATTATCTTAAAGAGACTTCATGTTACTATCAAACAAAAATATAAAACAAATAATGACATACGAACTGTCCTGTTATTCTGAATGTGTCAAAGTTTAGAACGGCACGGCACGAAATACAAACGTAACGTAACGTAAAAAAATAATAATTAAAAAACATTTCCAGTGGCCCAAATTGTGAATCTAAACCATCCTCGAATCCATTTGAATACACACAAAAAAATTCATTAAAATCTGTCCAGCCGTTAAGGAGGAGTTCAGTGACATACACACTCACAGAAGAATTATATATATAAAGATGGGACGGAACCCTTCGTGCGTGAGTCCGACTCGCACTTGGCCGGTTTTTTTTAACCCCCGACGCAAAAACGACGGGTGTTATAAGTTTGACGTGTCTGTGTGTGTATGTAAATGTGTATGTGTCCGTGTTTGTCTGTGGCATCGTAGCTCCCAAACGGATTATCCGATTTTAATGCGGTTTTTGAAGTGAAAACTTCTTTAGCGGCGTTGAGCACTTTTGTGGGATGGATAAAAACTGTGAAACTCGCGTCAGTTCACGTGTGCTGATCGAAAAACCGTAAGCACGGTTGGAGAGTAGTGTTGTAACATCGAAATCGATTAATCGAACAATCGATTTAAAAAAAATCTATTTTCATAAAAAATGGGTTAAAAAAATTATTTTTCAAAGTATGAAAATTTTTTTTAAAAGAATTAGAAAATTAAATATAAATTGTAATGTTTGTGTACGACAGCGCATTAAATAAATATGGTATTCGTTCAAAAAGCAATTCGTTCAAAATTATTCCCTAACTATTCCAATAAATCTAAAATGCACAACATTAATAATCAAGTTTTCACTTCTGCCGGCACTCACGGAGTGCAACTCGTATTTTTTTTATTGAAAGTTATATCAGTCGAGAGTGTTCTTAGCTATGTTTGGTGGAAATCGGTTCAGGTCTTCAAGGTCATCAGGTCGTTTGTTAGGTGTGATAGGAATGTTACACGTTCAAGCATATGTGGGATCTGACATTTGAAACACTAATGTATTCTGGAACCACTGAGCTGGTCTGCTGTTAGGGCTCGAAGATAGGAGACGTAACCCTGGACTGCCTTTTAGTAAACCCATCGAGTTTGGGCTCGTTGGATTTGCCTTGACTAGTTCTCTTCATGTTTTTAATTGACGAGGACCTGATGCTGGAAATGAGATGTGGCGGATGAAACCCTGGAATGCCGGAATGAAACGGATAAACCGATTTATATTTCTGTTGAAAATCTAGAAGGACCAAAGTTTAATCTTTATTGTTTCTCAATCTGTGCAATTCTCCCAGAGCCAGTTTGTCATGACTGTCATGAGTATTGTTAAACAGCTTCCTTTGGTCGAGATCGCATATAGCGACCCCATCTAAACTTTTTACGCGGCTTACAGTCACGTAGGCTTGGCCTTTTGCAAAAGTTTATGTGCCCAAATATATTACAGCCTTTTCAACTGTGGTTTCTTGTAACTTATGTAGGTACAGTAGATCAGTTCCGTTTAAAAAGCTTGAAACAAAAATTAAATTTAAACTAAAAACTAACAAATAATATTTTAAACCTATTATAATTATCATCGTCACATATATTATGTGAGTTCAAGTATTTTTATTTTCCAAGCGTCGTCGCGTTAGTGGAGGGGGGGAGAACGCAGTACCTACCAAAATTAAATACCTACTATGGGTAAATATTATGTACTACCATAAGGTACTACCTTGTACTACTATTTATTCTGTGGTACTACTATGGCACTTATGGGCAAGTGATTTGCAATTTTAACCGTTAAAAACTACGTTTAAGTATACATGTATAAAATATAGTTGTCTTTTTTTTCTTTTTATCTTATATTATTAGGAATATTAGGATTCTGAAAAAATATTTAAAAAATTATTGAATGAAATAAAAAATAACAAAAATTTTCGTATTTCACATTTCCGTATTTTCTAGTTTTCGAAAAATAAACTTTTCCTATTTTGTCATTATTATTCGCAATTTTCCAATTGAAGTATACATATATTATTATTTTAAGTAAAAATAAAATTTATGCATATTCTATTGTAGAACGATTTTCAAAATTCCGACTTCGGAAGAGGTCCCATTCTCACCAATTCATAAGTTGACCTAGGGCAATCGAGGAATAAAACTCTGATTTTAAAGGCTCTTGGATTTTGATATAATATATTTTCTAACTATAGAGCGTAACCAAGGCACTAAAGTGTTCTCAAGGGATCTGAGTATTGGGAAAAGCCAGTTGACAAGATTGAAGACGAAGTCTGGCGCTATAGTTTCGTCTAAGCCTGAAGTTCAGAGAGAAATTGAGAGGTACTACGGACGGTTGTACAGCTCCTCAAAAGCTCCCGTCACCAATGTGGTGAACGATAAGAGAGCCAAATTGACCCGACACTATACCGAAGATATCCCGGACGTCAGCCTGTACGAAATTAGAAGGGCCCTTAATCAGCTTAAAAAAAACAACAAAGCACCGGGCGATGCCAGATTGACTATCGGTACATCGAGGTGTTGAAGTGTTTGTACAAAGCCGCAACCATGACAGTCCGAGTCCACGACGGAAGCACTGGACCTATTCCAGTGCAGCGCGGAGTAAGACAAGGGGATGTTATATCCCCGAAGCTGTTTACCGCTGCACTGGAAGACGTGTTCAAGCTGATGGAGTGGAACGGGCAGGGTATTAACATCAATGGCGAACACCTCACACACCTTCGATTTGCCGATGACATAGTAATCTTGGCGGAGAACCTGGAAGAGCTCAGCACTATGCTAGGTGACCTGACGATGAGCATGGTCAAGACGAAGATCATGTCTAACGTCCATGTCACACCTATACCGGTTGTTGTTGATGGCGCTACTCTCGAAGTTGTCGACGAGTACATCTACCTGGGACAAGCGATCCGTATGGGTAAGTCCAGCTTCGAGAGAGAGGTAACTCGTAGAATCCAACTCGGTTGGGCAGCGTTCGGGAAATTACAAAGTGTCTTCTCGTCCAGAATACCTCAGTGGCTGAAGTCGAAAGTTTTCGAGCAGTGTGTGTTGCCAGTGATGACCTACGGCGCTGAGACGTGGTCTTTTACAGTTAGCCTTTTCCATAAGCTCTGGGTCGCCCAGCGAGCGATGGAGAGGGCTATGCTTGGTATTTCTCTACGCGACAGAATTCGCAATGATGAAATCCGTAGAAGAACTAAGGTTACCGACATAGCCCTCAAAAAATGCAAGCTGAAGTGGCAATGGGCAGGCCATATAGTTAGGAGGACCGACAACCGATGGGGAAGAAAGGTCTTTGAATGGAGACCACGTCTCGGCAAAAGGAGTACAGGCCGCCCTCCAACCAGGTGGACTGGTACGACCTGAAGAAGACAGCGGGTAGTCGCTGGATTCAGAAGGCCCAGGGCCGGGACGATTGGCGAACGTTAGGGGAGGCCTATGACCAGCAGTGGACAGTAAAAGGCTGATGGATGGGATGGATGGATATTTTCTAAAGCTGTCTCAGTGTTTGCATTTCATAAGCTTTTTTTTCAAGTGAGCTGAGAAGGTACCTCATCGATCATGAGTTGAAAGAAAATTCTTTCAAAATTATACGTCCATATTACTCTATATTATGGAACAATAATTGTATGCCTTCACACTATGTTGACCTGATAATAACTAGCAGATAAATCTTGTTAACATTTAGGAGTATTCAGAAGTAAGGTGGAAAAATGGACGTGTACTAAGTTTCGACTGCCTATTACGCAATAAAAATCAGTACTGTTAAAAAAGGAAACAAATATCTTAATTATGTAGAAATATTACGAGTACCTATATCGAATTAAGAAAACTTTCTAATTCAAGCAAAAATCCTGTAGATAGAACTTACACTCTACAGATACTCTACAGATAGAACTTATACTACCTATTATCTCAGCTACATTTTTAATAACGATAAAATTTATGTTTAAATTTGAAATATCAATCAAGTCAAAAGCAAACGAGTATTCATGTTAAGATAGGTACTTAACATAGGTACTTATTAGTTTGTTAATGACATTTGTAAATACGTCATTTCGAAAGATTACGTTAACAACAGCCAACGGTTGGTTTGCATATACATACATAGTTACGTTTGTTCTAGTAAGAATGAAAACATTACGCACTGCCTGATAAATTTACTACCTATGCATTTATTTAAATAAAATATGTAACTGTTTGCTACTGGGGTAATAAAATAGCTAATGTAGCCCTTAAAACATTCAGAAATGTATTCACTTTGTTGTAAACATCGTTATCATTATTGTTTTATAAAATTTCTGATGATACTCTTACGAAATGTTCACTTCTTTTTTTTCAAAATACAATGTTTGAATTAGTTATTCAACTCATAATAAGCATTTGGGAGGCTGTATTTCGGAACTTACGAAATTAGTGACAACAATAACAAAAATGCAAAGCCTACGGTAGTTTCGCTGTTATATTTTTTAGTTTTAGTTTAAAATAATAGTGATAGTATCATCAAATCATTATTGAAACACTTAAAAGTCGCACCAAGTATAAACGTTTCATTAGTAAAAATCAGAAATTGTGTTACGCACTTGTTAATTTATTTAAAATATATGATTGCAAAGTAAAATAACATAATAATCATAAAAAGCCATCTTGTAGCCACAGTGTTGTGTATAATATTGTTTTTTGTGACATTACTTATCATAGCTCCATGAATATTGTAATGTAAGCAAATCAAACGGTAATCAAAATAGGTCCTACATACCTACTACCACACAGTTTTTATTTGTGCAACATTTTTGCAACAAGCGCGATATTAGGTACCTTATTGTAATTTTTGTGGATTTTATAACAGGGAATACCTAAAAGATGAGCATTCAAAAAAAATACACTTACTAAAGGGGAATTTATCACTAATAATAAAAAATGAAACTTTGTATTTAGGCACTGGATAGGACGTAGATAAATAAATATTTGCACTAGAGATTTGACATTTCAACATTAAAGGGAAGAAACAGGAGATAAAAATTGTTATAGAATGAAAACCGAATTACACGCGGGTGATGCCGCGGGCGTACAACTAGTTTTACTATCTATTGTAGTCATAGACTTAGGATTACGTTAGTGTATCCTAATGCCCGCCCTACACGTAACGAGAAAAAGTGACGGCCGCCATACTGTTTGCATGTGGTTTGCATACAACAGAAAAAAAACATAAGTACTTAGGTATTAAATTTACTTTATAATATAAGATCTCGACTGTAGAGTTGATAAATATTTTGCAATGTTTATAACATTACACGATATAGATGTTCATAAAACGTTTAATTGGCGTAACGAAGACATAGCAGCGATCATATTACGACCGTGGCATATGGCATCCGTTTAATGGATGACTGCTGTTGCCGCGTCCGGGAGCTCGAAGGTTCGGTCATGGTCTTTTAATCTAAATTTTTGCCGTAACCGTTTTTTCCTTATTTTATTTCTTTTTTGGGTCCAAGATGTCCATAACTTCCTCTCGGTTCTAGATCTTAAATCGATCAAACGTAAAACTGCGATGCGGTTAGATTCTGGAATATGTAAATGTGATTTTGTACTGACAGTTCGATTCATTAGTAACATAACAGGCAGAGGAGACACATTCCTTTTTTATGATTCCTTTGAAGCGAAATGTTTTGACAAGTAGGTAAAACCTGCTTAGTCCCTGTAACTTCGGGATTAAGATTAGAGCTACGGTATCCTATACCTGTTCGTAAGAGGCGCCTAAAAGGGGGCTTCCGGGGTTGTGGACGGTGAGAGTGGGAGCTCAAACCGTCCAGCCAGCAGCCCCGGGAAAGACGGCGCTTATCGCAAAAACAACAACTGGGTGGGTAAACAACTTCGCGTAAAAGTCTATCCTGTTCACTAGGCGAGTGATCTTTGAGTTGTTGACCCATTTCTCTAAAAAGTACAGTCGTCAAGTCAGATGGTGTTAGGTCTTCAGGAGAACCGTTCTTTTTATACTTTTTAGGTACTTTCTGCGTAAAAACACTCAAAAATATGAAATCACGTACAATCTCCTTGTATATTTTCGGTTACTTCCGGAGTTTAAAAGTACTGGCGGTGGCGCGGTCCACAGCATCGTTCGCCACTCGTGTACCAACCCGCTCTTATGCCCCCCTTGCTCTAAGTCCTCCGGTCGGGGCCCGATGGACATCCTTACCCAACCTGCCGAGGCAAAGTGGCGCCATGGGTCTGTAACAGCTCCATGACAGCGCCTCAGAACCTAAGGTGGCGGGTACCTTTTGAAGGTTCCCCCCCCCCCCCCCGATACAAAAAAAGGTAAAACCTACTTAAGACATTGACCAAAATGACTTCTCGGGAAAGGGAAAGCAAGAAACCGAACAGTTTAATCCGGTCTTGGACTACCAAGTCAATTGAGATACTTTTAATGAGCTGTCAAAACGTGACATCCCCATACATTTTATATGAGAAGATGATAAGTGACGTCACTTATCATATATAGTCAATTGACTTCATTATTATTGATTTAAGCGGTAATAAAAATCATTATAAAAAAGAATAAACAATTGTATTGCTTTCCAAGCGTGATTTAGTGCAACCTTTTTATGAATTGCATTTTGAATTTTTTTGTGCATAGTGTCCAAGACTTTATTAATGGTGATTTGCTGTGACTTTCCATCAATTTTAATTGCTACATTGACGTTATGAAATTATGAACAGGATGACAATACTAATATATCTAAATACAGTTTTCAGATTTCAAAGAACTCGAAGAAAATTTTGTCACTAAAAGATGATTTAAAATGACCGTTGTAAATACGTTGCCATATTTTTCTATCAATTGAAAAATCACTCCATTACGTATTACGCAAGCACACGCAAGTAAGAATAGTCATTGAAAACATTAGGAGCCGTGCCATAGAATAGAATACATAATAGGCCGTGCTACGAGCCTACGAGTAAGTATAATATACCTAGTGGTTATGTGATTTATTTTTCTGCCACAAGTAGTTATGTACTACTTGGTACTTTCCATTAATTGTATTTGTATTCTTTGTATTCTGTGATGCTGTAATATTTATGCATATATGAACAACAAGGAGATGTATTTTTACAAGTAGGTATATACCTACGTAGCCCGTACACTTTTTCAAAAATTACCTACGACGCTACAACCTAAGGTCGCTGCATAGGTAGGTACGTGAAGTTTAGGAAAGATCGTTTCATAAAAACGTTAGAAAATGTAAAGGGAAGAGTATACATACGTGACAGAAGCACGGAAGAAGAAGCAAAGAAACAGCAGTTCGATGGAAATCCGGAGACCACAAGCCACAGCATAGAGTAACTTAATTATGGGCCACAGCCGGAGACTATGTCTGTCAAGAATAGTCAAGATTACTTCCCTCGAATATTGGAGGAATACCGATAGCCTACAATATCCTTGACTCCATGAGTAAGATGAATGCTTTAAATAGGAACATAATTTTACAGTGGATCCCCTCACACGTCGGTATCATGGGTAACGAGGAGGCTGACCGAGCAGCCAGACAGGCAGTAAATGACGGCATTCATTATATCGTAATTTTTTACCTCTGTATAGTGACGTACCACCTATTTAACGCAAAAGTTATTTGCAGGCACTCATGAAATGAATATTTTAACGAGAGATCCCTCACTAAAGGTATTAAATGTCAACCTCCTCATACTCATGGTTTGATAAACAACATGCTATCAAGAGAGATAGTGACCTTGTTGAGATTCCCCAATCTGTCCGGAGTGTAAGCGTAACAGCGTGGATGATGTTTCTAACTCTAACTCTAAATGTTTAGATGGAGTGTGTGCGGAATGAAGCATTATAATGTTGGCATTTGTAACAGTATTTTGGCCTCCCCATTTTCTGGGGAAGCCTAAATGCTGATCAAATTGTATGTGAAATTGATTACTTTATAAGGTTTACCATGTAAAAAGCTTTTATGGGGGTGACATAGCCCTTTTTCATAAAAAAGATTTAAAAAATAATAATATAACATTAGACACATATTTCTGCCTAGTTTCTATTTAACGTTTCACAGTCACACTCATAATAATTTCAAACTCGTATCTCCACAGTAGGGTAGGTATATCTTGTGTTGTGGGTACCGTGGACACACACATAGCCCTGAACAGAAACACTAGACCTGAACCTGAACCTACAACAGAAACTGAAACTTATCATTTCAATCTTTGCTTCGCACCGCAGGGCATTGAACCCGGCACGCCCGATCAAAAAAATTAAACTTGTAAGGAACCCTTGATGCGAGTTAAGTTTGACTATCAAATTATTAATTAATATTTTTTTACTTTATAAATTGTTTAGCTGTGTGTTTAAGTTTTATATTTTATTATCCAACTTTAATTTTTAATTACTTTTATAGTCCTACAAGCTGACCGCCCGCGACTTCGCTCGCTTTTTATTATTTATTTATTCTCAACACCTAACTCAGATTTAGGAAACCTATTTTTCTCAATAGCATCGTAGCGGTACTTAACAAACTTTTCTCACACCTACATTATGTATTTTATGGACCTACTAACCTGTGGACGAATACACACAACATTTTATAAGGATTTCATAATAAAATAATGTAATCAAGCCGTATTTCGGAGGAGTTTTGCTTATGTTATATGTATACTTAATAGATATTTGACGCGAACTTCATCAATCTTACGCTATTGATAAATATAGAATTATTTAGACGGCATCGTCATACGTGTTTTTAATGTCGATATTAAGTTCAAGGTATGTATGAATGCTATAGTGCTGATAAGGAAAGTAAACTGTTAAGAACCGTATTTGACAGTTATAAATAAAGAATGAATAAAATTTAAATAAGAGTTACAGTTTACTGACCATGTAAGGTCCCTGGGAAGGTTACTGGGACCCTGGAACACTCCTCCCACTTCCCAAAACTCTCTTTTTCGGCCGGACTCCTCTGGCTAACAACCATCAACAGGTAAAATTTAAAAAGGCAAGATTATGGTGATGATTTTGATTCCAATGGTTTATTAGTAAAAAAGAGAAGTTATTAGAATAAAAAAAAACTTGCCTCTCCAACCAGTAGAATCAGAAGCATTTCAGCTAGAAAATTGGTTGCATAATAATTGCTTGTACATATTTGCAAATTGCAAATAAGCGACTTAAACTTACTCTCTAAGTTAAAATAAAGACCTTTAAAAGGCTAAGGGGTTTCTACTTAAATCAAGAAATACTGGACCGAAGTAATAAAAAATACACGGACAGTAGAACACAAATTTTTAATAAATTAAAATGTCCATGTCTGAAACAGTTCACACATTTTATGTTTCGTTTAAAAAGCCACCTGCGCGTTTTGTTACTCCAAAGATGTGTAGGTCGAGATTTTAACATTGTGAATAATAAAATTAATAATGGAGTGTTTTGCAATTTTTGTGCCGTGTCAAGGATAATTTTCCTTTTTGGATTTTATGCTCTTTTGATCTTATGAAAAGCTAACTTTCGTTAGTCGTTATTTATTGATTTGTCGTAGCGTCCATAATGTCGTCAGTATAACATACCTCCATATATATAGTATAACTTACTTAAAAGGCCACAAGTTATACTTTTTCTATGCAAGACGAGTACGGGACGCTGCCTAAAACTGACGATAATACGACGTTTACCTTATCAGTTTTTAAATATACAAATACGTTTTCGGCGTGGATCCAAAAAAACCTATCAGCTATTTTTGCTATTCGTCATCCAATCCAACTATGTACCTACCTAAGTACATCATTTTTATCGGGCATTTCAACATGAATAAATGTGTTGTAGGGAAATACCTATTGTCTGAATTATATTACAAATCGCGATACTGAATGGGAATCCCGTTCTAGCAGATTAGGCAATATTTTTTTGAAGTGAAATCTTCTTTAGCGGTGCACTTTTTTTGGTATGGGTAAAAAATGTTAAACTCGCGTCATGACACGTGGCCTGATCGAAAATTCGTAAGTTAGTAGAGGAGACGTGGAAGATCGACCTTCACCGATCTGATAACTCTATGAGACATATTTTTTATCAAATATAATTTATAAACATATAAATATTATTATATATTTAATATTATTATTATTGTATTTATTTATAAACTAGCTGTGCCCGCGACGTCGTCCGCGTGAATAAAGACTTGCATAAAAGGGATTGATTAAAGATAAAAGATTATTTATTTGCATTGAATAAGTAGTAGGTAGATTATTCTTACATATAGTGAAATCACTTATAATACAATGTTCATATGTTCAGAAGACACCTAATTTATTGTTTCTAAATCCTTCAAACCAAAAACAGTAAGGACTGCTAACGACGGGACAACCCGCGTGGCGCAATGTTTACCATGCCGAACTGCAAATCGAAGGGTCCCGGGTTCGAAACCCGGCGAAACAGAAATTTCAATGATGAGTTTATATTTCTGCTCTCGGTCTGGGTGGTTGTGTTTCTGCCTCTGTGTGTTCATGGCACCCACGACACAGGGTATATCTACCCTAATGTGAGGCTATAAGTGTGAAACGTTATTTTTTTACACTATGTACTTACTTTTATTAGACTTTAGGCTTTTATTTGAAATTATCTCCATCGATTCACTTTGTACTAGAAATAAATATATTTCTCAATAACGTCATCTATCTACCATATGGCATGTAAACATTGTGGTTGATAAATCGAATGTCAAATTACCAAATAGGTAGAGATATTGAGATTAACAGTTGGTTCACTAAAAGTTTAACTATTCGTCACCTAGATGTCTGCAGTAGTCTCGTTTTGTTAAGGCTTTGTACATTCTGTATGAAGGTTTAGATTCCGTATCTTACCACCTTAATGCTGGATGTATTGAGGTTGTAAGATTTGGATTTCGGTTCGTTGGAGCTTGAGGCCTCCTCAATATTGGGAGAGCTCCATGCCCAGCAGTGCAAGGTTGTAGCCTGATATAATGTAGCGATAACAGTCGTTTCATCTGCAGCCTGTTCATAATCTTTCACCCCAAAAGAAGACTAATAAGCTGAGCAACTAACTCAATGGAGCCCTGTGATGTAAAGTTCGGCGGCGGTGAGGCTCGCGATGCGCTTTTTAGGTACCTACCTATAGTCTAGCCATACTCGGGCAACGAAAGAAAATGCAGTAAACTGATTAAAGTATAAGTATTTTGCCGTGTGGTGTCCGGCTAGAGTAGCACCACTCCGATTCTTCCCAGGAGGTCGTAGGAGGCGACCAAGGGACACATTCCAGGAGATGGGCAGCAGCGTCTTCCTGAGTAACGTATCATCTACTGCGGTCACCAACCCGCAATGCCAAGCGTGGTGACTATGGCAAAAACCCCCTATGGCAGTCACAATTAAACCTCGGCCCCCAGTCCCCGGCGGCCCCGCTATCCCTGGTTACGACAGCGGCCATGGTAACGGCGGGGCAGGGGGTGCTAAGAATCTCCGGCAGAGATTCGGCTGTCACAAGAGAAAACGACCTCTGCACCTGGCAACATACAACACCAGGACACTGAGGACCGACGAAAAGATACAAGAGCTGGAAGCAGAGATAGATAAGTTACGCTGGAGTATCATAGGATTATCCGAAGTCCGAAGAGAGGGGGAGGACACGGTAATCCTTAAATCCGGTAACTTATTCTATCACCGGGAGGGCGAACATCTGTCCCAAGGTGGTGTCGGGTTTCTCGTCCACAGGTCCCTCGTCAACAACGTGACGAAAGTCGAAAGTGTGTCAGCAAGGGTAGCGTACCTTATACTCAGAATATCAAAACGGTATTCGCTGAAGGTCATACAGGCATACGCACCGACCGCGACACACCCAGACGATGAGGTTGAGGCTATGTATGAGGACGTAAGTAGAGCCATACATGCCTCTAAGACTCATTTCACGGTGGTGATGGGGGATTTCAATGCAAGACTGGGCACGCGAGACGGCGACGAGCAGAAGGTAGGGCCCTTTGGATTTGGTCAACGGAACCACCGAGGCCACTTGCTTGCTAACTTCTTGGAGAAGGAGAACCTCTTCATGATGAACTCCTTCTTCAAGAAGAAGCCTCATCGCAAGTGGACTTGGATAAGTCCCAACGGTTCCACGAAAAGCGAGATAGACTTCATTTTGGCAGACAAACGGCACATATTTAATGATGTCTCCGTGATCAACAGGTTTAAAACCGGAAGTGATCACCGAATGGTACGAGGCACATTAAATATCAACATCAAGCTGGAACGGTCACGCCTAATGAAGTCTACGCTTCGACCAACACCTGTCCAAATCCAGGGCTCCGAGAACTTTCAACTTGAGTTGCGAAATCGTTTCGCGGGCCTAGAAAAATGCGAGTCTGTGGACGAATACAACACCAGGATGGTACAAACCGTCCACGAGGTAGGGTCCAAGTTCTTTAAGACCCCCTCCAGTAGTAGACCCCAAGTGCTCTCTGAACAAACCCTCGGTCTTATAAAGGAAAGGCGTGAACTATGCGTTCTGTCCCCGTCTTCAATGTCGAAATACAGGCAGCTCAACAAACAGATCTCTTGCTGCAGACGACGCGATCTGCGTGCTCACAACACACAGCGCGTCAAAAACACTATTGAGCGCAACCAAGGCACAAAGGTGTTCACAAGAGATCTGAGTGTAGGGCAAAGCCAGTTAACGAGGTTGAGGACTGAGTCTGGCGCTATAGTTTCGTCTAAGCCTGAAGTTCAGAGAGAAATTGAGAGGTACTACGGACGGTTGTACAGCTCCTCAAAAGCTCCCGTTACCGATGTGGTGAACGATAAGAGAGCCAAATTGACCCGACACTATACCGAAGATATCCCGGACGTCAGCCTGTACGAAATTAGAAGAGCCCTTAATCAGCTTAAAAACAACAAAGCACCGGGCGATGATGGTATCACATCTGAGCTGCTGCAAGCTGGAGGGAAACCCCTCCTAGTGGCGCTCCAAAAACCGTTAGATACCGTCATCAGTAGCGGAACTGTCCCGGAGGCGTGGAGCAGAAGCGTGGTGGTACTGTTCTACAAAAAGGGCGACAAAGCCCTTTTAAAGAACTATAGACCTATCGCGCTTCTGAGCCACGTCTATAAGCTGTTCTCAAGGGTTCTTACTAATCGCATTGCGCGCAGGCTAGACGACTTCCAGCCTCCCGAACAAGCCGGATTCCGAAAAGGCTATAGTACCTACCATGGACCACATACACACGCTGCGACAGGTTATACAAAAGACCGAGGAGTATAATCTGCCGCTATGTATTGCGTATGTGGACTATGAGAAAGCCTTTGATTCTATCGAGACCTGGGCGGTGCTAGAGTCTCTCCAGCGATGCCAGATTGACTATCGGTACATCGAGGTGTTGAAGTGTTTGTACAAAGCCGCAACTATGACAGTCCGAGTTCACGACGGAAGCACTGGACCTATTCCAGTGCAGCGCGGAGTACGACAAGGGGATGTTATGTCCCCGAAGCTGTTTACCGCTGCTTTGGAAGACGTGTTCAAGCTGATGGAGTGGAACGGGCTGGGTATTAACATCAATGGCGAACACCTCACACACCTTCGATTTGCCGATGATATAGTAATCTTGGCGGAGAACCTGGAAGAACTCAGCACTATGCTAGGTGACCTCCATAGCGCCTCACAAAGGGTGGGTCTTAAGATGAACATGGACAAGACGAAGATCATGTCTAACGTCCATGTCACACCTATACCGGTCGTTGTTGATGGCGCTACTCTCGAAGTTGTCGACGAGTACATATACCTGGGACAAGCTATCCGTATGGGTAAGTCCAGCTTCGAGAGAGAGGTAACTCGTAGAATCCAACTCGGTTGGGCAGCGTTCGGGAAACTACAAAGTGTCTTCTCGTCCAGAATACCTCAGTGCCTGAAGTCGAAAGTTTTCGAGCAGTGTGTGTTGCCAGTGATGACCTACGGCGCTGAGACCTGGTCTTTTACAGTTGGCCTTTTCCATAGGCTCAAGGTCGCACAGCGCGCGATGGAGAGGGCTATGCTTGGTATTTCTCTACGCGATAGAATTCGTAACGATGAAATCCGTAGACGAACGAAAGTTACCGACATAGCTCTCAAAATTTGCAAGCTGAAGTGGCAATGGGCAGGCCATATAGTTAGAAGAACCGACAACCGATGGGGAAGAAAGGTTCTCGAATGGCGACCACGTCTCGGCAAAAGGAGTACAGGCCGCCCTCCAACCAGGTGGACTGATGACCTGAAGAAGACAGCGGGTAGTCGCTGGATTCAGAAGGCCCAGGACCGGGAGGAGTGGCGAACGTTAGGGGAGGCCTATGTCCAGCAGTGGACTATAAAAGGCTGATGGATGGATGGATTTAATCATATGATCGACCATATTAATCACTAATATTAGTGAGAGTTCAAAATAATTTTACTTGGTTTTGAAAGGGCTGTTAACGAAACTTTCATCTAAATTCCTTTTGGTGCCTTTTAAGTTTATGTTGCGTATACTTTTTTTGTTTATGACCCGATTGATTTGAAATACACACTAATGTTACGGAAATTCATTCAACAATATATCTGTATACACATCATTCAAAGAAGGGAAACGAATTTGAAAATGAAATATTAAGTTAAGGTTAATTATTGTACGCTTGAGATAAAAACTTTCGAATCCATTTTATTTGCTATTGAGGGTTATTTTTGAAAAAAGCTTAAATATATTTCTCACTATGTTAGTAAAGATTACAAATACAAAATTATAAGTAAAATACTCTGCACAAAAATATTCTGTAAGTACATCAATTCTCGACACTCAATTTTCAAAGAGTTTCAAAGAAAATTGACATTTAAAGGATGAATTTCGGAAAATGCTGAAACACGTATTCTTTTATTTTGGTTACAAAATATTTATACCAAATTTCAAGAAAATCTATTGAAAAAAACCAAGTTTTCCATACAAATTTTCATCCCTCATTTCACACCCTTAAAGGGTGATTTTGTGAAAATTTTCTATAGCCTAAATGTTAGCGAGGCCCAATATATATAAAACAAAAAAGTTTCATCAAGATCCGTCCAGTAGTTTTTGCGTGAAAAGCTAACAACAGACAGACAGACAGACAGACAGACAGACAAAAAATTCAAAACGTATATTTTTAGCTTCTGTTACTTATAAAAAGACCCCTAGAAGTATTTTTTTAATTTATATGCAATGTACAGAATTGACCCTGCTTACAGTTTTATTATATGTATAGACAAGAGTGAGGTGATGAAAGAAAATTGATGACAATTGATTATATAAAAATAGCTATGAACACTTTTCGAGAGGCAAGTTATCATAGGCATGTATTTTTATAAATTATATTTGATGAAAAATATGTCTCATCGAGTTATCAGATCGGTGAAGGTCTATCTTCACCGGCTCTTAGACCAAGACGGAGGAGGCTGATGACGGCTCGACTGTCTATACTTGTAAAATTCGTTTATATCAAAATATCAAGTATTTAAAAAATGGACATTGAACAAAGTGCATCTATTAATGAAAAAAGTGACGAAGAAATAGTGAAAGAAAATGAGTGAGTACTTCATAAAAATACTAGATGAAAACCTACTGAAAATACTAGATGAAAAATAATACTGATAATAAAAGCAATACCTACGTGCGAAATTATTCCCTAACCATTCCAAAATATCAAAAATGCACAACGTTAATGTTCAAGTTTTCACTTCTGCCGGCACTACCGGAGTGCAACCTGTTGTTTTTTTTCTGACATTCACAGTTTGAAATAAAATGAAATAGTGTGAAATGAAATAGTTTATTAACATCCTGGGTAATAAATAATATACACTTGATGTTAGTCATTGTTGTACGGCCATCGGCTGTCCGTCATCCGTTTTGGGTGCGCCAAGGCTTTCGTATATGGGCTAGGAGAAAAAAGCGGGCGGAAAAAGTTGACAAATACCAACGAGTTACGAGTAGTACGTTACACCAACTTTATGAAAACAAATACAAATGTCAAGAAGTGATTAATAATCTTCACGCCAATATAGCTAATAATACGAATTTTTGGCGGAATCTTGATATAGAGATGTCGTAGGATTTTGATGGTGTATTTTTGAGTGATATCGTCAGGTCCAGTTACAGTACCTTTTTAGTTTAATAATTACAGTGCCGATTGTTGTGGAATTTGTTTGCCAGTGAAAAAACATTGCTTTTCGTTTTGCTTCCAAAACTACTTCAAATGCGTTCTGGCAAAGTGGCCATCGCTTTACTCTGTTCTTACTCTGATCGTACTTCTGATCTGACCCACATACTAATTTTTACAATTATTATTTCGCCCGCCTCCTTTATTGATAAAAAATGTATTCATACTTAGAATTCAAAGGATTCATATTTATGATTTTGGAGTAGGTGCCGACACTTTACTTACGGTTGTGTTGGCTTTGTATCATGAATCATGATATAAAACTAATTAATTATGACATTATACGGGATTGTAAAGACCGGTTACGCTGGCAGGTACTCACGCTAAATGCAAAAAGGTCCCTACGACGTGCCATCACTGCAACTCAGCAACGACAGCAATGCACAATTTTTAACAAGATTAGAACAGATACTATTATGTACGAATATATACTGCCTCTCTGACCACTTCCTGGTTACGGCTGTGTTTCTATGAGGTGGTCCTAGAAATTAACCTAGGAAAAAAATATGTTTTATATCGTATCGTATGCATACGATGACGATTAGTTATAAGGTGGAACATCAAGCCACTGAATGAATAATGTTGCTAGGATTTCGTCAGTCTTATTCAAAAATGAGTCCCGAAAATTCACGAAGTTTCGGATACGGCCGTACAGAGTAGCCTCCCAGGTGTTATGTTAATTTGACCGAGTAGTACATACTTAAAACTCTACAACTTCTACAAACGACTCATCGTTCAACGTGTTTTAACTGCAATGTTCATCAATGTTGAGGAAAAATAATTTGAAGAATATGTGTAGTATGTTGATACATTGACGTCTTTTAGATAAATTATAAAGTATTAGGTACATTAACATAATTGTACTTAATGCTAATTAGTAAAAAATATTTTCGTTTACTTACCGTTGACTGCTGTCCTTCATGTTGTTTAACTTTAATAAATAGTTTATGTATATTTATGTAATTATCGACACTAATTTCACTTAAAACTAAAGTCAAAATCTTAATAAAGCTTCTATATGTTATCACGCCTGGCGTGGTTTAAGTACAATCAAATACGAATAAGTCTTAGCTAGAGATTTTGGAGCTCGTCAAAGCGTTATGAATGGGTACGATCGATAGTGTTTTTGTGTTGGCAGCGCGATTACAGCGTCTGCACTGTAGGTGGGCGAAGCGGCGAGCGCGACTGGCAGCGCGGCCGCGATGTGGACTTGCGACTTTAGATTTTGCAAGCTAGGGCAATTTTGCTAAGTCCGGTGACGTCACAAGCGTGCTCAACAGCTGAGATTGATAACCTTGAACTGCCATACAGGCCACAACTTTATAAATATTGCGCGATTATCAAACCGAGTTTGTAGACCTATTGTAGAAGGCTTTGAGGACAACTAGAAAACAAGCAAGAGCAATGGCAAGGCTAAAGTCCGTTAGACATAAACCAGTATGCTCAAATGAAAGAAAAGAGAGCTTTACGTAAAAACAAGCTAAATAGCTCATTGTGCAAATAGGTTCGTAATGATAGATAATTTACACAATGTACATAGTTTCAAATATATCAGCTCTTTTTATTGCAAAAAACTTTAATTTTAAACAAGTACAAACAAGCTAAATTAATTGTATAAATAGGTTCGTAGAGATAATGATTAGTTCACAACACACCGGCGAGCTGACCACCGCTCCATGCCAGTCATGACCATCCATGACTCTACAATTCATTAAAAATCACAAAACTTATTTTGCAAATAAAGATTATGTATTTTTTTAGTAAATTCTACAATAATTATTTAGATTAGTCCTAACTAATAACGTCGCAGACAGGCATCGCCTATGTAGTTTTTCCCTCTCCTATATTCATAATAAAATAAATATTAAAGTAAAGGTGTAATGAGGAGTCTCTCTATATAACTGACATAAATAGGTACTTTGTTCATTTCTTATTGTGACATATAAGAAATCTATTTTGTTTGGGTCTAGTCGACTTTAAACCTTACTAATTAAATATATTATAATGCTTTTATACGCAAAAAACATTGTATGAAAAATACTATTTTAAATATTACTTTGCAAGTATTTACCATTTACGAAGTTATTATTACCTATCTACCTAAAATTCAATCTTTTAGATTGTAATCTAATAACAGTACTTTTTTTACTCGTCCGTGAATAACAGCTTTATTTTATGATTTTATCTAACAAAATAATTATGAAAATTTGTCTACTAGTCAGTGGATTGGATTCCAGACGCGTAATTCGCATAAATTAATAGTTACAAAGTATGTAGTTTTAAAGAATTAATAACGTTTCACACTCATAGACACACAGTAGGGTAGATATACCCTGTGTCGTGGGTACCATGGACACACACACAGAGACCGAAACACAAACACCCAGACCGAGAACAGAAATTTAAACTCATCATTTAAATTTCTCTTTCGCCGGGGATCGAACCCGGGACCCTTCGATTGGCAGGCCGGCATAGTAACCATTGCGTCACGCGGGTCGTCAAACATTTAACTAGATTGTTCTACATATGAGTATCATGGCAAAGATAAGTACAAATTAGTACCTTGACAATTATTGAAACTTGCGTAGACGCACTTATCTCTATCTACTACATACATGAATAATAAAATGCAGTTTGTGATAAGTGCATCAAGTGAGGACTACTGGCTGGACTAGTTAAGGTACTAGTTCTCGTCATTCCATAAAAAAACGACCTTTTCCATGAATGACGAGTACTGACCGAGACACTGCCAAAAACTGACGAGAGTACGGACGTTTACCTTATGTGTTAGGTACGCAAGATAATTTCTTGTTCTTAGTGCCTATTGGGATATATTACAATAATAATTATTGTAAAATATAGCTCGATCACTCCCCCTTCTGCCTACCTCTCCATTTAATGCGTTTTTCGAGGTTAGTGTAAATAAGTTAAAGATAAATACAATTCAGTAATACTTACATACCGAATTGTACCTATTTATCTAGGTCAGGCTTAACGAACTTACCGAACTCCTTTTAAATTTACAAGATAATCGCGAACACCAATAATTCTAGCACTATAAAACGCTATTATAGATTGAATTGTAGGCACGTTCTTGAAATCCCCGTCCACGTAAACAGATAGGTCTACGCCCTTCCACCATGAAAAAAATTATTCGCTAACCCCTAAGATAAATTGCTGACCTCCTGAACGAGAGTTTTCGAGAGACGCAAAGCACCACTGTTTTTACCATAAATTTAGATTTTTTTTACATGGGGTTCTTACTTCTTACAAAACGTGACAAGCGCAATACCAAGCAGCGCTTTGTAGTTTGAACTTCTGATAAAATAATACTCTGGCTTTCTTAGGGTACCGTACCCGAAGGGTGCCAACAGGACCCTATTACTAAGACTCCGCTGTCCGTCTGTCTGTCATCAGGCTGTATGTGTATTCATGAACCGTGATGGCAAGACATTGTAAGTATTTCTGATGCCACTATAACAACAAATACTAAAAAATAGAATAAAATAAATAATGAAGTTTAAAAAACTAAAAAACACGCTTTTGTGAAAATGCGAACTAAAAAGTAAAAAAGAAAAGGTATTTTACTGTAAAAAAAGCGTAGGGTTCATGTTGTCAATAGTATCTCAAAAAGTTTTTTCTTCGTATTTTCACAAAAGCGTGTTTTTTAAACTACATTTTTAATTTTTTAATTGGATATTTTTTTCATATTATTGCATTGTCATCGTATCGGTGAAAATGAAGTTAAAAGATTCCGTTACATACATACATACAGGTCAAGCTAATATAAGCATGTTTAAATATTTAAGGGGGCTCCCATACTCCCATACAATAAACGTGATTTTTTTTAGATAATGGTACGGAACCGTACGTGCGCGAGTCCTACTTGCATTTGACCGGATTTTTTAACTTTCAGACGCCGCCGCGCCGATTCAAAGTTAAATAAAATGATATTTTTACAGGTTCGAAGACCAATGTTTTTTTTTCACAGCAGTGCAATAAAGGTTATTAGTTATCTATCACATATTGAGATACATAAATCTGTAGATAATATAACATTTTTTCAGAATTTTAGACTGTGTAAATTATGGATAAAACACAAAAATACTACTTTTGGAAACCTTTGGAAACTTTTATATGGCTGCAACCCTTCTTGCATCTTACTGCTGGGCACGAGTCTCTCCCCATTATTGGGGCGGCCTGAAGCTTACTCCACCACGCTGCTCCAATGCGAGTTGAAATGTGGGAAACTTTTATATACTAGATAGACCATCATGTAACGGTGACTTGGTCACCGGAGAAAGCGAGTGCGTTACAAAGCTTCATAACTAAAAACCATTAGGAGGGATGATTTTCTAAAATCCTTCTGTAGCAGTTTCCTAGGCCATAAGAGGAATCCACTACCAGCAGTGTCTATTATATTTTCATTATTTTAGCTGCTGCGATGAGATCAGTACCGGTGTCAGTCGGACATGTTGCAGATATTGTATGTATACTCAATTACTTATAATAACCGTAACTTCAGATTTAAGTTTTAACTGTTGTAATTTGTGTCTGTTCGCACAAAAATTTGACAAAAATGTCACTAAATAAGTGGTCAAGTCAAATCTAACCTACTTTAGGATCTCACATTTTTAAATAACAGCAATTGTTATAGGTATCCAATAAAGCAAAGAAATAGAGTTTAATACTTGTTCATAATGTTATTTTGTTCCTACAAATACATACTATCTGGATTTTGCATAGAACTTGGCACTCATTTAGATCTCCATTCTTTTTGCGGCGAAGCCCACAGCCAAGCATAATTTTTGTATTGAATGTGGCTCTCCTTTTTAACATTTATGTTTTTGGTGGGATTATATTGGCATCAAATAACTTGCCAACGTGTTATATGTTGAATTTAAAAAAATACCCAAAATTGCCTTCATATGGGTCCTTACTCCTTCACAAATTCAAAAGTACTTCACAAATAGGCAGACAGATATAGGAACAACGTATACATATATTATTACTTTATTACCTACAAGGCTTGTAGTTTCTGCTACGTAAACCTATAAAGCAGCCCATTCTAAAAACAACCTGTGTCATTTCGTACCTATAACTGAGAAAATATTTACGCAATATACGGAATTATTGCCATTGTGTGTAATTATTGGATGATTTTCAGAGAATTACAGGTTATTTGGGATTATCAGTGTTTATTTAAGTTTTATGACTATTCGTGTCATTGAAGGTGAATCACGCTTCTGCCTTGGCAATGACTGATATGCAGAATAGAATAGTCCGTATTTATAGTTTTCAATCATAGACTTAGGATATACTAACGTAAAGTCTATGTTTTCAACACATATCGTTATTAATGTGTTAATTAAATTAAACAGTATATGTCCTATAGTCCTATGTGTATGGATTAAATAGATAGTTTTATATTGTACCTACCTGTTGTAGAAAGTATAAAACGTACTAGAATATATTTAACTAAAAAAAGTAATGTCTTTGTAAATGTGGTAGATAATATGTCATACTTGTAATTAAAAAATGGAGAGAGTTTAAAAAGTATTACTTACATGTGTCCAATGTGAGAGAATCTGAAACATTGAAACTCGAAGATCACCAAGAGACCTCCAATATGCAAGCTAAAAATTAAATTAAGTATAATGGGTGTTTTGGAGAGGATGAATGATTAATGAATGAATTATATTATGTAAACGGCGACCATGAATGAATAGAAGCTCCTAGCGGTTTACGTAACCTAAGAAGAATGGTATAGGATAGGTCGTAGGAATTAGGAGCTGTCGTCCTGTTTTCTGTACCCAAAAAAAACAAATTTAGAATTCGATTAAAAAGTAATAATATCCACTCTTTTATCTTTAAAAACGATACATTTTTTATTTTTAACAAACAGATTTACAAAAAAGCAACCAATTATGCGGACTACATGTTATGTAAGTCAATTTTTAAAAGCTCATCACTCGGCAATAATGCATCGTACGAAAAAATACTGTGTATGCACATCCATGTCTACTACAGAAATATAAATAACCACAATGTAATTAAAATTCATGAAAATGAATTTTTATTGGTTCTCCACTTGACGTAAAGCTACTTAGGTACGTAGTTATTTATGTGAACAAAAAATTAATCCAAATGAACATAATCACTTTGCCTGATGCTCACTGAATTAACTGTTTAGTAAATAACTAGCGGCCGCCCGCGACTTCGTCGCCATGGACTTTAGTTTTAGAATTTTTCTAAAATAAATAGTAGCCTAAGTTACTCCTTATTACAACAGCTACTTGCCAGTGAAAGTCCCGTCAAAATCGGTCCAGCCGTTTCAGAAATTAACAATAATTCGGAACAAACAGACAGACAAAAAAATGTGTTTTGGTATATGTACCGTATATACATTCATATTTATGTAGTAAAAAGCGGTTTTTTTAATATTACAAACAGACACTCCAATTTTATATTTATTTGTATAGATTAGCCATTAAGTTAACAGACGTATTCGCTGAGTAGCGAATACCCATCGATATAATATAAGTATAATATAAGTACGCGAATACCTCCTTATCAACATTTTTTACGAGAGTTAAAGGCTACGTTAGTAGGTTATCACAATACTACCTACTCTGAAGGTTTTTTGTCTACAAATATTTAATAAGCCAGGAAGTAAATCTTGTACCTAATTAAAATAAAACTAAAATTTGATAAAATGTAAGAAGATAATATTGTACTTATTTCACATTTAAAAATTTTACCGTTAGACAGCCATGGTCTTGACTATGAATACGAATCGCTGAGTGATAATTGAAAGCGGTCCCTACGACCCGTTATATTTCCTGAAACACATTCGTTCTCTTCTCGTAAACAAATGCACCAAATGTGTGTCATCAGAAAATGACCGCTATAAAACCGATGGTTAGCTTCCACTGAGATTATTAAAGGATCAACCACGTCCCTCTTTACATTCTACATCTAAAGAAGGGTCGTATTTTAACGAATTCCATTAAAATTGAATCAGTATGGCTTCAGTAAAAATTTTTTGGATTTGTCTTTTCGTTTTGGTAGTTTTCGTGGTTCATAATCAATCAAAACCACTCGAAGACAGTAAGCTTTTATCTCCATCAGAACCAGAAGAAGAGATGATGGAGACTGCAGAGTCTCAAAATCCATTCCTGCCTCGTTTTGCTATGAAGCGTTTAAAGGAGAGAAGAGAACAAGCAAGAGCTCAGAGAAGAAATGGACCGACTCATAGAACGCAGCAGCCGGTACAACGGACTAGAACTAGATGTCCACAGTACTATCAAAAGCGATATTATGTAAGTACTTACTTAGGTACCTAAATCTACATCCTCTCCACTAACTATTGCAGGCGCGGTCCCGGGGGGTCATGTCATAGGGGACATGAACCCCCCAAAATCCATCAGTCATGCGTAGATGGAAGGCGAAACAAACCAAATTTGGAACACCTAATGTGCAACCAAATCAACGGGCGCGGTCGGGTGTGAGATGGGTGACCGCTAGTGGGAAAAAAATTTATGCACGTCCGTGCTTCGGGGGGCACGTTAAGCCGTCGGTCCCGGTTGTTGTCGATAGATAACAGTCGTTAAACCTTGTCGGAGGCCTTATGGGCAGTTTGAAAACATCCGACAGCGGGTGGGCCACTAACTCGCATTTCTACCAACCCGCATTTGGAGTGGAGTAAGCTCCAGGCCTCCCCAATAATGAGGAGAGACCCATGCCCAGCAGTGGGACGCAAAAGAAGGGTTGCAGCCAAAACGAATTTTAAAATTTACCGACACTATAAAATTTAATTCAAATAGGTATTGGCCAAACGACTTATCTTTTGTAGATGATAACAGTAACTGTGCCCCGCGGTAGTGTGAAGTAAATATGTGAAACAATTTCGACCCAAACTTTAATTCTTTATTTTACACCTTTACGGGTTTATTTCCACCGCTTATTTTACATCCTTAGAGGTTGATTATAATTTTTTGAATCTGACCAAAACCATTCTTGAGTCACCCTTATGAATATCGAGGGCATTTCATATTTACATATGTCTGTCGAAGTTCTAATTTGTTGGATAAACAATTGTCACTTGAGAAAGTACCTTACCTTTCTTTGACCCAGTTTTTCTTCCGATATAAGGCTGTGAAATAAAACGCACTGCATAGTGCATTAGCATCAAGATACTAACACAAGTGTTTTTTTTTCCAGAAAAAATGAAGCGAAGAGTACTGTTAGCTTTAACGTTAAGCCTAGTGGGAGTGATCGCTACAAATCCGTTGAAATCGCCAGCAACAGAAGAACCGTCAAAAAACAGCGTTTCAGAATCAAAGGTTGAAGAAATTGCCATAAAAATTTCCAAAAACCAACCAGAAGCAATTAACACTGTACCAAATGAAGTGTCAGTAGTCGAAGAAACGGAATCAGACTTCGGAGCAACAATGGATATTTTTATGCAGGAGAGTATTAGTGACCCGACCGATGTCTTCGATCAAGAGGATTTGCCGAATATTGGGAACGAATTCTTACTAGGGAGCGACGATACCGAGTACAGTGACGTCATTAATAAGGATCCTAGTGAGCTAATGGACACAGCTGCGGGATTCGTGCCCATTCCAATCTTCAGGAACCGACAGAAAGCGAAGCGGCGTTTTGCAACGAGACGACACTACAGGCCAAAGTCTTACCCTTATAGAAGATTTTTCTTCTATTATCCATCGTACGGTTATTACCCACGTAGCTCTCTAAGATTTTATTAGGATTTTGATTAAATGTACTCTCTTAACTTATTCTTTATTTATTAAATATTTATAAAGGAAAATAAAACGAATTTTCATTTTCATTACATTTATTTCCGCATAAATGCCTTATGATTTAGTTTTCTATTGTATTACATCTGATATAATATTTACATTGTAGGTATGTAAAATAAATTTATTCCTGCCTACTAACTACAATAGGAATATCTTAATTCTGTTTTTTTAATAAATCGTATTCATCCACATGGCAGTTGATTGCAAATAAAAACATTTGTCAATAATACTCATTATATTAACATTTTAGTTAGTCTTTTCAAGCTTGAAGTACAAATTCTTTTAATGCTAAGAGAACACACTTTGCATAGTGATATTTGTATATGCAATAACAACAAAATAATATGATAAAATATATCACATCAAGATATTGGTTAGCCATCTGTTATACTGATATCAATATAATTAACTGGTTCATTAAATATGAAGTAATTGAGATTTTTATAAGTAGCAGCTGGGTAACATAACAAGTTTTATAATTAAAAATAAATTAAAATATTTTGTAACTGAACTAAACGTTACTTAATAGTAATTAAAATAATGTATAAATATTATAACTTAATAATGTAGTCTTAAAATATGAGTACTGAACCTTTGGCTCATGAGAAATAGAACAGTCATAGAGAAAGGAAATCAGAGGTATAAGGTAAGAAGCACGAAAGAAAGAAAAAATTGCTACCTATATAGTATTATGCAGTTACATACTTACCAATTTAAAGTATAGGTAACGGCCACATAATTAAAATTCACAATGCATTGTTGTGCCCTTAAAACATCGTGAAAACAAAAGTGCATGAGTTTTTGAATCCTATGAAATTTTTAGTAATTCATAATAATACACAACATAAAATGTAAGTAGTCAATCTTGAAACGGACAATATCTAAGAACTTTGTACATTCAAACACAGGTTAAACAATATTTTTGGCGAGACAAGTAACACAACACAATGTTTACGATTTTGAACACGAAAAGATAAATTTCACTTTCCCGGACCCACTAGCGCTTCGTCCATTAGTTCGTCGTCGGTAATGCAGGGCGAGTTGGAGTGCGGAGAGGGCGCCACTAGCGGCGACGGAGCGGGGCTCTTCGCCAGCTGCAGAGCGATGGCCGGGGACGCGGGGTACACCGGCCGCACCGCCACAACGCCCGAAACCTTGCTCCCAGAAGACGACGAAAAGTCGAGAAGCATCTCTGCCGCCTCCTGCGGAGTGGTGGCCCCGCTCCGAGGCACCGCTCCGCTGGCCGGCGGCCTCATTATCGAATCTGCGCCTTTCCTCTCCTCCGAACCCTTGGGAGCGGCGAAACCCTTCGTCATGTCCGTTTTAAAATCTAACGGCATCATTGGAAAGGAGCCCGCGTAGTCTTTCGAGTCGTCCTTACTCCGTTGAGGACTTTCGACCTTGGACATGCTATCCGCGAGGGTTTTTGAAAACTCGATGGGTCTCTCGCTCTGTTCTCCCTTAGATGGCACGGTTTTTGGACTCATGGCACCCATGTTGAGTAAGGGTTTCGGTACATTTAGAGGATATGCAGACTTTTGTATAGGATCGGCACTTCTAGCGTTTGGGCTGTCAAAGTGAGAAAACGGATACTTGTTCTGATCTAATGATCGCGAGAAATCATTCACCATGGAGCGGTTGTCGTACTGTGATGCGGGGCTATTTTTGTCAGGAGTATTTTGATTTTTTAGCTTCGGTATTTGAAATTTGCTGGTGTCCAGCGGTTTTATTAAGCCCTCTACGAGAAAGTTTGCGTCCTTGGCGGAACTTTTAAACCTGTCTCCGTCAACATCGTCTCTAGAACCACTGGGACTCGAATGTCTCTCCGACTTAGAAGAAAATAAGGATTTCTCTGAATTGCTCATAAGTTTGGTTCGAGCCTTGTCCCGCTCCCTATCCCGCATCATTTTGGCAAGATCTGCGCCGCTACTCTTAGGAGAACCCGAACTAGACTTTGATGCAGATTTAGATAAATTTATTCCAGTACTACTACTGCTGGACGATTTAGAATAAGGCACTTTGGTTTGGTTACTTGAACCACTTGTTCCCGACGTCTCCGAAGGACTCATGTTGGCTTTAGGGGGCGTGGAACCGGGTGTAACATTGCCCGATTTGGAGGACTGCATAGCTTGTGTTTTCTTAGACGCTGGTCCGCTTATAACTCCCGGTTTTAGGCCTGTGTGCGTTTTAGGCGATCCTTGACTTGGTGGAGTCAATTGCGGAGACGACTGTTTACTGGAACTAGAGCTACTGTAGTTCAATTTGGAACTACTACTGGATGACTCCTTCGTTCGTGTTTTGTTAATCGTAATTTTCATTCCATCCAAACTAGGTTTCACCATGTATTCCTGGTTTTTAGTATCGTTGCTAATCTTTAAACCACTAACTGAGCTATTTTTGGGGTCGGAAAATTTATTGGCACTACTTGAGGAACTACTAGACTTGCCGCTTCCCATTTCCGCTTCCGCACCACAGTGTTGAGCCGATTTCAGCTTGTCTATCACAGCACTAAGTGATCCCTTTCGGTTCCTAGCTTGGCTCGGGGCATTCGATTTATTAACTTCGATGTTGGGCGGAGATATGAGCGGCTCTGTTACGGGGCTGTCACAGGTGACTGGAGTTATTTCCAGCTGTTTCAATTTCATCGGATTTTTTAACTTCGGGCTACTTCGGTCCGAGCTAGAAAAAGACAAGCTAGAATGTTTCTTCTCTTTATCCCTAGACGTCGCCGAGCTGGAGCTGTAGCTATCTTTAGACATTTTTTTTGAGAGATCATATCCCGTCGTTCCCGACTTTCCCGACGGGGAGCCGCTGGTAGCCGATTTCAGGGTTGACATGCTAGGTTTCCCAGATCCGGAGGAACTGTGTTTCGGGGAGGAGATGCTGTGGTTTTTTGGACTAGAGTATCCTGGCAAGTGTTTCGGGCTGTTTTGTACGGGAGAATGCCTCGGGCTGCTGTGGTGGCTGGACGTGCCGGACGGCTTGCCCACGCCCTTGACGGTGCTGGGGCTGGGGGACTTTGTGATCGACACGGACCTGCCGTGCGTTGGACTGGGACTAAATTTTCGAAGAAGGGAGTTTGGGGAAGTCGGTCGCATGGGGGAGCCGTCGGTGGGTTTGATGCTGACCGACACTGGTTTCGTGAGGGGGTCCTGTTTCGGCGGCACCTTTTCGGGCGGGCCCATGGAGTCGTCTCGTCGCCTTTTTTTCTTCTTCTCTTTACTGCGCTCCTCTCCGGATCGACTGGATTTCTTGTCTGACCGACGATCATCCATATTTTTGAGTTGCGTAGATGTGATTGGAGTGATCGTAATGGAACTGGGTAAAGCCGCTGGAGCCGAGGCGGTTATCGGTATGATTTCTATGCCAGGTCTCCGGTCCAGGCAAAGCATTGAAGATAGGTTCGAACCTGACCCACTGGTTGGCGTTGTAGACGATGAGGAGCCTATAGGAGTGATGCTAACCGAGGACGGCATGTAAGGTTTACCTTCAGTGAGATCTAGCAGAAGGGATGACGCACTTCTGCTCCGGCTTTCACTGTCTTTGCTTTTAAGTTTTTGCCTTTTGTGCTCAGACTTGTGAAAAGAATTCCTGTAAAGAGAAATATCATTACATTTAGTTTTATTTATGACTGATTTACCATATACAGTAGTAGGTTTTATAAGCTTGCTAAACAACTTGTTAAACATACCGGATTAAATCCTCAACGTCGCCATCGTTCGAGTTGTCCATATCGGAAGAGACCCTGTGGTCCTGTCCGCCCAGCGCGTCCGCGTCCATCCCCGACAGCTCCAGATCCGACGCGAACTCGTTCTGCGACACCGAGGACTCCCGCCCCTCTATGTCGTCGTTGGTCGAGGTGCTGTTCATGGTGTTGTCGTCCTCGTTTGCGTAGCTCTCCGCGTCGCTTTCACTGTCCGAGTCCATCATGTCGTTCATCCCGGGCTTCCCCTTCTTCGGACCCGGCCACATCCCGGAATCGGATTTTCGCTTTTTCGGCTTCCGATCGTCCGCCATCTGTGGCTTGCTTTCGTTCGTCCCCGTCTCTTGACACATCAACGACATGTGGTGTTGTTGCTCGGAGAGATACGCACCTGTTACAAAAAAAAAAACGAAACTGAGTTGGCAAAAAAGGTTACACGAAGTGATTAGTTAACAATCGAAATATCTCTTTATCTATATTTTTTTATTTGAATGGAGTACAGACGAGCACGCAGGCCACATGATGTTAAATTGTCGCTACAGTCTATAGGCGGGTCCACACTGGACGATCCATCGCGCTCCGATCGCGATCCAAATGTGCAGGCGGTGTGGACGTGCCGCGCGCGATCCATGCGCACGTATTAGAGTATAGATTGCGCGTTCCTTACTACACCCGATTCGTACGTTATCCGTACGGAAAGGTGCTTCAGCTGCGTGGCGAGCGCGGTGTAGACGGTTGTGTGTGGCTTGCGCGATCCACCACACCATGGACATCTCGCAAAGTCGCCGTCTGATATCGCTTTATAAGGAATTTAAATGTTTATGGGACCCAAAAGATATTTTGTATATTGTTTATACCCAGAACCGTCTTTTTCTTTTTGTGTATTTTTGCGCAAACATTTAAGCCAAATATAGGTTGCTGCTGCACGGCAATTCGACGCCGCTGCTGCGCGTGACTCCATCTCCAGCAATAGTTCGACTGAATCACGGATCGCCTATGGATCGCTTGGAGCGTAGTTCAGGATCGCAGTTTCAACAAACTGGATCGGTCTAGTACGATCCACGCCACATCACGATCTTGGATCGCGGATCGCGGGATCGTCGATCCATTTAGCATCGTCTGGTGTGGACCCGCCTTATGGACATCTACACACAACCTCAAGCAAGCCTAAGTCTTGCGGTCATATGCAGTTGCGCTGCTGCTCTGAGGGCTGATGGTCGCCACATGTATGTCTGGCCGGCAACTGCTCCTTTTCACCGAAATACAATAGAATTGCTTTACGGCAAAGGTAAGTGCAGGCCCATCATCCGAATCTGATACACCGCCGCCTTTCCGGAGCCACTTACTGGATTGTTGGTTCTCCCACTGCCGTCCGAAAGCCTTCTTTTAGTCGTCTCTTACTATCATATTATTAATCCCAAAGCTTTTTTTTTTAGTTACTTAGGCCCTATGACCAAGTAACCAAAAAAATTTTTACAAGAGTTCGCTTACCGCCCTGGTGAGGGTGGCTGACGCTAGTGGGGTAGAGCGCGCGCGGGTGAACGCCGGGGGAGTGTTTCAGATGCTCGCCACCGGGGTCGATGCCTCCGAGACCACAGCTAAAATTTGAATCCAACGCGGAGTAGCTGCCGTTCATTTGTTTCGTGGCCGCTTCGCGCTCCCATATCTTCACCAGGGATCTGAGAAATTTTACAAGCTATGAACCAACACTACTTCTATTATGAAAGTGTTACAGAACGCCAATAAAGTAGAAGTATGGTTTAATGGCAATGACAAAATAAAAATTGTCCCTCGTATGCTGTGATGTTATATGCGGCAAAACGTCAATATGGTAAGGGGTCTGAAGTATTTAATTTGAGGACATATGTCATATACGTCATATTATGCCACATTTCAAGTGGACATTTTTGAACAAATATAACATATCTACTAGTTTTTTTTAATGCAGACAACTCTTATGATTGTAAATATCAACTTTGGTCCTAAAGCAGTTTGGGGGCAGAAAATAAATATTTACTAGCTCTTCGATCGCGGCTCCGTCGCTAGATAGACGACGCTAGATAGAAAGATAGACGAGACCGCGAAAACGAGTTTGCACTGAAATCGCAATTGTGCTAACTCACCGTAGTGAGCCTCAGTGCCTCATTTCGTCGTTATTGTCGCGCGATAAAAGTCGTGTGTAGGCTTCCGGTTTCAATATTTTTCGTGATTTCGAACCAAAAAATATTATCATACGCCAACGTCTCAATACTCTAAATACTATAATATCATTACATAATTTCTTGAAATTTAAGTGTTTTTTTTTAAGTTGAAACCAAAGAAGGTTGCATTAAATACTTGCATTAACCTCCATTCGACAATAGATGGTGCTGATTTCTAAAAAGATAATAAATTTACAATAAGATACGCCACCTTCATTCTACTCGGCAACTGATAGTATGGATATATCCTAAGACTTAGGTCTAAGGCAGTTGAGGGACTCGGCAGGTAATTATTTATTTAATACATACAAACCTCAGTGTTATGGGTATAGAATGACTCTTCTGCAGCACCCTAGTGATGTACTCATCAATGTGATCCCTCGCGTTGTGCGCCTGCAGCGTATACAGCGAGGCCCTAGGCGCGGCCGGCTCGCTCAGGTCCAGCTCCACGGTGGCCATGCTCTCGTCCAGCGGGTGCTCCAGCGAGATGGAGATGTGCTGCCAGGACAGTGCGCTCACCTCAAACATTATAACGTTCTCGAGCTCCATCACTGTTAAACAAGAGTATTCTGATATTATATCTGAATGACTGATAGTGGAAGAAAATTCTTGCTATTCCAGTAGAAAAGAACATTTTTGATAGTCCACTGATTTCGGCTCTATATGACCGTCAGGCAGGCTTAACTTTCTTATTAAATAAACAACCATCATCAGGACGTTGCTTCTCACGTTTCCGTATGTGGACTACAGTAAAGAGTGTCAAATTCATAATCCTTGCCTTACTATTTCAAGTGACGAAGGCAAGAGAATTTGCGGCGAGAATACTAGAGGAGAGTAGACTAGTTTCTATGAGGGGAGTAAAAGCAAGAGCAGAATAAATATTTTGCATTTAATTTTTTTATATGAACTGCAACAGGCATCGATATAATATAAGTAGGTAGATTCACAGTCGCCGCATAAAAGTGGCACCGGCAAAAGAAGGCATAACGGCAGCGATATGCCTTCTTTCGCTTTCATTTGCTAAACCGCCACGCACGTGTCGCACGTCAGTGATGCCAAAGTCCGCAGTAAAAATTTGTAAAAATTACACTCTAAAAACGCAAAAAAAGTATGGAGTATCATACTTCCAGTGAGTACATCTTTATCTTAATTTAATAACGCATATTTATTATATTTTAAGACTATTTATTATTATTTTAGTAAAATTTGTTTGATTCACCACGGCATGCATACATCGATAATTGTAAACGAATTTGTGCTTTATTGTAATGCTTTTGGTTTCATTTCTCAATAAACTCCTATTTCGTACGTCTAAAGTCGTAAAATTTTATTGCCGTATTATAAACATCGAACCAGAAGGTGATAAGTAACAATTTAACATGGACTTATAGTCTTACTTATGTCAGTACCATAAGGTTTAAAATAGATAAAAAGTAAGATACCTTAAAATATTTTTTTGTTTAGAATACTTGTATACTTCTATAATAAGTACGTTTTTACGCGGGGCCACCTTTTGACTCAATTTTGTATGGGAACCTTGCATCTACCTTCTTATATTATATCGATGGCAACAGGACATTAAAGTGAAAAAAATTCTCTTGGTGAGATTTTAAATACGCCGAAGGAGGTCAGTTGGTTCATTCGGCGGGTGAATGAACGTCACGTTAAAAGGTTCTAGGTGTTTACTGGCTGTATACTGAAGCCCGGATTCCATCAAAGGGAAGACAAGACGAGCAGAGCAGAGGTCTGTTTTAAACAACCAATAGAATTACGTTATTCATAAAATATCATGGTGAAGAAGAAAAAGAAGTTGAAGAAGAGTTGATAATTTAGTCATACCGACTGACTGACTGACAATGGAAGAAAATTCTTGCTATTTATTCACTTATTTTAGCTCTATATGACCATCAATCAGGCTCTCCTTAAATTTTTTTAAGGAAACAAGAAAAAGGGGGGAAAAAATCCACGAGGGGGTTTTAGTGCAATAAAAATCTCAAATAACTCAGTATGACTACAAATCTTCAGGGTATCATTTGAAGACTCCCCACAATAACAAATAATAGATGTATGATGTATACCATATATGCGCATCTGTAATTGTAAAAATAAATGTATTAAGTTAATTATTTAAAATCTTATTCTGCAAACCTTACTTTTCAGTTGAAGATCACTTTTATTCCTACCCTTAGTCTGATCACATAGTACAGTACTTACCATGCTTGCCCTGTGCCCGAACACAGCTGGCGATGAGGGCGTTGAACAGCTGCTGTTGCCGCAGCGCTGCCAGTAGAGGCGGTACGTGTGATGGATGGGTGAACGGGATGCTCGACACGCAACAACCCTCCAGTGAGCGGGATTCGCACAGGAAGTAGCACTGCCATTGTTCTGGTAGGTTCTGTAATAATTAGTAACAAGGACTTTTCACGGGAAGTCGGAAAAGACATTGTGCTCTTGTTTTATTTTTATTTTTTCAGTGTGTTTTTAAGTTACTTGTTGATTTTGTTCGATATAGGTTAATTACAGTGCACAAGGTGCTGTGAAATAAAATAACAGTGCAAAATTTATCAGCTTGCCCCCAAAATTCCATTGGTCACGTTTTGGTAAAGTAGACATCGCTTTACTTGAATATCTGACTGACTCATTTTACTGATGACTTACTGACTGTATCTATTAGTAATCATCCAGTTTCAACAAAACTGGCAATAAAGTGATGAAAAATTGACACTGTTTGTTTGTGATGCCATGATTGAAACAAAAGGGATTAATTAAACGATTTACTAGTAAGAATTATTAAGAATCTATCACACCCAACGAGTTTTAAGCGTTTGGAGCTAAGAGTGCTTTGGTAATTTACATGTCAGTAAAACAAAAAAAAGTATAGGTAATTCAAGGAAGACAAGGTTTAATTTTACTGAAAATCTCTCAAATTGCCCAGAAAACAAGTTTTATATTAAATTTCCTATTAATTTAGGTATAGCCAAATATATATTTATTTTTATTATGCACTCACCACAAATAGTCCTTTACTGAGATTCAATTCTATAGTTTTCCCTGGCACTAACTTATTGTAAGCCTGTTGAGCTACCAATCCAAGCATAGGTTTAGCATTTGCCCAGTCACCAGAAACTTCAACCTAAAAGAAAATAAAGAAATATCTTATAATTCACATATATAATTATCAGTATTATATAGTTTATTCCATTTCTATCTATAATTCTTTGGACTAATTAAAAGTTTTTACATTTTTAATTTACATTTTTATGTATGCAATTACCATTCTATAAAACAATATTTGTGCTTTACCTCAGTTGTAGCATGAATAAGCTTGGCAAGACCTGAACACAGAGGCATTGGCTGTGACAGTTTGAGGGTGAAGCAGGCTGGTAGCATGGCACTGTTTTGTGGCACCAATTGTGCATATGCTGGACCATTCCTGAAGGAGGTTGTTAGAAAACACATTGAAACCAAAAATAAAGTACATATTATTAAGTTTTATCATTATGGTTTTTGGGACAATCTTCAGAGAAGCTAATTGAAGATGTGAGATAAGTGGAAATAATACTAATTAGTCTAATTACTAGCTGAAAGGCTAAGTTAGATTTATCCATCCCTAAATAAAGTGTAAATAGATTGACAGATGACCTGAGGTTTAGGAGCAACAACCAACTTTCAATTATACTGAACAATTACTACTGTAAACATTGTTTTCTCAACGATAAAGGTACTATAGCCAAGTCAATATAGAGTATAATATTTATTACTTTTGAGAACCTTAAAATTAGTAAACAAAATACAAAATTTTAACTAAAGTTATGAAATGTTTATTCATTATTATCATGACAGGAAACTCAACTTCAGAATTATGTATTATTGTTTTGTCTATAAACAGAATATAAATACTAACCCTTTTCCTGACCTCTGCCCAGATATAATAGGTGCTAACTGGAGTTTATTGGCAGTGGAGCCCTCGAGCAGTACAGTAGCTGAATGCCCCACTGGGGTGTATGTGGGGGCTACCAGCGGAGAGAGCGAGCTAGATCCAACCATCTTCCCCACTGTGAGCAGTTCTGTTGTAAGGGGCTGCAGACCTTTGTCCTTATCAAGCAATTCATATGGAGAAACGAAGTATGTTAAGCGCATGGCGTGACCTGAAAGTAATTCAAGTTTGAAACAAATTCAAATTTTAAATAATTTTAAGTCTAGTTATACCCAAAAATAGTACTGTAGTGTAAAATAGAACTATTTTTGGACAATATACCAATCTAATAAACTATTCCAAGTGAACAATAAAATTAATGTGATGTAAAAATTTATGATTTTTGTTTTTGTTCATTATTTATGACATAACTAAAAAAGGACTGGAAACATTGGAAAGAAAACATTGAGACTTACCCCCTCTTCGTTTTTGCAAGAAACCAATAGGACTTTTGTGAACCTGTGTCCATGGATCTTTGATAAAGTTTTGTAGCTGCCTTAATGTACATAAATCTTCCTCTAAACTTTGAAGAGCACTGAATGCTTTGCATTTCACCTACAAGAAGAAATTTAAACATAATATTGCAGTTATAAAAATTTCAATGTTCTAAAATATGTTAAGTTTACTATATTGGAAATAAATAATAGAGATTGATTGATTGATATTTTTAACATTTTTTATTAGGTTTACATACATATAGCTTAATGTTAAGTAACTTCAGAAATGTTGCAAATAATTTTATGTAGTAAAAAAGTATAGTTATTTACCTTCTTTTCAGCATTTAACTGATACACTGCAGTAAGACCTTCTAACTGTGCTGTGAAGTCGGCAAAGTCTCCACGTGATATACATGCCACAAGCTCCTCACAACTTTGTTGCTCTATCTGCATAAATAAAAATATTGGGGATTTGAATATTGGTGATCTGAATAGATACTAGTTAATATTGGCAAAGTCAGCTGATTTGAGATTATATAATTGTATTTATCTATCCTACAGAAACAATATATATATAGGATATATATAGGTATAAAAAGTATGTACTATTCTAGACTATAAACTATATGCCAAATTTTATCCTATTCTGTTCAGCTATTCTTGCATGTTTGAGCAATAAACATCCATCCAAAACAATTTTCACATTTATAATATTAGTATCAATGGTATCGCTGGTGTAACAGTATACATTAAATCTTTTTTTTTTCAATTTTGGCATTGCAAACTCTGTGCATATAGCCAGCATGAAGTATAATATTTGCATCAAGATTTTGTCAGTTTCGTTGAAACTGTACGTAGAGTAAGTAAGTAGTCAGTAATCAGTCAGTCAAGTCAGTCAGACATTCAAGTAAAGTGATGGCTTCTTTACCGGAACGTGACCAAAGGGAATTTTGGAAGCAAGCTGAAAAAACATTTTTTCACACTGTTATTTTATTTCACAATACTTGTGCACTGTAATTAACCTATATCGGACAAAACACCATAAAATTTATCCAATATAGCTCAAAAACACACCAAGAAAATGAAAATAAAACAAGAACACTATATGTCTTTTTCGACTTCCTGCCAAAAATAAAATATTTTTTTTTTCAACCTTTTTTTTTTATGTCCCACTGCTGGGCACAGGTCTCCTCTCACTAGTGAGAGGGATTTAGGCCATAGTCCACCACGCTGGCCAAGTGCGGATTGGTGGACGTCATGCTTTTGCGAAATTATGAATTCCTCTCAAGCATGCACGGCGATGGAGAACATCGTAATCAATTAAATATCACGATTTTTTCCATTACCGCGGAGCAGCGATAAATGCGCACATTACAAATTTCTTTGTCAGAGGTGCGCGCCGAGGATTTGAACCCGGGATCGATCGCGTCGAAGACCGCGGATTCATACCACTCGGCCATCGCTGCTCATTATAAAATAATTAATTCTTGATAAATAAAAATTTCAAAATTAGAAATATAAATAAGGCTTACCTTTCCTTCATGATGGATTTTAACATCTTTAACTTTACCAGAAGACTCAACAAGGATCTCCAAATAAAACATATCTGAAGATATAAACAAATTAACCCCTGATGTTCCCACTACAAATTTTAACCTAAAAGAAAAAAATATGATTTGTATAGAGGAATGTTTCATTATAATTATGACAAAATGACAAGCAACACATTTTTCAGATTTATGTTTTTATGCTATACACACTACAATAGTTGACTGCGTAATCAATTGAGATACTTGTACTTTTAATGAGCTGCCTAAATGTGACATCTTCATACATTTTGTATGAGTAAGACACTGTGACATCACAAGCAATTGTCAAGTCAATTGACTATATTATTATTTATTTAGTAGACAATAAAAATCATTAACGAAATGGAATAAATATAAATTAGGTGCTATTCATATTTAATTACCCAGAAAGCAAAGATTTTTATGGGATAATCTAGCACTCTATACTTACTATGCAGCCTATCTATGATGTAAGCTTTTTAAATGTCTGTTTATTAACCATGACTGAATACTATTGACTAATAATATACAAACCCAAGTTGTCTGGAGAGGCACTCAAGTCTCTCAATAAGGCTCTGTAGAGAGCTGACTTTGATGCAGTGTTGCAAACTGTCCAAGCATCGCTGGAGTATCATTCTGTCAGCACTATCTATGGCCCATCTTTTATCCTGAAAGCAAGTAGGTTGGTTATGATAACATCTCTTGAAATTAAGGGTATGCAAAGGAAGATGTACATATAAAACTTGATATTATATTCAGTTCATTATTAAACCATGATAAAATTATTACAGATTTATCTTACTTATTTACAAAAAAATTTGACTGAGTTGCTGTGCCATACCATGGACCCACACAAAGCAGATAACACAAACATCCAGAACTAAAATTCATCATATCAAATTTTGACTTGCCTAGATTTAAACCTGATACTAAAAATTGTATTTTGAGTTGGAACAAAAGCCTATTCAGGGTAAAGTAGCCAGAGTTCAGGTTCTGCATATTATATTTTTTTCTGAACTAGTGTGCCAGAAGGCAGCTATCCCACCTTCTTTAAAATTAAACAAGATGTAGCATCTACATTTGTGTATATTTTTAATAATTCAACATATAAGTTACTCTATCAATTCAATGTTCTCTGTTATTTTTAATTATATACCAGAACTGAACTATGATTGGCAGTATTACAAAATATCATTATAAAAAGTAATGGCATAGATAAATCTGACTTAAGCATTTATAAAAGTAAAAAATCTCTACACTCACATTAATTATTAAACTTAATATGATTATGGAAATGAATGATTATAGTCTATTTTAATAATAACCATAAAATGAGTAGTAGAAGTAAAGGGTCAACAGCTTAGTTATTTGTAGGCTTGTAACACTACTTAATTATATGTTTAGATGTGATTATGAGTCAACTCGATTTGATCATAGTGGGGGGTTGAAAACTTGTATAGCAAATATTAACTTTGCTAAAATGCTAATAATAATGACGCTCCAGTTTAATAGAGCTTATGCCGGACATTAAGAGTAAGAACAGAGAAATTTATCTATGTATCTAAGGAGATTAGAAGAATATTTAACACAGTAAAAGCAAAATGGAAACTTTGTTAAGACAGTCTATTTATAATCAGCTGTTTTGCACATTCTCATTACCATACATACCAAAAGAGCCATTCGCACAGCTTTTGAGGTTTCACTCAGATTTTTGTTCTGTGACGTTTTGGACCTCAGTTTCTCCATGAGGATTTCTTTTTGAAGCTCTTTGGATTTATCATTTAGTCCGTTTGCAGATGCCATCGTTGCAATTTTAGTGTCCGTCATTTTATCTTTAAACGTTATAAATACAACAACAAACACAAAATTGATAACACAAGTGGTCGAACACACTGGAGTTTATTATTTTGTAGGAAAATTTACGTAAGCTTTATCCGGCTTACTTTTGTTGCTGTGTAACACTGTTTATGAAATGCCAATTAATCCATTAATTTAAACGAAATATTTCACGGCTAATAAATAAAAAAGCGAATTTTATATCTTCTCTTGACTAAATGAAGCGAACTGTCAAATTGTCATTTTCACGCGATGCCATTTGCTTTGATTATTATGTGTACAATTTAAAAAATATGCTGTTTCCCACACAATGGCGCTACTGAGGTTACGTTTTGTGTAGGTGTAAAGGAGATATATATATATATATTTCTCCATGAGGATTTCTTTTTGAAGCTCTTTGGATTTATCATTTAGTCCGTTTGCAGATGCCATCGTTGCAATTTTAGTGTTGACGCTGTCAGATCTACCAGTTGAAATTTTCACTCTTACGAGTAATAAATTCAATTTATTATTACAAGGTTTGGTTTTTGATCTCAAATTTAGTAGCTAATCACTCCATAGTTAATAAATCAAGTATACGAGTGTTATCTGAACTATTTGTGATCATATCCTGTGGAAAAGCTGAAAATACTACATTGACATTGGTGTAGCTGTTTCAAGCAAAAAAATAATCAAAAACTTTAATAGATTCAAAGAGAGTGCCTTAAACAGTTGTTATTACGATGCCTTAATCTGGTAAAGAGACTTTTATGATTTAATAACTGGAAAATTCATGAATATACAATAAAGAAAATAAGAGGTCACTGCAATGTACTGTGCCATCAATCACCTAAAAATCTACCTACGCTGCAAGATCACAAAGTTTCAAGTGTGCGAGGACAAATTAAAGTGAAAAATCCATTGGAAATCTATATTTTTCAAGAGGTCACTGCATATACTGGGCCATCAATTGCCTAAAAAAAATCTACACTACAACATCAAAAAGTTTCAAGCGGGCGAGGAAACATTAAAGTGAAAAGTCCATTGGAAAATTTATGTTTGTTAAAGCTTAATATTAAAAATCTGAACAACTTGAAGGTGAATCTGTTGGTTAAAACTGCTTGTACAGTCTTTAAAAGCTAGTAATCCGCGTGTGATAATTTCAAGACGCGGTTGCTAAGGCCGCCATCGGTTGTCCTAGCGACGACATACGTCGCTAGGTCTCTTCCACTGCAGCGTCCAATTGCAAGTCCATCCTGTGACACCTACGTAACGACGCATGCGTCTTGTTACCAAAACAAGCAGCCGTCATATTCTGACTTTGACTTTTTTATGTTTTCAGTGTACATTTTAAGTTACTTTATTGTGTTTTTTTTTTAAATTTGTTTTAAGTTATTCTTTTTTGTGTATGTATTTAACTATTGTGAATGCAGTCCGTGACCCAATCTTGTGATGGCACGTCGAACGCGACCCATACATGTACACAGTGCAACAAATCATTCAAATCTTTGAGAGGCCTCAACATACACACTACAAAAACACACAGGAAATGTTTTAGCCAAAACATTTCACCTTTAGACATCCATCACATTATTCCGAGTGCGCCTACTTATGTAGCCAACGATCAAACTCCATTCCACATATATCTTAGCCATTTGAAAAATAGTATACCCATAGTTAAAAGAATACCTCGAGGAGCTCGAATAACCGTTGCTACACATTTGTCACAATTAATCCATAAATGTTACTTAAGCAATTGCACCCTAGACTGGCAGAACCTATTTTTATTTTCATACAGCACTCTACATATAATAAAAACTGATGAACCGAATCTATCCTTGACACAAAAGATCAAGAATAACTGTGCTGTAAACTCCTCACCTTCTCCCGCAACTATAATTAAACATGATTCTCCTCGTAATCGCAACAAACTCATCGAGAACAAAATCTGTGACGGAGATCTCAAAGGTGCCGCACGCCTTTTGTTCTCCAACGACGTGCTATCACCAGATACCCCTGACACCCTTCAGGCCTTACAGACAAAACATCCTCCAGCTCCAGTAAACCCATATTTTCTAGATCCTCCAACAGCAGGGCAAGCATGCCTTCAAATTCAAAACAAAGATGTTAGAGATGCCATTTTATCTTTTAAACCAGGTTCGGCTGCAGGTTTGGATGGAATCTCACCCCAACATTTGAAAGACTTAATATCGCATTCTGTGGGCGATGCAGGCGAGCAACTTTTAAATTCGATCACAAAATTAATCAACTTTATGTATTCCGGTAATGTCAATCCAGAAATTGTTCCCATTCTTTTCGGCGCGAACCTCATTGCCCTCACCAAAAAGGACGGAGGGGTGAGACCAATTGCTGTTGGATCTACACTACGACGTCTGGCCTCCAAAATTGCTGTTCGACATATTTTACCAAAATTAAATTCGGTATTTGAACCCGTACAGTTAGGCTTCGGTGTAAAAGGAGGGTGTGAGGCAGCCGTCCATGCCCTACGCTCTTTCCTAACATACGAACAGCCTGATATTTTGCTCAAAATTGATGTCAAAAATGCATTCAATTCGATAAATAGGGATACCCTGTTGACGGAAATAAAACAACATATACCGGAAATATACAATTATCTTCTTCTCAGTTACGCTGACCCAACAAAATTGTTATATCGTTCTAATGAACTGTCCTCGGAAGTAGGTTGTCAACAGGGTGATCCCCTTGGGCCTGCAATTTTTAGTTTGGCTATAAATCCGATAATCAAAAATTTAAATTCTAAATTCAACGTTTGGTATTTGGACGACGGAACCCTAGGAGGTGATTTGGATACTGTGTTTTCGGATCTTTTTTTAATCAAAAATAAATTTGAAGCCATTGGTTTGGAGCTTAATTTTAGCAAATGCGAACTCTTCGTAAATAACTGCAACCTAAATTTAAATGAAATAAAACAAAAATTTAATATTTTGGCTCCAAATATTAAAATAGTTAACAATAGTTCCCTTTACCTTTTAGGTTCCCCAATTTTTGATGAATCTATTTCTGAATATATTAACAATTCAATTACTAAATTTCAAAATTCTGCTGATCGTCTCCTTGAAATTAGTCCACATTATGCACTTTGCATCTTAAAGTTCTGTCTTTTCCTCCCAAAATTTACATATGTGCTCCGTTGCTGCTCTTTTTGGAATCACCCAGATCTTTTGACACAAGTAGACGATTTAATCAAAATTAGCTTAGAATCGATTCTTAATATGCAGCTGAACGAGCAATCTTGGACCCAAGCATCCCTACCCATCCGTTATGGAGGTTTAGGGATTCGCAAAATTTCCAGTGTCGCTTTACCAGCCTTCCTATCTTCTGTCCATAGTTCAGCAAATCTCATAAGTAAAATTTTAAGGGCATCCCCTTCAAACTTTGAGATTGCTGGATTGGAAGAAGCTAGAAACGCTTTCTTAATTGCATGCCCAGGTCAAAATTTACCATTTTCTCCAATTTCACAGAGGAGCTGGGACGACATATACTGCAAATTGACATATGACAATCTTTTGAGCTGTAGTACAGATTCGGCACGTGCTAGGCTTTTGGCCGTGGGTGCGCATGAAGCCGGCTACTGGCTTCACGCGTACCCTTCTTCAAATACAGGAACTTTTCTTGAGCCTGACACGCTCCGAATCGCAACCTGTCTACGGCTTGGGGTTCCGGTCTGCGCTCCTCATAAATGTCCCTGTGGCAGTGATGTCGACAAGCTAGGACATCACGGACTGTCATGCCAAAAAAGTGCAGGCCGCTTCTCGAGACATGCCGCTCTTAACGATATCATACACCGGTCCCTTGCCACCGTCAACGTGCCAAGTTTACGTGAGCCGACTGGTATTGCGAGAGACGATGGCAAGAGACCGGACGGTATGAGTTTGATTCCATGGAAGATGGGCAGGGTTCTGGTATGGGATGCAACCTGTTCAGACACGCTGGCCCCTTCCCATCTACATGGAACCAACATCAGAGCTGGTGCGGCTTGTGAGGCGGCTGAAAAAGCTAAGGCAGGCAAATACAGGGGTCTAGGCACTGAATATGATTTTGTCCCATTCGGTGTCGAGACCCTTGGTCCGTGGGGTCCTAGCGCTTTAAAGCTTTTTAAAGAAATAACAAAAAGGTTAGTCGACGTCACAGGAGACCGAAGAGCTGGCAGCTACCTCGGACAAAGAATTAGCCTAGCTATTCAAAGGGGGAACGCTGCCAGTATCTTCGGAACCTTGCCTAAAGGGACTCCTTTTAATACTATATTTTAATTATTATATTTTTTTTTATTTTTTTTTTAAGATTTCCTTATTTCTTATGTGTATATATTAATATAGTATAATATTATGTTTATGTTTAAGTAAGTAGAATTATCGATTGAAGTACATTCCAAATTCACATTATTTTAATATAACTAAATATTAATAAATGATTTTCTCCTTTACACGTACCACTTTATTTTTTGTTGGGTTATATGTGCCAACAGCAGTGTGTCGTTCAGAAATATGAGATATAAGAACATTTCATAATACACAAATTAATTATTATTACGTCATAGTGTGTTCTAAGGCTAAAGTAATTACTTTAAAATGCTTTAATTTATTTCATTTTGTTGTAGTAATAAAAGTATTAGTAACTAAACTAAAAATTGCACTTTATTTCATTTGCGGTATTTAACCGAGAGAGGGCACGGCAATGAAATCATACGCGTGGTTAACACTATTCTACATAGATTCTATTCTATGTATCTCTAGGGGGCCATATATTATGCAAATGGTTGTAAATTATATACTGACTGTCAGTTAATACTTGATCTGGCCTATCAGTCGACTCGTCGTAGCGCGAGTGTAGCGCAGTTCGATTACCACTTGACAGGAGGGAGTCAATACCATCGATGCTCTAGAAGATTACCTACTACATATTGACAACTGACAACTTTGACAAGCGCATGCTGTCATCTGCTGCCTGCCATCTGCTATTTAAATATCTCTATCCGAGTGTCAAATTTACGTTCGATGCTATAAAAAAATATCCATACATTGTATCCTATACTTAGATTTTTTAAATATTTATGATCCATTTATTCATAGGCCACTGCTGTAGCTGTACATAGGTCACCCAGTAGTCTCCCCTAATGTTCGCCAATCCAGTGGCTTGCCGTTGTCTTCTTTTAGGTCGTCGGTCCAGGTCCATCTGGTTTCAGGGCGGGTCGTGCTGCTTTAGCCAAGACGTGGTCAACATTCGAGGAACTTTCTTTCTCATCGGTTGTCGTCCTTCTAACTATGGCCTGCCCATTGCCACTGCAGCTTGCATATTTTGAAAACTATGTACTTATGTCGGTAACATTCGTCTACGGATTTCACCTGCTGGAATAGAAGATACTCTGTAGTTTCTCTAACGCTGCCTAGCTGATTTGGAACGAGCTACATACCTCTCTCTCAAAGTTGGACTTACCTACCCATTCGGATTGCTTGTCCTACTCGTGAAAAACTTTAGGAGTACATTTTGCCATCAACAACAGGGCCAGGAAGGGGTACTGTTGTAGATCTGCAGTGTTTATTACATTTGTAAACAGAAAGTCTCGGATATTAGCATCATTTTACTTTTCATTATTGTTTTATTCTTTCTAATGAAATCATTATTTGCTATTTTATTGAACAATAAAGGATTTTAGTACGCACCGAGACGGCGTTCTTATTGTATCGAATCCAATTCATAGAATTTATTTCTTCTTTAAAATGGTAATGTTCAATGGGATTGGAATATTAAGAACGTTACTGTTTTGGTACCTTTGGACTGGTACCTTTACAAATCTTGTAAGTACCTAGTTTACCCAGGCGCGGTCGCAGCCTTCAACTTGGTGGGGTCACTAAGAAATTTGGGGGAAAAGGTGTCCCAAATTGGCTTGCTTCGCCTTCCATCTAAGCATGACTGATGGATTTGGGGGGGTCATGTCCCCTGTGACCCCCCCCCGGGAACGCGCCTGATTTTACCTAAGACATTATATAGCTCATAATTGGGAAAACCGAAGCATATGTACCTATCTACTCTATCTCTATCTACTACACTACTGATTTTATAAGGTTTAACGTTATTTGTACGTCGATAAAAACCGGATCTGACAAGAGCCATCTTTTTCCTATAGGCTGACTGTCATTTTAACTTTCCTAATATAAAAGTTACAGCCAAAACCAAATATGTCCCATATATTATTTATCGGTACCTACTAAATAAAATCGGACCCCTACGGTCATGGGGCCCTGGGCACGTGCCGAAATGCCTACGGGAAAGAGAGGCCTGAGTCTAACGATTTAATTTGCTCTCTGAAGAGCGGAAACGTGTATGAATTTACAGCTAGCAACCATCCAACTTGAAACCGCGTCCAAAATTGTTTATCTGTGTGATCGCTTTCATTATAAACTAGGTATATGTTAATAGAACTGTGCGCGCTTCCTATAAATGTACCTCTAAAAGTACCGTATCCTGTACCAATACAGCAGCATAATTTGGGGCCATTTTCTTGAGGCAGAAATTACATACCTACTTACCTAGAAATATTATCTCCAAGAATCGAAATTGCTGACTAAATGTAAGAAATGTTACAAGAACATCACATTTATTGGTTAGAATTTATTTTCGCGAATTGTTTTATTCGTGTATCCAACTCACGTGTGCTGAACTGAAGTAAAGGGATCGCGGCGGGATAAGTGAGAGGAACGGCTAACGAATCTAATTAAGGTTACTTTCTGCTCTTTGAGTATCTTTGGATCCCTTACAGTGCGTTCCTATATACCTTTTTGGAAATTTATCCGAATCCTTCTACTAATCCTACTACCAAACGTAGGTGATGAAACTGACCCATTTAGATTTGAATTTGTTTAAAATATTAGGTACCTACTTACTCATAAGTAAAAAAAAGACTATTACCTATCAAACAACGTTACTAAACCAGCAGAGCGACTAGTTCAAATTGTATGTGGTAGAATACTCTCTTGGTTCGACCAGCTTAATTAGGTACCTCCGCTGTGCCTATTTCTGCTTATTCGGTAGCCGACCAGACTGTCATGAGGCGAGCCTCCGATATGGCAGCGCAACACACATTGGCCGATTTAGGCCGCCAGTAGGCTATTAAATTTTTATAATATGGCCTCCTTGGTCCTCCTTGCTTTACTTTACTCTTCTGTTTTTAAATAAAAAAAATCTAGAAGCACGACTGAAACGTTTGAAGGGCACTTAGAATGGATTTTACCTATATAAATACTTCATGAAGTCTTATATAGAATTAATCGTATTTATTTATTTATAGTCAACTAGTCTTCCGCCAGCGGCTTCGCCCGCGTGGTCCCGTTGTATAGGTTCCCGTAAAATAAAAATCATCCTATGTCCTATCCCAAGGTCCACTCTATCTGTGTTCCAAATTTTATTAAAATTGGTTCAGTAGTAGTAAGCGTGAAAGCGTAGCAGACAGAGTTACTGTCGAATTTATAATATTAAGTAGGGATAATATGCTCACAGTACATGACCAGACACATACGTGAATATTAAATTATATAGGTATAACAGAGATAGTAATCATATGTATAAGTAAAAACATTTAAAAGATAATAAAGTTATAAAATAAAGATCAGTTAGTATGTGGAACTGAGGTCGAAATATAGAGTTACATATATTCTAGTTATATAAGTATATTATATTATGGCTGTGATGCAACTCTTTTTGTGTCCCACTGTTGGGCATGGGTCTCTTTGTGGCTGGAGGCCACAATTGGGGAGGCCTGGAGCTTACTCCACCACGCTGCTCCAATGCGGGTTAGTGGCCAACCTGCGGTCGAATGTTTTCAAACCGACCATAATGCCTCCGACAAGGTTTAACGACTGTTATCTATCGACAACAATCGGGACCGTCGGCTTAACGGGCCTCCGAAGCACGAAAATGTGCATGAATTTTTTTGCCGCTACCCATCTCACACCCGACCACGCCCGTTTGGCTTAGTTGCATAGAGCGTTTGCGTTCTACGCTAACGGGCGGGCCATGCGCGTTTCATTATTATGTAGTAATCCTAAACTATATTTCAGAGACCCTCATAATCATAGTTACAGCATATCTCCCCAAAGTTCCAAAGTTGTTGATAAAATTAGTTGACGAGGCTCCTCGCTTCGAAGTTAGCTTGGAAGCTGATATTAACTATTAGTTATATTGCAAAATTATTTATAATTAATTTAATAGACCAAGTTTTTCATACAGGTTTCAGCCAACTACGTACCTACAGGCATAAAATATTTCCATGGATAGGACATGTCTTCTGCACTACTGGCTCAGATTTAAATGCTTTGAATGGAAGTGGCTCTATTAAGATCGATTTATTTAGTGTACATCATTAACAAAAAGCTTAATATTTAGACAAGGGAATATAAATTATCTTTGTTACTGTTATTTTTTTAAATACTCGACCGATCTGCTAAATATGAATATTAGACGGCAAAAATACATAATTAATTCATGTATCTTACTGTTTTTGCCTTTCAAAGTTTTTAATTTTTACCGACTTCCAAAAGAAGGAGGTACTGTATTCGGCTGTATGTATTTTTTTTTTTTTATATATGTTCACCGATTACTCCGCCGTTTGTGGACCGATTTTCAAAATTCTTTTTTTGTTCGTATGCCTATACTCCCGAGGTGGTCCCATTGTCACCAAATCAGGATCTGATGATGGGATCCCAGGGAAATCGAGGGGAACTCTCAAATTTTATACACACACACATTGATTTTCTTATAGTTTCTGAAGCATAAGAGATATTTACGCATAGAAATCATCATCTCATGTTGCTGAGCTGATGATGGAAGGTACTGCGACAGTGAGGAGTTGAGAGCAAATTCTTTCAATAAATAGTTTTTTATTCGAAATCTTGCATTCCCCAGGTGGTCCAACTGTCACCAAGTCAAAGTCTGATGAGGGGATCCCAGAGAAATCGAAGGGAACATTCAAATTTTAAAGCACAACAAATGATTTTCATATTTTTACAAAGCAAAACAGACATTTGTGTATAATTATCGTCATATCATGTTGCTGAACTGATGATGGAAGGTACTACGACGGTTAGGAGTTGAGAGCAAATTCTTTCAATAAAAGGTTTTTTGTTCGAAATATTACATTCCTGAGGTGGTCCAACTGTCACCATGTCAAAATCTGATGATGTGATATTAGGGAAATCGAGGGAAACACTGAAACGTAATAGGCACACACATTCTTTTAGTCATATTTTTAACATAATACAAATATTTATGTCTGGTAATTATCACCTGCTGTTGCTTAACTGATGATTAAAGGTACAACTCCTCAACGGTTAGGAGCTGAGAGCAAATTCTTTCTTTAATTTATACGTTCAGGTGGACTGATAGTAGTTTTCTTTCAGACTTTTAGATGGCTATTAGATAAACATGATTATAAAAGGTAAATCTGTTTAAAGTTTAGAAGTAAAGTGAAAATTTTTCCAATTATGCTAATACATACAGAATTATTAAAATTACTAAAAAGAGTGAAATAAATTAAGTTTTTAACAAAAAAATAGAACCGACTTCAAACGGTAAAAAATAAAATTGTTCAGTACCTACTTCTTCTTGCTTATGGTAATGACTCTTAAAACTATTTTTGAAGTCGGGCCCTTAGTGAAATGTCCTGTCTTAGTAAATATAGTGTACCTTTCATTTTGAATGGGCACCGACTCCAATATAGTTTTAACAGTCATTACCATAAGCAAGAAGAAGTAGGTACTGTCCCACTGTCTGTACTGTCGGTGCCAATTTAGAACGAATGGTACGACATTTACTAAGGGCCCGACTCCAGAAATAGTTTTAAGAGTCATTACCATAAGCAAGAAGAAGTAGGTACTGAACAATTTTATTTTTTACCGTTTGAAGTCGGTTCTATTTTTTTGTTAAAAACTTAATTTATAAATCTTTGCATTGTCTATAACTAGAGAAATAAACTATTCAGATGTAAGAGGCTGCATCCATTTCTGTAACTGAAAATATGCTTCTTATTTTATTTTACTAAACTTTACTTATGTAAAAGATTTATGAATATCTGCGAAGAACTTAATTAACTTACGCAGGTACTTTAGCGCACTATGATACTTGTTAAATAGTTTGAATTCTCAACTGGGCATTTCTAAGATTAAACCTTATAAGCTAATTAAGAGTTTAACGCTCTATGAAGTTTTGTCTTCGAAATACGCCTTAATCCTACTAAAATTATAAATGCGAAAGTTTGTTTGTTACTCTTTCACGCGAAAACTATTCAACCGTATCATGAAAATTTCTACATATATATTCTTTAAAATAGGATTCTTTAAAAAAAATAACCATTCAGCCATAATAAACTACTTTTTATAGCTAAAAAGCGTGCAGGGTGTAGGCCAAACTGCTCGGGTACACCCTGTATTTGTTAGGAGAGAGTACTTAATGGTAAACAATTTTAGCACTTAGTTATATTTAGTTGACAAAAATAACTTTAAAATAAATGTCATCACATGCACTCGAATTTTTATTATATTTTTATTTTGACATGTATTCTTGGAACGCCCTATCAGGCATTGTTATATTTGCAGTTGGTACTTATTGTACTTATTAATTTATGTATACTTAATGGTAAACAATTTTAGCACTTAGTTATATTTAGTTGACAAAAATAACTTTAAAATGTCATCACATGCACTCGAATTTTTATTATATTTTTATTTTGACATGTATTCTTGGAACGCCCTATCAGGCATTGTTATATTAATTGCAGTAGGTACTTATTGTACTTAATAATTTATGTAACCTTTTGTTACCAAAGACCAATAATCCTAAAGACAGCGGGTCGGTGTAACCACTTTGTTGGCATCTCTTTTTCGCAGCCAGTGTTACCCACTTATCATATTTTCCCCCAAATTTGGTAATCTACAATATCAAGCAAGTAAACTATAAACATTGGCAGACCAAACTGTGAAAGGATTTATATGCTTGTGCATTATGGTTGGTTGTTTGTGAGTTTAGATTGGTTGACTGGCATAAAGTTAATTGGGTCAGCAAATTACAGGACATACATATAGGAGAAAATAAAAGACAAATATAAAGATTTTTAATGGCACCAATATGGGTGTTTACAAAAGCTGTTAATACATATTTAGTACGTCATATTTACCTTAATGAGCTATGCAAATATTACAAAGATAAAAGTAAACACTTAGTTATAACGCAATATATAAAAATGTACATTTGTATCAATTTTATTATTATTTTTCTTCTCTTTATCCTTTTGGTCAATAAATGGCTTTCAAAATAGACCGAACAAATTCGGAATTAAATTGATGGTTGCCAGTCAATACGTCCAGTGGCCTGAATCCATTTATTTTCGGCAAGAGCGTCAGTTGGAAAACTGAAAAAAATATGACAGCAACATGAGATGAAATTCGTCTGGTAAACTTCTCATAATGTCTAATACAAAATGTATGGAGTATCTTTTTATAGTCTGTGTGAGTGAAATTTAATATGTCGGGAAAATGCTCATAACGTGCACCCCAGGCGCGGTCCCACATGACCTATAATCCGTCAGTCATGCGTACATGGAAGGTAAAACAAGCGAATTTGAGACACTTCTTCCCTCAAATTTCTTGGCGACCCTCCCCCCAAAATTGAAGGCTGCGACCGCGCCTGGTGCACCCAGCCTATAACATTTTACTGGTCTCCACTTAAATAGTTATATATAAACAGGGGGTATTTGAGCCTCCCGCTTGAAATGTAACTAACTACTAATGAGGTAACATATAATCTTTGATATTATCATTGTCACTGTTTTTGTTAAAAATAATTATATTTAAATAAGATGGTTAATTTTTTACTAATACGGGGAGGATATTTTGATTCGAGATCTGACAACACAATTTCGAATTTGACAATGTTTGAAATAAACAAATATAAGTTTATTTTCACGAATTTCACTATATTTACGTTGAATGACTAGTTATAAGACAAAAGTAATTAAATATCTATATATAAACAATACATATTTAGTACATTTTAAAGAGAAGTATTTAACTTACGCGTAAAATGTAATACCTTCCGGCAGCCTTCCTGTTTACGCTCACTGCGGCTCTTACAACCTACAATACTGCAGCTCACCATATTATGGAACTAGAAAAATGTTATTTGCTTTTAATACAACACAATTTACAGCTGTGAGAATCGATTTTAACACATAAATATTATAAAACAACAATGTCACCCCGGCTTCCACAGTTTGCCTGCCACATAATTAAAGGGCACTGTCAAAATATGTGGTTACACCGAAAAGGACAGAAAATCTCTCTCCCATCTCTTTTTAACAAGTTCTTTAAGTATATTTCGATCTCGCTTTAGCGTGCCGTAATGAAAATATGCCTCTGTCTATAGTACGTAAGTACATTATTCTTAGTCTAAGTTTGTTACCCAAAAATAATACCAAATGAAGGAATTATGAATTATTATGAATTCTTTTATTTTCTTTCTATCTTTTTTGTGACATTGCTTGGAAATACAAGTGTTTCGGTGGGAAGGTGCCAAAGACCAACCACCCCCAGTTATATAGGTGGTCTGTGGAAGGTGTAATGATCAGCCAGACTTACAAGAGGCGACCATCAGCCTCCGAAGTAGCAACGCAAATGCATGCAACCTCCGGTAAGACTTTGGCTTGCTCGAGGTTGCGTGCAGATGTCCATGGGCTGCAGGCATGGGCGGCAGTGACCACTAAACACCACGTGGTCGCAGGCGCGGTCCCAGGGGGTCACAGGGGACATGACCCCCCCAAAATCCATCAGTCATGCGTAGACGGAAGGCGAAACAAGCCAATTTGGGACACCTCTTCCCCCAAATTTCTTAGTGACCTCCCGAAAGTTCTTGGCGACCCCCCCCCCAAATTGAAGGCTGCGACCGCGCCTGCCGGCATGTTCGTCTGCTACTCCATTCATAATATAATGATTAAATGTGAGTGTAAGGGCCATATCCAGAATTTCTGGTTCTACGTAACGCAGTATAAAAAGTCTGCGGTTGACGCTTTTAAAAATGCACATTTTCTACTGTTACCTTTTTTCAATGTGTGGATACATTAAGTATTTGTTTCATTGTTATCGTTGTCATGAGTATCATTATATGAATAAGAAAGGTATAGAACACTCTACAAATTATTCAATTTGGATCCATTGAAAAGGTATATTGAAAATAACAGTCCTGAGGAATATTGATTCAGATGTAAACCGTAAAACTATGTAACAATTATTTTGGTTAAAAATAAACTATTTTTCATTTTCATTTTTCATTTTCATTTTCATTTTAATTTCATTTTCATTTCATTTTTCTCGAAAATGTTGATGCATCGAGTAAATAGAAATTCATTAGAGTTTCTGAACTTAATGGATATTTGAGTGTTTCCAAGCTTTGACTTCCGAACATGTTTATTAGCTTGAAGCAAAGTTATATCTTGCTTTATCGCTACCTGCCAAGTTTCTTGTAATACCGACAAAGTTGAATTCATTTGCCTGCTTCTCAAGTTCAGAGAATTAACAACATCTGAATGTAACAACGGAATGGCTTCAAAATCTTGATTACGACAGTGTTGAAAAACTATTTACAAGAGAAATGTGAGAACCACATTTACCATTTTCATTTATTTCAAACATACATAAACACATACTCATACACACACACACTCATTTCAAACATACCAGAACGCATACTAGGAGTTTTGGCGGGAAATCGAAAAAGACATATTGTGCTCTTGTTTTATTTTCATTTTCTTGGTGTATTTTTGAGTTATATCGGATAAAGTTGATGGCATTTTGTTTGATATAGGTTAATTACCGTGCACGAGTGTTTGTGAAATAGAATAACAGTGCTAAAATATGTTTTTTCTGCTTGCCTCCAAAATTCCATCGGACACGTTCTAGTAAAGTAGCCATCGCTTTACTTGAATGTTGGACTGACTGATTACTGACGACTTACTGACTTTGTTATTACTTCGTCCAGTTTCTTTGAAACTGGCAAAAAATTGATGCAAAAATTATACTTGACGCTGGCAGTATGCACAGAGTTTGCGATGCCATAATTGAAAAAAAAAGAACGCATACTATCACACACACATTCTTCAGATCTTTTGTATCCTTCTCTAACATTTACATCTATAAACATGCCCATCTTGAAGGTTGCTGCCACTAATAATATTAATAATTTCTTTTTTATAAATCCTACCTATTTATTACCTTCTATATATATACTTTCTATATATTATACCTTCTATATCTAAGACGAAGAAACTGTGCCTTATGCAACACAGCGAAAGCTAAAGCATTGGCCAAGGATTCCAAAAACTGTGTACAACTTTTATGAAAATAAAGAAATTGAAATTGAAATCTCTTAAGGTAGTCGTAAGGTAACGAGCAATTCTGTATGTTGTTGTTGTTCTGTATGGTCTTGTAATCTTAATCTCGGAAACGGCTCCAACGATTTTCATAAAATTTAGTATGCAAGAGATTTCGGGGGCAGTATATCGATCTAGCTAGGTTTCATTTTAAGAAAATATCGTTATATAGCGATAAACAACTTAAACATAAATTGAAAAATATGACTTCCTGACAATCTGTTGGCTAGTATAATGCAATACTATTTTAATTGGGAGCTACTTTTTTGGTTTTGCTTGATGGTGTTGTTAAGTAACACTAGGACAATGGGTCTCTGAAAAAATCAATAGCTTTATCCGGGTACTTTAATTAAAATATAGAGCAAAAACAAATATATTTATAATATGTACGAGTACATATTATAAGTGACGGGGTTATCGTCGGATTAGTCAATTCATAAGATACTATTACTGTTACCATTATAGATCAACTCCGTACGTGCTTCTTGTCTTCTGCTAGGCCAGTAATATGCATCGGATGCATCCATGCCTGCATTGGAGCACCCGGAACATTTCACAAGTAACACAGAGGCCACTGAAAGGATTTTATTGAGTAAGAATCTAATTAAGCCCTGTTGTCACCCAAGACCCTTTTTGAAACTTTCTCCGACAAAAAGGGAATTTTTTTGTAGACCGAAGAAAATTTGAGATCTCCAAAAATGTAGAGTATTAAAACACGATCTGAAACCCTGAAGATATCTCTAATTAAATTGACCGTGCCTTCCATCTGTAACAGCGATTGAGTTAATATTTTTCCTTTAACCTCTGGCCCACTTTGACTTTCGATTGACTGTGAATACGAAATTTGCAACCGATCTAATTTTATCAGTATTCTTCATTTGCTGAAACATTTTCGTACGTAGGTACTCCTTTATCTGGCGGTAATAAAATATTATGATCGTCAATATTTTTATTTTCTGAGTGCTGTGAATAATTATTAAAGTGGGTATAAGTTTTTGTTATTATGCCTTTATTGTTCTTTAACTACTTACTGAATTTTTGGTTTCTGTACTGTTTTAAGGTTAAGTTAAGTTAAGTACATCTTAGAAAGCCATTAATTATTACGTTAAAAATAAAATATATATACTCTATATAGTATATAAGCCTCATTTTATTCTTGTAAGTATAAGAGTTTGAGATACGTAGAATCCAAATTATATGAATACTAGCTTTCCGCCAGCGGCTTCGTCCGCGTGGATCCGTTTTATAGGTTCCCGTAGGATAAAAACCATCCTATGTCCTTTCCCAAGGTCCACTCTATCTGTGTTCCAAATTTCAATAAAATTTGTTCAGTAGTTTAAGCGGGCATATAAGCGTGACATAAAAACACGATAATAATGTAGAATTAAAGGAAGTCCACAATACTTCAGTTATGTTATGAGTTATGAGTTATGAGATATAAAATCGCTAGGAGCAAAATCAGTGTACATTTTCGGTACAATTTTGCGTAAAAAATTATAAAGTGTGGTGATCAATCTTTGTATCTTCATATTATATTATGTAATTTATTTATTATGTCCTAGAGTAATTACAATTACATCATATAAACCAAATTCGCGCGCCCAAATTGAAGCAAGTTGATTGGTGCCATTAATGGCACCAAACGCCGGACCGCTCCGTAAGACAAGGTTAAATTTTATCACAACACTTTTTTAAAACAAAAGAAATCTAATAAAATAACTTCTCCCAGTGTTTTCAATATTTTGTAGTATTTTATAGTTAATTTGGTCAAAATAAAAATATTTTGTTTGTCAGATGTGACAGCTGTAGGAATCTATTTAGTGCTTCAATTTTGACAGCGTGCTTGTATGAAGATACTCATTCTATACGTATTTATTCTAAGTGTACTTTATTCAATTAAAATGTCAACAATTTTTTTTCAACCCTTTTTATACCACACCGTGTGCCTACAGTGTCTCTCCTCTCGTAACTGAGAACCGCACAACTGCCCGAGGGCGGGTTGGTGTATCGTACAACATCATGCCTTCGAGAAATTATGAGTAATCCCAGGCATCAGATATAAAATAGCTAGGAGCAAAACCTGTGTACATTTTCGATACGCTTTTGCTTAAATAATAATACAGTGTGGTGTACCCGTAGATAAGAGTATTACTGCAACAACGTTGTGTGGGATAACGGCATTTATCATTAAAAAACAGGGTACATAAGTACTAAATTCAATAAAAAAACGAGTTGCACTCCGGTAGTCCCGGCAGAAGTGAAAACTTGAACATTAACGTTGTGCATTTTTGATATTTTGGAATGGTTAGGGAATAATTTCGCACGAATTTCTTTTATTATCAGTATTATTTTTCATCTAGTATTTTCAGTAGGTTTTCATCTAGTATTTTTATAAAGTACTCACTCATTTTCTTTCACTATTTCTTCGTCACTTTTTTCATTAATAGATGCACTTTGTGCAATGTCCATATTTTAAATACTAGATATAAACGAATTTTACATGTATAGTAGACAGTCGAGCCATCAGCTGTCAACCCTCCGTCTTACGTCTTACGAATATTCGATCAGGCCACGTGTCCTGACGCGATTTTAAATTTTTTACCCATCCCAAAAAAAGTGCACAACGCCGCTAAAGAAGTTTTCACTTCAAAAATGTATGACATTTTTAGCAAACGAAAGTGAGAACCGCACGTCATTGACCAAGTGTGGATTGATGTACGCCATACCTTCGAGAAATTATGAGTAATATCTACAAAAGCATCGTAATTAATTATCACTTTTTTTCCCTCACCATGGAGCAGCGATAAATACGCACATAACAATTTTTTTTTGTTAGAGGTGTGCGCCGGTCGTTACCGCTCGACCATCGCAGCTCTATCACTTTTTGCACAAAATATGTCTCAACAAGATCTTTCAGCGAGATATTTTAAGTTAATAGCGAAGAAATTTTCCGAGAAATGCCGAACAGGTAACATTGTATTAGTTTTGAAACTTTATTTTGCTTTGCTCACTTCGTTTGTGGTGAAATACTTAATACGAACGAACTACTCGGAGTTGAGTTTGACGTCGTCTTTTCCAAGTTTTACTTTTAACTAGCCTTATTTATGAAATAAATTTTGCAGGAAATACCTACACAAGTTTAGTCTGTCTAATTTTGTTTTCAAAGCAACTAGAAAATGTCAATGTTTGAGTCGTTCTGCTCTTGTCGTACTATTGAATAAGATATATAGAATAAAAACCGAATTCAAAAGGCAAGCAATGAAATTGTTTATTGGCATAACACTTCTTATTACTAATTATAATGACTATTAAAACTGTAGCGACCTTCCGCTACTCATCAAGAGATGGCGCCACGGGTATTCCTGAATCACGCTATATAAGTTTTCGGAATATCCTACCATATATACAAGCTCCGAATTGAGTCAGTTGGAGCGCGGCCGCTCCCCGGGCATTTTAAAGAGAAGTATTTAACTTACGCGTAAAATGTAATACCTTCCGGCAGCCTTCCTGTTTACGCTCACTGCGGCTCTTACAACCTACAATACTGCAGCTCACCATATTATGGAACTAGAAAAATGTTATTTGCTTTTAATACAACACAATTTACAGCTGTGAGAATCGATTTTAACACATAAATATTATAAAACAACAATGTCACCCCGGCTTCCACAGTTTGCCTGCCACATAATTAAAGGGCACTGTCAAAATATGTGGTTACACCGAAAAGGACAGAAAATCTCTCTCCCATCTCTTTTTAACAAGTTCTTTAAGTATATTTCGATCTCGCTTTAGCGTGCCGTAATGAAAATATGCCTCTGTCTATAGTACGTAAGTACATTATTCTTAGTCTAAGTTTGTTACCCAAAAATAATACCAAATGAAGGAATTATGAATTATTATGAATTCTTTTATTTTCTTTCTATCTTTTTTGTGACATTGCTTGGAAATACAAGTGTTTCGGTGGGAAGGTGCCAAAGACCAACCACCCCCAGTTATATAGGTGGTCTGTGGAAGGTGTAATGATCAGCCAGACTTACAAGAGGCGACCATCAGCCTCCGAAGTAGCAACGCAAATGCATGCAACCTCCGGTAAGACTTTGGCTTGCTCGAGGTTGCGTGCAGATGTCCATGGGCTGCAGGCATGGGCGGCAGTGACCACTAAACACCACGTGGTCGCAGGCGCGGTCCCAGGGGGTCACAGGGGACATGACCCCCCCAAAATCCATCAGTCATGCGTAGACGGAAGGCGAAACAAGCCAATTTGGGACACCTCTTCCCCCAAATTTCTTAGTGACCTCCCGAAAGTTCTTGGCGACCCCCCCCCCAAATTGAAGGCTGCGACCGCGCCTGCCGGCATGTTCGTCTGCTACTCCATTCATAATATAATGATTAAATGTGAGTGTAAGGGCCATATCCAGAATTTCTGGTTCTACGTAACGCAGTATAAAAAGTCTGCGGTTGACGCTTTTAAAAATGCACATTTTCTACTGTTACCTTTTTTCAATGTGTGGATACATTAAGTATTTGTTTCATTGTTATCGTTGTCATGAGTATCATTATATGAATAAGAAAGGTATAGAACACTCTACAAATTATTCAATTTGGATCCATTGAAAAGGTATATTGAAAATAACAGTCCTGAGGAATATTGATTCAGATGTAAACCGTAAAACTATGTAACAATTATTTTGGTTAAAAATAAACTATTTTTCATTTTCATTTTTCATTTTCATTTTCATTTTAATTTCATTTTCATTTCATTTTTCTCGAAAATGTTGATGCATCGAGTAAATAGAAATTCATTAGAGTTTCTGAACTTAATGGATATTTGAGTGTTTCCAAGCTTTGACTTCCGAACATGTTTATTAGCTTGAAGCAAAGTTATATCTTGCTTTATCGCTACCTGCCAAGTTTCTTGTAATACCGACAAAGTTGAATTCATTTGCCTGCTTCTCAAGTTCAGAGAATTAACAACATCTGAATGTAACAACGGAATGGCTTCAAAATCTTGATTACGACAGTGTTGAAAAACTATTTACAAGAGAAATGTGAGAACCACATTTACCATTTTCATTTATTTCAAACATACATAAACACATACTCACACACACACACACTCATTTCAAACATACCAGAACGCATACTAGGAGTTTTGGCGGGAAATCGAAAAAGACATATTGTGCTCTTGTTTTATTTTCATTTTCTTGGTGTATTTTTGAGTTATATCGGATAAAGTTGATGGCATTTTGTTTGATATAGGTTAATTACCGTGCACGAGTGTTTGTGAAATAGAATAACAGTGCTAAAATATGTTTTTTCTGCTTGCCTCCAAAATTCCATCGGACACGTTCTAGTAAAGTAGCCATCGCTTTACTTGAATGTTGGACTGACTGATTACTGACGACTTACTGACTTTGTTATTACTTCGTCCAGTTTCTTTGAAACTGGCAAAAAATTGATGCAAAAATTATACTTGACGCTGGCAGTATGCACAGAGTTTGCGATGCCATAATTGAAAAAAAAAGAACGCATACTATCACACACACATTCTTCAGATCTTTTGTATCCTTCTCTAACATTTACATCTATAAACATGCCCATCTTGAAGGTTGCTGCCACTAATAATATTAATAATTTCTTTTTTATAAATCCTACCTATTTATTACCTTCTATATATATACTTTCTATATATTATACCTTCTATATCTAAGACGAAGAAACTGTGCCTTATGCAACACAGCGAAAGCTAAAGCATTGGCCAAGGATTCCAAAAACTGTGTACAACTTTTATGAAAATAAAGAAATTGAAATTGAAATCTCTTAAGGTAGTCGTAAGGTAACGAGCAATTCTGTATGTTGTTGTTGTTCTGTATGGTCTTGTAATCTTAATCTCGGAAACGGCTCCAACGATTTTCATAAAATTTAGTATGCAAGAGATTTCGGGGGCAGTATATCGATCTAGCTAGGTTTCATTTTAAGAAAATATCGTTATATAGCGATAAACAACTTAAACATAAATTGAAAAATATGACTTCCTGACAATCTGTTGGCTAGTATAATGCAATACTATTTTAATTGGGAGCTACTTTTTTGGTTTTGCTTGATGGTGTTGTTAAGTAACACTAGGACAATGGGTCTCTGAAAAAATCAATAGCTTTATCCGGGTACTTTAATTAAAATATAGAGCAAAAACAAATATATTTATAATATGTACGAGTACATATTATAAGTGACGGGGTTATCGTCGGATTAGTCAATTCATAAGATACTATTACTGTTACCATTATAGATCAACTCCGTACGTGCTTCTTGTCTTCTGCTAGGCCAGTAATATGCATCGGATGCATCCATGCCTGCATTGGAGCACCCGGAACATTTCACAAGTAACACAGAGGCCACTGAAAGGATTTTATTGAGTAAGAATCTAATTAAGCCCTGTTGTCACCCAAGACCCTTTTTGAAACTTTCTCCGACAAAAAGGGAATTTTTTTGTAGACCGAAGAAAATTTGAGATCTCCAAAAATGTAGAGTATTAAAACACGATCTGAAACCCTGAAGATATCTCTAATTAAATTGACCGTGCCTTCCATCTGTAACAGCGATTGAGTTAATATTTTTCCTTTAACCTCTGGCCCACTTTGACTTTCGATTGACTGTGAATACGAAATTTGCAACCGATCTAATTTTATCAGTATTCTTCATTTGCTGAAACATTTTCGTACGTAGGTACTCCTTTATCTGGCGGTAATAAAATATTATGATCGTCAATATTTTTATTTTCTGAGTGCTGTGAATAATTATTAAAGTGGGTATAAGTTTTTGTTATTATGCCTTTATTGTTCTTTAACTACTTACTGAATTTTTGGTTTCTGTACTGTTTTAAGGTTAAGTTAAGTTAAGTACATCTTAGAAAGCCATTAATTATTACGTTAAAAATAAAATATATATACTCTATATAGTATATAAGCCTCATTTTATTCTTGTAAGTATAAGAGTTTGAGATACGTAGAATCCAAATTATATGAATACTAGCTTTCCGCCAGCGGCTTCGTCCGCGTGGATCCGTTTTATAGGTTCCCGTAGGATAAAAACCATCCTATGTCCTTTCCCAAGGTCCACTCTATCTGTGTTCCAAATTTCAATAAAATTTGTTCAGTAGTTTAAGCGGGCATATAAGCGTGACATAAAAACACGATAATAATGTAGAATTAAAGGAAGTCCACAATACTTCAGTTATGTTATGAGTTATGAGTTATGAGATATAAAATCGCTAGGAGCAAAATCAGTGTACATTTTCGGTACAATTTTGCGTAAAAAATTATAAAGTGTGGTGATCAATCTTTGTATCTTCATATTATATTATGTAATTTATTTATTATGTCCTAGAGTAATTACAATTACATCATATAAACCAAATTCGCGCGCCCAAATTGAAGCAAGTTGATTGGTGCCATTAATGGCACCAAACGCCGGACCGCTCCGTAAGACAAGGTTAAATTTTATCACAACACTTTTTTAAAACAAAAGAAATCTAATAAAATAACTTCTCCCAGTGTTTTCAATATTTTGTAGTATTTTATAGTTAATTTGGTCAAAATAAAAATATTTTGTTTGTCAGATGTGACAGCTGTAGGAATCTATTTAGTGCTTCAATTTTGACAGCGTGCTTGTATGAAGATACTCATTCTATACGTATTTATTCTAAGTGTACTTTATTCAATTAAAATGTCAACAATTTTTTTTCAACCCTTTTTATACCACACCGTGTGCCTACAGTGTCTCTCCTCTCGTAACTGAGAACCGCACAACTGCCCGAGGGCGGGTTGGTGTATCGTACAACATCATGCCTTCGAGAAATTATGAGTAATCCCAGGCATCAGATATAAAATAGCTAGGAGCAAAACCTGTGTACATTTTCGATACGCTTTTGCTTAAATAATAATACAGTGTGGTGTACCCGTAGATAAGAGTATTACTGCAACAACGTTGTGTGGGATAACGGCATTTATCATTAAAAAACAGGGTACATAAGTACTAAATTCAATAAAAAAACGAGTTGCACTCCGGTAGTCCCGGCAGAAGTGAAAACTTGAACATTAACGTTGTGCATTTTTGATATTTTGGAATGGTTAGGGAATAATTTCGCACGAATTTCTTTTATTATCAGTATTATTTTTCATCTAGTATTTTCAGTAGGTTTTCATCTAGTATTTTTATAAAGTACTCACTCATTTTCTTTCACTATTTCTTCGTCACTTTTTTCATTAATAGATGCACTTTGTGCAATGTCCATATTTTAAATACTAGATATAAACGAATTTTACATGTATAGTAGACAGTCGAGCCATCAGCTGTCAACCCTCCGTCTTACGTCTTACGAATATTCGATCAGGCCACGTGTCCTGACGCGATTTTAAATTTTTTACCCATCCCAAAAAAAGTGCACAACGCCGCTAAAGAAGTTTTCACTTCAAAAATGTATGACATTTTTAGCAAACGAAAGTGAGAACCGCACGTCATTGACCAAGTGTGGATTGATGTACGCCATACCTTCGAGAAATTATGAGTAATATCTACAAAAGCATCGTAATTAATTATCACTTTTTTTCCCTCACCATGGAGCAGCGATAAATACGCACATAACAATTTTTTTTTGTTAGAGGTGTGCGCCGGTCGTTACCGCTCGACCATCGCAGCTCTATCACTTTTTGCACAAAATATGTCTCAACAAGATCTTTCAGCGAGATATTTTAAGTTAATAGCGAAGAAATTTTCCGAGAAATGCCGAACAGGTAACATTGTATTAGTTTTGAAACTTTATTTTGCTTTGCTCACTTCGTTTGTGGTGAAATACTTAATACGAACGAACTACTCGGAGTTGAGTTTGACGTCGTCTTTTCCAAGTTTTACTTTTAACTAGCCTTATTTATGAAATAAATTTTGCAGGAAATACCTACACAAGTTTAGTCTGTCTAATTTTGTTTTCAAAGCAACTAGAAAATGTCAATGTTTGAGTCGTTCTGCTCTTGTCGTACTATTGAATAAGATATATAGAATAAAAACCGAATTCAAAAGGCAAGCAATGAAATTGTTTATTGGCATAACACTTCTTATTACTAATTATAATGACTATTAAAACTGTAGCGACCTTCCGCTACTCATCAAGAGATGGCGCCACGGGTATTCCTGAATCACGCTATATAAGTTTTCGGAATATCCTACCATATATACAAGCTCCGAATTGAGTCAGTTGGAGCGCGGCCGCTCCCCGGGCATGACCACCTCGCCCGGCGGGAGATCTCCCTTTGCCAAACTGGTGACCCCGGACAAGAATACGTCCCTTCTGACCTTCATCAGTCGCACCTTCACTCCCTGGATGGACTGCAGCATCACTTCACCAGCTCGTCAGGTTCATCGCAGCGCACCATGTACACGCTTCCTGGTCCTGATCAAGCTGCCTCCTGCGACGTCGTGGACGGCTCGTGTACCCACACTACTCGCCTCCACATTCCAACCTACCCTCACATCTCGACTCACCGAAGATAGAGGGCATCTCCACACTTCGCTACACCCTCACATCCCGACTCACCGTGGATAGAGGGCGACACAAGGTCTGCACCCTCACATCTCGACTCACCGCAGATAGAGGGCATTCAAGGCGCTTGTAAGCGAAGATTACTCAAGCATGGATAGAAGTTATCGACCTCCGGTCTGAGCAGGGGGTGATGTAGCGACCTTCCGCTACTCATCAAGAGATGGCGCCACGGGTATTCCTGAATCACGCTATAGAAGTTTTCGGAATATCCTACCATATATACAAGCTCCGAATTGAGTCAGTTGGAGCGCGGCCGCTCCCCGGGCATGACCACCTCGCCCGGCAGGAGATCTCCCTTTGCCAAATAACTACTTTTTAGGAGTCGGTGCCCATATTAGAGCATCGAAGACACCCGTCTCTAAAATGCCCATTCACGCCATTTTAGGCTCCTCTAAATATGTAAAATGTCATTATGCCAATTAAAAATTGTATTTTATACCTTTTGAAGTCGTTCTTGAAGTCGGTTGAAGTGCTCGCGGTCCAGCGGCTACCGAAGAGCGCAAGAATACGCAGGCAAGCAAATTGGCGCTGTCAGTGCTTTTTATTACATATTGTATGTACGGTACATATACCAAAATAAAATAAAAAAAATTTGTCTGCCTGTCTGTCTGTCTGTTTGTTCCGGCTAATCTCTAAAACGGCTGGACCGATTTTGACGGGACGTTCACTTGCAGGTAGCTGATGTAATAGGGAGTAACTTAGGCTACTTTTATTTAAAAAAAAAACTAAAACTAAAGTCCACGCGGACGAAGTCGCGGGCGGCCGCTAGAATTACTAAATATGTCTATTGATATCGCACCGGCACAGACGTAAAGTAACATAGCTATATATGTGTTGTGTTGTCATCGGTCCTCGATAAATCTAAAAAGTTTGAATGAAATCTGGCCGTTTAAAGTGGGTCAAAATCGCATCTGAAGGAGTCGGTTACAAACATACATACAAGTGAAGCTAATATAAAGCGTGTAAAAGACGTAGTTTGGCGGATGGAGAGCGACATAGGCTACTTTTTACCTGGGTAACATTATCTCGTTCCTATGGGAAAAACGTGTAGGCGAGCGGGCGGAGCCCCGGGCAAAGAGGTAGTAGAGGTAATAATCATAATCATCACGCCGGTTGGCTGCAACCGTTTTTGCGTCCCACTGCTGAGTACGGGTCTCTCCCCATTATTGGGAAGACCTGGAGCTTATTCTACCACGCTGCTCCAATGCGGGTTGGTATGAGTTATTGGACATGTCATGTCTTTGAGAATTTATTTATTTATTTAAAACTTTATTGAACCCATAAAATGTGGTACAATAGGCGAGCTTAATGCCAGGTGGCATTATCTACCAGCTTACCCAAGGGAGTGCAGAGAAATTCAAAGGCGGTTAAGGAAGAGACAAGAGAAGAGAAATAGATACAATATGAGTGATAAAATTGTATGTAGATAAATAAAAAAAAGACAAAGTAAATATATATTGCATAAAAATAAGCACATATATCCATAAATACATATATATGTATAAAACTGAAATTGAATAGAAGTAGGATTATAAAACATATTCTTTGAGAAAGTGAGCCTTTACACTTTTTTTAAAGGAAAGCTTGGAGTGTGATTTCCTGATATCAGCGGGCAGAGCGATCCAAAGCCGAACCGATTGAAGTGAAAAAGAATTAGAATGAGTGAGAATTTTTTGTACCCGACGTCAGGCATGCACGTTTCATTACGATGGAATAAATCGTAATGAAATATTGCAATGTTTACGTGAAACGTGGAGAAACAAAAACACGCAGATAATAAATATCTTTGTCAGAGAAAGAGGAAGGTTGTAGTACGTAAGTACATTATTCTTAGTCTAAGGGAAGGTTGCCTGATGTATTACAGTGTGAAAACTAAGAAACAATGCTAAGGCATACTAGGTGTTGTCTAAAGTAAGATGGGCTGCATTTGTGTTTTAGATCGTATGTGATCTATAATCCGAAGAAATGCCGAATCCGGTTAAAAGCTTATCGATACGAGTACTTTGTGTATATATTTTGTTGAGTTGATTTGTGACCTCCAAAATATAACATTGACAGATGTCCGTGTTTGAACTAATAATAACTTAGAGCATCAAAGGTACTGACTCAAGTGTCATACAGTGTCAATATCTTGATGTTATAAGAATAATACACAATAAATATTAAAAAGGTTGTTGTTTTCTTTTAATTAAAACACAAAATAAATATTAATCATTACTAATAAATACATTTATTATGACTTTTTCGGTGGTCTCATGATTATCGTTACGAAGACCTTCCAAGTGAAGAGGATATCTCCATTGTCTGTCCTTATACCTACTATATCAGCTCTGGTTTTCACGTTGATAGCCGCCCAGGTGAATGGTAGGTTGTATGGGAAATTTTCCAAGTGAATTACCAGATTCGGATACTTGTGTTTTCCCTGTGGAAATGAGTATTGAAAGCAATAGTTACTTACGTTTAATTAAAAGGTTGTAGTAGGACAAAAGGGTGACAAAATGTCAAAATTCTTTTTTGAATTCAGAGTAAATGTGTACTTGCTGGGTACATTTATCGGCAGCAACTATGGATATGTCCTCAGGAGTAGTAACGCAATTGTATACGAAAGACCCTGAGTTTTTTATAAGATAACATGTACCAGTACATTTATAACACGCTACTCACGTTTTACTATAGTAGATAAAAAATGGTAAATATACATGTAATGCTCATTAACCTGAACAGTAATCTAAAATCTTCAATCATTGACACAAAATTTCAAGAAAGAACTAAGTATTCATAATCGTTGTGGAGTTAGGTCTCAACTTTTTACTTACAATTGGAAATGGACAGGACCAACCAGCAGGAAGCTGTTTTGCATACATTTGCCCCAAGAACGGTTCGTTGTAAAGAAAGTCACACAATTTCACTGCAAATTTAATGGGCATCGGCTTGTATCCACTTGCGAGATATTCCATTAATTGAAAAGTAACCTGTAGGGAAACAAAGTCCCTTTAGTTTCAGGATTAAGAATAAAGAAACGGTATCGCTTGCCTGATTGTAAGAAGCGACTAAAAGGGGGCTTCCGGGGTTGTGGGCAGTGAGAGTGGGAGCTCGATCCGTCGAGCCAGCAGCCACGGGAAGGACGGCGCGGCGTGGTGTGCGTGGCCGCATGTCGCCGTAAGAGCACATCTGCTCTCTCGAAGATGGGCCCGTTCGGGGGTGCCGCGCGTGGACGACACCAGTGCGTTCCATTGGAGATCCCGAAGTCCTCCCCAAGCGCAGAGGCAGGCCACCGAGGTGATTTAAGTGCGGTACAAATCCCACATTACCCGGTAACCTCTCACAAGGTGCCGTGTACCTTTTGAAGGTTTACCCCCGATACCAAAAAAGAGAAACAAACAAAAATAATTATAAAAAAGTAAACCCCTACCTACGAAACGACTCCTTATCGTAAAAATTATGAAAATAACCATATCATCATTTGAGATACTTGACGCTGGCAATATGCACAGAGTTTGCGATGCCAATATCGAAAAAACAAACATAAGAAAAAAACATACAATGTCTCTTAATCTTAAACACATTGCCCGGAGTTGGGGGGGGGGGGGGGGGGGGGGGAGTTTGGCGGGAAGTCGAAAAAGACATTGTGCTCTTGTTTTATTTTCATTTTCTTGGTGTATTTTTGAGTTATATCTAATAAAGTTGATGGCATTTTGTTTGATATAGGTTAATTACAGTGCACGAGTGTTTGTGAAATAGAATAACAGTGCTAAATTATGTTTTTTCTGCTTGCCTCCAAAATTCCATCGGACACGTACGTTCTAGTAAAAAGTAGCCATCGCTTTACTTGAATGTTGGACTGACTTGACTGACTGATTACTGACGACTTACTTACTGACTTTGTTATTACTTCGTCCAGTTTCATTGAAACTGGCAAAATATTGATGCAAAAATAATACTTGACGCTGGCAGAGTTTGCGATGCCATAATTAAAAAAAAATACCCGGAGTTTTGGCGGGAAGTCTAGAGGCCAAGTTGTGCTCTTATTTTCTTTTCATTTTCTCAGTGTATTTTTGAGTTATATCGGATAAAGTTGATGGCATTTTACTCGATATAGGTTAATGGCAGTGCACGAGTGTTGTAAAATAAAATGACAGTGCGAAAACATGTTTTTTCGGCTTGCCTCCAAGACTCCATTGGACATGTTCTGGTAAAGTAGCCATCACTTTACTTGAACATTTGACTGACTAGATTGACTGAAACCTGACGACTGACTGATTTTTTCTACGATTACTAAGTGATGCAAAGGTTGTACTTGACGCTGGCAATATGCACAGAGTTTGCGACGCCATTATTAAAAATGAGAAGAACACATTACCATAAGAATAAATAAACATTACCCTCCTTCCTATGCGTCGCGTAGTCAGGTAAAAATTTAGCTATGTTATGTTAGGTGTAGCTAAAATTCCGATGAGTATCTACTCATGTTATCTAACAGTTTGGCTGTCGAATTTTTCTCAGTCTCCACAAGTTGACTGTTATGGTAGATGAAGTTTCAGTCTAACTTAGGCAAGAGTGACGGCAGAGAAGTGAAAAATAATCAATTTTTTTGAGATAGTCGTTAAATAAAAAATTTATAAAAAAATTATTACCGTAACATTGTCTCCAAAAGCAGAGAGAGCTTCGAATTCTAAGTCAATAATGTAAGGGCTGTTTCGACTTCGTTTCCGTATGTCCAGTTTCATAGATGCTATATACGATTTATTGATAAACTCTATGACCGGCCTCTCCGGGAGCACATCTATAGCCTAAAATTGATTTAATTTAAAAGGTATTTGTAACTAAAGTAAAAATATTATATCAATAGATTTAAATTAAAAGAATTACAATGATAAAACAATACCCATGCCTGCCACCGATTTACAAATCCTAAAAATAAAATTGTAATTAAAAATATAATCGACATTTGTTCTACAATATTTTAAGTAAAGAACACACAAAATTAACTCTGTTGCGACGTTCAGTTGCTATTTATTTACCAGTTACAAAAATTTTGCTCATTGAATTTATGTATGTAATGATCATTTGGTAGAGTTAGTAAATATATCGATAAAAAAAATACAATAAAACTAACTAAACTACGCGTTTTTGTCCAGGTCAAGGGATCATTAGCAAGAAGCGAATTTAGTTTTACTCCAAAATTTTATTGCTTATTACCCCTTATTTACCTTACGTGTTTTTCCAAATATTGGAACAGTCATTTTTTTTATCTTATGCTCTAAAATAAAGTTACAATCTTATTGCATTCATTTATACGGAGAATATCCAAAAATTGATCCAGTTAGGTTTTATTTTTAGAATTTGTCGTTTTATTCGAATTTTCAGTGATAATCAACTTAAGGAGTAACAAACTGAGAAATATGACTCTTACTAACATCTATTGGAAAATATTAATAATATTGTGGCGTAGAACGCCGTCAAACGTCATCCGCCAATTCGCCGTTCAAACAAATGACAGTGTCGATTTGAAAGAGCTCTATAACTTAGCTCTATAAAAATTTCGTCGTTGGAATTATAGCTTCCTTGGTCAAATGGTTACGTAGGCTGCCTGTAGAGCTAGAGACCCGAGTTCAACCCTCAAGGAAGCAAGCGTTTTCTTATTTTTTGTGACAATAGTTTTTTAGTTGGGAGCTATTTCAGATGGCGTTGTTAAGTAACACTAATTATCTTAGTGTGAGTGAGTGTTTGTTTAAAATTAAACCAACAAAATCCAATGTTTTTATCCGAGCAACGCTCCGTCGTCCAGGTACTTTTTTTTATAAAGTATCGATATAAAAATATCGACAACAAGCTACCTGTTGGCAATCAATAGTGTTACAGTTATAACGCTAATAACTATAAGCTTCCTTTCAATTATGTTCAAAACGGTAACAACTGTGCATAATAAATTTTATTTAATAGGGTAGATCGAATCGCGTTCAAAATTATACATAATGAGAACAATTGTTTAAGTAATCACTCAAAATTACTACTGAAATCTAATCCGCTGACGATCGATCATCACAATAAACAGACGCTATATTAAAAACCTTTCATGTACCTATGTATATGTTAACAAAAGTATTCAGTACATTATGTAGTAAGAATAAAATACTTTTGTGTAATGTCAAGATTTTTTGCTTAAGCAAAAAGCGATGGGATGAGATATATTCCTGTAGCATTTAATAGGTGTGCAGTCTTACCTGTAAATATGTATATTTCATTGTGTGATTAAAAGTTATAATATTGTTATGTACCTATCATATTAGTTTCAATTCAAAAATAAATAAAGCATGAAATATAAGATGTTTCTCAAACTCCTGTCCTTCCTTCGCCAGCATGTTGAGAGACTTTTTAATCTTATATATAAAATTCTCGTGTCACAATGTTAGTTACCATACTCCTCCGAAACGGCTTGACCGATTCTCATGAAATTTTGTGTGCAATCGGGTAGGTCTGAGAATCGGTCAACATCTATTTTTCATCCCCCTAAGTGATAAGGGTGGCCTACCCCAAACATTTAAACGCGTTACGGAATTCGCGGGATCAGCTAGTAGTTATTAAAATTTAGTTATTGTAAAATAAACGTTATCAAAATGACCACGTCTATTTTATCCGGCTTGACCACAGGGCTTGACAGACCTTACCAATTAGTAAAACAAACTTTTCTATATAAACTGCTTAATTGCTTATGTATAGTAATTGCTAATTTTAAATGTTTGAGGTTATAAGTAGAGTACGTATACCTAAGTATAATAAGTTTAGTATAGAAATAATATAATAAATAATAAGTACTTATAGTCAAGGGCGTGTATAAGAAGTATTTACTTAAGCGAGAAATTTAAAAGGATTCTCTAACATGACAAAAGGCCGACACATTTGCAGTTTCATCACAGAATAATTAAAACCTGCATATGAAAGTGAAATGGATAAGAAATAGGAAAAATGTGAACGTTATACTTTGTGCCTCGATACGCAGCGAATAGAGCGAGGCTGAAATAATGAAGATGGATGGGCATCCAATGAGTACCGTCTTAGTTTGATCGATTCATCGAATGCAACTCTTCTCTTGAACTGTGAAGTATATTGGTGTTTTTGGCGGGAAATCGGAATAGACATATTGTGCTCCTGTTTTTATTTTCATATAGGTTAATTACGCACGAGTGTTGTGAAAAAAAAGTGCAAAAATATGTTTTTTCAGCTTGCCTCCATAATTCCATCAAACAAGTTCTGGTAAAGTATCCATCGCTTTACTTGAAAATTTGACTGACTTGACTGGATGATTAGAATGATTACCGATTACTTACTGACTTTATCTACTATTACTTCGTCCAGTATCATTGAACCTGGCAAAAAATTGGTGCAAAAATTATACTTGACGCTAAGACTTGACGCTTAATAGATTTTAAGTAGTAAATTGTATGTAATATAAGAATAATTTATCGAGGTTCCTCAGTATCACGTAAAGAAAAACTTTATAATATTTCTTAAATGATGTAACAGTAATTATTACTACCTAAAGTAGCTTTGTTAAATGTTGTAAGTAAGAAAGTAAGTAGCAAATAAGCCATAAAAAGAGTTAAAGAACATACAAACAAAGAAAAAACTACACGTGTAATTAAAATATGCAGTTATATTTTGAGGTAAAGAAAATATTTTGAGTGCTAAACAAAATATCATGAGACCAACTAATGTAAGACTTTGATGATGTCTTCTACCACTAACTGTATCAGCGAGTTACAGTTAATCTGTAAGCGAATAATTGTGAACATAAACTAGAATTTGGTTTAATAGAAAAAAGTTTACTTACATACCTAAGTATGTCATGTGAGTAACGTTAACATCGCTTAAATTTATTCGACGAGTAGTTATCCGGGCTTTGAAAATCGACCCTTAGTAAAACGTTTATACAGAAAAGAGGAATGGAACGATTCACTTGGGATGTATTAACACCAAACCAATTAGATAATTTAATTAATCATACGTTTTATCGAATATTTTCACCCAACGACAGTCACCATTTCCATTCATAATTAACAGGAGTAACTTATGAAAAAATAGATAAATAACGAATCACACTACTAGCCCCACAGTAGGGTAGTGTAGTGTGTGGTGGATGCCATGAACACACAAAAAGACAGAAGCACCAACACCCAGACCGAGAACAGAAATTTTAAATTCATCACTCAAATTTCTGCTTCGTCGGGGATCGAACCCGTGACCCTCCGATCGGCAGTCCGGCATGGTAACCATTACGCCACGCGGGTTGTCATATATATATTTAGGATTCCGTCTATCTACCAGAACCCTTTTCAGAAATACATAGAGGATTCGAGTTGAAATTATCAGATGCTGAGTTCAGTTCTTGAAAAATTAAACTTGGGCTACAAGTACAGCAGAATCAAATATCCTTTTATACCACATATTAGTTTTCCGCCCGCGGCTCCACTCGCATGGGCTACGCGTTTTTTCCCATCAGCATGAGATATTTTACCGCATTAAAAGCAGCTTAGGTATGTATGTATTCTCAAACCCCCAACCATCTCCATACGTAAAATTAGGTAGGTAGCTCGCTGCGACGTAAAAGATAGACAAACAAACAAATACACTTTCACATAATTTCGCAGATATTAAAACCCTTTTAAACTAATGAAATTTGCCACTAACATGTAAAAAATTAAAAACCGCGATTAGATGCTTCTTGCTCAATCAAAATTTTTCTCTGAGATTAACAATACATAGAATCTGTATGTTTTCTAAGCATGTGAGTGCGGAACCCTCGGAAGGCGTGAGTTAGGTTGGTACTCGCCCTGTTTTTACAGTAAAACAGTAGACACCGCTGTTTCTAGAAGACTAAGAATATTATCTTAGGTTGGTGGAATAACGAATAAAAATGTTTTTGTAATGAATTTTAATATTGTGGGTTTGTTATTATTTCATTTGTTATAGGTAATTAGTTTTCAGTAAGTAATAATAAAGGTACATTTGGATTTTGAATATATTTTTCTGAGATTTTATTCTGCTAATTAGATCTTGCTTGGATTTTATGTGCTCTTAATTTAAGAATTGGAGTCCAGTAATTTATTCTGGACACATATTGAAATAATACTTTTAACAAGCCGAATTTTTTGGAATACTAAGATTTTATAAAACCTACCGTACTACGCTTTACTGTTTATTTTTTCTTGAATACCAGTATAGTATATGACTGAGAGCTATTTAAAATTTCTATTGCACTTGGCCAGCGTGGTGTTGTATGACCCAAATCTTGCTTAGTTATGAGAGGGGAGGCCTGTGGGTACAGTTGCAGCGTAGCTCGCTCTGCGTGTTCTACCGACTTTACTACGGTGAGTGCTCCGAGGAACTCTTCAAATTGATGCCTACATCACCATTTCATGATTATACCACCAGACGAAGGTTAAAGTTCCACCGGCACCATCTGGACTCGTGGCGGTCCTCCACAGTCCGCTTTGCACGCTCCTTTTTACCACGGACGTGCAGGTTATGGGACAACCTTCCAGCTGAGGCATTCCCAGTGGACTATAACATGGGGTTCTTCAAGAAAGCTGTAAAAAGAGCTCTCCTCCAAAGCCGGCAATGCTCGGGTGGCTCCCCTGGGGTTGCCCGTGTCCATAGGCGACGGTGATCGCTTAACACCACGCGGCCCGTCCGCCTTTTTGTTCGGTTTACATATAAAAAAAAAAAGCAACGGGCAGTAAAATCGGTTTATAATATAATAATATTATAGTATTGTCATTTTATAGTATTTTCGCTTAAAATTCAAAAAGCTTATATTTATTTTCTCCTTACCGGCTCGCATCTCATATTTATCTTTAATTGAAGTATGGCTGCAACCCTTCTTGCGTCCGACTGCTGGGCACGGGGAAGGGACATAGGGAATAAGGGGAAGAGCCTTATTGGGGAGGCCTGGAGCTTACTCAACCACGCTGCTCCAATGCGGGTTGGTGGGAATGCGGTTTAGTGGCCAACCCGTTGTCGGATTTTTTCAATCCGCCCATAAGGCCTCCGACATGGTTTAACGACTGTTATCTATCGACAACAACCGGGACCGACGGCTTAACCTGCCCTCCGAAGCACGGAAACGCGCATGAAATTTTTTGCCTCTAGCGGTCACCCATCTCACACCCGACCGCGCCCGTTCGGCTTAGCTGCATAGACCGCTTGCGTTCTACGCTAGCCGCCGAGCCATGAGAACTTCAAACTTCATTTGAAGTATATGGCTACAACAACATATAACAACAACAACAACATATGGATACAAAAAATATGTATACTGACGTAATTTCTTGTAATGACGTAATTTTCTAGTAAATGTCTGCGGTGTAAATATGGTGTAGGTATACATATGCATAGGAAACTTACCATGCACGTTACATGACTAGGAAATTTTATGGTAAGTAAGGGGTTTGTGCCATTATGAGGCATGATTTGAGAATTAGACGACGCGGCTCGTTAATTCGTAAACGTATATAAAGTTCAATGACATTCACCTTAGTTGAACTTGAACTGAATAACTTCTTAATCGATGACATTGCTTATACATTTAGTTGCATTTGAAAATATCATTTCCAAGAATGGAATACAAAATCTGGTCAGTCATTAGAAGTAGAAGTTCAAAGAAGAATACTTTGAAAATTATTCATGAGAATAAGTTGGAAATCTACCAAAAACATAGAAAAATATACATGAAAATCGTTTTGGAGGAGTGTGTTGTGTGACCACAAACAGCTTGTCACAATATAATAAAGATGAGATATATTATAATAGATTGCTATGACTCCTAGTTTCTATAGGCTTATCCTTATAGTAAGCCTCATGCAACAGTTGAATGTTTTAGAAAAATAGATATTAGCTAATATTGTTTAACAATTGTATAACCCTTTTTAATATCCCACTGCTAGATAATGATTTCCTCTCGAAATTGAGAGGGATTTAGGACATACGCGTAGTCATAGACTTATAATATGCGCGTAGTGGACCGACCCATGTTAGCTAAGTGCGGGTTGATGAAAATAATATGCGATTGAATAATTTCGTATAACACCTGAGGCACAATAGACATAAAAGATGCTCTTTGTATTGTGCCTGAGGCATGCACTGTGATAGAACACTACTACACAATTTGCAGAGGTAAGTACACAATAGACATGTATGTAAGTACATTTTGAGACAAGTCCAGACTTGTATCATCTTACACGATACTTTGTTTTTGTATTGATTAGTTTCACACGCATTTCCGCCTAAATTGGTTTGATTAGTTCTGTTTAATTTTATTTTCTCAAAAATTTCGAACCACTTGATATTTGAAACACTCGAAAATTCGTAATATATTAGAAGTCGACTGTACTTCATTGAGTTTTATTTAATCAGTTTTGCGGCATTGGATGAAATCCTTGCAACCATTCAATATTTTAGTTAAAGTTTCAAGTACGAGTATAATTTTTGCATCATTTAGTAGTTATAGAAAAACTTTGTAGGTAAGTCGCAATAATAATAACGCGCACAACAAAATAGGTAGGTACACGCCGGATTTTTAATTCGGGAACTCGGTGCCGGAGACTGGTGTCATAGCAATTTGGTAATCATTACTTTTAAACTAGGTACATATGTTCCATATCATATCATATTATTTTTTAACCGAAATCAAAACTATTTAATACTATGAATCCTGATTTCCTTATTATAAGAAAAAATGGGTAGCCTGATACTATAGCAGGAAGCAACAATTTTTATAAATAATTAATAATAAATAATAATAAATATCTTTGGACAATTCACACAATGCCATCTGATTCCAAACTAAGCAGAGCTTGTACTATGGTAATCAGAGAGCTGATAAACATACTTATATAATTCTAAATACATACTTAAATAGATAAATTAACACACAGACACAGAACAAATAGTCATGTTCATCACACAAATATTTGTTCCGGGTGGGAATCGAACCCACGACCTCACGCTTCGCAGTCGGCTCATCAATTACAAGGACAAAGACATTTATTTGCACAAATATGGGTGTTTACAAAGTTGCTTATATATATTTAGTTCGCTATATTTACCTTCATGAGGTATGCAATTATACAATGATAAAAATATAAAAGGAAAAAACTAAACTATAATACAATTACGAAATGTACATTTACATCTATTTTACTATTATTTTTATTTGTCCCATATTGCGCTTTTTATAAATTAAAATTAAAATATTTAATTATTTATATTTCGGATCGGTTCCGATCGTCAGCTTTGGGTACCCATATCACAGGGTATTTGTACACTGTGAGGAAAAAAAGCCGGCGAAAAAAAACCTCCCAGGTTTTTATGGAATTCCTTTATGCCGTTTTATCGTTTATGAAATCAGTAATTACTATTTGATTAATCTATATAAATATTATAAAGAGGAAAGATTTGTGTTTTTGTATGTTTGTGATGAATAAACTCAAAAACTACTGTTCCGATATCAAAAATTCTGCATCCACCATTAGATTAGTCCAATAAGCTACGTTTTACCGCGTGAAAATGCTTCATTCCTACGAGAAAACGGGTAATAGGGTCAACGCGCTTGAAGCAACTGGCTAAACGCCTATGATTTTATATATATACACATAGCCTATTTTTTATCCTACGGGGATCCATTAAACGGGTCCACGGGGGCGAAGCCGCTGGCGGAAGGCTAGTTTATTATATAAAACTGCAGCAACTTATTTTATTTGCGAAACCAAGTTATATTCCTGCTTTAATCAAATATGACTTGCAAAGACTAAACGGGAGTCCGTCTAATGGTAAAATAATATGACCAAACTAACCTCGGACACTGTTTTTGTCGGTAAAAATCTTCAATAAAAGCCTTTATTTCTCTGCAAGGATTTCTACGCTTTGATTGGTAACAAGATCAATAATAATCTTAAAATTATTGAAACAAGTGCAGCATTTTACTAGTGGATCAGATTTTTTTTATGTTGAAAATGGAGAAAACGGGATACAAATATACATAAATACTTGAAATTTGCAATGTGCACTGATGCGATGTCATACAATTACTGAAAAAAATGTGATGTCTAGTGAATACTTGAATACACGTCATACGCTGGTAGGTGCTGGTAGTGTAGGGTCAAGCAGGTAAATAGGGGTAACTGGAAACTTTAATAATTTAAATGTTTAAAATCGTACCTTTGGTTAATTATTTATGACAAGTAATGTCGAATTTGTCATTTGGAAGAATTTTTAACAGCATTTTTGGTGTTATGAAAAATGGTTGCGAAACATTTCTGAGTAAGTACAAACTTTTGTAAAAAAGAAGTTTGTGAAATTGTAACATAATTTACAAGGTATTTTGTGCTTATTTTGTATCAAAGTGTAATTAATGAATACTTTTTTTGTTCTTTTTCTATTTTCAAACATTTAACTAACAATAATAATAATAATAAAACTATGTAGGTAAGATATGTATACATCGATATGAGTATACACAACTCAGATATTACCAATGCTATTGGCTTTAATGTGAGAGAAGCACATCAATTGAAACTGAAATTTGCACACCATAAGTTATTTATTTAACACGCTTATATTAGCTTGACCTGCATTTTCACCTACTTCTAAGCGTCTGATTTACTTGAAAATTTGCACAGGGGTCAAGGGCTGATGACAATGCAGTAATATGAACAATCAAAAATATCCAACTAAAAGATTAAAAATAAATAATGTAGTTTAAAAAACTAAAAAACACACTTTAGTGAAAATACGAACTAAAAAGTAAAAAATAAGAAGAAAATGTATTTTACTGTAAAAAAGCGTGGGGTACTTTATAAGATACTATTGACACCATATATATTTATATATAATGTAATTTTACTATTTTTACACAATTACCCAGCAGAAAGAAAGTTGCTTCCATTTGGCCCACTAACATTCTTAACTACCGCATTTTCAAAATTTTACTTCGTTTACATTTACTCCATGCACCCTAACTCAGCATTAGAGATTTTTTTCAATATTTAAACGATTATTGGAACTTTTAATAGGTGAATCTTGCAAATTTAGTATTTAAATGTACCACGGATAGCCATTATAGCAGTTTACATTTACCCCAAAATACTAAATTTTTACGATTTTTCGTGGGGGAAATTTAAATACTTGATTTCTGAAGCCCTGGATATTTATAGCATATTTCATTTTATTATAGACTTATGTGGCATCAATGTAAATACAATATATTTTCATACCTTTTTATTTTTTAGTTCGGCTTCATTTTTCGAAAGTGTTTACGATTACCCTGCTTGACCATAATATATCGAATTACGTATCTGTTGTGAGAAATGTTTATTACTTTTAAACACTATTATAAAAAAAATATTGGCACTCGTTCTTGCACGTGGACTATGTTAAGTTTTATATTACTCCGTTCGTGTAATTTCCCTAAAAAGAGGTACAAAATCTTTGCTTTACGTATTAATTTTAGCCTTAAGAATTACTTAAGACATATATTTTCGCTCTAAGCGCTGAAAAAATCCGGGAGTTTCATAATGTCTGGTTATAATATTGGACTCTATTTGCTACGATTTAGATTGCGAATGTATCGCTTCTAAGTTTAATTAGTTGAAAACGCTACTCATGACATCGACGAGAAATCCCAGCTCGGCACACTCGGGAAGCGATTAGTATCTGTTCTATAATAAATACGATCATAAGTTCTTTAATAAAATTTTGCGAATAAATGATGCATTTTTTATAATATATGATCTAATGAACCATGATACGATTTGGAACTAAGGCGTTGAGTTTGTGATGTTAGGGCTTGTATAGTCAGGAGCTCGGCTCTACATGAGATCTGAAATTTTTTGACAGTGAGAGCCATATGGCCTCGTCATGGTAACATTTTAATTACAAACAAAATAATTATTTGTTTTTATATATTACACTTGTGGTCCCGCCCAGCTCCGCCCGGGTGCAGACGTTGTCCAAAGAGGATTTGTTTTTTTATTATCTTAAAGAGATGTTACTGTCTTCATGTTATTGTCAAACAATAATAAAACAAATAATAACATACGAACCGTCCTGTTATTCTGACTGTGTCAAAGTTTAGAACAGCACGGCAAGAAATACAAACGTTTGACATGTAGGAACAATTTATATGGGAAAACTACATATAAATATAAAAAAACATTTCCCAGTGGTTCAAATTGTGAATCAAAACCATCCTCGAATCCACTTGAACACATACAAAAAATTGATTAAAATCGGTCCAGCCGTTTAGCAGGAGTTCACTGTCAACACACGTACAGAAGAAATAATTCTTCTGTAATCTTATTCTTATTTATCTTTATATATAAATATATAAAGATAAATAAAATTTTATTTCTAAATAAACTGCTAAATAAGGTTTATCAAAGAATGCGTCCGTTAACGTTTCATAGTCTCTGTTACGATAATTTCTTTTTGTCTTAGAATAAGTAAACAGTTAACTATTTTCAATGCAATTTAATAAGATAGGAGAGATTGTCATTTTGTGGTTTGCAGTATCAAGAGAATATGAAAATATAGGCAAATTGTAATTTTGTACACCATAATTTTGAGGTAGCGCACATTGGACTGAAACATGTAACATCTTATATTAATATACTGTTACTTCAAATCTATACATATAATAAAACTGTAAGCAGGGTCAATTCTGTACATTGCATATAAATTTAAAAAAATACTTCTAGGGGTCTTTTTATAAGTAACAGAAGCTAAAAATATAAGTTTTGTAATTTTTGTCTGTCTGTCTGTCTGTCTGTTTGTTGTTAGCTTTTCACGCAAAAACTACTGGACGGATTTTGATGAAACTTTTTTGTTTTATATATATTGGGCCTCGCTAACATTTAGGCTATAGAAAATTTTAAAAATCACCCTTTAAGGGTGTGAAATGAGGGATGAAAATTTGTATGGAGAACTTGGTTTTTATCAATAGATTTTCTTGAAATTTGGTATAACTATTTTGTAACCAAAATAAAAGAATACGTGTTTCAGAATTTTCCGAAATTCATCCTTTAAATGTCAATTTTCTTTGAAACTATTTGAATATTGAGTGTCGGGAATTGATGTAAGTACAGAATATTTTTGTGCAGAGTATTTTACTTATAATTTTGTATTTGTAATCTTTACTAACATAGTGAGAAACATATTTAAGCTTTTTTCAAAACTACCCCTCAATAGCAAATAAAATGGACTCGAAAGTTTTTATCTCAAGCGTACAATAATTAACCTTAACTTAATATTTCATTTTCAAATTCGTTTCCCTTCTTTGAATGATGTGTTTATAGATATATTGTTGAATGAATTCCCGTAACATTAGTGTGCATTACATATCAATCGGGTCATAAACAAAAAAAATATACGCAACATAAACTTAAAAGGCACTAAAAGGAATTTAGATGAAAGTTTCGTCAACATCCCTTTCAAAACCATAAATAAAAGTTTAAATTTACTTAATTATTTTGAACTGTCACTAATATTAGTATATATACTTTGATCAGTTTACTGCATTTTCTTTCGTTGGCCGAGTATTGCTAAGCTATAGGTACCTAAAAAGCGCATGGCGAGCCTCACCGCCGCCGAACTTTACATCACAGGGCTCCATTGAGTTAGTTGCTCAGCTTATTAGTCTTCTTTTGGGGTGAAAGATAATGAACAGGCTGCAGATGAAACGACTGTTATCGCTACATTATATCAGGCTACAAGTTTTTCAGCGTTGCACTGCTGGGCATGAAGCTCTCCCAATATTGAGGAGGCCTCAAGCTCCAACGAACCGAAATTCAAATCTTACAACCTCAATATATCCAGCATTAAGGTGGTAAGATACGGAATCTAAACCTTCATACAGAATGTATAAAGCCTTAACAAGACGAGACTACTGCAGACATCTAGGTGACCAATAGTTAAACTTTTAGTGAATTAACTGTTAATCTCAATTCTCAATATCTCTACCTATTTGGTAATTTGACATTCGATTTATTTATCAACCACAAAGTTTACATGCCATACGGTAGATGGCGTTATTGAGAAATATTCATTTCTTCTACAAAGTGAATCGATGGAGTTAATCTTAATATATATATATAAAAAGTAAAGGTTTTTCTTTGTACGTAAAGACACGGGTTTCTCTATTATCACTAACTCCAATCAACTTCCCGTTGGGGTGGTAAATACCCCTTAGTACGTAGATGATAGTAAGGGAGTTTGATCGCGGTGGGTGGAGTGGGGAGCTGATGATGGAAGGTAATGCGACGGTTAGGAGTTGAGAGCAAATTCTTTCAATAAATGGGGTTTTGTTCGAAATCTTACATTCCTGAGATGGTCCAGCTGTCACCAAGTCAAAGTCTGATGATGGGATCCCAGAGAAATCGAAGAGAACATACAAATTTTATAGCACAATAATTGATTTTCATATTTTTACTAAAGCAAAACAGGCATTTGTGTATAAATATCATCATATCATGTTGCTGAGCTGATGATTGAAGGTACAACTTCTCAACGGTTAGAAGCTGAGAGCAAATTCTTTCATTAATTTATACGTTCAGGTGGACTGACAGTAGTATTCTTTCAGGCTATAAGATGGCTATTAGAAAATATTATTATAAAAGGTCTCTTTAAATTTTAGATTAAACATGCGACGTATTTTAACCCGAGCAACGCCGGGTTTCGCAGCTAGTAAACTGATAAATCAATCAATAAGGATCTGAATAGCCTCAATACTAACATGGTAGAGACAATAATTTGCGTAACTTGCAAAAATAAAATTTTAATCATTTATTTTCATCCTGTGTGAATTTTCAAATAAATAATAATAACGCTTCACATTTTTAATTCAGCACGATCTGTAAACCGTTAGCTTGGATTTATTCTTTAGAAATACAAAGGATTGCCTCCAATCCGACTTTTGACAGCAACTTACTTTAAAACAGGCTATACTTTATATCCAAAAATTGTTTAAAATTGGGGCTAGATTTATAAAATAATGAAGTTTAATGGTGATTAAAAAAAACAATTGATGTTAATGTACATTTTATAATTGTGTTATAATTAAGTTTTTCTCTTTTATATTTTTATCATTGTAATATTTGCATACCTCAAGAAGGTTAATACCTACCTAATAATAGTAATAAGGTTACCTCAAGAAGTCTTTGACTTTAAATCCTACTAATATTATAAATGCGAAAGTTTGTTTGTTACTCTTTCACGCGAAAACTACTCAACCGATCATCATGAAACTTTGTACATTTATTCTTGGAGTAATCAGAAGTAAACTAGGATACTTTTAAAAAAATGAACGCGGGTGAAACCGTGGGGCACAGCTAGTATTTAATAGTTTCGGCAAGAAGTAAAGTATAGGCCATCTTGAGACTACGAGAAAATATGAGAATACTGGAAAAGTAAGGTAAACTTTCTCTGACATCTGTTTGCCCTATTAGGATTGCGTTATTTATTTTTGGTTTTTGTGAAATTACTAACGAAGGGAAGGTCTGAAATGAAACCTTATTTGTGACATGATTTAACATAAATATCTCCAATAAGTTTTGTTTAAAATTTCTTGACCTGCGCATGTACTTATATACCATACAGAGGAGGTGGTACTACATGTACTGGAATTTTGCAATAAATATTGCACCCATCCATCCATCAGTCTTTTGAATCTCATTGCTGGACTGGCCATCCCTAACATTGCGCCCAGTTTTCCTGAAAGTAAAAAAAACTGGGATATTTGTTTTTAGTGATAATGCAAAATTATCATAATACCATCATTTTTAAAAAGATTTTTAATTTTCACAGCATTAATATGATATGGACATCTAATGAACGCTATTCTTATTTCATAATAGAATTAAATAAAAACATTCTGATAATATTACTATAAGGCTATTAATTAGGGGCAAATTATTTGAAGGGCTCGTTTTCCAATCCATATATAATCATATAAACTCCACTATATTGTATTCGTTACACACCATATAAAAAAAACTCAGCATGTTTAATATAATGTCTACGATATATATGTATGTGTATATTGCGATAATACTTTTAATTTATAATCACTAAATACCTAATTTAATTTCAATAGACTTGTGGAGTTCGTTTTACGACTGAAATATAGCCTGTCAAGATAAAAAATACATAATATGTTCTCCACCCAATATTTTGTTTGTGACGGTTGATTGATACGATGCAGCCTACGGCTCGGCGTAGTCACGTTTGTTTCTTCCTGATTATAGTTTTGTCGTAATATCGACGGGGATCGAATTAAAGCAAGTATCTGTGACCAATAAGAGTATTTTTTCCTCTTTTTGTGTTTAATAGTAAAAGTGTAATTTCCGACCACACGTTGACTCGAGGACGCCACGAGGCAAATGTTTACAATGGATGGAAACGACCTCGTTAATTGGCCATATTTGAGCTAACCTTTCCAGAGTAAAAATAATTATGTTTTCCACCCAATGTTTTGTTTGTATCGGTTGATTGGTACGGTGTAGCCTACGGCGTAGTCGCTACGGTGCTACGCAATGAGCTACGCATTTATTTCTTCCTGATTTAAGTTTTATTGTAATAGCAACAGGGATCGAATTTAAGCAAGTGTACCTGTGACAAATATGAATTTTTCCACTTTTTTGTAGTTAGTGGAAAAAGTGTAATGTACGTAGACATTTTTGCCGACCACACGTACATGCTAGGCTTATCGTTGCCACGAGGCAAATGGCTACAATTGATCGAATCGACCTCGATCGGCCATATTTTGAGCTTTGTCAAATTTTTGTATAGACGTAAAAGTGCTGTGACATGCATGGTATTTTACTCTAATGTAATGCTGTACCAAAGTCTTTACCTTACATTTTTTCTAATATTACTACCTGAGATTACTATTAGAAGAACTAAAGAGGCCGTATACGAAATTTTGCCGGTTTCGCTGATTTACCTGATTTAATACATACGATTTTGCATTTAAAATATAGTATTTCCATATGTTTAATTGCACAATATAACTGATCATTTCAATAATAATGTAATACAGTACCTGGACGCCCGAGCGTTGCTCGGATAAAAACAATTTTATTGATTTTCTTGGTTTATTTTTAAGCAAAACATTCATTGACTTAGTGTTACTTAACAAAGCCTTTTGAAATACCTAGCTCCCAATTTAAAAAAAATAGTCACAAAAAATAAAAAACGCACTTGCCTACTTGAAATTTGAACCCGGGTCTCTAGCTCCGTAGTCAGCTTTCGTAACCATTCGACCAAGAAAGCTTTAATTCCATTGACGAAATTTTTATAGAGGTCTTTCATCTCGACATTGTCATTTGTTTGAAGGGCGGAATGACGGTTGACATGTGACGGCTTTCTACGCCACAATATTATTAATATTTTCCAATAGATGTCAGTAAGAGTAATTTCATATTTAACGGCATAAACATTAAATAAAACGACAATTTCTATCAATAAAAATTTGTGGATCGATTTATCATCCCCGAAACCAGGATACTAAATTTCATCAAAATCTTTGGAGCCGTTTCCGAGATTCAAAAAATATATTTAGATATATACAAGAATTGCTCGTTTAAAGGTATTAGATTAGCCACTTTTTTAGCTTGCGTCAAAAATTATGATGGGAGTTTTAGGTTATAGGCCAGTCATTATCGACACAAAAAAGGCAAACATCGCAAACGCGCATGTATCTACGATTCTTTTATATGTTGTTAGGTCCCCTAAGAGTAGTCAATACCAAAAATTGCAACCCTGAAAACCTTGTGCTACCACCATGATGTGCTCGAAAAACTGCGAAATTTTGGCTCTTGTTTCAGTTTTTTTTTAAAAGTACCTTAAGGAAGCTTTTTCAGATATATTTGTCACATTACTTTATCAAGCTAACTAAATTTATTTATATTAGTGGTGGTTAATTTGACATTTTAGACGTAACACGGTTTATTACTGTAAAAGATTTTTAATGCCAATTTTTTATAATATTTTTTTCAGTTTACGGATTGATTATGAACTGAAGTGTATTTATATCTGATAAATTTTATAAAAGATTATTCCAATTTACCGAATTAAATGCAATTTCTGGCCCATTTTCTCTCAAAATTATTAAGTTCAATGTTTTTTATATATAATTTTTTTTTGTATGAGAGTGGCAAAAGTTACTGATTTCTTTTGAAGGTTTTAAAATGATCCGGAAATATGTAATATTTTATACCTATTACAGTAAAATTTAAAATACTGTCACCGTCTTTAGGTAGGTATATTAAGCAAAACAACGTAATAATAAAGAAAAAGTGGCCAATTTAATAGTTTATTATTGAAATGATCAGTCATATTGTACAATAAAATTTATGGAAATACTGTATTTCAACTGCGAAATCTCATATGTAAAATCAACTAAATCGGCAAAATTTCGTATACGGCCTCTTCTATCTATCTATTGCTGCATCTATTTTGATCAAAATATAAATATTTGTGCAATGTTTTAGCATCAGAATATTTTCTTGCACTGTTATGGGTACATTAGGGATAATAACTAACTAATATTGTGGACAATACCATCTTTGGTATATTTTGAGGGTTTTCATTTGAATTAATTTACAAGTATCATCTATGTATTCGAAGTAAAAATACATACATCGGTGGAGAGCGTTGTGTGCGTATGTGCACGTTGTATGACTTTTTATATTTGGGTTTCGGGTTAATAATACACTGTAATATTTTCCTTAATTTTTATTAAAATAATACATTTTGACGATAATAATATCTTAGATTCTTATTTTTCTTTACAATATAACATTTAGATATAAATAATTAATTTTTTTAAATGATATTTCTCTCATTAATAGATAAAGATGATGCTAATATCGATTTACAGAGAAAAACCTCTCACTCCCTAATCAAATTTATTACCTACTATAAATATAATTAGTAATAGAACATTTAATGTTATTATATTCGATCATCAAAATATTCGAGCAAGTTTTAGAGTAATTATGTTGAAGTAGATTCACGACACTTTGTAAGATGACAAAACATCGTGTCAGATAGCCGCAGCATTATAAAGTTCGGTCACGTTATCAAACTTCTCAGTGATGTTCAACTTTAGATTTAAGTCATTAAAACTGATTTTAGGAGACGTGACGATACAAACAAGTAAGAAATAAACAAAATTCGACACCGTGGAATATGGGGGACATTAAGTATTGCATCCGGGGTAAGTCTATAAGTGACGGGAGTTTAAGGAATCGGAACGTTTGGAACCAATGGGGAATTGCGAAAGGTCGATCTCGTCCATGGGGTAATCGGGCCTGTATCGCTTCTCGTCGAGGCTTGACCTGTAATCAAACAATTTTTTTTATAAACTTTACACACTCATAGCCCCACAGTGAGGTAATTAATATCCTGTGTCGTGTTGTACCATGGACACATACAAAGACAGGAACACTAACACCCAGACCGAGGACAGAAATTTAAACTCATCAATCAAATTTCTGTTTCGCCGGGAATCGAACCCGGGACCCCTCGAATGGCAGTCCGGCATGGTAACCATTGCGCCACGCGGGTCGTCTATATATATATATACAATGTTTATTAATATCTAATGTTTCCGTTGTCGTATTTAACGTTGTCCTTATAATATATCCCTCTCATCCACACGCGCATGAAAACATAGCATAAGCAAATTTCAAAAATATTAACAGGAAAATATAGAATGACGTTATAAAGCCATCAGCTGATGGCGGTGAATACTAGTCTAGTATTTATATCATAGACTTAATTATACGTTTATGATTTATATTGATAAAATAAAATTGCTATCACATTTCCTCATAATGTCCAAATTTTTTATTGCTAAATTTCTACGTTTATTTCAAAACCAAAATGAGTCATATTGTCAAGTGTGCTACAAAGAACCAACTAAACTGAGTAAGACAAACTTAGTTATGTGCGTACTTGTAACTTTACTTTGAAGGAAAATCTCCTAATAAACAGAACGACTTCTGACTTTATCTTTGATGCGGCTGTAATCTGCTAAAACACTGTTTTTATTTTTAACATGTAAGAAGGATTAGGATTAGGATTAGGATTAGGATAGGCTTAGGATTCTTTGTAATCTTAAAAAAAAATCATCCATGTAAAGTCGACTAGTCCACACTGACTTAAAAAAGCGGTGTTTAAACTAAATCCTTTTTGATCGATAGTAGACTTTAGTTTTTTCTCATATTTTCTTTCTCAGAAAACACTTTCAAACTTTACTAAAATATTATTGCAAATTCTTGAAAGAATCTTAGGAGTGACGTGCATCAGGTTAGCATTTATCGTACCTCTTCTTGTCGAAGCTGGACAGGAAGTTATCGGAACGCTTGGAACCAATAGGAAATTGCGACAGGTCAATCTCATCCATGGGGTAGTCGGGTCGATATCTCTTCTTATCAAGACTTGACCTATGACAAAAGGTTTGCTTAGAAAAAGAAATTGCCCACAGTGCTTTGTGGCTTTAGAACGAAAGAAAATTGCACGGTAAGCGAAACGGGCCTGGTCAGGAGTAAGTGTGCAGGCGCTGGTGGTAAATTACACGTGCGTTTTCGTACTTCAGAGGAAACATTAAGACATCGGTCCCGGTTGTTCTCGATTGATGGAGGTCTAAAGGCCATTTGAATAATAAATATTACAACGGGTTAGCCGCTAACCTATATCACCACAAAAATACTTATCAATATATTGAACCAAAATTAGAATAAACATTTGTTTTGTAATGCTTGGGTTTTTATAATTACTGATAGAATAGAGCTCACTCAAACATTAATTGAGGTAAAGGAAAACGTAATGTGATGAATTCCTTATCTTAAGCGGGGACTATTTGGAGATAAATCGTATAATTAACTCAGTTTATCTTTATATTTGAAGAGGCGAGAGACCAGCAGTTACAAGATTTTTTAAGACTGTTTTTATTAAATTGCATGTCGTGAAAGTAATTGCTAAAACCTAAACATTGGCTTGCCACTAAGATATCAACTTTAAAAAGTATTTCTTGAATGGAAAGCCTACATTCTATAAGTACGACAAAAACCTTTAGAACGTCGAAATTTTGATTGTTACATCCTTGATATGTTACGGTGCAGATTTAAATATATAAGTACTCACACTGGGGTATCCAGGTAGTTGGAGCCAAACAGGCGGTAGAATCGCTTGAAGGGGAACGGCATAGAAGTCTGGTCGATTTCGTCGAAGTTTCGTTTCTTGACAAAAGTGTTCATGTTTGATCTGTTAATTAAAGACTGTATTACAAGCTGTTCAATGTATGACCTCAATTTTACGTAATCCGCATAACCTGCTACTAATATGCTGTATTTTCATATCGATCTTACAAAGCTGCAAGGGTATTTGCTAAAACTTTTAGTGTTGCTCTATATAGATTTCATTATTGCTCCAAAAGATCTGCAAAATATGAATTAGTTTGATAAGATTTAAAGTAGTACCTATGTCATAAAAATGCCTTGGGCGTTATAATAACACCTGGTTATTACCGACCGATAGGAGTCGTTAATCCTTGTCGCGGTGTTATGAACGATTTGAATTTGTTCGATAGGAATTCGGCTGGCTGATCAACCAGATCACCAAATTTCTCCAAATAACGCACATAAAAACATTATTAACAGTGAGAAATACTTTCTAGGCCACCATAATTTCTCCCTCCTTCACTTTCTAGAGAAAAGTCCCTGTCTGTAGTAATACGTAAAGTTAGTGTAGCAATAAGATATTACGAGTAAAACCTTTTAACGTCAATAGGAGATAATTTAATAGTAAGCTGAACTGTAAATACACCTAAATGTTACCAGTGAAAAGCTTTTGCATGTACAGAGCCTTGTTTTATCAACCGGATGTACCCGAGAAATGAGAGTTGAAAACTGAAGGAGTTGAACTTTTAAATTTTAAATAGCGAAGTAGACAACGATGCTATTTACCTACTCTTAGTGAAAAGTTGTTAGTTGCAAAATACTTGACTTTAAAGGTCTTATGGGATAAACCAAGAAATTTCCCCAGTCGGTCGTCCCGTCGAAATTAGTTCACTTCTGAAATTCACTTAAAGTGTCCACGCTGAACATATCAGTTAAGATTTCGAACATCAGGACTTTTGGGTCTGATGTTTATGTTCTTGGGTGTTAATATGGGACATGGGACGGCCAAATTATTTCTCAATTGACTACTTTGAGGTGTTTTAAAGTAATTCAGTACATTTAACAACATACAGTAGAAATTATATAGAAGATAATTTTATTTGTTAATTAAAATATTTTTTTAAGTACTTGTAAGTATGTAGGTACATCTTTTAAGTAAAAAATACTGGCCACAAAGGCATATTTCAAAGAAATGTTTCTAAGTAGAAACTTTGCATCAAGATGCAGCCGTTTAACATGGTTAAAGACACACAACTTTATATTGACTTTACGAAGTGTGGTGTCGAGGGTAGATTCCAAACTCACTACTCGATTATCTATAAAAAGCAGGTAGTCTCTTAACTACCCTATCTATGTATGGCGTATATCTTGTCCTTCGTAGCCATGTGGTATCCCACAAACACTGAAACTGGCGTATGCAATACACTTACGTACGCACTCGTACGCTTATGTATTGCACACGTAGCGAAATTTTTTGGAACCCTTTTTAGGGTTCCGTAGCCAAATGGCAAAAAACGGAACCTTTATAGATTTGTCATGTCTGTCTGTCTGTCTGTCCGTCCGTATGTCACAGCTACTTTTTTTCGAAACTATAAGAACTGTACTGCTGAAACTTGGTAAGTAGATGTATTCTGTGAACCTAATTAACATTTTCACATAAAAATAGAGAAAAACAACAAATTTTGGGGGTTCCCCATACTTAGGAACTGAAACTCAATACGTGTGGAGTATCTATGGATAGCTCTTCAAAAATGATATTAAGGCTTCTAACATCATTTTTTTCTAAACTGAATAGTTTGCGCGAGAGACACTTACAAAGTGGTAAAATGTTTGACCCCCTGTAACTTCCAAAATAAGAGAATGATAGAACTAAAAGAAATATATGATATACATAACCCTGCATACTTCCATCGAAAATTGGTTTGAACGAGATCTAGTAAATAGTTTTTTCAATACGTCATAAATCGTAAACCGCAATTCACCGTTCATTCAATGAACTCAACTATATAAATAAATATTTAATTTATATTATGTCACTTGCTGCTACGGAACCCTTCATGGGCGAGTCCGACTAGCAGTTGGCAGCTTTTTGGTATTGCCTGTGAAGCTCACATTGCACGTACCGCAAAGTCCAGAAAGCACAAGCTTACCTACATCGCTGGTACAGTACAGGCCAGTTTTGGATAAATCTAGCTACATTACGTATATAAAATTTCAGCGGTACTGTTTATTTAAAAAAATGCCAAATATAAATACGTACTAATAAATAAAAATGCTATTACTTTATTTTGTCCTTAAAACGTCTTCATTGTATATTATTCTACTCGTATTAATAATTAAAAATAAACTAATTTAATTTAATTTTAATCATTATTTTGCTGGTCGATATATTAATAAATGAAATAATAAAAATTCTACTGCAATATTTTGTCCTTAAAACCTGTGCATTGTATATTAATCTACACTTATTAATAATTAAAAATAAACTAATTTTATTTAATTTTAATCATTATTTTGCTGGTCGATATTTATAAATGAAATACGAATATAAACTGAATGGAATTCATAGTGCACGTATTTCTATGGTATAAACTGAGGGTATAAAACACTATATTCCCGATACGACGACGGTTGTTCCTTGTAAAATCGCGCTGAAAGGTACTCAGTTTTCTCACTTACCGGTCAATTTCATCAAAATTGCGCTTATGGAGTCCCTCGCCGTAATATCCGAGAGACCATGGATCGTGACTGACTCCATACGGACTGCAATGTAAATGTTTCTGTTTATTTAATTTTTCGAAGTTTTCTGGTGTCCTTGTACCGCTTTTTGTATTGTTTATTTACGCTTTCCACCCGCGGCTTCACCGGCGTGGTCTACAGGTTTTTGCCATAATATTGAGTTGAGATATTATACCCGGGTAAAGAGTAGTATGTCACTCACAATGTGAAAGAAAGACAAACAAACACACTTTCACATTTATAATATTAAGTATGTATTATATAAGTAGCGTACAAGCTTACTATATCTGATCCTAAGTGATTTCTGCAGCCCACAGATATCTGCATAAAGCCCAAAGGATTGTAAGTAAGTTTGAACGGTAACTGTGTAAACCTCCGAATTACAAAGAAATTAATTCGCGACAGAAAATGATACAGCGGTCGTTCTTTACCAGTCTTTTTATACAAAGAACCCGGATGCCCGAGCGTTGTTCGAATTAAAACAATACGGTAGTTGACTGCCAAACATCGCTGCCAAATCAACTGAGATACTTTAAAGCTGTTAAAACGCGACATCCTCATACATTTTCTATGAGAAAAATATTTATGATGTCACAAGGTTGTTTGACTTAATTATTATTGAAAATTGAAGTCGAAATAAAAATCATAACAAAAGTTAATTAACAATTATCGTGGCTTCCAAATGCAACCTTTATGAGGTATGCATTTTAATTATTTCTGTACATAGTGTCAACTATCCAATTGATTTTCTTCAGAGACCCATTGCCTTTAAAGTTGCATATCAACGTCATCTATTGAAATAGCTCCCAGTAAAAAAAAATACAAATACCCGCTAACAGTTGTTAGGAAGACATAATTTTCAGTTTATGTTTAAGTTAATAACGATATTTTCTAAAAACGAAACCTAGCTGGATCGATTTATTGCCCCCAAAAACCTCTGCACACTAAATTTCATGAAAATAGTTCGAACAATTTCCGAATTGTAGATTAGATATATATAAGTATATACAAGAATTGCTAGTTTAAATTTGAACGTACAAAATGATAACCCCTTCTTGTTATAAAGGTCGGTTAGAAATAGCAGTTTTTCGTTCCTAAGTAACAAGACTGGTTAACAGATGGTTGACTGGGAATTTACCGCTGATTTCTGGCGTGAACTAATACTATTAGGTGTTGGCCATGCTTGTATGAAGAGACCATGCTTATATTAGTCTTGGTGCGATTGTCTTCTCAGTCTTATATTTTAGCCAGCTTACCTAAACCTTTTTTTTTTACGATCCAATAGCATTCATAAGTCGTTTATATTTATTTGAAGTAGTTCCCAACTTATGTAACGGATTATTAGTTATATGATTCGTTTCCATAATCAAATTATTTTCAAAGAAATGCGTCTAGTTATTGAAATTACTAGATTTGTTTTTCTGAATAGATTGATGCAACGCCACAGGTGTCTCGATTATTCAAACGATCACTATCCATTTGAATAGGCAAAAGAAAACTGATTTTCAAAGGCACATAATTTCATTCAAACAAACATTGCAAAAATGCGTGGGTTTCTTTCTGTTGAATGAATTCGCTCATAATTGAAGTCTTATTATACTTATTCACTTTGAGCGATTATTTAATTAAAACACTGATTGCAGCAATAAAGTTGATAAAAGTTCAATTGGAAACAAAGAGATTTATTGAAAATATTAAGCTCCTCTGATTATAAAATCGAATATGTATAGTTATATACTTATTAAAAATATGAAAAAAAAAATTATTCTCATCGTTTTTTGTATTTATCTATGTATACAAAAAAGAGATTTTTTGAGATTTAAAGACTAAATTTAATCCCAGTCAATTCTAAGGGAAGACTTGTGCTGTGCTCAACACTGTGGTCTCAAAATGGGTTAAAACATAACATTCGCATACATACCTGCCGTATTCATATCGCCTTGCCATTAAGAAGGGGAGCTGACGTGATTCTCGAACTTGGCGGACCAGGTTTCCACCGCCGAGTGGGTCCAAGTTGCGAGGTTTATGACCTTTATAACAGTACAGAGCGTTATTATACGTCTTCAAACAACACGTCATATAACTTCGACTACTGAGAACACCTTACCTCTTAAGTAATCAACTTTGAGGCCTTCAAAGTTCTCTTGTCCAGTGATATTATCTCCTCGTACATTAAACGTTTTAGCACAGACCAGTTTTTGATGTTAAAAATTGTGTTTGATGAAACTAGTCGGTAGTCAAATTATGGCTTTATAAGTACTACGATGTTGTATTGATTATTGAAAGGCTTAGGAGTTTTTGAGTATTTGTTATTATTATTTAAAAATACATTAATTTCTTGCTTTAATTTCGATGTTCACATGTTATAACGGGCCTTGAAAAAAAATCATTCAAAATCATGATATAAGAAGGAACATAACGGAAGGAAGGAAAAATATGAGGGAGTTGTAAGATTATTAGAAAAATAATATACGTCTGCTAGTTCTTTATTTTTAAATACCAACATCTAATGATAAATAATAAAAAGTCATCTTATCTTACGCTTATAACCATTCATTATCACATTTATTTCGTCGAACCATCATAGAATTAGGAGTATAATATAGAACAGTAACAGATTAGATCAAACAAAGTTTCCACCTCCAAGAGGATCTACTTGACGTACAAAGTTACCCCCGCCAATTGAGTCTAAGTTTCGCACCAGATTTCCACCTCCCAAGGAATCCAAATTTCTTTTAACGAGATTCGGTCCACCAATTTGATCAAGGTTCTTTTTGACGAAGTTACCACCACCGATAGAGTCTAGGTTCCGAACGAAGTTTCCTCCGCCAATAGAGTCCAGATTACGAACAAAGTTACCCCCGCCTAATGAATCGATAAATCTAGCGTATTTTTCCTTTCCTAAAAGACTGGATCCCCCAAGTCCGTTTAGATTTCTACCCATCAGATAGGAGCCATGGAAATTCCGGTCAGGGTTGTAAGAATTTCTTCCGATCAGCGAAGATCCACCAATGCTTCCGAGGTTTCTGAGGCCTAACAATGTGCTGCCGCCAATACCGTTAAGATTGCGTTCCCTCATTTGGTTGTCGTACTGCAGCAGTAATTGTAAAAACTTTTCGAAATCCTCTCTTTGTCCATACTCTGTAACAATCGCAATCTAATGTTAGGTTGCCCGCGCTAGGTTTATGCAACTTACAAATAATTTATGGGTACTCACCGGGCAGTGCAGTAAAAGATGCACAGTGCACAATGTGAACATTAAGTGAATTGTCGTTGTGCGGAAGTATAATCTGTGAACAGTGCGGAATCCATCACCATAACTGGACGTGTAATAAAAATGCTTAAAGTGCTGATTGACTTGATGAAATTTTTGGCTTGATAATAAAAATGGTGCAAAGGTTTTATTGTGAATAACAGTGTAATATATATATTATACTTAAATACCAATGTTAAACGTGACGAAAATATTTAGGGTTGTGATAAAGGTTTTATACGCGCTTGTGCTCAGGGTTGTGTTTCGTATGCAGGCATTCCGATTGTGCGATACGAAAACTCCAGGACCAAGGGGTCAATAGAGAAGATATCTTCCTACATCTTACCAGTGCCATCATAGTGCTCTCCCGTGCTGTGATCGCCTACTCCATCCTGTTCCTGTTAAAAAATAATATTTTTTATTCAAAGAAAACCCGATCAAACAATTTTCCTACCATGATATCAAATAAGGGTTACATATTAGAATACGCATTAGAATGAATGTTGTTGTAGAGGGCCTACATTTACTTATTTTAATACAATTTAAAGTTATTTTTAAATACGGAGCATTGGCTATATATTGTATTTAATAAAATTGCTATGTGTTTTGTTATGGTTAACTACATTATAGAAATGTAGTAGTAACTTAATTAATAATATTTACATTATTAATGTAGTTAACAGTCGAGCCCTTAGTAAAATGGCGTACATTTCGTTTTGAATGGGCCCCGACTCCAAGATAGTTTTAAGAGTAATTATCATTAGCAAGAAAAAGTATCATAATCAATACTGAACAATTTTACTTTTACCGTTTGAAGTCTGTTATATTCTTTTTTGTAAAAAAACTTACTACAATTTTACTCTAAAACTTACTATAATTTTACTCTTTTTAGTTTAGTTAACACTAATGGCGATTAACATTAATCATTAATGGCGATTTTCACCTAACTTTTAAACTTTAACGAGATTTTTAATTTTGTGATCATGATAACCTGACAGTCTTAAAGTAAACTACCATTAGTCCATATAAACGTATTAATAAAAAAATTGCTCTTAACTCGTAAACGTCGTAGTACCTTTCATTATCAGCTCATTAACATGAGATACTTAAAATGCAAAAAATCTATTTTGCTTCCAAAAGTATGAGAAAATCAATTTTTTTTAAATTTTTTTTATAAAATTTGAGAGTTTCCCTAGATTGCCCTGGGTTTCCATCATCAGACCTTGATTGGTGACAGTTGGACCACCTTGGGACTATACGTTTATATATAAGTCTAAGTCTAAGACTATACGTTTGTATATAAGGCGAGATAATGAGCACTCCATACATGTATGCTATTTATTTGGGACCATGAAATTTAAACTTAAATTTTCATCGCATTTGTTTACTAAGTCAGAAAATATTATTTTTGAAGTTAATTTTCTTTGGGTCTTTGCGAACGGGAATGAAAACCCGACGTTGTAAGCCTGGGGTATTTTGACAAATTCTTTCTCGTTTGTTATTAAGTGGCAACGTCGATTTGAAGAACAGTGATTATGTATCTGATTGGAAGCTTAAGTTTTCATTAAATATTTGCTTGAACTTCAGGGCCTTATTTTTCAGAATACCCATTTATTCAAATTTTACGACATACAATTAATATTTTGTAAATGGGCGGCTGCACAGAACACAAGAAAGAGATTCTTGTGTTCTGTGGGCGGCTGAGTAAAACATTTAAGTATAACAGACTCCTTAAATAATTTGATAGTAAAATAAAATTATCAACTGATATTTTCGTTCTCAAGTATGGCGTTACTAAACACCGCTCCTCTTACAAAAGCTCGCTGAAATTACTCCCAATAAAAAAATATTTTCACAAAAAAATTAAAAATAAACGCAATATGGTTTTGAATGAGTTTCAAACCCGGGTCTCTAGTTCCGCAGTCAGCCCACGTAAACATTCGGCCAAGGAAGCTTTAATTCATTAAACGAAATTTTTATAGAGCTCTTTCAAATCGACATTGTCATTTCTTTGAACGTCGGATTAGCGGATGGCATTTGACGGCGTTCTACGCCACAATATTATTAATATTTCAGGAAGAGTCGTATTATTCAGTTTATATTTAAGTTGATTGTCGCTGAAAATATTTTTTTATAATTTAAAATTTCTAAAAATAACACCTAGCTGGATCGATCGATTTATCACCACCGAAACCAGGGTACTAAATTTCATCAAAATCATTGGAGCCGTTTCCGAGATTCAATAAATATCTTTAGGTACGAGTATATACAAGAATTGCTCGTTTAAAGGTATTATATATCTAAATTACGACCAAATTAATTATTATTATGGTTAGATATGGTAGGACATGAAACTATTGCATTTTTGGTTTGGACTTTTTAATTCTTTATTTGGTCGTGTTTTTCGTTATTTATTTTTATTTTAAATCTTTTTTATCTTTATACATCCAATCTTAATTTATTTATTTTATAAAGTATACACTAATTTAATTAATTTATTTATTTACACATTATTGTTTACCTAACTATCTACAATGGGCGGACTTAATGCCTAATGGCATTCTCTGCAGACAACCCATGGTGATAGTGAGAGATTATAGTTGAATTTCCCATTCACATACGCTTAAGTCCGCATTTAGTATTGCGTGGCTTGCCTACGATTGCCTATTTGACTACTTACCTGATGAGGATCAGCGTTGCAGCAGACCAGCAGTGCTGCTACAGCCACTGCTACCGCTCCGCTCGCTCGTATCATTATGGCACCTGCTGGATTAAATTCAATATTGAATAAAACGTAAAATTCCTTACAAATGGTTTAGTACCACTATTGGTGATTGATCTTGCATGATTAATCTTTGGAAGTACTACCGCTGCATCCGTTTCTTTTGTGAAGAAATTCTATTGTTATTTTGTGGAAAGGTGCAGTTGCCAGCCAGGCTTTTATGAGGCGACCATCAACCTCTGAAGTAGCAGCGTAATTACTCCTACATACAAGTTCAGTCAACAACCTTACTCGAAATTGAGTTTTCGATGAGCTGCAGTGACTATGTAAAATCAGGTGAAACTACTTAGTATAAAAATCCTATCTGATCGTGGATCACACCTCACTGCATCCACTCGCTTACAGAATCAGGGAAAATGTAGCTAGGTTAATGTCGAGACGTACAGAGATGTGAAGCTGTTCTGGCTGCGGGCACATGTGGGGACGCTAGGCAACGAAAGAGCTGACGAACTGGCCAAACATACTGCCTTGCACAAGAGAACGCAGCTGATTGTGCGGGAGTGAGGGAAGACATCAGGCAGGAAACGTCGCGGAATTGGAATGACTTATACATCTCTCAGAACCAAAACAAAATCATACTCATTCCTGCCTGATGGCTCCACTGCATATGAACATGCACGTAGGTATTGGTCGGACAAATTATTGACCCAAGTTTTGACAGGACATGGTGGGTTCGGTTAGTACTTGTACAGGATGAAGCTGTGCGACACTCTGTGGTGCGTCTGTGAGAATGATATGATGGAGGACGTATTACATGTGTGTGTATTACACAAAATGTCCCTCACCAAATGTATTTTGGAATTTTTGGGATATGTTAAATGTAAATGTGATTAATTTAATGCTTGCAGTTTATTTTTTGTTAAAATCAGTTATTGTAATATTATGAAATTGAATTATTGTGGATTTTTGTGACATATTAATATTGTTTGGAATTTATTGTTTTGTTTAAATAAGTTATAGATCATTATGATATAGTAATTAAGGACTCTGGTTATGCCAGAAGAGCTTCATGCGATATAAATAAAATAAAAACCAGGTGACTCCATAAAGATTTTTCTTTCCCTATTGAGGTATGGATCCCTTAAGTTTAGCTGCTTCTAAATTAATCTTATTTAATGAAAATATAAATAAGGCACGTCCATAATAAGAACAAATAATATCTGTTAGGGCCTCTTTCATCGCCTTGAAGTAAAGTGACAAGTACGCTAATTGTCGGTTCAAGTCACCCGTAACTTCAATTTCAATTTCACGATGTTCGAGTAGCACTAATTATATGATAAACTGACCCGTACTCATAGCTTTTACTTGCCAATTAACTTCATTTGGGACGTAACTAATCAAAACTTTACTTGGAGATGGTGAACGAGGCCCTAAATGTAATAAATCAAGAATGACTTCTTAAAAAAACATGCTCATATTTCCTGTTTATTTTTACACGCTTTTTATTAGCTTCACCTGTATGTTTGTATGTTTGTTTGTAACCGACTTCTTTGGGCGCGATTTTGACCCACTTTAAACGGCCAGATTTCGTTCAAACTTTGTAGATTTATTGAGGACCGATGACAATACACTAATTTGATAAAATTATTCCATTTTTCAATTTGCAAAATATGATTTTTTTAATTTATATAATTTTCTGGTTAACTTGAAAATTTGCATAGGGGTCAAGGGCCGATGACAATGCAATAATATGAGAATAAAAATCCAACTAAAAAATTAAAAATAAATAATGTAGTTTAAAAAACTAAAAAAACACGCTTTTGAGAAAATACGAACTAAAAACTAAAAAAATAAGAAGAAAATGTATATTACTGTAAATAAAGCGTGGGGTGGTTTTTAAGATACTATTGACACCATGCACCCCACGCTTTATTTACAATAATATACATTTTCTTCTTATTTTTTTAGTTTTTAGTTCGTATTTTCTCAAAAGCGTGTTTTTTTAGTTTTTTAAACTACATTATTTATTTCTGAGTGAAATGTTTTACAACCGATTTCGAGGACTTAATCTGTGTGCAAATGTTATAAAAATCTGTCTCAGGAGTATTGATGTTTACTATAATTGAAGTTTGTAAAATGAGTAGGTAAAAATGATACCTAAATACAGAAATATGTTTGCTGGTTTAATTGCGACGCTACAGAAGTAATAAGTGAGCTGACGGCAAATCCATTTGAAAGAGGTAGAGGTGGCTAGCCTCAAACCCAGACCGGCCTAGGAACATGGGAATATGGTGCAGAATTCGATGAATGTTTCCCTGTATCCATGTGCATCTTAGGAGTAGAGACGTAGGTAATGATGGTCTGCGGCGAAGCTTATCCATCGGACTGAGATACCGTAACGCATATTCTAGAGCTACAACAGGGACATCCTTGTTTCACTTATACCATATATCTCTTATACGTGAAAGTTCAATGACTAAGTAAAATATATACTTAAGTTTTTGCAAGAAATATGATATATAAGGCGAAATATAAAAAATATTGGGCGTGAAAAAATAATAATACATACTACAAGTCAGCGGTGTGAATACATTTTTTTATCCGCCTATAGAGGACTAATTTACCCTAAACGCCAAATCTCAAAATCTACCTGTCTATGAATATGTTATTTGGCAAGAAGGTAAAGGGTAGTCAGACGCCATGCCGGCGCCGGTGGCACATTGGTCGAAACACGAACTATCTATTTAATAATTGTATTATCATAAATCATAATGCTCAAAAAATCCAGGCCCCGCACAGACAAATTGTACCCAAGTCAAATAATAGGTAGGTATATATTGTATGTAGTGAAACTATCTTCGGTACAGTTGGTAACTGTACCGAAGGTAATTTCACTTTAAACAGTAGATCTTCTATTGTAGTAGTGTAGAAATAGTAAAAATCTTGCTTCGAAAGAAGAAAATTATCGAGTTTCTATCATTATTATAAAAAATATTAGATTTCAATTTTAATTTTAATTAATGTTCAATTTTAGTCGAGTAATAAACGAGCGTGAAGACCAAATCTACTCACAATCTCAAGAAAGCCTAACGTTACTTATAAGCTTTTTCAGTTCTTTGAATTATCACTCCACAACCTCGAAGGTTAACTTTAGCCACAAGGCTGTTACTGATTTATCAGTGTTTCACTTAACATGTGCGATGTTACAAAATTCTAATTAAAAGTATATTCAATGTTGGTAATTCACCCTTAACATTAAGACAATATTCAACAAATATGAAATATTTAATATGCCGCTAGCGAGTACAGAGGAATTTCTTGTTTTCGTAATTTATTAGGTAGCTTTAGGGCATCTTGCATGTTATTGTATCGGATAAAAGTTTTAAATTTTCATTATAGATCATAAGATTACTTAGACTAATGTTTTTGTGTTATAACTTATGAATAACAACATTGCTTATGCATAATTTTAGTTTCGTTAGATATTATATTCGTTGTTAATCATTAAACATATAGATGCACCGTGAAAGAAAAAAATACATCCACTCATACGAATAAATATTCATGGCCTGGTAGCCAAAAATATCGTGTAATGTAGATGTAGCCATTTCATGTTATTCAACAAATTCATGTCATTCAACAAAATCTGTTTTTACTAGCTTTCTCCTCGCGGCTCTGCCCTCAAGGACAGCACGTTTTTTTTTCATAGGAATCATATTTTTCCCTATCAAAAGTTACATGTTCTCTCTTCAGCTTCCAACTATCTTCACACATAAAATCAGATCAAAACGTAACATTGCTGCGACGAGAAAGAAGGACATTTAATAAATTTTATGTGGTGAGTCTATCTCCTTTCTTCAAGAAGGTTTAACTATATACATATTTAATTTGCTATGTATAAATAGCATCCAGGATAATATAAAATACATAACAACCGCGAGCGACGCCTAAGCGTGATGCCCAAAAACGCGATATTACCTCTATATTACAAATCACGTACGTAAACGGAACATGTATGCGCTTAAAAAAGAAAAGGAGTGTACACTGTAAGTAATGCATAGACGATCATCAACATCCCAATATAATCAGAATATTATAAGACTTATTCAGGTGATGTAATTTTAAGCACTACTAGGAAGTCTAAGGCGCAATGGTTGCCATGCCTGCCTTTTGAGGATATCTTCAAAATTTCAACGAAGAGTTTTTTCCATTCCCGATTTGAATGTTTGTGCTCCTGTCTTCGAATTTGTTGATGGCATCCACGACACAGGGAATACTAGTGCAGAGCTATAAAATTTACATGCTTTTAATACTTTTGCTTTTCTTACCTTCTAAAAACTGCTTCATATAAGGGAATAAACAGGGATTATTTTAAACTTTAAAATTTTTGAAATTCTTAGTTTGTTTCCTATAAATGCAAGATGGAGTATTGTACTCGCCCTTCAAACTAACTTTGAACTAAAAACTATCCTAGAAGTCATCCTCCTTTGGGACGGATTTTCAAAATTTTCAGCTAGAAGCTTTTAGAACTTTTCCCAGAAGCTTTACAGAACTACTAAATTTTAGATAAATTATTTGAATGTATGAACTACTGTTCAAGATCCACGATAAAGCTCTAGGGTTTAGGGATAATTTTTTTCAACCTATCCACAGAATAACTATGATAATTTTTACTTAGAAAATTTACGTAAAGGTGTAAGCGAAATAAAATTACAATATTAGATTACCCACTTGGCTTATGTTAAGTATTCGATAGCCGTCCCATTTTTCAAGATATATATTTGAAAAGGGAAATGACATTTTAGTTAATATCCTTTTTTTTCAATTTCATTTTAACAGGCGTCGATTTTTTATTTTTTTCATTTTGTTTTTATTTTAAATTTTTACTTTATTAAATAATATCCAAAATTACAATAGAATTAGTCATACTATGTTATTTTATTGCAGACATCGTAAATAATTTCTTTATTTTCCAGTTTTTCATCTACGACTTTCATTTGCTCACGATAGTCACGACTTTTTACGAGGTCAAAAGAACGTGTTATTATAGAACAATGCAATTTAATTCTCTTAAAATATTTCAATATAACTTTATAGACCCAGTAAGTACCTACGTGAGAAACGCATGCTACGTTTGCGAGAAATATTTTTTATAGGTATACAGATATCCTACTATAACAGAGACTGAATAATGACTTCCCTGTGTATTTTCACTAACAGTAGACGGCACCAGTTTCATCTTCTGATCAGAAAGTCAATGTAAACACTTATTTTCATTTTTGTGTAATGTAGGTACACAATGAGACCGTATCATTCTTTTGTGTTTTCAATAAAAATCTCTTTCATTGATGTGCTTCGATATTATGAAGTGAATACAGAGTAGGTATAAATTGTAGCTGTTGAGTCCTACGGTGTATTGGAAGAACCTTACGAAAACTGAATACAATGAATTGTGACGCTTTTGGTGGAAAGTTTTTATTTTGATACAGGTTATTTCACTATGTTTATGTAATAAGTTTTTTTTGAATTAATAGAAATGCGGAAACTCTTAAGTATAAGCTTCAATTCGGAAGAATTGTGCCTTTTTGTTCGGTTTATTTATAAAAAAACCTTCCCCGATAAATGGACTATCCAACAAAAAAAAATTTTTCAATTGGAACCAGTAGTTCCTGAGATTAGTGAGTTTAAACAAACAAACGAACAAACTCTTCAGCTTTATATATAGATTAAAATATTGATTAATTTTATTATCGACGTGTGGGAACTGTACGAAAAAGCGTGAACCCTATTTCGTACAGTTTACCATATTATTGCCTGCTCAACTTATGTTGCTTTTTTTCTATGTATTATCTATCTTTTATTTTTCATTTATAAGTTTCATGAGGGACTGTAAATTATAAAACTTCAATACATTAACTGAAGTTTTCGATAAATCAACAACGATACTGCCAAACACTGGTCGATAAATTCTTAAATTAACTTAACTTTTTTATTTGTAAACTGATTTAAATAAAACAAACACTAAATGTTAATCCGAAAAAGTACCAATATATGAAAACCGCATCCTTCTACGTTAAACCGTTTCTGAGATTAGCGCGCACAAATGAACAGACAAACAGACAATAATTCTAAAAATAATTGTTTTGGGTTCTATTACGCTAGTAAATATCCCTAGTGACAGTTTTTCTCAAATATCTTCAATGTACAGACACCGATTTAACAGATTTATTATATGTATAGATTGGCTGCAACCTTTTTTGCGTCCCACTGCTGGGCACGGGTCTCTCCCTTATTGGGGAGGCCTGGAGCTTACTCCACCACGCTGCTCCAATGCGGGTTGGTGGAGATACGGGTTAGTGGCCAACCCGCTGTCGGATGTTTTCAAACCGCCCATAAGGCCTCCGACAAGGTTTGACGACTGTTATCTATCGACAACAACCGGGACCGACGGCTTAACGTGCCCTCCGAAGCACGGAAATATAGATTATTCTTTCATATGTATAGATTATTCTTTATTTATTTTTATACTTATTATAATTGAAACGCATATAGAAAGCAGACTTTAAGAATAATTTTTATTTTACCAACACATTTTTAAAGAGGTTATACTCATACATTTAGTTCGGCATATTGGCTTTCAAGATAGGTATATAAATATTACAAAAGATTCAAGTAAGAAGATATTTCATTTTTTCAACTTACTGAAAACTTGACTATGTATACGTATATTATGATAGGTTTAATAGGAAACGGCAGCGAGAAGCCTTTCAGAAACGCTGTATGCTGCAATGCCATATTGAAAACGTATGTGTTGATATGAACAATAGCCCTGATTCAAAAGCTCAGGGGCAGCCAAACAAATGCTCGACAGGCAAAGGTCAAAGTGAAACTTGTTGAGTTTCTGCGTGACCGGCCAGATAAAGCCGATCTGTTCCATGCCCAACCACATATTTATTTGGGCAGGTATTTCAGTTTAGCCTAAAATAGCATTAAATATAAAGTTTTAATAGTACAAAGAAAAAAAAATTATAGCACGTCATACAAATAGGAAGAGTCAACCGGGGTAGGGTCTGTTAGTCCCTGTAGCTTCGGGATTAAGAATTGTATGCCTTAATGAATTACAGCCCGCTCTTTTTGTTTAAAAAATAATTTATGGCAAAGACGTTCTTTGAATCGAAAATTGAAGACGGCCGCAAGCAGTATGCATGAATAAGCAAAAAAGCTTTTTTGGTAATCAACATACAAGATGTAAAAATGTTTCGAGTTTGAATTTTCATGAGGCATTTGCATTCCATTAATAATGTTAAACGTGTCTTTGAATTTGAAATACCAATGTCTTATAATATACATTCATAGTCCCCAAAAATGTGCGACTGTGCACATAAAGGCATAGAAAAACAGATGTAGCACGAGTAAGAGATTTTAAAAGAACATAAAAGAGAAGGACTTGTCTCTGTGTCAAACATTGACACTTCATAATTATATGGACATTTGATTCAACATCATTTCGTGGAAGATGGTCGAAATAAACATATAAATATTTTTTATAAGACTATAAAATCATTTTCCAGAAATAAGAAAAGTCGTATCTACTATAGGACATAGAAAAGTCACAGAAGTATTTGATACCTGATTTGTTAAAAAACATTATTCTAGTGTCAGACCAGGAAGAATCGGGTATTATGTATTATAGATTAGATTTATCTTATATTCTTCTTAATTTGTTAGTTCATCTTAGTTGTTTTAATAAATTCTTCATATAATTATTATATTTATAGTAAAATAAACTGTTTTTTTAATTATTGTTAAATATTTAGATATATCTTTTTCATATTCATAATTAAGTTTTAATTAATTTAATTTTCATAAATATACATTAACCTGTAGATGAAGGTCGATCGTTTGTGAATACCTATTATGTTTTGCTGTACGTCTATAGATCTTCAAATCCTACACGTGCAAATAAAATTGTTGGTAATTGGTTCAATTATTCTCCTACCCAAAAGTATCAATGGGAATGGGACAAACTTTGACAAAAACATAAGAATTAAGGCTTATTTTTAGATACGCATGTCAGGGCAAGTAATTCAATAATGTCCCATATACATAACTTGTTTTGTTATTATTTTATTCATATGTTATTAATAACTTAGTAACAAGTTATTAATAGTTGTCATTACTTAGTGTAATAATTTCAACTTTTTTACATACTTGCTTTAAAAGTTTCATCAAAATTCTAAATCATATTGCAAGTCTTTAAAAATTATGAAGAAATAAAAAGGTTATTTAAAAATTCAAATTCACTTAAAATAATGATCACTGGGAAGTTTTTTCAGAAATCAGCAACTAAACAATATTTGTTCTATTAAAGTGTCATTATTAAAACTATTACAAAAACTTGCTCTAGTTTATTTAAAAAAAATTTTTATAATATACATTGAATGACATTTACTTTTTTTTATTAATAACAGTTCTTTCTTTATGTAAAATCTATGTATTTTTTTATAAAAAAATGCGAACAAGGATAAAATATCAAAAATAGAATTGGACTTTGTCAAACTTTGAAATATGAAATAAAATATTTTCAGAACATACCTTTGGTTACTTCAGCGGAGAGCAAGGTTGTTGCAGAGCCGATGGTTGTGGTGCGATGTGGCTGAGGAGCCTTCGCGCGAGCTTATATATTGGGCTTGCTGGGCGGTGACTGGGCGGCCCGCCCTCTGCCTGCTACCACCATGCATTGAGGTGCGGTATTATCAAACCAAACTTAGAAAACAATAATAATGCGTAGTTTGATTTGCATGCTGTTTGTAATAAAGGAATTTGAGAAATTTGATATTAAATAATAGAAATAAATAAATAGGAAATTGAATATTTTATTCAATTTTTTTAATCATCAAATTTTATTTTCGAAAACAAAATTTATCTGGAAATTAAGTATGACATTTATGTAAAAATACTCATTTATTTTAACTTTTCTCGCAGTTCTATTTGTTTCTATTTGCTACGAAGATTTAAATAATTTAATGATATTTTTTTTAATATTACCTATTATCAATATTAAGTGTTTAAGTACACACATATGGGGTAATAAAAATAATGAATAGAAATCAAGAGCGCATAGGCATATGGCTGGCTTAAAACGCAAGTGATCTACTAAGTAAAAAGAAACGGGCGTGATCAGGTATACGATGGGTAACCGCTTGTAGCTTATGTGAGTTTCCGTGCTTCACACACAGCCCTAGCAGCACGTAAATTATATATTATCTTAAATGATTTTGAAGGAGTTATGCCCTTAAGCTCCACTAACCCGCATTGGAGCAGCGTGGTGGAGTAAGCTCCAGGCCTCCCCAATAATGGGGAGAGACCCGTGCCCGGCAGTGGGACGCAAAAAGGGTTGCAGCTTTGCCCTTAAGCTGTACATAATTATGCTTTTAATCGGCTTGAATTCAATATACCTAGCGGTATTTATTTCATCACATAATTCCTAACAATTATTATAATGGTTTAAAGCGGTAATTAAAAATGATAAAACTCTTTATTGAATATCTGATGATTCTAAATTATAACTTCTTAAACAGCATTTACACTAATGCTAAGACTAATAACTTATATCGGTAATTAGAAAAGCATAAATATATTTAATAAACATTGACAAATTAATATATTATTATAATATCTTAATTAGCTAACTAAATTAAAATGAATGAATTAAAAATAAATATTTGCAAAGGAAATAAAATAGTAAGCACTATTTAAGAATTTTATTCGCTTTTTGAATTTGACAAGCTATATACATATTAATCGTGATGCAGTCGCAAAAAGTGCTAAAAGCACTGTGATATACTATTTTCCAACTTCAATAATGATATCATTCAACCGTTATTATGCTATTAAACAGCCAAATTAAAGATAAACGCAGTGTAAGTTGAGGCCCAAAATAAACTAACTAAATAATTAACTTATAAGAGCCGTACAAATGAAATACAGCTGACATGCATTACTTTGTAACGCTTAGCGTATGACCTTATGCTTGTAAATTTAATATTTTGCTATTTTATGCTGCTCGAGAGGCGAGGTTAAGCCATCGAACGCGGTTGTTATCGATAGATAGCAGTCGTTACACCTTGTTGGGGCCATATGGTAGGTACGAAAACATACAACAGTGGGTTGGTCACTTATACGCATCAACAAACCGCACTCACTGGACCAATGTGGTGAAGCAAGCTTCAAGCCTCTCTAATGTGCACACGGGACACAATAAACCAGCCAAATAGAACTATTTTTGAAGTGAAAACTTCTTTACCGGCGTTGTGCACTTTTTTGGGATGGGTATGAAATGTTAAACTCGCGTCAGGACTCGTGACCTGATCGAATATTCGTAAGACGGAGGGGTGACAGCTTATGGCTCGACTGTCTGTAGACTTAATTTTTTTCGCTACACAAAGGGTATATCAGGATAGCCTAACAAAAAAAAAATTAAAAAACGGCCGCGGTTTTTTAAAATTATTTTGGTTGCAAGACCGAGACGGGTATTAAGCATAATATAACGAGTCGTGCTTACTAAATAGTACATTCATATTAATTTCGTTATGTTCATTCTGAGCTAGGTCGATGAAACTTTTGTATGATGACGTAGAATATAAATTGGAACATATTTGAAAAAAACGCTGTGTGTACCATGAGCCGAACTTGTTATACAGGGTGATTAATTATTATTATTTATTTATTTTACAAGAATTTAAATGGGTAGTAGGGTCATATTTTTTTGACATATAGCTTTTAGTCTCATTAATATATGTACAAAATTTGAGATTCGTCACTTTCATAGTTTAGGAAAAAAAAAACAGTTTTGGGGTTAATCGGGTGTTTATCAAAAGGCATCGTTTGATTATAGTTGAGAACCAAAAACGCTGGGGGCAGGGGAACGCGCGCAATTTTTCATAGGCTATCCTGCTATACCCTTTGTACACTAACGGTAAACTATTTGCCATTTAAGGTATTTGACAGTTAAGTTTTATCCATTACCGGTCTATAATATATTAGCCACGTCTAGATCGCGGCAGTCTTTGAAGATTATTCTTCTCAAACCGCGGGGCTATGCGTACTTCTGCGTAGTAACATTAAATTGCCAATAATTGAGCATACTCCACCTCACAAGCTACTGTGAACGTCGTATCCTATAATCGCTTTTCAGACCTTCATCCGATCTCTTATTGAATTTTCTCAAGGAGCGTTTTACCGCAGAGCAAATATAAAACGAGCCGGAGCCAATACATCGGTTTTTACAGTTCCGTACACAGTTTTTAAATGAGGAATACGTGTTTCGTTTTCGACTTTGTTATTTGAATGGAGTAACTGTATCAGACGAACGTGCTGCAGCCCATGGACATCTACACACAGCCTCAAGCAAGTTTAAGTCTTGCCAGTGATCGTATGTAGCTGTGCTGCTGAGTAGCCGAAACCTCATGGTCGCCTCGTGTAAGTCTGGCCTACAACTGCACATATCCACTGGAACACAATAGAACTGTTTCACGGCAGAAGCTGTGGTGGTACTTCCTTGGTCGAACCATTAATATTCTAACACTTATATATGTGGTTATCCAATAAAAAGGCACTAATGAGGGTATGCAATGGTTCATGTACAATCTACATAAATGGTAATACTCGAGATCTTCGACACGGAGATCTAGTGCAAATCCCAGACGCGCACCTCCGTCACATTATTTCTCCCTATTACATCTTTTCATCTTTGCCGTGTGGTGTCCGGCGTTAGAATAGCACCACTCCCACTCTTCCCACGGGAGGTCGTAGGAGGCGACCGAGGGACAAATACCAGGAGATGGGCAGCAGCGTCTTCCTGAGTAACATACCATCTACTGCGGTCACCAACACGCAATGCCAAGCGCGGTGACTATGGCAATAACCCCCATGATGAGTACACATATACCCCGGCCCCCAGTCCCCGGCGGCCCCGCTATTCCTGGCTATGACAGCGGCCACGGTCACGGCGGGGCAGGGGGTGCTAGGAATCTCCGGCAGAGATACGGCTGTCGCAAACGACGACCTCTGCACCTGGCAACATATAATACCAGGACACTGCGAACAGACGAGAAGATACAGGAGCTGGAAGAAGAGATAGACAAGTTAAACTGGAGCATCATAGGATTATCCGAAGTCCGAAGACAGGGCGAGGACACGGTAATCCTCAAATCCGGCAACTTGTTCTATCACCGGGAGGGCGAACATCTGTCCCAAGGTGGTGTCGGGTTTCTCGTACACAGGTCCCTCGTCAACAACGTGACGCAAGTCGAAAGTGTGTCAGCAAGGGTAGCGTACCTTATACTCAGAATATCTAAACGGTATTCGCTGAAGGTCATACAGGTATACGCACCGACCGCAACACACCCAGACGAAGAGGTTGAGGCTATGTATGAGGACGTCAGTAGAGCCATACATGCCTCAAAGACTCATTTCACGGTGGTGATGGGGGACTTCAACGCTAGACTGGGCACGCGAGACGGCGACGAGCAGAAAGTAGGGCCCTTTGGGTTTGGACAACGGAACCACCGAGGCCGCTTGCTCGCTAACTTCTTGGAGAAGGAGAACTTCTTCATGATGAACTCCTTCTTCAAGAAGAAGCCACAGCGCAAGTGGACTTGGATAAGTCCAAATGGTTCCACAAAAAGCGAGATAGACTTCATTTTGGCCGACAAACGGCACATATTTAATGATGTCTCCGTGATCAACAGGGTGAAAACCGGAAGTGATCACCGAATGGTACGAGGCACATTAAATATCAACATTAAGCTGGAAAGGTCACGCCTAATGAAGTCTACGCTCCGACCAACACCTGTCCAAATCCAGGGCTCCGAAAACTTTCAGCTGGAGTTGCGAAATCGTTTCGCGGGCCTAGAAGAATGCGAATCTGTGGACGAAATTAACACCAGGATGGTACAAACCGTCCACGAGGTAGGGTCAAAGTTCTTTAAGACCCCCTCCAGTAGTAAACCTCAAGTGCTCTCTGAACATACCCTCGGTCTCATGAAAGAAAGGCGTGAACTATGTGTCCGGTCCCCGGCTTCAATGTCGAAATACAGGCAGCTAAATAAACAGATCTCTTGCTGCAGACGACGTGATCTGCGTGCTCACAACACACAGCGCGTCAAAAACACTATTGAGCGGAACCAAGGCTCCAAAGTGTTCGCAAGGGATTTGATTATTGGGCGAAGCCAGTTGACGAGATTGAAGACGGAGTCTGGCACTATGGTTACTTCTAAGCCTGAAGTTCAGAGAGAAATTGAGAGTTTCTACGGACGGTTGTACACCTCCTCACAGGCTCCCGTTCCCAATATGGCGAACGACAAGAGAGCCAAATTAACCCGACACTATACCGAAGATATCCCGGACGTCAGCCTGTACGAAATTAGAGGGGCCCTAAGTCAGCTAAAAAACAACAAAGCACCGGGAGATGACGGTATCACATCAGAGCTACTAAAAGCTGGAGGCAAACCCCTCCTAGTGGCGCTCCAAAGACTGTTCGATACCGTCATCAGAAACGGAACTACCCCGGAGGCGTGGAGCAGAAGCGTGGTGGTTCTGTTCTTCAAGAAGGGTGATAGAGCCCTTTTGAAGAACTATAGACCCATCGCGCTTCTGAGCCACGTCTATAAGCTGTTTTCAAGGGTCCTTACTAATCGTATTGCGCGCAGGCTCGACGACTTCCAACCTCCCGAACAAGCCGGATTCCGAAAAGGCTACAGTACCATAGACCACATACATACGCTGCGACAGGTTATACAAAAGACCGAGGAGTATAATCTGCCGCTATGTGTTGCGTATGTGGACTATGAGAAAGCCTTCGATTCTATCGAGACCTGGGCGGTGCTAGAGTCTCTCCAACGGTGCCAGATAGACTATCGGTACATCCAGGTGTTGAAGTGTTTATACAAAGCCGCAACCATGACAGTCCGAGTCCACGACGGAAGCACTGAACCTATTCCACTGCAGCGCGGAGTGCGACAAGGGGATGTTATATCCCCGAAACTGTTTACCGCTGCACTGGAAGACGTGTTTAAGCTGATGGAGTGGAAAGGGCTTGGTATTAACATCAATGGCGAACACCTCACACACCTTCGATTTGCCGATGATATAGTCATCTTGGCGGAGTCCCTGGAAGAACTTAGCACAATGCTAGGTGACCTCCATAGCGCCTCCCAACGGGTGGGTCTTAAGATGAACATGGACAAGACGAAGATCATGTCTAATGTCCATGTCACACCCATACCGGTCGTTGTTGATGGCGCTACTCTCGAAGTTGTCGACGAGTATATTTACCTGGGTCAAGCGATCCGTATGGGTAAGTCCAACTTCGAGAGAGAGGTAACTCGTAGAATCCAACTCGGTTGGGCAGCGTTCGGGAAATTACAAAGTGTCTTCTCGTCCAGAATACCGCAGTGCCTGAAGTCGAAAGTTTTCGAGCAGTGTGTGTTGCCAGTGATGACCTACGGTGCTGAGACGTGGTCTTTTACAGTTAGCCTTTTCCACAGGCTCAAGGTCGCTCAGCGAGCGATGGAGAGGGCTATGCTTGGTATTTCTCTACGCGACAGAATCCGTAACGATGAAATCCGTAGACGAACGAAGATTGCCGACATAGCTCTCAAAATTTGCAAGCTGAAGTGGCAATGGGCAGGCCACATAGTTAGGAGGACTGACAACCGATGGGGAAGAAAGGTCCTCGAATGGCGACCACGTCTCGGCAAAAGGAGCACAGGCCGCCCTCCAACCAGGTGGACTGACGACCTGAAGAAGATAGCGGGAAACCGCTGGATTCAGAGGGCGCAGGACCGGACGGAGTGGCGAACATTAGGGGAGGCCTATGTCCAGCAGTGGACTTTAAAAGGCTGATGGATGGATGGATGGATTACATCTTTTATTATCATTTCTCGAAGGTAAGCACGGTGATGGAAAACATCGCAATTAATTAAATATCACAATATAGACATAAGTTCACTTTGTATTGTGACAATATGTTCCATCACCGTGGAGCACATTGGCATTATTACAAATTTCGGATAAAGTTCCGAAAAGGTCATACCGCTTTTTTTTCTTGAAATTTCGTACACCTACGTATTTCGACACGCTGATTACGAATATGATAATTAAAATTGGCGCAAATTTATTTTCGAGGTCAAAACTCGCAAAAATAGCCAAAACATTGATTTTCGACAGGTTTTTCTATAATAAAACTAAATTTTAAAAAGTTTTTTTTTAATATAATGATACTACCTACTATGGATTTAACGCTTTTACTACGAACAGTACTATAACGACAAGTTATGTTAAAATTACCAGACATACGCCTTAGGATAAGCTATGTACATTTTGAAACTAACTGTAACAAGTACATGCTACAAATGGAGTATGTTATCCATCAAAACTTACACATCACGTGTTGCCCCCTGAGAGTTGAAGCGTGAACGTTATTGTTGTAAAATGAATGCAGTTTTGCTAAGAGATATTCAACTAATACAGCTTTAAAGCTTCGGTTTTAAACCAACTTCAAAAAAAGGAAGTTACCACATTGACATTTATGCATATTATATTGTTGGAATTGGATAATATTTGAATATGATGATCTATTGAGACTTTCAAACACGTGTGCTAAATTTCGTTAATGATGGCCCACAAATCAGGTAGGTATAGTCTAAGTTTCATCAAAATCGGTTTAGTAGCTTTTAGGTTATGTATATCCACGCATTTCTAAAGGAGACATATATAATGCAGGTATCTACATCTAATACCTTTAAACGAACAATTCTTGTATATACCTAAATATGTTTTTTGAATCTCAGAAACCGCTCCAACGATTTTGAAGTAAGCTAGGTTTTATTTTTAGATATTTTTTTAGCGATAATCAACTGAAATATAAACTGAAAAATACGACTTCCTGACATCTATTGGAGAGTATTAATAATGTTGTAGCGTAGAACGCTGACAAACGCCATCCGTCAATACGATGTTCAAAGAAATGACAATGTCGATTTGAAAAAGCACAAAAAAAATTCGCTCATTGAACTAAAGTTTCCTTGGCCGAATGGTTACGTGGGCTGACTGCGGAACTAGAGACCCGGGTTCAATCTTCATTCAAAACCATATTGCGTTTATTTTATATTTTTTTGTGAAAACAATTTTTTATTGGGAGCTATTTCAGATGGCGTTGTTAAGTAACACTAAGCAAATGTATGAAAATATTTTCTTTTTATCCGAGCAATGCTCGTTTGTCCAGGTACTAGTAAATAATACGTATCGTTATTCTTGTGTGCCTAGACAAGTTGCATTCTACTATCGCAAATGCTTGTACGATAGAATAGAGTGAAAAATGTATGAGATTGACATGTAGCGTCGAGATCACGTGACGTGTCGTTAGCTATTTAATTTTCATTCTATTCTTCATTATATTAGACGACCTGCGTGGCGCAATGGTTACCATGCCGGACTGCCAATCAAGGGGTTCCGGGTTCGATTTCCGGCGAAACAGAAATTTGAATGATTAGTTTAAATTTCTGTTCTCGGTCTGGGTGTTCGTGTTTCTGTCTTTCCATGGTACCCACGACACAGGGGATTAATTACCTTACTGTGGGGCTATGAGTGGGTAACGTTTATTATTATTGTTGTTGTTATTCTCAAACATTTACGACATAATATAGGTAACGCCACTCTTCTAGCTGCTGTAGTTTGAAGTCGGTAACTTTTTTTAAATACTTTTGTTTGTTATTAATTTATTGTTGTCTAGGTTCAGTTACAACAAGAATAAATGTAACACGACAGGTGTAGACGCATTACTGATAGCTGTGTGTTGTACAAGAAGCGTGAATGATGAACAAGGAAATTCCTGGAGAATTTCTTATTGGACGTCGAACTGACACACATAAGTGATATCATTTTTCATTCGTTCAAAGCTCAGTTACGGAGATACAATTGAACGAAACGGTGAAGATATTATATAGGTACATAAGATTTTTCTAAGATAGATCTCATAAATATAATATTGAGGAGATATAGAACATACTTATTCCACCACTGCCGGATGTTTTTAAACCTCCTCTAAGGCCTCCAAAACGACTGCTATCTATCGATAATAACCGGGACTGACAGCATTAATAGCATCAGGCGTTACTTTGCGGAACTCCATTGTTATAAAGTTTGGTTCTACTTTGCGAGTAACCGTCGTAGAGTCAGTAACCCTGATGATGGTCTGTTTTGGAGCGAAATGCGTGTTGGTGGTGGTACGTATGTCAGTGTAATGTTTTTATTGTTGCATGTGCATGTATCCTGTGTAGGATGTGTTATTCCATGAAAAAAATATACATACAGTCTGGTTGCGGATTGTTGCAAAATAGTTTTAACCTAACTTTATTAGGACTGACAGCTTAACGTCACCTCCTCTTCGCGAGGAGAACTAGAGTTGATAATTAAGCACGTAACAAGTTTTCTTAGCCAGCTCGCAGGGATTTTGAACCTGGATCTCCAACATGATGTTAGGAACATCATATTCACTAGATTAATATTTATAAGCTCCCATTGCCTAGCCGTTGACGTAGAACGCTAAGCGAAACGAAAGCGGTCGGGTGAGAGATGGGTGACCGCTAGTGACAATAATTTCATGTGCGTTTCCGTGCTTCGTGAGTGTGGATTAGTTAACATCATGCCATAGAGAAATCATCAAGCTGTAGGTGTAGACAGCTTTAAGCTTGCCGGTTGGTACATTTTTTTTGCTTTGCGAGAATATATGGGAACCTGAACAAACTCTATGACAAAATATTCTTCAAGTTTGAAAAATAGGGTCTTGGACACTATGCACAAAAAAATTCAAAATCCTTACCTTAAAAAGGTTGCACTAAATCACGCTTGGAAAGCAATATAATTGTTAATTCTTTTTTATACATGATTTTAATTACCGCTTAAATCAATAATAATGAAGTCAATTGACTATAAATATATGATAAGTGACGTCGCTTATTATTTTCTCATACAAAATGTATGGGGATGTCACGTTTTGACAGCTCATTAAAAGTATCTCAATTGACTTGGTAGTCCAAGACCGGATTGCATTATATATTTATCTCTTTTTAATTCATTATGTTCGTTAGATAGGCCACGGTAATTCACAACGATATATCAATTTCAACGTCGTTATTAATTTTGTTGGGACAAAGTGTCGAATTTCCTTTGAACTAATTTGTCAGTATAGCAAACAAGTGGATTACCTGTAGACAAGTTGACAGACTAAATGAAAATGAAATGATAGTGTTTCTCGAATTACATGAATACATAATGAATTTGGTTTTGTTATACCATGTGCTACAAACGAGCATGCTACGTGTAAAGTGATTTTCTGTATTTTGGTACCAAGAGTATCAGCTCTTGCATTATTGAAATTGAAATTATTTTTATTTGCTATTATTTGCTTGGAACTTTTAACAATAAAATTTATTGACTGTGGCGGAAGTGATTAATCTGTGCTGAATCCAATAATTTTAAAATTAAAAAATAAGTCTTATAAAAACATATAAGAAAGTTGTTTTGATGTGAAACATCTACAGGCGCGGGTAAACTGGGTTGTTGGTGTAGTGGGCGACGTGGCGACGCTTGCCGTGGCAACGGGTCGCCACACTCAAATTACGTACTAAATATCCGTATACGTCTATAAGCAAGCGCGGAGCGCACAATACTGACATTCGACCGCACTTGATATAACTTAGCTTTATTGACACCCATCCTTGTTATAAACGCACCAGATATTATTTAATGGCCATCCATCCTTTTTTGACTGCATTCGACATTACTTAGATTAGGTCCTTCTTATGACCGCACCAGATGTAGCTAAATGACCATCCATCCTATTTTTGACCGCACTCGATATTGTTTAGCTTTACTAACACCTGTCCTTTTCATTATGCTGTGTTTAGTTTCTGTCGTAATCTTGTGTTTTATGCATATTACTTATACGAACACGATATTTCACATCTACCAGGCGTCCCATGACGGCTTACTTTTTTAGCAAAAAATGAATACGAGCGAGTTCGTATTTTACACGCTTTTTATTAGCTTCACCTGTATGTTTGTATGTTTGTTTGTAACCGACTTCTTTGGGCGCGATTTTGACCCACTTTAAACGGCCAGATTTCGTTCAAACTTTGTAGATTTATTGAGGACCGATGACAATACACTAATTTGATAAAATTATTCCATTTTTCAATTTGCAAAATATGATTTTTGTTAATTTATATAATTTTCTGGTTAACTTGAAAATTTGCATAGGGGTCAAGGGCCGATGACAATGCAATAATATGAGAATAAAAATCCAACTAAATTGGAGGTGGTTTTTAAGATACTATTGACACCATGCACCCCACGCTTTATTTACAGTAATATACATTTTCTTCTTATTTTTTTAGTTTTTAGTTCGTATTTTCTCAAAAGCGTGTTTTTTAGTTTTTCAAACTACATTATTTATTTTTTTGGTTCTTTATAAACCCTTCTGATATTTCAAACAATGCAAATCAAATTTACGAATCGATTACAAGGTTCATAAGAGTTTTAAATCTACGTTAAAAACTGTTAAATACGGACTTAGGCAATTGGTTATGTACCGTTCTAATAAACAGTAAATAAATAAATTAGGTTAACCCCTTAAAACCGTCGTCCCTTTCGCCCCCTGATACGGATGTTGCTGACACTGTACATTTTAATTTATGCAATTTTCATTGATTGTGTCCCTTCGATTCAGCATCAATCATTAAGGGCTTTAGTGAACCATCGATTGAAATAAAAAATCATACGAGTATCATAGAGTACTTAAAGATATTCACTGCTTTTCATTTTAAAGTTAGTAGTAGATAAGCTGATTATACACGTGGTGTTAAGTGGTCGCTGCAACCTACGAACCTTTACACACATCAAGCCAGTGCCAACCAACCAACCCGCATTGGAGCAGCGTGGTGGAGTAAGCTCCAGGCCTCCCCAATAATGGGGAGAGACCCGTGCCCAGCAGTGGGACGTAAAAAGGGTTGTAGCCAAGCAAGTACATTGTGTGCAATTGCGCTGCTACTCCCATAGGTGCTACCTCAATACATCGAGCCATGGTAATTTTTTTTGTGTTTTATATTAAGCTCAGCTCTTTAAACTTCCCTTAATATGTGCTCAGACTTGTGCCGAAAATCTACAATCAAATTACAAGAGGAATGGTTTGTACTACTATAGTAAATGGCAGTATAATAGGTAGTACCAGCATCCGCCCGTGCCTTCGTCCGCATGGATTTTAATTTTAGAATCCTTCTTAAATTAAAGTAGCCTTAAATAAAGTTAGTCCTTAATACATCAGCTACCGGCCATTGAACCTATCAAAATCGGTTAAGCCTTTTCAGAGATTAGCCGGAACAAACAGACAGACAGATGAAACTTGTAAAATATGTATGTTATTTTGCTATATGTACCGTATATACCTACATTCAATATTTTTACATGTAGTAAAAAGCGGTTATTTTGATAGTATAAACAGACACTCCAATTTTATTTATTTGTAATAAATGTAATAGATAGATAACAACATACACTTAAACATTATTTATCAGTATAATCGACGTTATACATGGTTATACTAGTAAAGTATTTACGTATGCGAAACAGGGATGTTTCATATTTATTAACATTACGCGGGGTCTAATTCTTGTATCAAGTACTATGATGACCCCTTAATTACGACTCGGCGCCTGATGAATGCGGTCCCTAATGAAGTAATTATGCTCTCCAAATGGTCAGCTTCTACGCAATGAGGTTTCTCTAATAGAAGCTGCAAGTCTCTACTTTGTGTGATGTCATTTCATGTTGTGTGGTTATACTATTGAAGTCTATAGCGGCTGGTGTAAAATGAACGCGACCTAAAGACATCCAACAACTTTCGGTCGGTGGTTGGTATATTAAAATTCTGAGGCTATGAATACGATTTAATAAGTGACATTAATTAAGTGAGATTTTAAATTCACTATGCTGCCCAAATGTACATTGGTTTATTAAGAACAAGAAAAGTATTAGTATACTTTAGTAACTTTACTGTATAAAATGTGGAAAAGTGGTAAATTTAGATTCATCAAAATGTTGCAATTTACCATCACTAATTTTATAACCGAGTTATTTGTATTGCGTGTAAGTTTTAAAATTTCTAGTGAAATAATCTGAAATAACAGTGAATCAAATGATAATCTGAAATGAAAAGAACATTTTGGATATCTGTGATGGTCAATCTCCGTAAGAGTCTTATGAAGTCCAAAATCTTTAGTATAGCGTATTGATTACTGTCACAGCACACACATCAGCACACTAACAAAACGTTAACTTTATAAATTAATAAATATTATTTATTTAATAGAAATGTGGCCGGAAACTACATATACAAATACCAAATAACAAAAACGTAAACCGCCTTTACCCCTTTCTGTCGCTAAACTTACCACTAAAGCAATGCTTGGCAGCAGAAAAGGGTAAGAATCTTAGACTAAGAATATGGTCTTTGGTAAGAATACTGCTTTACTTAAGCTATGCGAGTTCTATCTTTTTTATTTGAATGGACTGACAAGCATGCAGGAAACGTTGTGCCAAAATATGTCAAGCCCATAGACTAAGCATATACTGCTAATCCTAAGTTTATGGTCAATGCCTAAGGTCGGGTGTAATTAATTTGTTACTTCAAATGCCGCTGCTCGCCTCCAAGCGCGGTCGCAGCCAGTAATTTCGAAAGAGGTCATAAGGGAGGGGGCTTGTTTTACATGTTTTTGCCCTTCGCCCATCCACGAGAAACGTGTGCAATTTTATGTCATGTCCCCTGTGACCCCCTCTTTGGACCGCGCCTGGTTGCCTCATGTCTGGCCGTAAAAAGAATGTAGCAAGACTGTACAAGAACTCGCAGCTTGAAAGGGTGCAGCAGTTATTTTTCCCGGTCGGACCATAACAGTTCTAACATTTTTAAAATGCTTTTCAATTCTGCATTGGAATTGAAACATTCTAATGCTCGTATAATGCACTATGACTATTATTATAACGATATTCAATTCCAAAAGCTGACGTTAACGATAGTTAGCAGACATTGCATTTGAATATTCGGCTTCAATCTATCAGGATAGCGGAGAGAAAATACAATGCACCCTGACGTATCTCTGAATAATGGATGAGGTCAACATTGCTTTTAAACACTATGTTAGACCTTTAGAATGTAGGAACTACATGGAAATAAAGCGATCAGTATGTAGCGACTGTATAACGGTATCTATTATAGAGCATTATGTTGAATTGATTTATTCAAACAAGGTAGGTGCCTTGTTGCATTTGCAGTCGCATTGAGAACCTTCTACTCGTACCTTTTTGAACGCGTTTAATAACCTATACGCGTTTAATAAACTATGTTCTATGGGCAGCGGTTGAGCTATGGAGCTATATATATCACGATCACGCATGCCATGCGATGATAAGAGATCGCTGTAGCTAATGTTGTCTACAAGCCAAACTCGAAGTATGTTTTAAGTCGTACAAGTTTCGCTTGTACTACTAGTACACGGAGCAACGATGGTCGAGTGGTGGGAAACCTCAGTCTTCGACGCGAACGATCCTGGGTTCAAATCCTCTGCACGCACGACTTCATCGCCGTGCATGCCTGAGAGAAATTCATAATTTCTCGAAAGCATGACGTCCACCAATCCGCACTTGGTCAGCGTGTACACAGCCTTTGAGAGGATCTAAAAAAGTCAAAAGGAAAAACAAAACAACACATTCACGTAACTACGACAGAAACCAAAACAACACATTCACGTAACTACGACAGAAACGGAATAAGTTTTTACAAAATACCCGCCGCACGGGTGATGTTAGTATGCGTTGCGTTCTATTTCACGTATTTTTTTAAAATTCTGCCCTTAGATTGAAAGATTTGCGTTTCATTTCACACAAATTTTTGAATTTTAATTTTAATCGTAATTAAATAAAACCGCGCCTCCGGCAAAAAAAACTAAGCTAACAGGGTTCAACTACACCCTAACTACCCCTCCTCATTCACAGAATAATCAAAATCCTGTGTTAGACTTCTATACCCAACCCTATATATCTACTAGGTTGCCTATTTATTGCTAGTATTTTCAATTAAATTATTTTTAATTGATTTTTGGCAAAAAATTTCATCGACTTGTTTTTTTAAATAAACTATCGTCCAATGCACGGCAATATAAATACATACCTACCTATATAAAGACTGAAAAGTCACGGTTGCCTTTGCGCACTTGGCCGCACCTTTTCGCAGCCAGGTGTAAACAGGTATGATTTTGATACCTTTTTAAGTTCATAGCGTACACTAACATTATAGTTATATATTAACCGACTGTACTCACGTCAGTTTTTATCGGATCTGCCGACATGTTTCGGTCCTGACCGAGGACCTTCTTCAGGAGCTCCCGCCGGTCGCGGTGGCATCGCGGCGGAGGCGGAGACTCTCCGCGTCATAGCGTACATTTATTATTTATATATTATCAAATTATAGATATTTTTTTCTGATTGTTATGATATACGGTTGCCTAATTAAATCTGGCCGCAAATAAGGGTTGCTATTAAAAGTAGAGTGAAAGAGAGCTAGCGCGTAACGCGCGGCGCCCCAGAACGGGGCCATCTTTGGAAGAGCAGATGTGCTTTCTTTTACTTTCAAGTGTTCACGGCATACGGCCACTCATACACCGCCATCCTTCCTAGGGCTGCTGGCTGGACGGGTTGAGCTCCCACTCTTACCGCCCGCAACCCCGAAAGCCCCCTTTTAGTCACCACTTATGATCAGGCCCCTGCCTGATATCCCCTGATACCGTAGCTCTATTCTTAATCCCGAAGCTACAGGGACTGCTCATATTACATACAAGCAACCTCAAGCAAATTCGAGGTTTGTTTACGGTCGAATACAGTTACTGTTGCACTGCTACTACAGAGGTACACGTTATGGTCGCCTCGTGTAAGTCCTCACGAAAATATTGATGTGGTGCTGATACTCCTTCTATCGATATATGGAAGCTCTACCGCCTACATACATTATCTCCTGTTGAAGTTTCCATAAACACATATAATAGTTTAATATGTGTTATTGAAAATAAAATAATTTTTGCTTTTTGTTATTCAATGAACATTACCAATTTGTGACATCGTTTTTTGATATAAGAACATGCTGTAACATCATTATAAACAGGAAATGATTAGATCTTTTTATGCTTTATATTATTTATATTCTGTTTTCCCTTTCCTTATAAAGGTTATTTTTATCCTTGCCTTTTCGAAACATAACGCTACCTTTACATATATTTTATTATTTAAAAAAATATGTTCCATTACTAGGCCAGGTCTCCTTCCGGAAGTGAGAGGGATTTAGGCCATAATTCTCTGACCCGCCTTGCGCTATGGTTACCATGCCGGACTGCCAATAGAGGGTTGCCGGGTTCGATTCCTAGCGAAACAGAAATTTGAATGATGAGTTTAATTTTCTGATCTCGGTCTGGGTGTTTGTGTTTCTGTCTTTGTATGTGTCTATGGTACCCACGACACAGGGTATATATACCCTACTGTGAGGTTATGAGTTTGAAGCGTTATAATTAGAATTATAATGATTATTTATAAAACATTATTTTAACGAACAAAATTGGTAACGGACAAATTAATAACACAAATTGAGACTCTTTAGGTCATAAATCTTCATTTTTCATATACTAAAGTGATCATTATCCTGTATAATGGCTCGGCCAAAAATTCATAGCTTCAAACTGAAGGAGAAAGTCGAAGGACTATTCTGAATTTAACGCTATTCATATTTATTGAAAAATGTAATTTGAAAAATCAACAATGAAATCGGCTTTGACATTTTCTTTAATACCCTTCCAAATAGTTTAGTATTCTGTGACCCTGCCCCGCAGTATATTTTACAAATTAACAACCTATATAATGAGAGCTTATTTTATAATTTTTTGTTTTTAAAGAAAATTTGTGTTTACACCTTAATAAAATATTACTGAATGAAAATAATTGAAGTCTACAAAAAGAAAATTTTTGCATGCCACACGGAATTCCATGATAAATGTCACGTCCTGGTAACAACTCTACATATACGGAAAAATCATGAGGTGTTTGTCGAATAGCGGCTGGTCATGGCTTTTTGAACCAATTCCATTATCTAGAGTGCTCTTGAGATTTAATAACAGTACTTGGCACGGAGTCGATACGAATCTAAGTCCATATGGACTGCGATATGCCCCCGGATGATGTCATGTGATATATTGCGTCAATAGATTCGCTATGAACTACACCGCCCTACAGATGTCAGGATAGTTCAGTCATATTTTTGTAAAGCCGACTCTGAAAAACTGTTTTAACTTCTATAGATATTTTAAGAGTGCGTTCTTGCAAGTTTGTCTTGGTTTTGAGCATTTAGAACTACACGTTTAAAAATTTCTTGTACTAAAATGTTTTTTAAGTATTTTAATTTTTTGTAATATATAAACTTTCTAATGTATATTAAATAATAAAAATCATAGTATTAATTAATGTAGTGTGTTAAAAATAGCCCGATAAATTATACAACTTGTAGACGTTAATTTTTTTGAAGTGAAAACTTCTTTAACGGCGTTGTGAACTTTTTGGGATGGGTAAAAAATGTTAAACTCGCGTCAGGACACGTGACCTGATCGAATATTCGTAAGACGGAGGGGTGACAGCTGATGGCTCGACTGTCTATACTTGTAAAATTCGTTTATATCAAGTATTTAAAATATGGACATTGAACAAAGTGTAGATGCACTTAATTAATGAAAAAAGTGACGAAGAAATAGTGAAAGAAAATGAGTGAGTACTTTATAAAAATACTAGATGAAATTGTGACACCTTTTCTATGAATGACGAGTACCAGGACACTGACGAAAACTAATGATAGTACGGATGTTTACCTTATTAGGTAATATAGTATCTCTACATTTACGCAGCGATTTACGCTAAGTTAAACGGCCACGATCGATTGTAAGACGAGTCACCACTAATAACAAATTTCATGCGTTTTCGTTTTGGAGTAAAGAAGCAATGTAGTAAAAGATTTTTATTTCTCTCAAATAATTATGATAATAACGTATGATAGGTATCTAAAATGTAACATATACATAGGCTATGTTATAATAAAATACCTATTGAACTTTAATTAATTTTAAACAGTTGGGTACAATTTGTTAGCTGTTGTGAAATCGTTTTATTTAACCTCATTTAACTGTAAAATTCTATTTATATCAAAATTTAATACTAAAAGGACATATTTCGTCACGGTTACTAACAAAAATGGACTTGTTCCGAAATAAAAAAAATGATATTATTTGTATTGCTCCTTATCTTTAAGGAGAGATACTTACAAATAATCGATCACGGGTCGAAGATGTTATTTGACCCGGTCATTTGAGAGGTCTCTAGGTACATGTAGAGGCCCTTTAGAGACACTTTAATGTTGTTATGTATGGTTACACGTGGCCGATACCATCCTCGGCCATATCATATAAAAAGTTATGACCCGAAGATGGTCCCCGCCAGGTGCACAGAAACTATTGCTAGAAATCGGGAAACTAATATTGGGTCTACGGGGATAAACAAGCGATGGACTTTTAGATGGGTTATGGAGAGCTAATGGTACGAGTATAATCTAAGGTGAGGCAGGTTGTGACTCGCCACCACTTGTCATTATTATTTTTATTTGTATCTCTCCTTAGAAGCGCGCATGAACCGGCGGTTAGCGTAGAACGCAAGCGATCTTAATTACGCTACGCAGTATATGGCCACCATTAATATTGAGATACGATAAAATTAACGTAGTCGATGGACATCCGAAGGTCCTTTCGACCTCACTATCGTTGATTCGGCATTAATTACATCGAGATCGTTCAAGAATGAGCTCATGAATGACATTGAATAATTTTATTGATAAAAATTCCGCTTTTTATTGGCTCGAACATTCCCAAATCGTTTTTTAATTATGACGGAAAATACAAATTCAACAACAAAGGCTACATAATAACAAAATCAAAGCATTATTAAATTAAACTTACCGTTTGCAAAATATGCTATGGACTTTAAAAAATAATGTAGTTTAAAAAACTAAAAAAACACGCTTTTGAGAAAATACGAGCTAAAAACTAAAAAAATAAGAAGAAAATGTATATTACTGTAAATAAAGCGTGGGGTGCATGGTGTCAATAGTATCTTAAAAACCACCCCACGCTTTATTTACAGTAATATACATTTTCTTCTTATTTTTTTAGTTTTTAGTTCGTATTTTCTCAAAAGCGTGTTTTTTTAGTTTTTTAAACTACATTATTTATTTTTAATTTTTTAGTTGGATTTTTAAATGGAATAATTTTATCAAATTAGTGTATTGTCATCGGTCCTCAATAAATCTACAAAGTTTGAACGAAATCTGGCCGTTTAAAGTGGGTCAAAATCGCGCCCAAAGAAGTCGGTTACAAACATACAAACATACAGGTGAAGCTAATAAAAAGCGTGTAAAATCACACCTCACCGAACATAAAAACTTCAAACTTCAAAAAGTAATTTTGAAATGCGAACGTTGAAACAAATATGGCGGAACTGAGTGCCCATCGCAGTTTCTATTAACTTAACACTGAAATGGAATGGATTGGATAGCTCTTGCGCAGTTTGACACTGCAGTCTGCTACCCTAGCCGCTAGCCGTACAAAAATAAGTCGTAAGACTTCACATCAAGATTTAATATGTACTCTAAATTAGCGATACATAAATACACAGACGGCTATTTTGTTTGATTTCACGAATTTCCCAATACTAGATATTTTTTTCAATTATAGTGTAAGTATACATTATTGTTGCATGTGCATGTGCTATTGCATAAAAAGTATAGGTACACCATCATTCGTTCTGATTGGGAATTGTTGCAAAGTAGTTTTTACCTAAATTTATAAATTACAAATTGTATAGGAAGTAAAATTTTGACAATTTCATAAAGATCACTGGACAAGCACAGGTACAAGTTGGATCGTACTTAAATAATTGTGGAGTTTTTTCTCGCTTTAATAAATTCTCAGAAAAGGGAGTAGGATCGTTGAAAATTGAAAAAGTTGATTAATGAATTTCCATTTAGGCGTCAGAAGAGCGTAGAATTGATTGCGAGTGACATAAATTGAGCTGGGGTACGGACCATCGCGGCGTGAGAGAACGCGTGTCCTCGATCGAGTAATTCCTTGAAGGTTGCAATTGTGACAAGTACATAACATCGCAATAGTTTTCTAGTTACCTGCTTAGAGCGAGGCTTTAAGAAGAAATGGTATTTTTGTATGTGTTTAATCCATAAGTATTGTATACTGGAAAAAATAGGTTATATTTCAGGTTTTGATTTTAGGACTTATACCTATCTTAACTTAAATTGCATGCATACATGATTATTTAAACTATATATGTTTCACTGCATTGAAAACAATAAAAAAAAAATAACTGAAAACCTTAGGAAAAGGTAATCAAACAAATAACAAGCAACAGGTAGGTGTAACTAAAATATTTATTTAGGTACTTTATTTAAAAAGTCAGTAATAGTACCTAACTACTTATAACTACAGTGTATTGAAAAAAAAGTGTGATCGTTGATAAAATTATTATTATTTTAATTTGAAACATAAGTGCGTATTAGTGACAATAATCCAAGCAATACAATATATTGATTCGATGTATATTGAAATTACTTCATCTAATATTAAACTTTCATGACTTATTTTTTACAATTCTTCGTATTTTTAGGTGCCCGTCAGCTGTGGTTCCTTGGGAAGAGAAATCTTGAACTGGAGAAGAACAATCAAATATATTGCGATCATGCTGATTGCCTGCAAAAATACCGACTATTATTTTAAATATCGGTCAGTGTTGCAACTTAAATTAAAAAAAATGATTTAAATTAATGTTGGCCAGGCTAGGATTGTTTCAGGTAACCCATTTTCAGTGCACTAAATCTTATTCATTTGAACAGATGGGTGAAGGTTGACCTAAGGATCTTCTACTATATAATATTTTGTGTTTCACAATCACATACAATTTAATACACAACATTCGTGGGCGAGTTGTCTATTTTTGTCATAGAAATCAGTGTGCTCTGCGTGATTTTTGTCCAGGTTTCAGTAAACGACCTATGTTATAGTTATTGGTGTCAAAACTATCTAGGACCTTTCAGTCCTCATAGGTGTCAATTTTATTTTAATTCAATTACAAAATTCTTATTCAAAAAATAAATAAATCTTATTTTAATGTTCTCATTTTTAGAAAAATTGTGTTTAAGATTTTGTAGTCTCATGTGGCCTTTATTCATAAATAAATATAAATTGCATGCATTCTACATGAGGCTGACTAGCCGAACGTGTTAGGGTTTATGTATCACAAGAAATCTTAGAGCATCAAGGTATGACGGGCGAACCTCTCGTCCCAACGTCCATGCATAATGTGCCTTCTAGTTATACAACTAGTGTGTCTGTGTTGTCGGTGTCAGTGTTGTCGGTGCATAGAAAATGACGTTGTTAATTGAAATTGACATATTTATAAATGTATGCGTCTCTAGCGATGAAAGAATATTTGTGAATGTGTGACAAAATTAAAATGTGTGCGTTCTTCCCCCCGCACCAGATTTGCCACAAAAATTATGTATCGAAGCGAGGCGCTATGCCGTCTCTACTGAAGGGTGAGTCAGTAACTTTGATGCTCTAACCAAGAAATATAACGAAAACGAAAAATTATAAATATAGTAGTCTGCTAGTACCCTGAATAATTGTGTACGAAACACATGAACATAAATTTCTGAGAACGATAAATTTCAGCGACGGCATCTTTTGGATTCATTCATTACAATGTTATTCCTTTTTGTACCGATATAATAACACGAGCCATCAAATAAATTTGGTGCGAAAAGTGTAGAAGTTTAAAGTAGATAATAATATTATCTTTGGCATTACATTTCATGGTACTTAGGAGTCCTATTTCGCTCCATCAGGCCGTGTCCATTACTCTCTTACAGGTAATTGCTAGGGATGGGTGAAGACAATACGGTTCGTTTGAATGATATTAAAATTAATTTTAAAACTTACAATACCTTAAGGAAGGCTGGAGTGTCATTCTCTATTTCATATTCACTACGGTAGGTTTTCCCAAAACCATGAAGCACTTTTAATTTAAGTTAATGCAAAAAACTGAATACACCGTTATTATTCCTTCAAAATGTGGCGAATACAATCAAATCACTTAGCTATCCTTCAAATGCAATATCAAAAATCATACATCATTAAAGAAACAAACTAAAACATTTCATATTTCTTAGTTAGGACACATGAGTAGATAAACGGAAGTTAGGACTAGTGATTTCGAGTAGGTATACTGACAAAGTGGATATTCAAGAGAAGTAAATCTCTTAATATCGAATATCAAAATGTATTGGATCATCGGGATACATAAAAACTACTAAGGTTAACATAAATTCGACTATAAACATAAATGCGCTATGTTACCAAAATTAACACTAATTTTTAGCAATCGCACTATTTCTACCAGACCGGACTTAAAATTGGAAAAAATATGACTGTACTTCAAGTTACTTGTATAAAGATTACATGATGGCGATAGGTACCTATGGCCATGGTATATGTATAGGTATATAAAAAAATAAAAACAATTAAATCCAATTCCTGCAACCTACTTCGACAAAACTCGCCAGAAAATGGACAATTGGACATCTACATATATAAGAACGTTACTGGGAATAGCAAATGCGACTTCTATGTAATTTGCAAGCATGAACGTCAGTGGCTATTACTTTGTAACTCTGCGACGTCGTCAAATGTTGTAGCAATAAAACTCTCATGTGCGTCGAAACAACGAGTCAAGTTTCACTCGCGTTATGTTTAAGGCGATGGCTTTCGAAAAATGATATTTTTTGTGTTTTATCTACAAAAAAACTCTCTAATAAATTCTGAAATTAAAATATATTTTATTTCAGTCTTTGATCTAGATATTTGTGTATCGCAATAGATGATAATCTTTATTTCAGTGCAGTGAAAAAACTTGCAATCATTGGTCTCAAAAACTGTAAAAATCTTCTTTTATTTCAAAGACATCGACTTCGGAACTTTCAAAAAAAGTTTTTAAAAAAGTCGCACCGCATATAAATATAGAGAAAGTAGTAATGATATCAATGTGTTTCGAAATTCAATCTTTTGTCGTTATTTTTATTCGAATTTCAGCCTAAGAAGCGCTCACTTGCGAGAAGAGTGCCTTACTGATTACAGCGGTGCTTTGCGTCTCACGGAAACCCTCGCCTTAAGGGGTCTTTTTGACGAATACATCTTCAACTTAAACTTTTAACGATGAAATGTGACGCCCGAAACATAAGGATTTACCTACGATGTTGAGAGAAAACGACCTACTCGTAACAGCTATGTGTGTTTAAAATGAAAAAATATCTTAGCAAAGTTAATAAAGGTTTGGGAGTCAATATGATAATAATTGCTTCGGAAATCTTAATAACATACCATGTAAAAGTTGAAATCACACACAAATGATTGTTTATCACCATGAATTAGAACTATTATTTCATTATACTTTCCACTTTCAGTTTGAGGTACGGGACCCACGTAATAACTAATGGCGTCCCTCCCCAAGAAATGCCACATACGTGCAGAATTATGAGCAAATGTAAGAGAGAATTTAATGAAATGTCATTATTAGATTCACAGTTCATTATATTTCGCCACTGATTCTTGCACAAATAGTTCAATACATGACTTATCCTTTTTTATTTTTCTGTAATCCTGAATTTATTTTAGCAAAGTTAAACAATAACCGAATAATTTGACCGAACCTTAACAATACAGGTTCGGTCAAAAAATCATTTTTCACGCAATTGCTTTCTAATATGAATATAATGTAATACAGAGATAATGCTTTTGGTTCGTTGCCTTTGGTTCGTTAAAACAAGCTTAATCATCGTAGTCGATTAGTAACTGCCGTTGAACTCTGTGCGACGATCAATTCTTATTATCATCAGCTATGATCTCGAGCGTACGGACATTCAAGAGAACATAAGCAAACTTGTGCAAAGTATTAATAAAATATTAAATTGTAAAACATTTTCATGTATACTGTTTTTATAACGAGTGCATATGGCTTACTCTGTGAAAAAGAAATCAATCAGATCTCATGTAGGACCAAGCTCCTGAATCTACACACCCTTAGTCTACCAGCCATAGCTTCACCCTCTTTACATCTCAGTCAAATGTATCCCGAGAATCTAAACAATTCTAGTACACACATCAACACTGTCTAGGGATATTTCGAATTTTCTCAATTTTATCATAATTCTTTGTGAATAGCCTGCAACATTTATATATTTTTATGAAGCCTCTTTATCAGACTATAGTTTAGAGTACAACAAAAAGATTTTTTATGTGAAATTAAAATTTTATTCATATAAATACAAAAAGTGAATTAAGAGCAAAAGTAGCGATAAATGTGTTTTTTTTAAAGTGAAAATAAAGGAGAAAATTCCATTCTTTTTGCAATTATGCAAAAAAATCAATAGTCAGTAAAACCACCCATGACATTAACAACCGTCCTTCAACGGTTTTTCATGCTATGAATCAGGTTGTCAAAGTCATGCTGTGGTATATTGTCCCAGGCCGTGCTAAGATGTCCCTGTAGCTTCGGGATTAAGAATAGAGCTACGGTATCCCCTGCCTGATCGTAAGAGGCGACTAAAAGGGGGCTTCCGGGGATGCGGACGGTGAGAGTGGGAGCTTGACCCGTCCAGCCAGCAGCCCCGGGAAGGACGGCGGTGTATGCGTGGCCGCATGCCGCCGTGAACACCTGAAGGTGCAGGAGAGCACATCTGCTCTCCCGAAGATGGGCCCGTTATGGGGCGCCGCGCGTGGAGGACACCGGTGCGTTCCTATGGAGATCCCGGAGTCCTCACAAACGTAGAGGCAGGCCACCGAGGGGGTTTTAGTGCGGTCAAATCCCACATAACCCGGTATCCTCTCCCAAGGTTTCGGGTACCTTTTGAAGGTTTCCCCCCCCGATACAAAAAAAAAAAGGCCCTGCTAAGATGCAAAAAAAGTTGCTTTTCAGTAGCAAGGTTTGCAGGAAAATTCTTCATAGCCCTTCTTTGGAGCATGTCCCACGCATGCTCTATGGGGTTTAGGTCCGGCGATTGCGCAGGCCAGTCTAAAACCGATATGTCGTGCTGCTGCAGCCACCTGGTCACCATTTGCGCTGTGTGCGGACGGGCGTTAACATGCATGAGCGTGAATCCTTGGCCCATTTGCACTCGATGGGGGTAGATTATTGGTGCTAGCACCTGGTCACGGTATTTTTCAGCTGTCATGGTGTTTCTGATCCAAACGAGATCCGTTCGTCCACCAGCACGTATTCCCGCCCTGACTATAATTGTGCCGCCATGGTATGGATGGACTTCCTGAGGGTGTTGCAGACGGCTTTCACGACCAGGAACTCGCCATACGCGTACTCTTCGTGAATCAGGATGGTGATGGTGATCACACGATCAGCTGTCACGTGTGACCATTAGCGACCCATAGCCATTCTGTTATCTCAAATATATTATTATGTACTGTTTTTTAAAAGAGTGCTGGGAGTTTTTTTCCGCCGTTTTTTTTCTCTCAGCTCAACATCTAGCCCAAACGGGCACTTAAAGGCGATGACCGGGAAAAAATGACATTCATTAAGCGAATATTTTGTATTCCTAATATGAAATAAATATTTTTTCTTTCTTTCTTTCTTTCAACCGAATCTGGACTCATCAGTAAACAGCACTTCAGACCACTGGTTATCTTCCCACAACAAATGTTCACGAGCCCACTGCAATCTTATTCCGCGATTTTCTCGGCGTAGTGTTGGAGTACGAAGTGGTCTGCGAGCATAAAGGTTTGCTTCATACAGTCTTCTCCTCTCAGTTTGATCACTCACCAGCCACTGGTGTTCAGACTGAAGCCTTTGTTTGTACCAACTGCATGGCCGTAACATTTGGTTGCCTTCTTGCAGTAACTTGCAAAAATCGGTCTTGTCGTTGGGTGGTCTTGCGCTTACCGTCTGGGTCATTCAGCCACTTCACCGGTAGCACGATATCGCGACCACAACTTCGATATGACGTTTTGCTTTGTCCCAATCTCATCAGCAGTTCTCTGTTGAGTTGCTCCAGCTTGGAGCATGCCTACTGCCCTTAACATTTCGTCTCTCGTCAAATGGAGGCGATGCATTATGCATACAGTGCTAATAAATTTAAAATTAATCACTTTATCGTGATAAAACTTTAATTTTTCACAGAAAATGATCAAAAACCATGATTAATAAATTTAACCTTTCGACTCTTGCACTAGGTTTGCCGCGCATATCTTTTGTTTTAAATTAATTTTCGTAAATTCAAATTTGGAATCATTCAAAATGACCTGAAAAATATGCTTGTAAAAAAGATTTAAAATCCAGCCAGTATTTTTTGAATCAAAGAACTCTAAACGAAATATCCCTAGACAGTGTTGATGTGTTTATATTCGAAGCAGTCACGGGAGTTCTAAAAACGACGAAGCTTTTCGATTAAAGGTAGGTGAAAGGTATTGCCCTTGATATTCACTTGTTCCTTTGGTGGGGCCACTACCGATTCCTCGACTACGACGTAGCACTTTGAGAAAACTTAGGTACCAAGTACCTTTACGCTTCGCTTGGTTTGTCCTGGCGGGGGCACTACCATACTAGGGGTCCTAAGTACTATATACATACAATGTTAAAATGTGAATTAATTATGTTTCTGAGCTTTGTTTGTAAAGTTAATTTGTGACAGTGCATTAAATTAACTCCTACTCCAAACCACTCTACACTTTGTGCTTCACGGCTATTCTTCACCTAATCTAAGTTTATTTATCAGTCTAGTTTATGGCAATAGATTTGTCTGTCTTAAAGATTTGAAAAAAAAATAAACAAAAAATTACGGGTCGCTAAATTGGCAGTCGCTCTGCTTCTGTCAATGCTTTCACAGTGATTTTTCTAGGAGATATCATTATACTGTTTCTTACTGAGTGAGTGACTGACTGACAACGCACAGCCGAAACTACTTGGCGCAAGAAGCGAATTTTTGACATGAATATTCCTTGGGGATTTAGGGCAGCACTACGCGAGGATTTTTTGAAATTCTCATGAGGATAGATTTTTTTAAATAACAATCTTAAGGCCCCCATATAAGGTACGATTGTTCTTAACGATCTGTCGTTTCAAATCGTTACTTAAGAGGCCGTACCTATACGAAATTTTGCCGATTTAGCTGATTTTACACAGAATATTTTGCAATTAAATTCCAGTATTTCCAAAAGTTTTATTGCACAATATGACTGATCATTTCAATAATTGTGCCACTTTTTAATTTTTATTTCGTTATTTTCCTTAATATACCTGAAGCCGGTTATAGTTTTCTAAATTTTACTGTAACAGGTATAGAATATCACATATTTCTGGATCATTTTAAAATCTAAACAGATCGAATAAAATGCCATGTATTGCTGTAAAATCACATACATAGTGTGTGAGCCACTTTTTGCCACTCTCATACAAAAAATATTAGTAAAAAACATTGAACTTAGTCATTTTTGAGAGAAAATGCGCCAGAAATTGCATTTGATTTCGGAAAATTTAAACAACCTTTCATAAAATTTATTTTACATAAATATACTTCAATTCATAATCAATCCGTTTCCTGAAAAATAAATCAAATTAATAATGAAATTAAAATCTTTTAAAGTAACCTAAATCTCGCAATATAATTCTTGACGCAAGCTAAAAAAGTGGCTAATGTATTCGATTATAAAATTATTATTATTAAATTATTATTATTATTAATTAATACTGTTATTTAATTGCAAAATCTCATGTGTTAAATCAGGTAAATCAGCAAAATTTCGTATACGGCCCCTTAATATCGGAAATAGCAACCAAAACCAAACACCAATATCGTAATACTGAATTAACATAACAATGTATGGCTCTTTGTGATGAACGATTGAATTTTTGTCTTGGTTGACGCCAGATGTTTATTTTACATTCTATAATGTTCTTGAATTATTTGAGTACGTCCTTATTTTTTTAGTTACAAAAAAAGAAATGATCGACCGTAACAACCAATTACTTCATGTATGAGTGGCTTTTTTCGAAACGATTGATCGTTACGAAACGAATTAACGTACGAATAACGAAAACCGATTAGTCAAAGTAAAGAAAGAAAGAAAAGAAACAAATTTATTCGCTGTAGCACATGAAGCACACATCATATAAAGAAGCAAGTAAACAATATACAAGGAAGCAAAACAAAAAAAAAATAAGCTGATCAAAAAAGACAAATATGATTTTTATACATGTTGAATTAACATATAATCTGTGCTGCAACAATGCATTGCGAATGGGATCTGAACTCAGCATATGCCATGGTAAAATACATAACCATGGCGCTGATTTGCGCTGCTAACTGTCTGAAGGCTACACAAAGGTAGCAAGTATATTAAAAAACAGCTAGATGATAATCACCCGATGACTGTATAGTTACCATCAGTCATAAAAGTTTATGAAATATTTAAAATGATTTCAGTGAGGTTATTCCTGTATCACATTCCTACCTATATTATGTGTATTTGTAAATCCATCTTCGATGTGTGCATAGTTATATAGACAAGATAGGGTGTGTTGCACCATGTAACTATAACGATAACTAAATCCAAACTAGCCGTCAAATCCTCGGTTAAGCGACATTTGACGACAATGACGTCATAACTTAACGGTAACATTAACTGCTCGATTTTGGCCGGTTAATGCTATTGATATGGTCAATATCATATCGTCTGAGTATTAACTTCTCCGCCTGTAACTTAAACAATCAAGAAAAACGTGATCGTGAAACACACTATTGTTAAATTCTATTGTCGTCGTTAAAGTTACCGTTAAAGTTAGTTTTAATCGAAACTATAACCAGGCCTACGGTGCAATCCACCCATAGTCTTGTCAAGCTAATATGACAAAACATCAATAATTACTTAATACAAACCGATGTCAGTAACTCCCGGTTCACATAAGCATAGCCTTTCAGACTCACGACGGCAGGGTTCATTTCTATAGCTTGGATGAAGTGGTCAATCTGAAGATATTAAGATTAGTGTTTTTAGTTAAAATTTAAACTTTTAGAAATCATAACAAACTTTAGGGCGCCTTCTTCTTTAAAAGATTTTTTAAAGGTTTAAACCAGGGATATCCAGAGGTGAGAAGGATCTTGAAGAGGGAAGTTTATCATCATATCATACACTTAGGAATTATACGTAGTTAATAATATAATAGGGTATATATAATACAACTACGAAAAATAATAATGGTACCAGCATCCCTGTAGCTTCGGAATTAAGAATAGAGCTACGGTATCCCCGGCCTGATCGTAAAAGGCGACTTCCGGATTCCGAAAGGGGCTTCCGGGATTGCGGCCGGTGGGAGTGAGAGCTCGACCCGTCCAGCCAGCAGCCCCGGCACGGACGGCGGTGTGGGCGTGGCCGCATGCCGCTGTGAGCGCCTGAGGGTGCAGGAGAGCACATCTTCTATCCCAAAGATGGGCCCATCCTGGGGCGCCGCGCGTAAGAGACCAGTGCGTTCCAATGGAGATCCCGGAGTCTTCCCCAAGCGCAGAGGCAAGCCACCGAGGGAGTTTTAGTGCAGTACAAATCCCACATACCTACCCTGGTATCCTCTCCCGAGATGCTGGGTACCCTTTGAAGAAAAAAAGATCCCGAAGTAGGAGATGAAACGATACCCATGGATATACCTAACATTTCAGGTATTCAGTCATATAGGTCTGAAGTTACTATATACTCATAATTATGACTAGTTAAAATGCCCAAGTATTTTGGTATCAAGCTAAAACAAAATATTCAGAAGTTTAAAAATTATAACACAATCAGGGACCTGTAAATAGTACAGCAACTGTAGGAATTCCCAGCTCTCTCAAAAGCTTTTAAGAACGTAAGTATTCAGAACAAAAGATAGTTAACGGATACAAAGCGATAAGATCTTTCTACATATAAATCATAAATCCAAACATAATAATTGATATATAATGTTATACGTAAAACCAAACAAGGCGTAATAGATCTTAGTCCTAGTTTATGTACCTAACTAACAATATGACAAATTATGCTTGAACAAGAAAATATTATCGTGCCCTGACGAACACCCCCAACGAAATCTATACTCATATTATGAATGCCAAAGTGTGTTTATTTGCTTATCTTTTACGTCACGATATAGTGATCTTGTGGAATGATTTTTTTCCGTGAAGATAGTTAGTAGGCTAAGACCTTCAAGTTACACCTTCATGTGAGTGACAAACGCCACTTTTACTTCTGTAAAATGTCTCAATCCCACGGGAAGATCTATGATAATGTATTAGATCCTTTGAAAGCCATTGAAAGAGCGGGCCACAGCTATTTTTTTATAAAATGTATGATCTTACATGCAAGCCTTCTGGCATTAAGTGGTTACCGCAGCCCCTACCAGCCCATACCTCTTAAGCTCCAGTTTTGCCTAAGGACGTGTAGGTACGTGACTACCCCCGAGGTACATAGAGACCTCATTGAAGTGTGGCCGATTAGCGCACCTTTCCACGGTTAATAATAGCTAATATAGTAGAGACTAAGGAAGGATAATTTTATTACTTCTTAATTGCTGGCTTACATGAAGTTTCCAATGGTCTTTGGTGTGGAAGCGCAAATGCATACAACTTCAGGAAAAACTCAGGCTTGCTTGAGGATGCATATACATATTGTAGATATCCATGGGCTGCGAGCACTTAATTAAAACATTATATGCATCAGTTGACATCCCCCTCGTTGACATATTTATTGATTTGACATAGTTTTTGACCTCCAAAATTTCAGCCATGAAGCCCCCCCCCCCCCAAACTGAAATCCTAGGACCCGCCACTAGCGTGATTCTATTCTTAAACATCGAAAATTGAACGCAAATCATAAGAAAAAGCAAATAAAAGAGATATTATGTAGTGCGAAACACCACGTTAACAAATGCCATCAATCATTACACGTATTGTTTTCTATTGACAGCATTCCATACACTAACACCCTTCGTACTGGTCGGTCGTGGATACAAATGACACGGAAAAGAAGAGTTTATTTTTTATTTTGTGTTGAATTAATTTGTTTGACAGACGCCAATACAAAGTTTTATATATACGTAAGTACATTATTCTTAGTCTAAGGTTCTATCTCTATGTTACGCACTGAAGCGATTATGTCAATACTCTTCACATTCGCTTCACATCTAAAGCTCATCCGATTTAGTGAAATAAAAGGACTATACCACACTACACTATCTCTATAAATACGTAATTCCATTTAACCGTCGCCTACAGATTGGTATTTATTCCTACACTATTGTGAGGCGCTTCGGCTGGGATGAGCGATAAGGGTACTCATAAAATCAATATGATTACCAACTAAAGAATTTATTGAGCCACTATTGCCATAATTCCACCACTCAGCAGGCTAAAAGGTGCTTAGCTGATTGTACATTTTTTACCCCCTACTCTTAATTATATAAGTATAAGATAGAATATTTACTCTCATCCTAGAATAGCAAAAAATACAAGTGTGTGCGTGCCCGTCGACTTTTTAACCTGGGTCCTACGTGGAAGGCTGGGGACTTACGCACTCGGCTAATGCACTTCTTAATATGATTATACATCCAGAAAATTTTAATAATTATATTGTGTACTGTATTCCTGTACCTTTACATGTGATAAATATGTAATCATATTTATAACCCTAAGCGCAAAGAGAAGAGAAACAGCACCCTTAATTTGACGACCCGTGTGGTGTAATGGTTACCATGCCGAACTGCCGATCAGAGGTCCCGGCGCGACAGAAATTTAAACGATGAGTTTAAAACAATGCAATGGAAGTACCTCTTTCTGAGTCGGTCTGTCTACTGACAAAACGTCGATAGAAAGTAGCGTATCTTGAACTCCAGCTGCAACCTGTATACAACATTGAACAATAGTATCAGTTATATTATTTTGATTAAAAACCGTTGAAATATAATAATAATAATAAGCTCGTAGCTTGCTGGTCACGCCAATGCCAACCGTAACCAGTCCATCGTTTGTTCATCCCTATAGACCAGATATTAGTTTTCCCTTTTCTAGCAAAAGTTCCTGTGCATCTGGCATATAACTTTTTATGTGATACGGTCAACGATGGTATCTGCCACGTGTAACTACATACATAACAACATAGAAGTGTCTCGAAAGGGCCTCTACCTACATGTTGGATCTATGTCCTTACACAAGCCTTCCAAATGACCGGGTCATTAACATCCTCGACCCGTGACTCGTCAGACAGAATAGATACATAATAATAATAATAATCACTAGACATGAACATGCCTTCGTGAAATGTCTTGTCATGCTTGTCGCTACACTACACTACAAAGTAGCTTCTTTAAATTAACCGGCTACGCTATTAGTTTTGTTTTGTACGTTCATTTTCACGATTCCTCCCGAAGGGTACCAATTATTACGGATTACCTTGTCTGTCCGTCCGTCTGTCTCTGTCTGTAACCAGGCTGTACTGCTCTCATGAACGGTAAAAGCTAGACAGTTGGTATTTTCACAGATGATGTATTTCTGTTGCCTTTCTATAAGAATAAATAATAAAAATAGAACAAAATAAATTATTGCGGAGGCCATACAAATACATGACTTCTTGCCGTTTTTAAAGTAGTACATTCCCGGCGAAACAGGAATTTGAACGATGAGTTTAAATTTCTTTTCTCGGTCTGGGTGTTTGTGTTTCTGTCTTTGTGAGTGTCCATGGTACCCACGTCACAGGGTATATTTACCTTACTGTGGGGCTGAATTTGAAACGTTATTATTGTTATTATTAATTATCGCACGCGCGGCAATCAAAATAATATAAAAATCATAGACCTTAAGTGTTGCCTTGTGTGAACAGTCGGCAAAGATGAACAGCAAGGAGGAGCAGTACGCAGCGTCCACGATTAAACCAATTTCCTTGAAACTAAAGCCAAATCCGTGATCAACGATTTCAGAAAGGGCTCCGTATATAGCAATCGTTATGTTGAAGAACCTGTGAAATAGACAATTATATGTACCTGTGAAATAGATAATTATAGGTCCCTGAGAAAATATTATAATTTATTTATTTTATTTATTTATTTAAACTTTTCTACCGTACATAACATCGGATAGAAGGTGGACTTAATGCTTAAAGCATTCTCTACCAGTCAACCTTAAGGTAGTGGGAGATCAATGAAGGCGGTAACAAAGAAACAGTAGGTAACGAAATGTTACAAGGAGGAAAAAGAAAGCAGAAAAAAAAATTATTGCGACACAGAAAGTATTTATGCAGGTTAAATAATTACTCTTATTTTATAGCTTTACAATAATATTATAAAAATTAAGTAATGTTCTTAATTGGCTGCACTACTACATTTATTGCGTACATCTGCTGGGCACGGGTAATGGGGCGTTCGTGCCTTTTTTTGGTATCGTGGGGGAAACCTTCAAAAGGTACCCAGCACCTAGGGTGAGGATACCGGATTATGTGGGATTTGTACCGCACTAAAACCCCCTCAGTAGCCTGCCTCTGCGCTTGGGGAGGACTCCGGGATCTCCAGTGAAACGCTCCGGTCCCCAGAACGGGCCATCTTCGAGAGAGCAGATGCGCTCTCCTGCACCCTCAGGCGCTCACGGCAGCATGCGGCCACGTATGCTACACCGTCGTATTTCCTGGGGCAGTCCGTAATCCCAGAAGCCCCCTTTTAGTCGCCTCTTACAATCAGGCAGTGGATATCGTAGCTCTATTCTAAATCCCGAAGAATCAGGGACTAGAGCGTTCGTGCCTAGAGCTTACACCAACATGCTATCCGATATGAGTTGGTGGTAACAACTGTTATCTGCTGATAGAAGTCTGAAGATAAACGTACATAACCACTGGAGTTAATTGCCTCTATCAGTTATAAAACTTACTAATCATTGAAGGATACATAATTTGAAACTCAAAATGAGTTGTACAGCAGCCGAGTTTTATGTGTAAACTACGCTAAAAAGCAATTTTTTTAAAATAGCAACCATCAAGTAGGTACAATTAGAACAACTTACATGAACAGACAATATGTTGAGTAAGTGCGGGCGTAAGCATTTCCGAGAGATTGTAGTAATTCCGATAAATAAAGCCACAGAAAACGATAGCTTGAAATCAAATTAGCCGTACATTCTATTTTTACATCCTGAAAGAAAGATACACGTACACACTTATTATGACATAAAGAAAGGAAATAATCTTAGAACTATGATGATAATCTTGCAAGAACATCATAAAGATACTGTTATGTTACAGATACAAAGAAAAAGCTAGAAGACTATAGATACGGGCAGTGTGTCAACCAATCCAACAATATTATGTTGCTAGATAATTACTATAATACAAAATGTAAACATAAACAACTTACTCGACGAAAGCATTCAGAAAGACTCTGTGACGCAATCTTAATTCCTTTGCAGTTAATGTACCACAGAGCGCAGTTCATGTTGATCATGGTTATAATGTGAAAGTATGCGAGGGTGTGACGTAGAAGGAATCCATCGAGCAATGCACAAAGGCTTAGAAGGAAACACACAGCTAGTAGAAGACAGCCAATGCTGATAACGACAATCAAATTCTTGAGATTGGGAAATTTTAGGTCTTCACCGGTTACTCTGTAATATCTAACCTATAATAAAATGTCATATATTTCAATTCAATTGTGTAATTGATGCAAAATTGTTTAAAATTGTGCGCTAATCGTGCGTTAATCTTCAACTTGTGATTCTGTAATTTGTGTTTTCAATTTCGATATCCTTTCATTTAAGGAAATAAATATAGTTACATACCAGAAGTAAACTATTTAGATGCATAAAATAGGAGTAAAACTGACGGATGCGTTGCATTAATAAAACACTTTTTGTTTAATTTAAATACAACTGCACATGTGCACAACAGGTACTTGTTTTACTACAATCGTAATATTCGTGAGCAATATATCACAACTCTGTGAAACGAAGTATTCGAGTTATGTATGTATAACTCTTCAGCATTTTTATGTGAAAAATATTATAAAATAAGATCATTTTTGTATAAAAACGTCACTAAATAAGTATCGTTATCTCTTACTTGGAATTTTCCCCAATTAGTTTTATAGATAGCGACTTGGTGTGCAACTCCCCAGCCTACAAAAGGTATCCAAAAGTGAGGCACAAGAAACACTACGAACAGGATTGCGTAGATGTAGTCGTCGAATTTCCTTATGGAGCGTAGTATCATGACTCGCTCGTAGCCTACGATCAGGACTACGGCCGTAGCGGCTATGTAGAAACAAATGGCGTAGGCCGTAGCACGAGATTTCCAGCTGAAGGTGATTGTACCTGTGACATTTTAGGTAGATCATTAGCGAACCGTAACTGTAACTTGCGTGATACAGGAATGAGGTTCTAGTGTGTACGCGTGTAACAGTTTAGGCTCATGACGTCGCCCGAACGCTTTCACCGAGCGTAATCATTTTTCGAGCTGTAATTGTAACCAAACAGACACAGTAACGAGATACTAGTGTGTACGAGAAGGCCACATCACTGTAACCGCAATGCCAAGCCAGATCTGAACGCAGTTTTCATTTGTAACTCCACGGTCTCGGACGAGGTGTCTCTCGCTTGTGCAGCATAGATGCTTATAGATGTTTTACTCGATGATCATAAACAGCTACGAAGATGGTGGATTCAAAAAATGTATCGTATAAATAACTTTGCATCTTAAAAAATCAAGAAATTAGTGGTTAGGCTCATGACGAATAAATGAATAAAAACACGAAAATATTTATTGGTTCCCAGCGGCTTGCAACAACCTCCACTCTTGACATCCACGAGCGCAATGCGAGCCCCCTTTGATTCGCGGGAAAAAACGACAATCGTCGGCTCGCTGCTAGCGGCTCGTGTAGAGCTCTTTGCGGGCTCGTGAACCACGTACACACTATGTTTTTGGTAACAGTAACGGTTACAGTAACGTACAACGTTACGGTTACAGAAATGAGTAGGTACCTTGTAATCTTCGGCTCGCTGCTTGCAGCACGCGTACCGCTCGCAGCAGATTTGCGAACCACGTACACATTATGTTTTATTTATGTTTTATGTATTATGTTTTTTTGGTAACAGTTACGGTTACGGCTCGTTAATCAGTACTTTCATGTACTAATTTTTAACGAGTTGTTGAAAGCAGCGTTCTCAATTTGATTGTAGTTCTATTTTGTGGATGTGTTTTAGTTTGCCAAATAATGAATAATTGATGGTGATAATTCTTTAAGAATGGTTTTAAGTTTTACATCCATTCGAATATGGAATTCGAAGGTGAAACAAAAAGAACCGAATTGTTTACCTAAAAGTAACTAGAAATAGTTACGAAAGTACGGAATTTAAAAGTAAATTAAATTTATTATAATTATATGTAAATATGTAGAAGTTAAAAACCACCCTTAATAGTCTTTTAAATGTAATCCACACTAACCAAGTGGGTGTTAGTGGACGTTTCATGCCTTTATAAAACTTTGTATAGATAACTCTAAGGTAAGCCCAGTAATGGAAAACATAGTAACACAATGTTTTCCAGCGATAGATGCAGTGTGAATTGGCGCTAGATACGCACAAACCAATTTTGGTTTGTAAATTTACGTACCGGGGTTAAAACTGAGGACCCCGCGTAGGAGTTTTTATTTTATTTAATCAAGTGTAGGAGATCTGCATCTTAACCACCGTTTTTTTGTTGTTATTTGTTAGTTGCTACATGTACTACTATTGTTTCTGCAATACTTCACCTGGCCGTGAACGAGTGATCGGCATGACAGCTAGTGCTCTGAAGAGAACGAGGAGCAACTTATGGTCCCGGTAGAACTGGTCATGGATCTCGCATGTGTCGCCATCTTGAGACGATAACAAGTTTCTCTGTTCTCTTTCCTAATTAATAAAGACGGCAAAAGATAAACGTACGTATAACTAGAAATATAACCACGTATTCTGGGTGCAGGTATAAAACACTCAACCTTTCAACATCTCAACAACAACCTGGATATACCCTTGATGGAAGTAATCAATGTATTTTCAATCATCAGATTTATTAAAATGCATTCTACAATCTTTAAATTCTGGCTAGGTCACAGCCTAAAATTAGATTCCTTGTAATGAAGAAAATATATTTTTACCGACTTCCAAAAGAAGGAGGTTCTGTGTTCAGCTGTACGTATTTTTTATAAATGTTCACCGATGCCATTTGTGAGCCGATTATCAAAATTATTTTCCTGTTCGAATGCTTATCCGAGCTCCCAAGCTGGTCCCATTTTCACCACGTCAAAATCTGATGATAGATTCCCAGGAAAATCGAGGAGAACTCTTAAATTTTATTAGCACATAGACCCTTAGTAAAATGGCCCCAAACTACTTTTAAGAGCCATTAATTACCATTAACATGAAAAAGTATCATAATGCCAGTACTATTATTTTTTTCAGTTTTGAAGTCGGTCTTATTTTTTGTTAAATACTTAATTATTCCAATTAATAAATTGATGACCATATCTGATGAAGAAACCTGGATATACCGTTAATGGAAGTAATCAATGTATTTTCAATCATCAGATTTATTAGAATGCATTCTACAAGCACTAAAGGGGTATTCCTATTTTAATTTCATAATCTAGGCAGTTAGGTATATGCTATGACATTTAAGTCAAGCAGGTATAACACACTACTTAGGTACGTTAGTAATAGGTATTCTGTGAGTTCTGTGACGTAGGTAAAAGGTAGGTTTTAAACATACTCAGTAATACTCACATAATCTCTTTGGGTCCTTTCAAATATAACTTTGTTAGCATAGAGATGTTTCATATCATTTTGCAATAACGCATTCGTTATGCCTTCGTCAAACAAATGTTCATCCGCGATCATTGTTATCTTTTATTTTTAGCTCGAGTTTTTACTTATCAAAAAGGTGGTAAGTATACTACTGTGCTAACAAGCTAGGTACTGTGAAAATATTGAATGGTCTAAATAATGATTAACATAAAGATTAACGACTTTTGGGCGACATTATCAAGCAGGTAAACAAGAAGTGTAAATTTCATCAAATATTTACGCAAACGAGAGAGCCGCTTTACGAATATAAATGTGATAAACGAGCCTAACACACTATAACTGCATTAATTACTTTCAACGTTCTGTGATGATAAATTGGCACTAAAGAACTAAGGCTTTTATAAATGTGTTCAATTAAAATTAAGTAAGGGAAGAAAGAAGAAAGAAGCAAAGGAGTGAGACTCAAGAATCTCACATAGGAGGTGTTTAATTCCCGTCGCGCACCTTTTAATACTTGTGTTTGAAGAAAACATCGTGATAGCTAGACAACGACAAGGACGTAGTGCTTAACGCCTCTCCCTTATGATAACTCGTTCTCGAAAAATCATTCGTTATTTGAGTAATAACAGCGCGCCACTTTTCGATCATCGGCCAATATTGGGCTAAGAAGTGGGGACAAGGACAAGCAGGGCTTCACTAAAATTTTGTTTATGCGACCGTTTAAGGTTGCTAGTCGGCCACTTCAAGTACCTTGGTTCACTAATCACTAGCGATGGAGATTGCGAAAAAGAGGTTATTCGGATATCCCATGTGGCAAAAGCCGCAGTGAAACGACTAGAGAAGATTTGGCGGAATCGGACTATCATTAGTGAACAACCAAAGTGAAACTCATGCGCACCCATTGTATTCTCTATCTTCCTTTATGCTTCCGAAACCTGGACACTAAAAGCTCGTATAAGATCCAGAATTGACGCCTTCAAAATGTGGAGTTAAAGAAAAATCTATTCTATCTATACATATAATAAAACTGTAAGCAGGGTCAATTCTGTACATTGCATAGAAATTTAAAAAAATACTTCTAGGGGTCTTTTTATAAGTAACAGAAGCTAAAAATATAAGTTTTGAAATTTTTGTCTGTCTGTCTGTCTGTTGTTAGCTTTTCACGCAAAAACTACTGGACGGATTTTGATGAAACATTTTTTTGTTTTATATATTTTAGTCCTCGCTAACATTTAGGCTATAGCTATATTTAAAAATCGCCCTTTAAGGGTGTGAAATGAGGGATGAAAATTTGTATGGAAAACTTGTTTTTTTTTTCAATAGATTTTCTTGAAATTTGGTATAAATATTTTCTAAACAAAATAAAAAAATACGTATTTCAGCATTTCTCGAAATTCACCCTTTAAATGTCAATTTTCTTTGAAACTCTTTGAAAATTGAGTGTCGAGACTTGATGTACAGAATGTTTTTGTGCAGAGTATTTTACTTATAATTTTGTATTTGTAATCTTTACTAACATAGTAACATAGAAACACATTTAAGCTTTTTTCAAAACTACTCCTCAATAGCAAATAAAATGAATTCTAAAGTTGGTATCTCAAGCGTACAATAATTAACCTTAACTTAATATTTCATTCTCAAATTATTTTCCCTTTTTTTGAATGATGTGTTTTTTGTATTAATTTCCATAATATTAGTGTGTATTTCATATCAATCGGGTCATAAACAAAAACGTTATGTTCATTTAAACAATACGCGACATTAACTTAAAAGACCATATTAAATATACTTAGATCAGCTTACTGTATTTTCTTTCGTTGGCCGAGTATGGCTAAGCTACAGGTACCTAAAGAGCGCATCGCGAGCCTCACCGCCGCCAAACCTTCCATCACAGGCTCCATTAAGTAAGTTGCTCAGCTTATTAGTCTTCATTTGGGGTGGGAGATTATGAACAGGCTGCAGCTGAAGACTGTTATCGCTACATTATATCAGGCTGCTACCTTTTTAGCGTTCCATTGCTGGGCATGGAGCTCTCCTAATATTGTGGAGGCCTCGAGCTCCGACTAACCGAAATCCAAATCTTACAACCTCAAATTCAAATGTCATTTATTGTGGAAAGGGGTACAATTACAAATGTTGTATAAAGATATGTCATACCTCCCTATCCTGCCATACATGGCATACAATATAATATGATAGAACAAGTCAAAGTAATTTATTAATTAACAATTGTTTACGCAGTTAAGATTGAAAATTACAGTCCTAAAAACTCCTGGATCGTGTAAAATGCTTTTTTTACTAAAAGATCTTTTAATTTCATTTGGAAGCTCAATAGATCGTCTATTTGTGTTATGCTATTCGGTAACTTATTATAGATTTTTGGAGCCATACCTAGAACATTTTTCCTAAACAGTGCGGACTTTGAAGGGAACTTACTTAATTTATTTGACGCTTTGACTTAAAAGTCTCGAATAAATGTTTGTTTCTTCTTACAAAAGTGCATATTTCATAAATATACATATATACAAGTTACTGTGAGGACCTTTAGTTTAATAAAGAAAGGTTTGCAACTATTGGGTGTTCGAATTTCACAAATCGCTCGTATGCACTTTTTTTCGCTTATAAATACTTTCTGTTTATTGATAGAATTTCCCCAAAATATTATACCATATGTGAGTGTTGGCGTAACGTATGCGTGATATGCCGTTAAAACTGTCGATTCATTGACTACGCTTTTTAATCTGTTTAAAGCATAGGCATGTCGATTTAATAACTTACAGACTGCGTTAGTTTGCGTTTTCCAAGACATGTCATTGTCAATCCAAAGTCCTAGAAATTTTGTGCATTGAACTTCTTGTATAGTTGTCCCTAAATAATGTACTTTAACATTATTGGAATCAAACTTTTTATTGTAATGTATTATTTTTGTTTTGTCAAGATTTATTTTTAAGTTATTTGATGTCAACCAGTGTATGATATTTGTCTGATAATTATTTATTTCTGATTCGAATGTAGTTTTTTCCTTTCCCACAAAAATAACAGTGCTATCGTCAGCAAATAATACCATGGGATGTGGAACTGTTTTTGGGAGGTCATTTATGTACATAAGAAATAGTAGTGGGCCCAAAACGCTACCCTGTGGTACACCATATTTTTGAGTCGAGAAACTGGAAGTGTATGTTTTTTCAATAAAAGATTTTGAGCATAATCTACTTATTGAAGTTGCTTGTTTTCTATTATTTAAGTAGGACTGTATTAAGTTAAGAGCTTGACCGCGTACTCAATTAGTTTCTAGCTTCTCAAGTAGAATTTTGTGGTCTACGTGGTCAAAAGCATTTGTCGTATCCATGTATAGTCAATGCTCTAAACCTTCATACAGAATGTAAAAAGCCTTAACAAAACGAGACTACTGCAGACATCTAGGTGACGAATAGTTAAACTTTTACTGAACCAGTTTGGTAATTTTGACATTCGATTTATCAACCATAAAGTTTACATGCCATACGGTAGATGGCGTTATTGAGCAATATTCATTTCTTCTACAAAATGAATCGATGGAGATAATTTCAAATAAAAGCCTAAAGCCTAATAAAAGTAAGTAGTAGGTACATAGTGTAAAAAATAAAGTTTCACACTTAAAGTCTCACAGTAGGGTAGATATACCCTGTGTCGCGGGTGCCATGAACACACACAGAGACAGAAACACAACCACCCAGACCGAGAACAGAAATTTAAACTCATCATTGAAATTTCTGATTCACCGGGATTCGAACCCGGGACCCTTCGATTTGCAGTCCGGCATGGTAAACATTGCGCCACGCGGGTTGTCCCGTCGTTCGGTATACGTATGATGCTGAACATGGTTAATCTGACCCATGATAACTAATTAACTAATTTTTTGTGTCTATTGCGTACAGGCTCATCCACATAATACAGATAGCACACTGTTTAGAGACCCTGCCTTCTGCTTTAGTTTTCACAATGTTATATGAGTTATGACTTATGACCAAACTGCTGTCCGCAAGTTTTAAATCTTTAGTCTATTAATTGGCCTTATAATTTTTTCGACTGTTTAATCCTAAGCACGTGCATGTTTAGAAATTTTGTCTCCCAACTACAAGTAGTTGTAAAGTGCACCTCTTTTTTGCAGTAGGTTAAAGCTATGTATCCTATGCATTCTTTGCAGTATAAATTCACTCTATTTACTTAAGATAGGTACTATTTATTTTTAACATAGATGAAGCCACGGGCACAGCAGTACTACGTATCTCTTAACTTTAATAAACGAGCTACATATTTGAAAAGAGAATCTGATTGCGCGAGAAAAGCGAAGCATGCGAAAACTGGATGGTAAGATCTGAGTACAGTAAGCAGTCCTTACTGTTTGAGGTTTGAAGGATTTAGAAAAAATTATTAGGGTGTCTTCTGAACATATGAGCATTTTATTATAAGTGATTCACTATAATATGTAAGAATAATCTACCTACTACTTATTCAATGCAAATAAATAATCTTTAATCAATCCTCCAAAGCCGGCAATGCTCGGGTGGCTCCCCTGGGGTTGCCCGTGTCCATAGGCGATGGTGATCGCTTAACATCACGCGGCCCGTCTGCCTTTTTGTTCGGTTTACATATAAAAAAAAAGGCACAGCTAGTGTTGAATATATCTTGGATGGCGCGACGCACAAATGTATCAATTCTGAAGAAGCTAAATATTGAAACTCGTCTCTCAACTCAGGCGCGGATCCACCCATGGGCACTATGGGCATGCCCACAACACTAATTCAGTAGGTACCTAGTCGTAATTGGAGAGACATTTCCAAATTTTCCAATTACGACTACCTAGTCGTTCTCTCTCACCCTCACTTTCACGGTCTCTTGAGATCGATAGGCTGTTGTATATAACATGTTGCTAGTTTTTGAAAAAAAAATGATGTAAAATGGTTTATAATTTAGTTTGTAATCAATGTTATTATTTGAAGATGTAAAAAATTTGAATAAATCGTTCAGGTACGTCTATAAATAAATAAATATAAATAACGGTTCTCACTCACAGCCACACAGTAGGCTAGATATAGATAGCTGTGTCGTGGGTGCCATGGACACACACAAAGACAGAAACACAAACACCTAGACCGAGAACAGAAATTTTAAAATCATTATTCAAATTTCTGCTTCGCTGGGTATCGAATCCGGGACCCTCCGACCGGCAGTCCGGCATTGTAACCATTACGCCACGTGGGTCGTCTATGAGTTCGTACTCGCACTTGACCGATCTTTGGGTGGCTGTGCCCACAACACTATTGGAAGGCTGGATCCGCGCCTGTCTCAACTACGTGCATGCGAAGAGTACTGAGCTTTTTTGGTCACGTAGCAAGACGCCTGAAGACGAGAACCTGATAAGCCGGGCTGCAACCTGATGCCGTAAGCACAGGCGCTGACAAGACCACAAGTTGCCAAAAGCCACAGCGACGTAATCGTACCTACTTTGCCTTACTGATATCATAATTTTGCCAGTGTTAGTTGTAATTTGTAATCCCAAGACTGTCAACAGTGTGATTGCTATTCGTACTTCACGTACCAAATGTATCAAAACGAGCCACTACGTGACCTGTTTAATATATAGTGTAAGCCATAAGTCAGCCAGCCATGAGTTAGCCAGCCTTAAGACTCTTAAGAGTCACTGTTTGTTCCCTTTGGGGGAGCAATAATTCCAGGACGGCCGAATGTAACGAACGCGTCAGCCAATCGGAGCCATGCCGCCATGCTATATTGATGTCTCCCTTCAGCCAAGCCAAGCCGTAGCCAATAAGGAGGAAGTCATCTTTATATAAACAATCGCCAGTCATTATTATGTGTCACTCTGCATACAATTAGGTATAACATATCAGAAGTGAAAAAAAAAAGCCGCTGTATAATATTCTAACATTTATTTCAAAAAATAATTATCACAGACCATTAACAATAAGCCCTTATAAATACCTGCCATAAAAACATTATATTAATGTACTGTAGATAAGTACTAATTCACGTGATTTCAAAGAATACGTTTAAAAACATAACAATTACATACATAATTCATTTTTTTCAACTCTGTGGTGTACAGACCTGTACTGAACCTGAACTGTCCGATCTTAGAGGGATTTAGGCCATAGTCCACCATTAGAAATTTTGGTATAACTCTCAGGCATTGCACGATGAGAGAAAACACCGTAATGTCCTAATGTTGGAACTTAATTACCATGTTTTCCTTCACCGTGGAGCAGCGATAACGCACATGACAATTTTCAGTCTTTGAAAATAGCTTGAAATTTAATGCAATTAATTGACAAATACTAAATTGCAGCGATTGTTGACTTTTCTCAGGCGATAAACACACATTACAGTCATAGCCCTCGAGACGCGGGACCGCGGAACGTTAGGACGCAGTGTTGCCAACTCCCTAAAACTAATATTGGAACGAATATTCAGACAAAAAAAAGGTCCACTGACTGACAAATGATGTGATGTGTTATAATAACGTTCCCACGAAAAAAAGATCATCAAATTGAAGCAAAATAACAATTAAAGGAAATAGGATGCGTCATACCGGCCCCTTGTTTCCATTCAGATTCCGTCAGAACCACAGAACATTATTAAGAGAGGGTCAGAACTATTTGGGTGCTCTCCACCTCGGTCCTCATTGAGTCCCAAATGTACAAATGAACATATAATCCGCTAGTTTTGACGGCCTTGTTCGTTTATAGGTCTCATAAGGGATTTTTAATTTAAAAAATGAAAACATGACCATTTATTATAACTAATTTCCGTTACCTATTGTTTTTTAAACACATATTTCAATCAAAAGTAGAGGCAACATCGTTTACCACAACTATCTCTCAATAAATAACGGAGTATACATAAACCGTTCAATATATACGCACTTTTTCTTTGTCAGACAAAAAGCAGTCTTTGTTTTACTTTAAATGCTCTTTACAAATACAAACATAATGTATTAAGCTGTATTAGACAGAAAAGTACCAGATTGTTTCATAATTACAGAAGAATGTATTAATAGGGCTGCCATCACCTAAATTGCCGACGCCGGATAAACACGGCAAAAATCCCGGACATTTGGGCGAAATATGGTTTTTTCTCCGGACATCTTTGGAAAATTATTTTTTGCAACAAAAATAAAAACATCGTTATAATTTTTTTGTTCCATTCGATCGTTGACTATTTTGCCAAGCCTTCTTGAGTGCGGGTTATTGTGGATGAATTTTTAATTAAAATTTATTTCAATTTATCGCTTATCTATTAAAAAAATGGAATTGAACTCGGGTTAAACCCGGACACTTTTCAAAAACCCCTGCCGGACGGTCCCCGGACGCCCTTCAAACTAGGACAAATCCGGGGAATTCCGGACGGATGGCAGCCCTATGTATTAAGCCTCGTCTTTTTAAAACATGTGCGCAATAATATAATAAATAAATAAAAAATTGAAGATAAACTTACACTAATAAAACATCAATTTAAAAGATAGTAAGCAAATTTAGACACGAAAGACAATCCCTGACTAAAACTTGCTTTATGTCCAAAGCAACCTATGCTTCTGGCATCCTCTATCCGGTTTAACATATTATTTGTATATTAGGCAAGCCATATAGTAAGGAAGACCGACGATCGATGGAGAAGAAAGGTCCTCGAAATACGACCACATCGCGGCAAAAGGAGCACAGACCGCTCTCCTACCAATTAGGTGGTCTGATGAAGAAGACAGCGGGAAGCTGCTGAATTCCAAAGGCGCAGGACCAGATTGATAGATGACAAACGAAAGTTATTGTTATCGCAGGTAGTACAAAACAGATTGTAGTTGTAGTTTCTCCGCTTTCTGGTACTTCAAGACATAATATTGCTCTAAATTAATTACCTATACTCAGGGCTGGATTTAGAGGTCGAGAGGCCTCGGTGCAGCAAAGGAGTGGAGGCCCCTTGACCCTAAATTATTTTCCAAAAAATTTTTTTTCAGTCGTACTTTCCAATAAACAATTTATTTGGAACCAAATATAGATTTTTAAATTATTTAACAAATATATAAATATAATCGGAAATAGGAAGGAAAAGATGTTGTTGAAAGGCCCCTTTTTTGTGGAGGCCCCGGGGCATTAGCGGTTGCCCTCCCCTAAATCCGGCCCTGCCCATACTCGAGCCAACATAAAGGTAGACCACTTGTAAACCATAAAATTATCAGTTTAGTCCTATCACTGATTTAACGCTAATATTTATCACGTTTTCATATATACTTTTGATCAATTTCGATTACACAAAACATTGAAATTCTATTTCATATTGGCTGCCACACTTTTTGCGTCCCACTGCTGGGTACGGATCTAGTGGTCTAGCCATTATTGGGGAGGCCTGGAGCTTATACTCCACCACACTGCTCCAATGCGGGTTGGTGGATTCAATTTCATTATTATGCTTCTAAAACGAAATGACAGGCTTGTACATAACCAAAATTATGTATTCTGCTCAAAAAATACATGATACGTCACTTACGACAAATATCTGGTTCATAATAAAAAACTTAACTATAGAGATTTCGATTTTTATATGTTTTTAAAAGACTTATTTTTAAAATGTTAGTGATCCTTATAAAAAAGAAATAATGTAATCCAACATAGATATCAAAATTTGTATTTTGAAAACTCTTTTTAACTCAAGTGAAATGTGGGACACAGCTAGTGAATTATCATAATTATATACCTACACTAAATTAATGTATGAAGTTTAATAACAACATAGAAATGAAAAGATTTTGAATTCTTGCCTGCCATCTGTTGCTAGGCAACGCTTTGTCATTAAAAATTCTATGTCTAAAATGGCTGGAGAATAATAGATTAATTCACTAATGGTTTTTTTGTCTCGTCTGATGGTCCACACTTTCAAGGCAAAAATACCAACAAGCGAACACTGAACAGTCAGTATAGAGTATAATAAATGTAAGCAGTCTAATTCACACAATCTGAGTAATCTAACATTTGCGACGCATACTTTGCGATGTTTGTAAATAGCCGATCAGGTCTCATTTGATTTACATACACAATTAAAATAACATTAACTTTCTTAAAATTACTTAAAACGAGGACAATTAAGATTTAAGTTTAGCTAGCTGTGCCATAATTTCCTTATCTGCTTCAGTTGTTGATTCACCAACCTTGTTGCGAGCTACGGACGGAGCATTGGCCATCTGAAAAAATACATAAATCAGAAATGGAAAAGGACACTTTTTTATTTCAATGCAGTAGCAGACGAGCATACAAGCCACGTATAGACCAGGGCCGATTATGTTGAAAATGGTAAAAAGTGAAAAAAAATTGTAGTAGAATGAAACCTATTGGAAAAGGTAGAGAATATAACAGAAATTAAAGGAAAAATAAATTACGGGCGATCTGATGTCGGGAAGGGGGAGGGAGAGTAAATTTTAATAAATAGCTCAAAATTGTACATAATGAATGATACAAAAAAAATCCGATTCGAGTTTTTATCATTTGCATTTTCTGAGCACATTTACTATAGTAATGTATATTTTTTATACCATCAGAAAGTAGAGATTTCAACGAACAAAAAACACACCAACTTTTTTAAAAAAAAGCAGATATTTTGACGTGAGAATTTTCGATTGAAAATAATAATAATAATAATAATAATAATAATAATCTTTATTTCATCAATACAATAATACAATATTAATCACAATATAATCAACATAACAAAATAAATTGGCTTGTATTATATTGCTGGTAAAGTCAAGCAGACCCTACACTAAGTTATAAAACTTGTATCGTAGGAGTCTGCACATCCCTTCAGTAGGACACTCAGCCGGTAAATATAATTAATAATATCTCTTCTACGTAGTAATATTAATTGTTTAAACACATAATTAGAATTTATTATTATACATCATTAAAATACATTATTAAATTAGAATTGAACATTTAACATTTAAAATACATTATTAAACTTTTATTGTGTGCATGGCACATGATTGAAATATATATATATATATATATATCTATTTTATATGTGTGTACGTATGTTTGTTTGTGTGTGTGTGTGTGTGTGTCTGGGTGTGTGTGTTGTGTGTGGTGTGTGTGTGTGTGTGTGTGTGGTGTGTGTGTGTGTGTGTGTGTGTGTGTGTGTGTGTGTGTGTGTGTGAGTGTGTTTATGTTAAAAGTTGTTCGGTTTCTTCATAATTGAGCGATTTTAACCAATGGGTAAGATTTATTTTAGCTTCCCTATTACTAAAGAACGGTAAGTGTATATTTTGTTTACATGCTTTATTGTATAGCGCAGGTCTAAGATACAATTGGTGCCTGTGTGCTAACTTTGTGTTAGTTTTGGGTATCATGAAGACTCTATCTTTCCTTCGTTTGTGACTAGATCGAGATTTTTCAGCTTGAGATGATATGCGATGCTGTAATAGTATTAAATTTAGAACATATAACTAGCGCACTGTTAGAACTCCGCAGTCTAAATAGAGTTCGGATGTTGGGAATCTGATAGGCCGAGAGGTAGCAACTTTTAGTACCGCTCTTTGTGCTCTTTCTAACGCCAGCATGTAAGTTCGAGCTGCTCCACCCCAGCTTGTATTGCAATAAGATAAGATGGATTTGCATAGTGCATTATAAACACAAAGAACCGTTTCTCTATCTGCCACATCACGCAAGTTTTTGAAAACATATATAAGTTTTCTCATTTTACTACACAAGTAGTCAATGTGTTGCTTCCAGTTAAGTCTACAATCTATTATGACTCCAAGATATTTCGTATTTTGTACGCATTGTAGTTTCGGGCAGTTACAGTTGGTATTTATACAATTTGTATGAGCTGTGATGTTGATACTTGGTATCCTACCTCGTGAATTTGTGAAGGTGATGAACTTTGTTTTATTAACGTTAAGGGAGAGTAAGTTGTTACCCAACCAATCAATCACCACTTTTAGACCAGCCTCAGCAAGGGCCTGAGCCTCTTCCCAGGTATTACCAGAAAAAATTAATGCAGTGTCATCTGCATATGAGAATATTCTAGCACCTTTAAGATGCAGCTGGCATAAGTCATTAACATACACGAGGAAGAGGCTAGGCCCCAACACGCTACCTTGTGGGACACCACAATTAATAGCTTCATCTTCACTGAAAAGATTACCAATTCTTGTTCTATGTGTTCTTCCTCTTAGGTAGCTTTCTAAAAGGGTTAGAGTTTTGCCACGTATTCCGGTTTGTTCCAGTTTCTGCACAAGGATGGGAATAGAGACAGTGTCAAATGCCTTAGCCAAATCTAAAAATATCCCCACCACTTTACGTTTCTTGTCAAGTTCATCTACAATGTGGTTTGTTAGATCTCCTACTGCATTTTCAGTCGATATACCTGCTCGAAAACCATATTGTGATGCGGATAGAATGTTGTATTTTTCTAGATATTTCATTAATCGTCTGTTGATAATTTTTTCCAGAATCTTTGAAATGCTAGGCAAGATAGAGATTGGCCTATAGTTTTCGACACTGTCTCTACTTCCATTCTTGTGAATAGGCGTAATAACCGACATCTTATAAATTTGTGGGAAAGTACCCGTTGTCAAGGCAAGATTGCAAATATGGGCTATGATTGGCGACAGGACAGAGGCTGAGAGTTTTAAAACTTTTGTGGGTATGCCATCATGGCCAACCGCGCAGTCGTTTTTTAAACTTTGGATTATATGAAGTACTTCGTAAGTGTTTGTCTCCAAAAGACCGATAGAATTTAATTGTGTTAAAGCTCCGGTTGGTTTTTTAGCGGGTAGACATTGATGATTAATTTTATCATTGTTAGATAACGCTCGTCCTACATTAGCAAAGTAGTTATTTATATTTTTAAGAGAGTTAAGTGGATTATCCTTAATGTTTAACAGAATTTCATTGATACTTTTTTCTTTTTGTGAATTTGTGATTTGTCTTATAGTTTCCCAAGTTTTTTTAATGTTCCCTTTATGTTTATTTAATTCTTTTTTATGATATTCCAATTTAAGCTTTTTTAATAATTTTGTACAAAAGTTCCTGTATCTATTGTAAGTTAATTTTAGAATTTCATTATCAGGGGTTTCCTTTAGACGTAAGTGCATTCTATCACGGTTCTGTATACAACGAAGGACACCCACTGTAATCCAGGGTTTGATGACACGTTGATTGCGTGGTACTTTGAAAATGCGGGTGTTCATTTTAATTAGATTTATTAGTTTACTGGACAAGAGTTCCGCGGCAACATTAGCGTCAAGTGTCTGCAAAATATCATCAAAGGTGGTTGTTTTTAGTTGATCAGCAATCTCGTGGAAGTTAATCTTATTATAATAGGTCTTAATGTTTCTTGTCTTTTGAGTTTTACTGTCAATATTAAGCAGTACAGGACAGTGATCTAAATTAGGGGGGCTTTTTCGATATTAAGTCAAAAAAAGGTGAAAAAATGAATATTTTAAATCAAAAAAATTACTGTATGTTTGGGACATACAAAGGTAAGTTTTCACCAAATTTTGTGAACAATTTTTTTTTTTGCAAAAGATAATAATAAAAAACCAAAAACTCGATTATTTGAATTTTTCACATAAATTTTGAGGTTATATGAAAAAAGTGTCGATACAAAAGTTGTAGATGTTTTCATTACTTACAACTTTGCCATTTAACTTTTTCATAGAATCTGTAGTTTTGCCGGAAATCGAGATAAACCATTTTTTACCCTTTAAAGCTCCCCCCTCCCCCTTCCCGACCTCAGATCGCCCGTTATTTATTTTTCCTTTAATTTTTGTTATATTCTCTACCTTTTCCAATAGGTTTCATTCTACTAAAATTTTTTTTGTTCCCAAAAATTATTGACACTGGTCTAGTAGTGGTAAGTGGTCGCTGCAGACCAATGGACATGTACACACAACCTCAAGCAAGCATAGGTACGTCTTGTCTTGTCTGAGGTTGTATGCAGTTGCGCTGCTACTCCGGAGGCTGATGGCCACCTCATGTAAGTCTGGCCGGCAACTGCACCTTTCCACTGGAACACAATCAAATTGATTCACGGCAGAAGTGGGTGCAGCTATGGTACTTCCCCATTTATAAAACCATGTACAAAACTTTTATAGCTCTTTTATCTAAAGGATGCAAATTTACCAAGGTTGTGCTATAATTACCAGCTACCACTGGGTAACTATGGGAACTTACTATATGTTACTATAGTACATTTTTGATTGTGGAAATAGATGTGTCTCTTCTAGAAATTGAGAAGTATTTGGGCTATACTTCGCCTTAGTTTAGGTGACATGACTTGTTCAAACATGTTCATATCTAATTTTTTGTCAGATGTGCATGCTGAGATTCAAACCCAGGCTCCAGCATGAAAATCCTGTATCTCAAGTGGTTGAGTAGTTACTTAGTACTTCAATACCTGAAAATTAACTAGGTATTTTGTTTAAACTATCCTGTCACCACATATGAAAGTCGTAATATCATAGTCATAATGTAGCTATCAAGTTAGACATCACAAGTAGCTCTCTTACCTTTCCACTGATCTCAATGCCAATTTCATCAAGCACCTGGTTAACAATACCCGCAGATTCTTCTTCATCCCCAGACTCGTCCATAATGTCATCCAGGGTGTCTGAAACTAAAAACAAGGAGTTTTGGTGGAAAGTCAGAAAAGACATCTTGTGCTTTTATTATACATATATTCATTTTCTTTGTGTATTTTAGAGTTACATCAGATAAAGTTGATGGTTGTGTAATAAAACAACAGTGTGAAAATATATTTTTTCAGATTGCCTCCAAAATTCCATCAATCACGTTTTGGTAAAGTAGCCATTGCTTTACTTGAATATTACTCTCTTTTGGGAATCACACAATTGGGGAGGCCTGGAGCTTACTCCAATATAACAACAACCTGCTCTGATGTTTTAGAACCGCCCATAAGGCCTCCAACATGTTTCAATGACTGCTCTATTTGCTTTTAGTGATCCAATCATATGTCCTACCAACCCAATTATTGTGCACTGTTGCCACAATTTTTTCATGTTGGTAAAAATATTGCTTGGTTAAGCCAAGCTGCCCCAAATTAAAATCCTGCCCACCCCAAGCTGAAATCCTAGACACGTCACTGCCACTAGGCCCACACTCTCGTCAGCTACTCTAGTACAATAAAAAAAAACAAATACAACTTACTCATTTCATCTGTCATGTCCATCTTAGCACTAGCATGTTTGAAGGCCTCCATGTCCTTGGCTATTTGTTGTGGGTTCATAATCTTGTTCATTGTACCCATAGTTTTAGCAGTGGTTCCCATTGCACCAGCTATCGCTATGTTTGCGCCCATTGCTTTATTGTGGATTTGTACACTTGATATCTGGAATAAACACTTTTTTTTAGTATAAAGTAGCCAAAGTCCACCATGCCGGCCAAGTTCAGATTGGTGGATATCATGCCTTCAAGAAGATCTAGCATGCACGGTGATGGAAAACATTGTAATTAATTAAATTCACAATAATTTCCAGTACTGTGGAGCAGTGACAAATATTCACTTAACAAATTGCTAACAACCCCAGCCTTTAGCGCTTGTCTGTTGCTGCCATTAAACATTTTCACATTTAAAAAGTACCAAGGATCATATCAACCTTAATTGGTTGCATTTTTATTATTGTTATTAAGTATTTAATTATTAAAACATAGTTTTTGAATGAAAATTTACACCATAGCAAAATACACTAGCAGGGCAAATACTTTTTTCATGTTCCACTGCTGGGAACAGCCCCCTGATTTTGTAATTCTGAAAGAAATTATTTCATTTACTTTGATTGAATTTCTTTCAGAATTAAAAACAATGGTGGGCCCATTATGTAATTCTGAAACAAATTATTTCAATCAAAGTAAATGAAATAATTTCTTTCAGAATTACAACAGCAGCCCTCTGGTTACCACTAGGGATAGCAAATCATTTAAGCCATGATCCACAACATCATAGTGCAGGCAGTGTTTGTCACAAAGCTACCATTTTAAAATTAGAATCCCTCATAAACATTTTTTTCAAGATGTACAAAACTAACACTCACCTTGCTGTTAGCTGCATAAATTCTAGTTTTCTGCTTTCTCAACTGCACTAATTGTTTTGCTAAAATTTTACAACCTTCATTATTTCCTTCCTTTGCCATCTTTTTTATTTCCATTTCCTGCAATATTATTTCAATCAAATGAGAATTTAAAGGGATAAGGACCCATAGCCCATAATGTAAATAAGAATGACTTTACTAGGCATCATACATGAGTACTTTTTTGCTTTTCCAAGGTGAAGGCAAAATTGATAAGTACGACAATAAACTTACAATTTTCTTTTCTTCTCTTTCCAAAGCTGCCTTGTCGCGATCCAGGTCTCTTCCAGCTTTTCTAAGTTCCCGGTCATTCTGCCTTTGTTGTTCTGTTGGAAATATGTAAAAGTAGGTAGAAAATAATTTCATAACATTCATCCACTGTTTATAAGACAAGCACTTATGTTATGAGTCACCTTTCACAGTAGGAGCCTTGTTAAAGAAATTCATCTTCTTTCGTAATAATGTAGTTTTTCTTGGTATCAAAAGTTACCTAACCAATTGAAAAAATACGTTGATTTGCTTAATTATTTACACAAAATTAACAAACTACGATTTTTACGCTTTGCAATAATTTATTTGCTTTGCTAAAATTTCTTATTTACTTGACATTGACAAACATTGAATGACAGAATGACACAGTGACTTTTTTTTTTCAATTATGGCATCGCAAACTCTGCATACTGCCAGCGTCAAGTATAATTTTTGCATCAATTTTTTGCCAGTTTCAATGAAACTGGACGAAGTAATAACAAAGTCAGTAAGTAAGTCGTAAGTAATCAGTCAGTCTAGTCAGTCTAACATTCAAGTAAAGCGATGGCTACTTTACTAGAACGTGTGCGATGGAATTTTGGAGTGAAGCAGAAAAAACATATTTTAGCACTTTTATTCTATTTCACAAACACTCGTGCACTGTAATTAACCTATATCAAACAAAATGCCATCAACGTTATCTGATTATTATTATTATTGTGTACGTCCACGTTATCAAATATGTAAGACTTTGATGCGCCCCAACCACGTGAAGTATACTTCCCACTGTCAAAGATATCTATTTTATTAAAATAATTCCATAGAAATTTTATAGAATTTCATAGAAAATGCGTAGTTTTTCAAACTTATAGACGATTTAAGACAATTTGGGCATATCTAAATTGTAAAGAGCACTAAATTGTATAAGAAGGCATTCTCATTATACCCATAATAAAAAGAATCAAGGGAAAGTCTTTTAATACCTCTATGGTCGACTGTTCCTATAATAATAATATATTTTCAGTTCTTTGGGTTGAATACAAATTCGTTTGGTTTACGATATCATCGAGTATGTCTGGGGAAAAGAACAGATAAAAATATTCAATGAGAAGGGGCATGGTGAAGAACTCTTCAGTTCAGTGAACAGGAATTTCCTCTTCATTTTTAGGTTCAGAGGCTTTTAAGAAACTTTTTCAGATGGGACCAGGGCTACTAACCAATGTCTTCTACACTTGTAATGTAATTATAAATAAATGTAATGTACTAGTGAAGAATACTGAAAAATAATTAAGTTACGTTGAAAACTAACAACGTCGACAAGGGGAAAAATACTGGACAATTTTTAGAGAAATATTTATCCGTTACTTTCGACGACGGGAAGCATACTGCACACAAAAGTTTTGCACGACGTCAAAACTTTACATATTTATAAAGCAATCAAAACCTTATGAGTGGCTAGTAGTATCTTTTATCTTTAATTTTCAATCTAAAAACAAGGAATAACGATGTAAATTTTATGAATAAAATGCAACCTACCAAGAGCCCTCACAGCAATTGCTTCCTTCCCTACATCAAGATGGTGACAGTTCTCGTCTCGACGATTAGTCCACGATGCAAATATTTCAACACGTAGTTGCAGAGTTCAAGACTAACGCTCAAAACTCTAGGTGTGCGGTCTACTTTTTGACGCAGATCTTTTTTTATTCAACGAGAAGTAGCCTGAAGTAGGTATAATGCACGGCGTGGAATTATGGGTTAAATATTGCCACCAAATAAGGCCACAAGAAGCTTAAAAGGTTTTAAGGGGCAAGTGCAATGCCATCTAGTAATAAACTAGTAGTAATTGCCTTTATTGTCAGATTCTATGATAATAAATAATGTAGTTTAAAAAAACACGCTTTTGTGAAAATACGATCTAAAAAGTTAAAAATAAGGAGAAAATGTATTAAACTGTAAAAAAAGCGTGGGGTGCATGGTGTCAATCTGGTGTATCTTAAAAACCACCCCACGCTTTTTTAACAGTTTAATACATTTTCTCCTTATTTTTTTACTTTTTAGATCGTATTTTCACAAAAGCGTGTTTTTTAGTTTTTTAAACTACATTATTTATTTTTAATTTTTTTGTTGGATTTTTATTCTCATATTATTGAATTGTCATTGGCCCTTGACCCCTGTGCAAATTTTTAAGTTAATCAGACGCTTAGACGTGATAAAATATAAAACTTAATATTTGTTTCATTAAGTACCTTAGGCCACGAACTTATCAGCCGCTCCTCGTATATTTTTATTTATTTTGATGATCCTAGTTAGGACTTTGATATTAAGTTATGAGATTATTGTATTGTCATCGGCCCTTGACCCCTGTGCAAATTTTCATGTTAATCAGACTCCTAGAAGTAAGTGAAAATGAAGTTAAAAGATTCCGTTACATACATACATACTTACATACATACAGGTCAAGTTAATAAAAGCGTGTTAAAAATACGTAGACTCCCATAGATCATAGCTTTATTTTACCATTTTGTTTTGAATGGACTTTCGAATGAAACAAATTTATATCATATTTTATCTTTAAAATCTTTTATTTTATCAACATGAATATGTAGGTAGAAATAAAATTGAATAAATTCCTATAATACCTACCTACCTACCTTCAACAAAACTGAGTCACATGACAAAATGGGTACGAGGTTGGTATTGTCACTGAAACAGTCAAGTATGAAACATTGTACTACCCATATATAGTATATTTCATTACAAGTGCGGAAGGAAAGGCTGTCCTCCTTCCTATACGCTATACGCACGCTATATGTCCCTGCCTGAATTCGTCACTTTTTGAGCAACTGTATTAAAAAACATTTTCCCCATCCTCATGTAGTAGTTGTAAGTGATTATTTTGAAAAAAGCATGTGCTGATTTTTAGCTTTACTTACACCGAGGAAAATTAAATGAAACACGATATATTAGAAACACTTTTATTTTCGAGAGCAAAATCGAAATGTTTCTTGTTCAAGTCACTTCATTTTTATTAGATATCCTTTGGGAAATGATTAAGTATATAAAATATTTGGATACATAATCCGTAAAAAACTATTTTGTACCTTTGTAAAAATAAGAAATATTTGTGACGACATTGAATACAAAAAGATAAAGGGTATCTATCTAGGAGTTAAAAAATGAAACGTGAACAATAATAATGATTATTTATCTACGAATGAATTGTAAAGACAAATACACAATGTCACTACTCATAACACAAACAAAAGACAGAACGAGACGAACACTAGCTCAATAAATATAAATCTATGAATAGTACGTTGTAAAATACGTAATCTTAAAACTTTATTATGTAGTTGGTCGGAAAAAATAATCCTTTTTATCAAATTCAATCAAAACGGACGGAAGTAGCTACATGAGAACATTAAATTCTATCATTATGCCTATATGGATGGTGAATCCAAAACATTAAGAAGAGGCTTCACTGGAGTTTTTAATCTTAATCGTAACAATATTATTAAAATTATTATGGACAGTAAATTAAACATTTAATTAAGAGATTCACCAAGAGAAACCTGGCCTATAGGGCTTGAAATTCCACTTGTCTGGAAGACCTACGTGAGCGTTGTCGTTAAACTCGCTCTCCGACCACTGGAATGGTTTGACAACGTCTCGGTTCAGCATCTCTAAGGTTTCCTGCTGGGCTTCTTCCTGCTGGTGTTTCACGAGGTCCCTGATTTCAACGCCATCAAGAGATGGAGCGTCATCAAACTGGTCCGTATAAATGGAAGCAACGTTTCCTTTGTTTAGTTGTACTTCTGTAGAATTCAATGTTTTTGACTCTGTATATGGTGGACTCGATATTCCAATAAACTCGATAAATGTATCATTTATGGTACCTGAAAAATATTTCAATTTTACTTCCAATATGCAATGTGTAAGTATTTGGTACAAATAATCCGAAAATTAATATTTTATGTAAATGATGAAAAAGAATTGATTGCACGTTATTTCTGTGAAATTCTATGGATTATTGTAACAATTACGTTTTAAAATAACAATAACAGTAAAGTCATATGATATTTACCACAAGCAACTTTAGTATCGATAACTCCGTAGGCCTCTTTAAATTGTTTGACGAGATCGCCTCTGACTCCTAGCACAGACAAATAGCCTGTTTCAGATAAGATACAATTGGGGTTTCCAGTACAACCGTCAGTCTCATTGTTGGCTCTATACATTGCTGTAATGTTGTTCACCCTCATCAGCTTAATAATGCTCTCTAGTGAAGTAGCATTCTTGTATCCTCGTTTGAACAGTATTGCTCTGGGAGATTCCGATGCTGAGAACACATCTCCGTATAACTCCTCCATTTTGGTCACATGTGTGATTTCTGCGATATCCTGTAATTTCATTAAAAAAATTAATTTAAATCTGAACACTAATATTACGAATTATTCTTTTAAACCTCCCAACTTCCCCTATGAAGCGACCATTATTTTTTCTAAGTGGCATCGAGTAAGGCTTTAGGTACGGTATAGAATAGAAAAAACTTGGAGCAGTATGTCATATATTTAAATATCTATACATAAATAAAAATCCTACATCAGTATCCACATCAGTATCTAGTAATAAATATTTGATCAGGTGCTCTGATCGATTCGGAAAGTAAGTATACCTAATCTTTCTATATAGATTTGCACGCATTCTCATTTCTCGTTTAGTAGCAAGATATTACATTAAGTCTTCTAAAAGGGTAAGTTTATAAAAGAAACGAATAACTCACTTTAAAGAAAGGTAGTCCATAGGTAGCCCAGTATGCTTTGTCTAAGAAGGCATCAGATACGTCAGCCGAGTGAGTTCTGCCGGGAACCTGCTCGATCAGCCACAGCAGACCTTTAGCTCGACCATTGCCAGCGCGGTGGACAATTGTATGTTTTGTTTCCCTGAAAATAAAAAAAGGTAAATATATTTGTAATTTAGGAACAGAGAATAGAGCTGTAATTAGCAACTCTCCATATAAAATAAGGGGAACGTCAAACAATATGTTTATATTTGTTCCCAAGTAGTAGCTCTTTAGAATATTGTTACGACTTTGAGTACCTATATCTCGAAAACAAAGCGTCGTACAGCAAAACCCCAAAAACGCATAAATAGGTATTAGGTCTACTATCGAACAGTGAAGAAAGTTCTCGAAAAATCGGTCATAAGAAAAACATCGATTTCTACCAGTAAACAAATTCGGGGTACGCGGCGAGTACGTACCTGTATATAGCGTACATGTATTGGTTGTTTACATCGCGGGCCGCGGCTATTGTTTGACTGTACATAGTGTGTAATAATAACTAATAACATAAAGGAAGGTTCGGGACGGGCCTATTGTATTTGGTGGTTCGGGAAATTTCTGGAGAACCATGGGCAGCCGTATATAAGGCACGCGCCGAGCCGCGACTGGGCAGTTTATTTTCGGAAGTGAAACCGAAGCGATCTCTACCAAGCGACAAGGAAGAATTATTTCGACGACTCAAGCGAAGATATTGGACTATAGTGATTGTGCATTGTGATTTGGACTCTGTCAAGTGGATTTTTGGTGGAAGCTGTCAATAAACGCCTTCTACGTGTCAAACGGCATTTTCATTACCCATAGCGCGTAACAATTGGTGTCAGAAGCGGAATGCCGTTAGTACAACGAGAAGAAGAGGGGCGCACTCCGAGGACCAGGAGACAGGTCGGTATGGATGCTGCGCGACAACTTGCAAGGCAACTTGAAGGGGTGGGCGAGACCGCTGCGCTGGGGTCGTCGTCAGGGGCAACCGCAGCATCGGCTCCTGCAATGGATATGGCAGCGCTACTGTCCGCCATACAGGGGATCCAGGAACAGATCCAGGCCAGTCGAGAAGACAGCCGCCGCGAACAGGAAGCCTTACGCCGTGAACAGGAAGCCAGCCGCCGCGAGATCCAGGAACAGATCCAGGCCAGCCGTGAAACTGTGATTGACAAAATTAACAGTGGGCTGACTGGACTTGGGGAAAAGCTCAAAGAGGTGCAGCAGGAAGTAAAGGAAATTACGCTGAGGACGGATCATTTGGAGGAGCGAGTCGAAGGGCACGACAACCACTTACAACAACTAAGCAATGAAGTCATTAAACTAAACACTCGCGAGCCCGTAGTTGTTCCGTCATCATCATCGGCAAGGCTCGACCTTCCACATTTTGATGGAAGCTCTTCCAGGTCGGCGTTCCGATACCAGTTCGAGACGCTCGCAAAAGCAAATGCCTGGGGGGATGATTACTCTTTTACTGCTCTAACTCTGGCCTTAAGAGGAGACGCCTTGATGACTATAGATAACCTACCGAAGGAAGGCCGGACACTGGAAGCTCTAATGGAAGCGCTAGAAACTCGCTATGGCGAGAAACATTTAGAGTATGTGTACCGAGCCCAGCTTCGAGAGAGGACCCAGAAGCCCAACGAGAACCTCCAGCAGTGGGCAACGGAGGTTGAAAGGCTTGTAAGGCGTGCTTACTCTTCGACACCAGGGAATATCGAAGTGTACTTACTGCAGGCATTTGTCGACGGGATACGAGATCTGGAGGTCAGGGCTGCTGTGCGTCTGGGCCATCATCAGTCTCTAAAGAATGCTTTGGCACATGCCCTGGAAGTCGAAGCCGTGAGACAAGATGCAAGGTACCACAAAGTAAGAGAAGTGGTCACGGAGCAAAAGAAACCACGTTTTATCCCCACCTGCTATGGTTGCGGCGAAAAGGGGCATATTCGCTTAGAGTGCCCCAAGAAGAAAAGAAGATGGGTTTCTGACTCGGAAACCCAAGTGGACGAGTTGCCGTTAAACTAGATGTCGCCAGGGCCGCGGGGCGGGCGCTGGTTGGTCAAATTAATGCCCCCTGGATTACAATTAACCAAGTTTGTAACGGAAACAGCTTAACAATTGAAGGTATTGTGAATAACCGGACTTGCCAATTCACTGTGGATACTGGAGCCTCTTGTTCAATTGTGAAGCCTGAGCTACTTCCGCGAACCATCCAGTGGACCAAAGGATCGCCAGCATACCGTCTTCAAACAGCAACGGGCCAACCAGTTTCCGTCCTCGGGAATATAGACGTTGATTTGAAGATTGGTGATCGTACATACCGGCATCCAGTATTAATAGCCAGTATCACCGATGATTGCATTTTGGGACTGGACTTCTTAAGGAAAGAACAATGTGTAGTTGACGTACGGAAAGGAGTTTTGAAATTCCCTGATCAAGAAGTATGCCTTAATGGATCTCAACCATGCAATCTTTACTGCTTGAGGGACACTGTACTAGCACCCAGATCGGAGTCTCTAGTGAAAGTAAAATTCCCCTCGAAGGTTAAAGTAAGAAGATGCGTGATTGTTGAGGACACCGGAAGTAACCATAACTGGATTACTGCGAGAACTCTACTAATGTCCAAAGGAGTATCTACGGTTCGGGTACTCAATATGAGTAACGAGGAAGTACATTTAAAAAAGAACAGCTTAATGGGAAGATGTGAGGAAGTGAATCTTCTTAGACAGCTGAGGAGTATTAGAGCAGGACAGATAGGCAAGACAAATAGCGCTGATGTTATCTGTCAACTTCTCGAAGCTTCTAAAGAAAATTTATCCACTTCCGAGCAACAGCAGGCATGGGAACTCTTATCGAAATTTCAAGACATTTTGCGAAAGACGGTGATTTCGGAAGAACGGCACTCGTCAAGCACCAGATCGATACCGGCGACGCTAGGCCCATTAAACAACGACCTCGAAGGATACCTTGGGCAAAAGAGAAAGAAGTCACTGAACTGGTCAAGGACATGGCTAGTAATGGAATTATTGAACCTTCCACAAGTCCGTGGTCTTCACCAGTTGTCTTGGTCAAGAAAAAGGACGGCAGCACAAGGTTCTGTGTAGACTACCGGATGCTGAATAATGTCACCAAAAAGGATAGTTATCCCCTGCCTCGAATAGATGACACGCTGGACATGCTCAGTGGTATGAAGTGGTTCTCAACCATTGATCTGAAAAGTGGGTATTGGCAGGTGGAGATAGATCCAAAAGATAAGGAAAAGGCAGCATTCAGTACAGGAATAGGTAACGGCCTATGGCAATTTAAAGTCATGCCATTCGGCTTGTGTAATGCACCCGCAACTTTCGAACGTCTCATGGAAAGGGTAATGGTGGGCCTTCTTGGAGACGTATGTTTGGTCTACCTTGATGACATCATAATCATGGGGCGTACTTTTAAGGAACACCTGCGGAATATGGGAAAGGTTTTTACGCGGCTTAGGAACGCCAACCTTAAGCTAAGCCCGAAGAAATGTGCCCTCTTCAAGAAAGAAGTGAGGCTACCTGGGGCACATTATTTCCTCGGAAGGAGTTAAAACCGACCCAGAGAAGATTAAGGCTGTGCAGGACTGGCCTACTCCGAGGAATAAATCTGAAGTACGTTCATTTCTGGGTCTGTGTACGTATTACAGACGTTTTGTAAAGAAATTTTCAGATATAGCCAGGTCATTACATCGTCTTACAGAAGAAAAACGAGATTTTGTCTGGGATTCGACCTGTGAAGATGCTTTCAGAGAGCTAAAACGTTGTTTGTGTGAAACGCCTATATTAGGATATCCAAGTCGCGATGGGAGGTTCATCGTGGATACGGACGCGAGTAATACTGGAATCGGTGGCGTTTTATCACAGATACAAGGCGAGCACACGGTAGTGATAGCATACTTCAGCAAATCACTCTCGAAACCAGAAAGAAATTACTGCGTTACTCGTAGAGAGTTACTTGCCGTGGTCAAGGTCTTGCAACATTTTTCGAAGTACCTTATTGGTCGCCAGTTTACACTACGGACAGATCACGCAGCGTTACAATGGCTCCTGCAGTTTAAAAATCCTGAAGGTCAAGTGGCACGATGGCTCGAGCAACTGCAAGAGTTTCATTTTGTTACGGAACACCGGAGTGGAAAGGGACACAGCAACGCCGATGCCTTATCACGAAGACCTTGTCCTGAAGATTGCAAACACTGTCAGAAACAGGATACCGTAGGACATGTTAAATTAATAAGGACACAAGGTTTAGACGATGAATGGACCAACGAAAACATGAAGAAAGCGCAAGAAGAAGATGATGATCTACGGTTAATACTGGACTGGAAACGAAGTGAGAACAAACCCAGCTGGAATGATGTGTCAGCATGTAGCCCAGTCACTAAAAGCTATTGGGCTCAATGGGACAGCTTATTCTTGGAAAATGATGTCTTATATAGAAGATGGGAGTCTAACACCGGAAAGGAAGTAACCCTACAGATCGTAGTACCAAGAAGTATGGTGTCGTCCGTCCTAAGGCACATTCATGATGGAACTTCTGGTGGGCACCTTGGCGTGAAGAAAACACTAGTAAAGCTGCGAAAAAGATTTTATTGGGTACATTGTCGCGAAGATGTGGAAGACTGGTGCCGAAAATGTACAGCTTGCGCTTCAGTCAGAGATCCCCAAACAAGAAGTAAAGGCAAATTAAAGTTGTATAACGTTGGAGCACCTTGGGAGCGTATAGCTATTGACGTAGCTGGGCCATTTCCAGTAACCGAAGATGGAAACCGATACATCGTAGTTGTGCAGGACTATTTCACTAAGTGGCCTGAAGTGTTTGCCACTCCCAATCAAGAAGCACACACCGTGGCTAAAAAGCTCGTGCAAGAAGTAGTCTGCCGATATGGTGTGCCTATGGAAATCCATTCGGACCAAGGACGTAATTTCGAGTCGGGATGGAATCTTGGAATAGTTCCAAGAAATGTGTAGTTTGCTGGGCATGCATAAGACGCGCACGACTCCTGCTCACCCACAGTCAGACGGTATGGTCGAGAGATTCAACCAAACGTTGGAAAATCAATTGGCTAAGGTAGTGGATGAACATCAAAAAGATTGGGACCAATACATACCTCTGTTCCTTATGTCGTATCGTCCGGCAATCCACGACAGTACAGGATTTACGCCAGCAAAGGTAAACTTTGGAAGAGAAATGAGGCTTCCGATAGACGCCATTACTGGAACTCCACCGGATGGTCCCAAGATTGTGACGGAGTACGTAAGTGATCTTCAATACCAGCTAAATGAGGTACACAAGATGGTTCGGGAGAACAGCTTGAAAACCAGCACAAGCATGAAGACCCGATACGACAGGAAAGCCAATTCTAAGGGATTTGAAGAAGGAGCTCTAGTGTGGTTTCACAATCCGCAGAGGAAGAAGGGGAAGTCCCCGAAATTACAACCTCGCTGGGAAGGACCTTACACTGTTGTCACAAGGATTAACGACATCACGTACCGGATTAAAAGGGGTCCCCGCGGCAAGCTAAAAGTAGTACATGTAGACCGACTAGCAAAATACCACGGAAAGAATCATGCTCGGGACGAGCATGACTAAGGAGGGGGTAATGTTACGACTTTGAGTACCTATATCTCGAAAACAAAGCGTCGTACAGCAAAACCCCAAAAACGCATAAATAGGTATTAGGTCTACTATCGAACAGTGAAGAAAGTTCTCGAAAAATCGGTCATAAGAAAAACATCGATTTCTACCAGTAAACAAATTCGGGGTCCGCGGCGAGTACGTACCTGTATATAGCGTACATGTATTGGTTGTTTACATCGCGGGCCGCGGGTATTGTTTGACTGTACATAGTGTGTAATAATAACTAATGGAAGGTTCGGGACGGGCCTATTGTATTTGGTGGTTCGGGAAATTTCTGGAGAACCATTTTTTTTTTTTTTTTTATTTTTTTTTTTTTTAAAGTAGGGAATGCTATTACGCACCGTCTCGACCTCTGTCGAGGGGACAGAGGGAGGTGTGTGGGACTCCCCCCTGCCGTTACGAGGCAGGGGTATACCCACTAAACCCTACTGCGCTCCTCCATCGCCATCGTGACGATGTCGTGGGAAATCGGCTGAGCCTTTGCTTCCACAACATCGTCGGCGACTGCCTGCCTATCTTGGCAGGCCCTACACGCTCCCCTTATGGGGAGGCTACAGGAATGACCGGGAGCGCCGGGTCATTCCTGTCCATCAGTGATGGCCTGTGCAATGCAGGTGGAGGCACCCCCGTACCTCCAACCTGCAGGCCACCACCGGGGGGAGGGAGAGAACGGTCGTATTGCCGTCTTCTCCTTCCCCTTCTACGTTTGCGGAGCGGGGGTTGGGACGGATCGCCCTCTCGCTCCCGCTCCGCCGCCTCCTTATGCGAGATGACTTCCTCGCAGAAGGAGGCAACGGCTTTCCAGCCTCTTTCGCTTCCGAGCATGGCCCTAACGATGCTCGGCAGCGAAAGGTCCCGGCCGACAACGGTGCACAAGACTCGGCGCTGCTCCTCCCAGCCCCGGCAACTTTCAAGGCTGTGCTGCGCCGAGTCTTCCGCCGCGCCGCAATGGTGGCACGACGGGGACTCCTCCCTTCCGATTCGGTACAGGTAATTGCCGAAACATCCGTGTCCGGAAAGTACCTGCATCAGGCGGAAGGTGAGGAACCCATGCGGCCTCCTCCCACGCCTCGATCACAGGACCGAGGGCGTCGAGAGTGCGGCGTCCAAACTGCGCGGAGGCTAGGTCCTCCTTCCACAGTTGGACCATAGCCTCGCGCGCATCCCGCCTCACCGCGTCGCGCTCTTCAGGGGCTGGCCACTCACCCAGCGCCTTTTGCGCCGCCGTCCAATCATAGACGGTGGCCAGCACCCTGGCCTCCAGCTCCCATGGAGGAGTTGCTGCGAGCGCACATGCGGACGCGAACCCGACAGTGCGGTAAGCCCTCGCCACCCGCTGTGCAATGGCCCGTTGGGGCCTGCGGAGGAGGGCCACGTTCTCCCGCCGATGCAGGGAGTCCACCCATACAGGGGCGCCATACAGCGCCATGCTCTTTAGGATGCCGGCATATAATCGCCGGCATCGTGAGCTTGGACCCCCAAGGTTCGGCAGGAGCCAGCTGAACGCGTCCGCTGCGCGGATGAGGCGAGATGACAGCCCGGCGAAGTGCGCGCCGAACTGCCACCGGCTGTCCAGGGTAAGGCCCAGGTATTTTAGCCGGGCCTTGACCTCAACCCTCACGCCGCCCACAATAATGTGGGCGTCGGGAGGGAGGCGCTGCCGGGGCCCAGGGAAGAATAGGGCCTCGGTCTTGGGCAGCCGTATATAAGGCACGCGCCGCGCCGCGACTGGGCAGTTTATTTTCGGAAGTGAAACCGAAGCGATCTCTACCAAGCGACAAGGAAGAATTATTTCGACGACTCAAGCGAAGATATTGGACTATAGTGATTGTGCATTGTGATTTGGACTCTGTCAAGTGGATTTTTGGTGGAAGCTGTCAATAAACGCCTTCTACGTGTCAAACGGCATTTTCATTACCCATAGCGCGTAACAATATATTCTCTTTCTAAATCTATCTTTCCTACCTTCATGTTTTAAATGTTCCCCACATTTAATTAAATGGATATGACACACAAATACAGGGTATAATTTACACGTCTCAACAGGCAACACTCATTAAATATCGTAACCACCATACAAAGAGCTCCTAATTATGTACCTGTATCATTTTTAAATAGGAAAATATATTTGAGAGCAACGTAAAAGTATAATTTAATAATTTATTAATAAAATAAGTTATGTTTTTGCATCCCACTGCTAGGCATGTCTCTCTTCCCATCATTGGAAAGGCCTGGAGCTTACTCCACCACGCTGCTCCAACGCGGGTTGGAGGAGGTTGTTGGAGGAGCGAAGTTATCTTAGCGTTAGTGCGTGTCTATAAGACAGTAACTGTCATATCTGCGAGTTCCTTAAATTTGACTATTAATACTTTGAGCATTAACGTGGTATTAATGAGCAAATTAATAACAATGAGATGTCTCATGCAACAAGCATGCCTCACAAATCTCCAAACATTATGATAGCGCAAGATGACTACAGAGTGATCGTGGCATGGACGCTTGTTAGACGCAACTTATAAACTTATCTCTATTGTACCGACATCATTATAGCCTATTTTAGTACTTACACATGTGTACAACGACATGCCGAGATACAGAGGGACAGCCTCACAGATTACGGAAAGTGCAAACCTCCGCATAAACACGACTTCACTATTTATAACATGTGTCTGATAAGCGTAAATATACATACATTATAGTTGTTAGAACCGCGATCAGAAAACTGTAGGTATAAGATTTCCTGTTCACTGATTTACCACGGTCACGAGAAGTATTTGTATAGATGTTTCTATCAAGATCACACGGTAGTTTTGCATACAATAGAATATGTCCTAATTTGATATAGGAACTGCCGCTGTTAAATTCATATAAGTAGATAATATAAGACCTATGTGTATGTTTACGTGGCCTCCGCAGACACGCTGCCTTTTGCATCGGTAATTGGTTATGTAGAGTTTGCAACTAAGCTGCATTACGTCTTAGCGATAAATAGAGATAGAATATCCGATTCATTCCAACTAAAATTTTATATTCTTTATTATTGAAATACAAATACTAATTTGCTGAGTTTTACCGTCATCAGCTCTAGTTAACCTTATGGGCCGATAATTGAGCCGAGGGAAAAGAGCCGGAGGAAAATTCCTAGCAACATTATTTTAATTCCCAGTAAAATCTGGAGAAATTTGAATTCTATCATCAATTTTTATCCATTTTTGCAGGTTATAAGCTTGCATTTTTTTCATAGAAATCGAAAAAGGAGGAGAAGTGCCATTAAGACGTTTTTCTGTCCGCGCGACTTGCGCATTTTGGGCAAGATGAAGAAAAATGGCCGTTTACGCGAATCAGTACTTTTTCGACTGCCGTCAAGAAAACTTGCAAAAATTCCGTCTTGTTCTGTTGTTTCGTACAAAAACCGAAGCCAAACAAAAAACTATATTAACAGTAAAGTCACATACCATATGTAACTACAAGAATTTTATTGTATTTTTCTATAAATTCATGAAAAACAATGATCGTAAAATATGGCACGTTTTTATTACGATGTTTTATTTTTGTATATGCCCATGATTATGCTACTATGTACAACATACATTGCTTGCTCGTTAAGCTATGAATAACCTCAACGAGTCTAACTGTCTGAGTAGTCTGAGCGAGCAATGTATGACTTACGATACTAAGTTACATGGGGTATTTTGCATAGTACGGGTCGAATCCTGCCAGTCCTGACTTGATCTGAGTGATGTCTGTGCATAATTGAACGATTTTCAATTATGCACAGACATCACTCAGATCAAGTCTCTCGATAAAATTGTCGATTCATACAAGAAAATATTTTTAGAATTAATCTCGACATTTAAAGTATGTGAATAGTTTTTATTTTTTATTGATTCAAACAAGGGTCAAAATGTATATTATTTTATTTTTTATGTGGAAGTCTGTAAATATGATTAATGATTATAGTTGATTATACATACTACTTGGAACTGAAACTCATAAATTTTTTTTCATCAAACCCATACGTGTGGGGTTTCTATGGATAGGTCTTCAAAAATGATTTTGAGGTTTCTAGTATCATTTTTTTCTAAACTGAATAGTTTGCGCGAGAGACACTTCCAAAGTGGTAAAATGTCTGTAACTTCTAAAATAAAAGAATGATAAAACTAAAACAAAATATATGATGTACTTCTACCAAAAAGTATAAGCTAAAATAAGCTTTCGAACAAAAAAAAGAATCATCAAAATCAGTTCATAAACGACGAAGTTATGCGAACAAACATAAAAAAAAGCATATATTATACGGTCGAATTGAGTAACCTCCTCGTTTTTTGAAGTCGGTTAAAAATTGTTTTGAACGAGATTTAGTAATTAGTTATTTTTTAATACGTCATAAATCGTAAACCACAGTTTACCTTTCATTCAATCTTAATGCAATGTATTCTATGGATAATCAAAGGCAATGATGTATTTCTGGTTCCGCTATAGTTATACAAATACTAAAAATAGAATAAAATAAATATTTAAGGGGGCTCCCATACAATAAACGTGAATTTTTATAGATAATGGTACGGAACCCTTCGTGCGTGAGTTCGACTCACACTTGACCGGTTTTTTTTATCATTTTTTGTGGCTTATCGGATAACATTATTATTATACACAACATAACTCAGCATTAAAATCTGTGAGTGAGCAACCCCTGTTTTCCCATGATTACTATTCAAATTTTTATAGGACCAATATTCTTAATTTAATATACCCCTTCCAATATACCTAAGTGTACGGGTTGGCCGTACAAATTTGTATAAATAAAAGGATTTTATAAACTAAAAAACTGTAAAACTCTAAAAAATATAACTATTGAAGATCTTTAGACTATGATGAAATTAATGGAATACTAATGGTGAGTCACGCGCGGTACTCTTGATGACCTAGAGCGAAAAACTGACCACTTATTTTAAGTAAAATATTAAAGTGAGGTAATTTGGGTTATAATAAAAATGCAACCTAGGTGCTTAAATGTACGCGCTTGCTCGTACACTAAGAATTATCAGTATCGTACCAATCTGTAAAAAGTTATACGTGTCATACATTAAAATATCTCGTCGAATTAAGAACCTTCTCTTTTTTTCAATTGTACCTATTTGGGTAAAAATATTAAGTTAATAATATACATAAATATAAAAAATAAATAATGCTTCACACTCATAGCATAGTAGAGTAGATATACATGACACAATGACAGCAACACAAACACCCAGACAGAGAACAGAAATTTTAAACTCATCATTCAAATTTCTGCTTCGCCAGGAATTAAACTTGGGATCCTCCGATTGGCAACCATTACGCCACGTGGGTCATCGAATTATAAATATGTATTATTTATTATATTTATTACCGTAATATAAATATGGTAATACTAACATTTTATTAGATTAAAGTTAAACATAACTTTGTAATTTTTTTCTGTTTTTTCTGTTATTTGATTTTCGTGCATTACGTCATTATTGGTACACTTTTTACAAGATAAAAACGTGATTGATTACGCATACCTACCTATTAATTAAATTTTTCAAGGTACTTAATATTGATATTTTATATCGAATTTGTGAATAAGTGGACTTAAGTATCGATTACACAAAACCGGTAATTTTATTTTCAGTCAATCTCTAGTGTAAAAATGGCTTTTGCATAACACCACGATAATGGTTTTTTGTTTATGTGTGCGAAATATTCAGGTATGGGTATATGTACGCTGTTGTATAAGAAATACGGTTTATTTTGGATTGTAGATTTCTATCTGATTTAAGAAATGAAAATGTGTGTGAGACTTTGTATCTATTCACTGCATATGTAATTGTCGTAAGCAGTGGGGGAAAAACTGGAGACAGTGGGTTCCTATACATTGTCAATTACATGGCATATCTCTTGTATTTTCCAATATCTTTGATTTTTTTAGTCACTGAATCAAATATCCCGTTTTAGCATCCACATCTCGTTTTACCAGCTGCGCCTTCGGCGTTCAAGTATGCGGAGTTGGTCGTGAATTGCCACTTAATGCTTACTATGACTGAATTAATTTCAATCAAACTGCAGAAATTTGATTAGATAAAACAGAATAGTTAAAATAATTGAACGTTATTTTAAGTTTCTCTTTTAATTTTCCTATTGCGTTTTATTTATCCCAAGAATCAAGAATGTACTTAGTTTTAACTCGGTTAAGCGGTTGTGCGCGTGTTTGCACCTGCACATTGTCTTGTGTGCGTTAACTAAGAAGGTGTCAATATTCCAGTTAAGTTACTATTTTTTACAAGCTGGTTACTCTGTAGTAACCAGCTTGTTAAGTTACTGTTAACTTCCTGGTAACTATTATAGTATCCACAGAGAAAACTAATCATAGTAGAGGTGTCCTAACCTACTATTTGTACCAGAACCAGTGTCGCCATCAAATTGAGTGAACTCACCAGAAGTTGGGCAAGTTGGGTTGGGTAAGGAACTTATTCGAGTGTCGGCAGTAAGACGTGTTTTTGCAATGATCGTTTAAGAGCAACTGGTGGCCCTGAAGGGTGCAGTGCTAGTTAGCGCAGGGTGATCGCATTCACGTATACTCACGCTAGCAATTCTTAGTGCCATCTCCTCTGGGGGGTGTGCGATATTTGAAACTCCGTGATATTATCCCATGACTATTATTAACAGCTTGTTGGGTAACGCCCAATGAGACAATGTATAAGTACATAAATCCCTAAATCAATATAAACTTGCGCTCGTGAGAAAACAGTACAGAAGGATGAAATAGCATCAATTCTATACAAATATTATAAATATGAAATTGTGTTTTGCTGGACCACGTTTCACATCGCGAGCGACGGTTCTACGGATTGACCTGTTTTTTTTAATAGAGATAGTTTGGGAGTTGGTCTATGTCATTACAGACTTCTTTTTACCCGTAGAAATCTAGTGCAGGATGTACTCACTTATTGACCATGCTCTCCGTAATAACTTCCTTCTTGTGACTCTTCACAAACTCTGGGTGAGGCTCGGGTGTAGAGTGGAGTAGGTCAAACTTGTTGTAGTCGACAACCAGCCACTGCTTACAGCCGGTGCCCGAGTTGTAAGCGGCGAGCGTGTGGCCCCACGAGCTTACGTTGCTGGCTAAGTGGTTGGCGGCGGTCACGCGAGGTCCTACTGGAAGCTGTAAGAGTAAAAGTGAAAATAGCATCAGTACACATCATTGAAAGTGTTGATAAAGTTTATTTTTAATTTATTTTTATTTGAATGGAGTAGCGACGAGCATGCGGGCCACTTGGTGTTACGTGGTCGTGCAGCCTATGGACATCTACATAGAAACCTTAAGCAAGTTTAAGCAGTTGTGCTTCTATGAAGACTGATGGGCGCCTCATGTATGTCTTATATGTATGTGTTATATTTTTTTCTATGTATGTGTTCTGTGGTGTAGACTTAGTCGCCAATAAAGTTTCTTTCTTTCTTTCATTCATTCTTTCTTGCACCTTTCCACCTAAATACAATAAAGTTAATTCACGACAGAACTGGGCGCAACGGTGGTACTTCATTGGTCGAACCATTAAAGTATTACCACCTACAAAATCTCATTTTGACGACCTGAGACTTCTAAGCTTTCCCAAGTCCCGTATCGTCTCGCACCTCTCACACTCACACAGGCTATTTCTTCATAGATTGTATTAGTTTTAGTAATTACTCGCATCTGTGAGCAGGTGGAAGTGGGTTGATGGTGTCTCACACGATCAGCTGTCACGTGTGACCATTATCAACTTATAGCCATTCTGTTATCTCTATCTGCTATCTTCTGCTATCTATATTATTATGTACGTTTTTTTTAAAAGAGTGCTGGGAGTTTTTTTCCGCCGCCTTTTTTCTCTCAGCTCAACATCTAGCCCAAACGGGCACTTAAAGGCGATGACCGGGAAAAAATGGCATTCATTAAGCGAATATTTTGTATTCCTAATATGAAATCAATATTTTTTCTTTCTTTCTTTCACTGTGCATAAATATTAAGAAAACAACGTATAAAACCTGCGCGCTGCGTGCCGGAGCAACGATGACCGAGCGGTAAACACCGCGGACTCTGATACCGAGATACCGAGTTCAAACCCCGGTACGGTCTCTGACATTTTTGACAGAGCACTTTCTATGTATATTTGACTACCGGCCGCCCGCGACTTCGTCCGCGTGGACTTTGGTATTAGTCATAGCATGATGTTATATAGCCTAAAGCCTTCTCCGATAAATGGACTATCCAACACAAAAAGAGTTTTTCGTTTCAAACCAGTAGTTCCTGAGATTAGCGCATTCAAACAAACTGTTTAGCTTTATATATTAGTTTATATTTGTTAAGTATATATTTATCGGTGCTCCACGGCGGGTGAAAGTATTGCGATATTAAATAATTACGATGTTTTCCACCACCGTGCAAGCCTGACTCATAATTTCTCGATGACGTGATGTTCACAACCTGTTCCTGCGCCCAGCAATGGGACATAAAAAGGTTGAACAAAATACAGTGGTAAAAGATTAATATATTTTTAGGCGCCTAATCGCTTATAGGCATTTGAGTATATAATTATAGATTTTGATATATTATTATTATGCCTTTGAATCATAATATGAGTTCATATTTTACTTCAAAGTCTGCATGGTCGATTACGTTCTTGAAGAGATAGAAAAAAGGGATAGGTCGTAGAAACATATTAAAAATATATTACGGTCATACCTGTTCTGTAATATTGACGTCCTTCCAAAGCTTGTTATTATAGTTCTTCAAAGCGGTACCAGCGATCACCATTCTATGCTTTTCTCCCTTAACTACGTAGAACTCATCTTGGCTGGTTACGGATCCGGGGTAACCGGAGAAATCTACCGCCACCCCGGGAACGGGGGTGGTGTCTTTGGATGTGCGGTGGTAGTTTAGCTTGTAACGTTTCATTATTCGAGTCATGGATGAATAACTGTAAGGACATTTAAGATTAATTTAATTGTGAACTATTCGATTTCAACAATATATAAATTATCATTTCTCGCAGGCATTCTCGCAGTATCATTCACATTGTAATGTACATCGTAGTACGCTATGACTAGAGTTGCCAACCTCAAATTTAAAAAAAACAGGATTTGGAGTTAGAGTAACCAGGACAATTCAGTTCATTCAGACGCAGTAGGTAATAGAGTTGCAATAGTTAAATTAATATCTAGTGAAAATAAGTAAATGAAATTCACCTTTGTTTTGAAACAGCAGGGCAGCGCAATTAATTGAGAGCCCTGACCCGTAACGTAACAAATTAAAAAAAAAACGCTCGAATTTTAAAATTTAGAAACCCAGGACGCTACCTAAAAACTATTCAGGACGTCCCAGGACACTACAAAACCTAGAATATGTCCTGGAAAAACAGGACGGTTGGCAACTCTAGCTATGACCGACTGATCATAAATTGTAATTCGTAATCACTTGTATTATCTCAGTAGGTACTTTGCCATTATTCCCGACTTTTTCTTAAGATTTTTTTAACTTTTGAAATGAAAAAATAATTAAAAGAGGTAAATTTTTTACCATGTTATAATTTACCCTTCCTAATTTTAGTATAAATTTCTCGGTAATATTTTTTTAAGAAGGGTCAAAGTAGTAAATCTTTACCAATATCTATATCTACAATAAATTAGTTAAAAACTTTCATTTTATAGCCCAGTCCACCCTCTAAATAACATTCTGACAAAGAGTACGTATAGGGTAAAAAGCACGTACCTCCCGGCTACATTCTGGGCAACATAGAGTTTTTTGGTGCTCGAACCATCTTTGGCCGTGTCATTCACGATTCTCAGAAAGGCACTGGATAAGCCAGGTAGGCGGTTAACAGCCTCATCTTCTATAGATATGTTCAGTTTGTGTTGTATTTCGGCCACTTCGGCTACAGAGTTCAACCAATATAAATCGGATATGTCCGTCTCGTATTCGTTCATGCTGCGCTCGACACCATATTTCCAACCAGTAAATATTCCACTGATTTGTGTGTAGTACAAAGATACCTGTAATGTCAACATTACATAAAAGATAAGAAACAGTCCTAGTGAGTCGTTACTGTAGTCCGATAAAATTAATTACCAACACGAACGGAGTCAAGTTATTTATACCGATATTATTTTATGTTGTCTTCATAACCAAGACCTGTTTAATCAATCCTATTGTTACAACTTTGATCTTCGGTAGAGCTCATTGAATCTGGATTCATTAACGCGGAAAATTACAAGCATCGCTTCATCATAACAATAAATAATGTTGACGTTAGGACTTACATGATGCCAAAAGGATTCTGTTGCTCCTCGATCTGCTGCATACGCTTTCCATTTGTTGGCGGATTTATCCAAGGCGTCTCTTAGTTTATCACATTGCTTCTCCAAAGGCGTGTCTTCGCATTTCGCGCGAATGGTATTTTCAAGATGGGAGTGAATCAGAGACCAGGTCAGGGCCCCTTCAACAATTCCCGCGGCGTACGCCTGGATTTCATCAGGATATGAACCGTCCGTTTCAACCTCCAGCAGTGACCAGCTGGAATATTAATTGCAATTATGTATGTTTCCTTCTACACTAATAGATACAATGTTTTGTTTGTAGAATTGCGAGAAACAATGACTCAAATGAAACAGGAAAAACAGATTACCTATAATATTTGTATTTCATCGCTCATCATCGAACTCAATGTAGACTTGACTAATCAATCGCTCTTCCGGCAGAATGTAGCAGAACTATTTTAAAAAGTTTATTGCTTTCTTGTGATTTGCGAGTTTGCTTGTGTGTTAACGATTTTATGATATTTCAATATCAAGAATAAAATTTCAAAACCTTAATTTTAATTTTTTTTTAAATATTTTATTTTTCTTACCCTGTAGTATCAATGTCGCCTCTGAAGTATGCTCTCGCTACTCCTCTAGCAACATCAGCTAGTTCATTACTCTGGCCCCAATATTCAATGCGATAACCAGTTTTCTCGGAATAAAAAACGGTTGCAGCGTAATTCCCATCCTGGATTCTGGAAAAATGATACAAAATTATGTCGACCGACTTCATATTTAAAATAAAAATTAACCTTAACTGTCTGTTATATTTACCTCTCTATTTGTCCAACGAAGAGCGCTAAAATGGCAAGAACACCGAGAAATCCTAAGATATAGGAGCTTATTTTAGTCTGCAGCCAGGAGGCTCCAACTACCTTCAGTATTTTAGTCATTTCGTCTGCTTACAATGAAGGATAAAGTTATAAAATGAAAAAGATATTTAGGAATTTAATAACAATGAAGTGACAGTCTGTGTAGACGATTTTCTCCAAGAGAAGAGCGACCATCAAAGATGTTGTAGGGTCGCGTGGTGTTCACGGTGCGTTTGGTTCTCCGACGGTTAGGCGCGGAGTTCACATTGGACGACGATTGAGTTATGTAGGTGTATCGTCACACCAGATTCAATTTACTATTTTCCTTTAATCCTGCAACAAAGGAAATCGTACTCTTAGAACGCACCTTGCAAGATTCAACGACCAAGAGTTCTCGACGTTTGATAAAGACAAACTCTATTGCGCAAATGCCCTCTTCTAAAACACAAACAATCCATTTACTATAGGTAATACGTATCCGCAATAATTTTCAATGATTATGGACTGTCGAAAGTCGAGAAATAAACCAGGATAATACAACTTGTATTCCCCACCTTTCCACCAGTAAGTAGATCGTAAATTTCACATAAGTTTCATTAAATTTACAAAAGCAAACACAGCCACTTCACTAACAAAATATATTAGAGCGAAATAATATACCTAAATCAGATTTTCGATCATAAACACAACGCGTAATTTGTATTAGGGTTATTTTGGAGCCTTTATTGTAAACTTCGAGCGGATCGGTAAGGGTTACGATTTGGCAACAACAATCTCATGAAACAAGAGATCGGTGCATTACCGTTTAACCACGGTAAGTTCTCGTAACTACTACGAGTAACAGGTATCTACAGTGGCAAGGCTTGTTATCTAGTATCAATAAGATACTCTAATGTGGTGGGATTCCGTTCTCGCGTCATTATCACTATGTTAATTCTGTAGCTAAAAGTAAATTAAATAATTTGACATTTGATTACTTTATCACATGTTATAATATACCTATGTTTAAATATATTATAACATGTGATAGTCAAAACAACATTTATGACATGTTTAAAGTACGTACTAGTGGTTATAAACATTGCTTTTTAATGCTTTTGAGCAATCTAACTCATCAACTCTTAATGATGGTGGTAACGGTTAAGACATTTGAGTTATAACTTATAATAGTAGGGGAGCCCGTAGATGCTAATTGTGGATTTACTCGAGCGTCATCAGGACCTTGTTGTACATTTTATAGGTTGGGTGGTAGGAAGATTAAAAGATTATATGACATGTTCCGTTTAACCGGGCCGCGGGGAGAGCGCCTGTAGGTTTACAAAATTTTATACGAAAGGTACAGGTAAAATAACGTCAAATATCGATCAATAGTAGAATAAATTAACAGCGAAATAAAAAAAACTGCATTTTGGCAATCTCGGGAGAGTTCGAATTTTATTATTTAAAAAGTCATGTTTCAACGGTAACGAGGTATTCTAATCTGACAAATTTGAAATCCGGCAGTAAGTTAAAAAAAATACTGTACCTATATAGAAGTTTTTTCTAATCGTAGCAGTACTCAATAGGATGCAATCCCATATCTGAATCTGACGCGCTCGTGTAAATTCGAAAATCCCCTCTTGAGCTCCCCTCTACTATAAAGAAACTTGATATTTTTATGTTTTTTGAACAAAACATTTTGATGTATTTGACCATTCGTAGTCATCAAATGTTATCTATATAAGAAACAGTTTAACATGAGTAAATACGAGTATGCTAAAGGATAAATGATAATAAAATTTCTAGATTTTTTACCAATTTAACTAAAATTTCTACAACACTATTAGGTGTCAGGTGTATTTTTAATGTATTGTTATCACAGTTATCTTGGTAGTAAATGAGATACATATTCGCGAAATTTAATAAATGTTTGTATTTGACAAACTTTAGTTGTAAACTGCCTACAAGTTTCTAATCATACTATTCTTCTTATATTATAAATGCAAAATTTACTTTAAATCAATGCTTTGTGATCCAAAATAAACCCACCTAGTGGATTACGATGATATTTGCAGCACTTTTTTTGGCGTGGTGGAGTAGATTTCAAGCTTCCCCAAATCAGGGGAGTCTTGCCGTGGACGATGAAAAGAGTTGGAGTCACGGTCATAATTTTATTTATTATTTTATTAAATCTTTTAGTATTCAATAATAATTTTCGGCTCGGTTACCCAGGCTCTAAATAATTAAAATGTGTTTTGAAATATTTACATGCAGTCCTTTCATAGATACTAATAGTAGCAGCTAAAATTTCGACTCCTTTTGAGGCTATATTTTTATGATATACGAAATCTCGAAAAAAATGTATTAAATTGAAATTACCAAACCTTAGTTTTATATAAGCAATAATATTTTGCCTAATATATTTGCCCGCACATGTTTATATAGTTATAGTTTAAGGAGCACAGTCCGTTCTCCAACTAGGTGGACTGCCGACTTAAGTATAACGGGAAGCTGCTGGATTCAAAGAGCGGAGGACTGAATGGAATGGCGAATGTTAGGGGAGAGGCCTATGCCTATGACTACCTTTAGTCCACAGTTGGAAATAGGCATGACCAACGGTGGACTATAAAAGACTGAATATACGAGTAGATACTCGTAAATGGATGGAATAATTTCAAAAGTAAATCTCATATATTATGTTAAGTGATAAGTTATGTTCTCTGAAGAACTTAAAATACGAGTATGCTAGGAGGCTATTACAGATCTGCTGAGCACTTGCGTCATGCTGACAGAGGTAAATTAAAAATAATATAACGTTAAAATGACACCAAAAAGAATATCGGTGCAAATGCACTAAGTGCTTCCGTACTTTGCACTTATCACGAAACATGAGAGGCTTGTCTAATGCTAGGCCGACATAGCGCCATGGCAACGACTAGGCTAGGTTCGAGTTACCTTGCCTTGCCGACTGAAATATTGTATCTATAAAGGTGTCTAATTTTATGAAACATGCTCAAGGAAATGATGCATTGTCTCTATGCTAGATTGAATTTTGATTGGGAGTTTTACTCCTCCGGCTCTTTTACTCAGCTATACCCATCACCCGAAAGGATACTTGAACGATGACCGTGAAAACATTGACGTTCATTAAGCAAATATTCTACATCTCAGTCTTCATTTAATTTTATGGTATATTCGAAACCAAAGTTTCGGAAATGGGGATTCTAAAAAACAACAGAGTTGCAGAAAAAGTGTTAGTTGTCATTTGCTTGGCTTCTTGAGTGCATCTAGATTTAAGCCGGCTGGTACAACATAATGTAATTCGGTTTGCCAATGGCCTTTCTACTGAGAGACAGTTGTATGATCACGAATCTGTTAAATAATCTTCTGATTAAAGTTTCTTTTTCTTGACATCAAGATATAAATATATCGCACGTATAAAAATATGTTAGGGTCGTTGTTAATAAATTTTTTTATAAATAAAATAAATCCAGCTTCAATGGACTCGTATGCCATTGTATAATCTCAGATAGATCCTACTTTCTTTAAGATAAAGTGGCTATGAGCTTGTACCGAAAATCTATGTTGGGGTCTTCGTTACCTAAAACTGACACGATTAGTTACTTTTAGTACATGAGTAGTATTAATATTGTTAATCGACATTAATTTTCTTAACACCTACCTAGGAGTTGTTAGGAAAAGTCAAAAACTAACTTGCCGCTATCCTCGCAGTAACACCATAATAAAAAATTTGAGAAAATAAACTTTATTTGATTGTATCAATATTAGAAACGATATTTCAGAGGACGTCCGCACACGTAAACACATGAGAAGTAAATCAATACAGTCTGAATCCGACGCCTATACATTTGCTTCATGAATTTTATGATGATGCTTTCGTGTGGTAAAATATATTTTTGAAGAACACGTGCCCTGTATTTATCTAAGCGTGAATGTTATTGACATCTTGATGAAGAAGTAAATAATTCATAAGATTACAATACCGACAGGAAAAATAAATTTGGTCACCGAACGTAGAGTTAAACCATAACTGCGACAAGTTTTCATTAGCTCTTTTGACAAATCTAAATGTCTGGTTTAAAGCCAAGAGGTTTTCAATTAAACAGTAATGACCTAGCGTTGCTCGGATAAAAACAATTCAAACGGGACAACCATTTGCTTAGTGTTACTTAACAACGCCACCTGAAATAGCTCCCAATTAAAAAATATTTTAACAAAGAAATTAAAAATAAACGCGATATGGTTTTGATTGAGATATCAACCCGGGTCTCTAGATCCCCAGTCAGCCCACGTAACCATTCGGCCAAGGAAACTTCAATCCAATTAACGAAATTTTTATAGAGCTCTTCCAAATCGACATTGTCATTTCTTTGAACGTCGGATTGGCGGATGGCGTTTGACGGCACAATATTATTAATACTCCAAATCCAATACATACCCAGCTGGATCGATTTATCAGCTCGAAACCTTACCCGAAACCAGGGTAGATACTAAATTTCATCAAAATCGTTGGAGCCGTTTCCGATATTCAAAAACAGTTTTAGGGTCTCTTTTACCACCTTTAAGTAAGTGACAAGTACGCTAATTGTCGGTTAAGTCACCCGTAACTCAATTTCACGATATTCGAGTGGCACTAATCATATGAGCAACTGACCCCTACTCACAGCTTTTACTTTGTTGTTAATTAACTTTACTTGGGACGTAACTAATCAACACTTTACTTGGAGATGGTGAAAGAGGCCCTAAATGTATTAGATTTATTTAAGTTGTACGTAATGTTTCTATATTTATTGATGCATAACTTACGTTTGGGGAATGCCTCATGTTAATTTGCTTGTAAATTCTACGTAGCCTTGCGTCTATGTCAACAGCTTATACTAATATTGTGAGCTGAAAGTCCCATGGACAATGAACACAAAAGCGACGTCCTAATTAACATTCAACAAGTTTCATAAACAACATTGTTCATTCAGTAATACTTTACTACTTACGTGATTTTGTACTGGCGCCGACGATAAATAAATAAATAAATAAATACTCACTAATATTGTCGACTATATTAAATATACTTAGATCAGCTTACTGTATTTTCTTTCGTTGGCCGAGTATGGCTAGACTATAGGTACCTAATAAGTGCATCGCGAGCCTTACCGCCGCCGAACCTTACATCACAGGCTCCATTGATTTAGTTGCTCAGCTTATTAGTCTTCTTTTGGGGTGGAAGATTATGAACAGGCTGCAGCTGAAACGATTATTATCGCTACATTATATCAAGCTGCCACCTTTTAAGCATTCCACTGCTGAGCATGGAACTCTCTCAATATTGAGGAGGCCTCTAGCTCCGATGAACCGAAATCCAAATCTTACAATCTCAATGCATCCAGCATTAAGGTTGTAAGATACGGAATCTAAACCTTCATACAGAATGTACAAAGCCTTAACAAAACGAGACTACTGCAGACATCTAGGTGACGAATAGTTAAACTTTTAGTGAACCAACTGTTAATCTCAATATCTACCTATTTGGTAATTTGACATTCGATTTATCAACCACAAAGCTTACATGTCATATGGTAGATGGCGTTATTGAGCAATATTCATTTCTTCTCCAAAGTGATTAGATGGAGATAATTTCAAATAAAAGTCTAATAAAAGTAGTGTAAAAACACATAGTGTAAAAAAAATAAAAAATAACATTTCACACGTATAGCCTCACATTAGGGTAGATATACCCTGTGTCGTGGGTGCCATGAACACACATCGAGACAGAAACACAACCACCCAGACCGAGAACAGTTTAAACTCATCATTGAAATTTCTGCTTCGCCCGGATTCTAACCCGGGACAGTTCGAGTAGCAGTCCGGCATGGTAAACATTGCGCCACGCGGGTTGTCCCATCGTTGGGTAGGTATACGTACGTAACATTGTTAATTGGACCAATGATAACTTAACTCATTTTTTGCGTCTCTTTATTGCGTACGGGCTGAGGGCTCATCCACACACGTTGATTGATGGAGATATTAAGGATTCTTTAAAGATTCTTTATAAAAATATTCTTTATTTCCAAATACAGATAGCACACTGTGTAGAGACCCGGCCTTCTGCGTTAGTTTTCACAATGTTATATGAGTTATGAGTTATGACCAAACTGCTGTCCGCAAGTTTTAAACCTATAGTTTATTAATTGACCTTACAATTATTTTTCCGATTGTTTAATCCTAAGCACGTGTATGTTTAGAAATTTTATCTCCCAACTACAAGTAGTTGTATAGTGCACCTCTTTTCTGCAGTAGGTTAAAGCTATGTATATAGAATGAGTCTCTACATTCTTTGCAGTATAAATTCACCCAATTTACTAAAGATACTATTTTTAAGATAGATGAAGCCACGGGCACAGCAGTATCTCTTAACTTTAATAAACGTAAGAATAAAGTAAGAATAAAAAGAAAATAATGTAAGAATAATCTACCTACTACTTATTCAATGCAAATAAATAATCTTTAATTTTTAATCAATCCATTTTATAAAAGTCTTTATACACGCGGACGACGTGGCACAGCTATATGTGAATAAAATAGATGAAAATATAGCTGTAACTAAAATTCTTTGTGCTTTATTTTCATTATAATTATTTATATTCGAAAAATACTCTAGTCTATATAAACAAGAGTCTAAATAGTCTTGTCTGTACTACCCCTAGAGTGTATATAAAAAGCCGGAGGCGCGGAGGGAGACCACTTCCCGCAGCAGGATATGGAAGTCAACCAACACAAGTTTATGGAACCAGCTGGATATTGAATAGTGCAATTATTTTTATTCAACAACTGGAAAGATCAGGACAAAACTTAGAGCATGAAAGTTACTGACTCACCCTTCAGTTGAGACGGCATAGCGCCTCGCTTCGATACATGATTTTTGTGCCAAATATGATACGGGGGGAAGAACGCACACATTTTTATTTTGTCACACATTCACAAATTATATCCTTTCATCGTTACAAACGCATACATTTCTAAATATGTCAATTTCAATTAACAACGTCATTTTCTATGCATCGACAACACTGACACCGACACACACAGACACACTAGCTGTATAGCTACTTAGAAGGCACATTGTGCGTGGACGTTGGAACGCCCGTAAGCGGCCCCCTAAACGGTCAATTATATTGCACAATATTGCGAATTGTGCAATATAATTGACCGTTTAGGGTTAATATTGAAGACTACGCAATGATTGACCAAAAGTTTGAGCGAGTTTAATTTTTATTGCACAATATTTTTTCATTGCATCGTGTAGGGTCAGTATTGCGCAATATTTTTCATTCTGTGGTTGGTCGTCACGAGGAGTACACGTACAAAAGAGAATCCAAAAGAAAACGAAAGTGAATTTATAAGAGATTTTTTTAACTTAAATGTATTTGAATTATTTTGAATTTGAATGTTTAAGTTTAGCCACAAGCAACAAAACTACAGCTGCAGTTTAATCTTGTTCGGACATGTTTTTTATTTTGATTTTTATTTGTTTGTATTACAAAAGCTCCTCTGGAATGACCAGAGTCCTTGATTGCTATGACATATCTGTAAATACTTTTAACTAACAATAAATTCCGAACAATATGAATATGTAACAAAATCCCTAATAATAGTAGTGCATAATAATATAACAATAACATTTAAAAAATTTACATCCTATACATGTCACAAAATTTATAAAATCCTTAATCGGACATGTTGCTTCGCACGGTGCACACGGGTTCAATCCTATTCTCCGACTGAACACGAAAACATTGTCCAGTTCGTATTATTGTGCAATATAATTGATCGTTTGGACTCAGAGCGCCTTTCAATCTTATTGTACAATAAAAATATTGTACAATGTTATTGTAGGTCTAGGGGCCGCCTAAAGGTCACTCCTCTGACGGGTGTCATACCTGTCAATATCTTGATGCTCTAATCTAAGGAACAGAACTATAAACCATAGTAACTAGTTCAATTGAATGACGACCCGCAATGGCGCATTGGTTACCATGCCGGAATGCCGATCGGAAAGTCCCGGGATGGATTCCCGGCGAAGCAGAAAAATTATGAGTTTAAATTTCTGTTCTCGGTTTGTGTTTCTGTCTCTGTGTGTGCCCATGGTACCCACGACACAGGGTGTATCTACCATACTGTGGGGCTATCAGTGTGAAACGTTTTGAAACGTTAACAAGTTCAATTACTAAACAATACATTGTGTACGTCACAATTTAAAAATGACGATGCAATAAAAATTACTCGAACGAACGTCACATGTTGTTTACTGAAACAATACTAAACTGCTTTAGTCACCTGTTTTTTTTTTGCATATTCGAATGGTGGCCTAGCAAAATGAAATATTAGGTAATATTATTTAGTTAAACAAGGCCAGACGTCATACATAATTGTTTTGTATAATCGATATAATATGATCAATGGATCAAACGCTCTAAATCCAAATTGTTTGGAGTCAGCACTATGGAATTTAAGGCCACATTATGGTAAGAAAAGAACATGATTGTAATACTGTGAAATGAAAACACTTGAATTGCATGAACGTGTAATCGTCTGCCAATATGACGTAGCATCGTAATGATAACCTATCTTGATCCGTATCGAAATTCCAATACTTATATGTAATTCTTTCTCTTAATTTAATAATCTCCATTTTTATAGTATGATACGATAAGATTTTGTACGGATCTGATATAATAAGCAAATTACAGAATATAGCGTATCGACATTTAACTACCCACTTATAACGTATCCACTAAATAATTCCCCAGACAAATCTGGATGTGTGTTAACTGCTCTTTTAAACGTTAGATAACTTTCGTGTAAATTGTATTTCTTAATTTTGAGTAAGTACCTATGTAAAAAATGTAATCTGTTACATAACCTTTTGCCTTTCAATAATGAAATATGATTTTAGGAAAATTTTATTCCAGCTTACACTAATCTCAATTTTAGATAGGTAATAAATACAAATTTAATGAATACCAACATTACGGCACGACATCTACATATTATAATTATGTACATAAGAAATCAATGAATTGACTGGCATTTATTTAGCCGCGACAAAAAAGCTGGGCCGGTCCGTGAAGGATGCAGGTAGAATACCGACATTCTTCAAGTTATTGCCCGTATATTGCTCACTTTTTAAATGAACTACGCCCAAATGTCACAGCAGAATGCACTAGACTCATATAAATTATCCTATTGGGATGATTGGGGAATTAACCTTTAAACTGAGCCTAGCTTGTTTTTCGTTACTTTTATTTTCGGTGGTAACAACTCCCTTCACGGCCCTTCCAAGCCGGTTCTTATTTAATAAAAGTATCCGGATGTCCGAGCATTGCTTGGAAAAAACAATTGATTTTCTTTAAAGACTCATTGGCTTACTTACAATACAACGCCATCCATTGGGGAGGACAGGCCTTAAGCTGACGTCACCACGCTGCTTCAATGCGGGTTAAGTTAGGTTAGGGTGACCAACCCACTGTCAGATGTTTTCAAATTGCCCATAAGGCCTTCGACAAGGTTAAAAGACTGTAATCACAACCGGGACCAATGGCGTACCCTCCGAAGTACGGAACACGCATAAAATTTTTGCCACTAGCTGTCACCTATCTCACACCCTACCGCGAACGTTTGGCTTAGCTGCGTAGATCGCTTCTACGCAGCCGCCAGGCCATGCGCGCTTCGTATATAAATAGGTATCACTTAAGCATGAATGGACTGATATGAATTTATATTCCATGTGCACTTTATATTTACAATTCATATTACATTTCTCGGTATCCTCTACGTCAATGGCCAATCGTTTTAGGTGGGTACCAAAAATATCAGCAACATCCTTAGAGAAGCGAGATTTATCGATTTATCATAAACCAGCAATGTTTATTCGCAAAATTCTTTACAGTCCGCGGTATAGAGTTTATGATTTACAAATATGACTGTATCAAAAGATACCTATTCGTATTTGAAAATACTCGTAGTTACAACGATTACGTTATAGTGGTTCAGGTTCCATGGTGTTTTAGTTTATGCTCTTTAGCACAGTAACAGAATACGAAATATGGTATCCTCTGTCTTTAGAATAGAACAGTCGCGGGCGAGCATACAGACCACATCTGGTGCTATGTGGTCTGTATGCTCGCCCGCGATTGGTCACTCAGTATTCGCTACAAGGCATGGACATCTACAATTCTACATACAATCGTAAGCAAATCTAATTGCGCTTCTACTTCGGACGCCGATTGTCTTTAGGATTGTCTGTCAACCGTACTTTTCTACCTAAATTATATTTGGTTTAGGTGGAACAACCTTTTTTTGTATCGGGGGGAAACCTTCAAAAGGTACCCAGCACCTTGGGAGAAGATACCCGGTTATGTGTGATTTAACCGCACTAAAACCTCAATGGCCTGCATCTACGCTTGGGGAGGACTGCGGGATCTCCAGTGGAACGCACCGGTGTCCTCCACGCGCGGCGCCCCGAATGGGCCCACCTTCTGGAGAGCAGATGTGCTCTCCTGCACCTTCAGATACTTATGGCGGCATGCGGCCACGCACTCACTGACGTCCTTCCCGGGGCTGCTGGCTGGACGGATCAATCTCCTACTCTCACCATCCGCAACCCTGGAAACCCCTTTTAGTCGCCTCTTATGATCAGGCAGGGGATACCGTAGCTCTATTCTTATTCCCGAAACTACAGGGATTTAGGGGGAACAAGCTATGTAAACACAATACAAGGCAGAAATGGATGCAGCTGCAGTATTCATCAGGCAGGCGCCTCAAGAATTTCTATGGTGTGCAACGGAGCATGCACTACACACAAACGCACTCATTGTCAAGATACGTTACCATAGTATAGTCAAGTTACCCATAGGCCGACTCTGACAGGGTATCCTGTATAATCGTGACGCATTCTACAAAGTAAGTAAGAGTTTTAGTAAGTGATATAAAAACGTACACCTAGTTAATATTAGTGTAATTAGATTCAACTATCGGCAACAACTTTTAGTCGACACGTAGTCTAATATAATGAGACCTGTAGAACAGTAATTTATTTGTAATTAATTATTTTTATTAGTAGACCCGTAAGTGGTTTACCAATTCCCGTTATTTAATAAATACTTTACTTTAGTTATGAATTTAAGTTTGAAGATCAAAAATATATATATTTGTAACGTTAGTATTTGTACAGAAATACTTAGGTAAGTATAGTTTAGGTTAAATAAAATCTAATACCTTTAAACGAGCAATTCTTGTACTATATACCTAAATGTACCTATATTGTTTTGAATCTCGGGAACGGCCCCTACGATTTTAATGGTTTCCGGAGTGATAAATCGATCCAACTAGGTTTTATTTTTAGAAATTTTTAATTATTAAAAATATTTTCAGCGATAATTAACTTAATTATAAGTAAACTTAAAAAAATACTACTCTTCCTGACATCTATTGGAGAGTATTAATAATATTGTGGCGTAGAACGCCGTCAAACGCCATCAGCCAATCCGACGTTCAAAGAAATAACAATGTCGATTTGAGAGGCCTTGATAAAAATTTCGTTTAATGAATTAAAGCTTCCTTGGCCAAACGGTTACGTGGGCTGACTGCGGAATTAGAGACCCGGATTCAAACCTCAATCACATATAATAGCGCCTTTTTTATTTTTTGTGAATTTTTTAAAAAATTGGGAGCTATTTCAGATGGCGTTGTTAAACAACACAAAACGAATGAGTGTTTAGTTTGAAATTAAACCAAGAAAATAAATTGTTTTTATCCGAGCAACGCTCGGTCCTCCAGGTACTTGTTAATAAATCTTAGTAGGTATATCATCTCTCACATAAAATCATTTTCATCTATTTTACTTCTACTAAATACTTTCCTTAGGTAGGTATATCACGTTTCGTTGACTTGCACGTACTTACGTATATTAGCATAATATCTCACTACACCGTCATGCCTATTTTTAATTCCATTCACCTTTGAAATAAAAAATCATTTGACCTCTGTGGACCCTATGGTATGGTATTCTTGTCTGGAAACGCTCAGTCTGTCTATGGAACACAAAACCTATTTAACATAAGGGGCATTTTAAGAATGGCATAAGTACTTTTTCATTTTTTAACACACTCTGAAGATTAATGATTCACATTGATTATTTTGAATGATCAGAATGTGATCGCCTCTATTTTTAAAACATAAAGATAAAACTAAATGAAGTTGAATATCAATCATTAGAAGTTGTCATTAAATTGAAGTCAAGAAAGACCCTATGGATATGTATAAAAAAATATTAAATCTATGAGCCATCCAGCTTATGAAACGCTTATATGTTATTTCTTCTAAATGTCGTAGTGTCGTACTTTACAATTTATAAATAAATTTTGCTGTTCGCTACTACTTTTAATCAATAAATAAAGGTATAAACTAGTCTTCAGTGACACTCGCAAAGCTAAGACGAAACGATCGGTCAAATCAGCGTTTCGTCTCCACAACTCCAAATAGAAACAAACAAAAGGACATACCTACATACACATATACGATACATACATTCATACGTAGATCTAACACATTACCCTCCTTTGTGTCACGCAATTGGGTTAAAAAATCTGCAGTATCGAAAATAATATGTTATTAGTAATTTTTATTTTTTCTACTGATGTTATCAAGCCTACTGTAAATAAAACTATGATATAACGACATAAATAATAAACATATAAACAAAAATAAATACACAAAGGTACCTACAGCTTAATTACAGAGTAAAACAAAGCAAGCTTTAGTGAAAGGGATTATAATAGGAGCGAGAGCAGTATGTAGAAAGCCAGATAATGAATAGTGAAAATAAGTCGGTGTACTTAACTAATATCAGAATCGTTACAAATGGGTGTTTATTTACAAACTGAATTTAATCCTCCTAGACTTATAGAATTATAACTACTCATATCCATAAAAGAATAATAATTGGTCCCATACGATCAATTGACATTCTTCTGAAAAATATGTAAAAATCTACTCTCATAAACTTTTTTATTTCGACCTAAATGTCTAAAAGAAAAACTCGTATGAAATTTTGAAATCTTCTCGTAGCAATGACAATAGATAGAGTTTCGGATCTTTAAATTTTCTAAATCTATAAAAGAATATCTTTAATTCTTTGAATTTGATTTGGTTTATTTGTACACTATAATTATGTAACCTAATTGTCAACAAAAGAAAACGTACAACACGAGTTCTAATTGAATTTATTACTAAACTTTTTTCATTCTTAACCTACTTGGGATCTTCAAAATGTGCACATAAAACTTTTAATTATTTTATAAATCCTACTTAAAATATGATTTTTTGGCTCTGAAACCAATCATAATTAAGACAATTGACTACACTATACATCCGTGTACGTATGTGGAATCTTTAAGATTTTACTCACTAACAATGCCTATTCAATGAACATTTAATGTGACACCTCGTCATAAGTATTTCAACTGATTTCAATTGATAGTGATAATCAAAAAGATTAGAATATCTAGTAGCAAGGATAATATTGTCAACATGGTGAAATTAATAGGTGAATGCACTGAATGCATGCGTGCATGGTGCAGTGAACGCACTTCGCTCGATCGGGCGCGGGTCAATGACCGGTGGACCCCATGCATTGCTCGAGAATTCCAATACTAATCGATATTAATTAACACGCTGCTCTCGATTCGCAAAACGTTTCATTTTCATTATTAAAATTTATTCTTAAAACAATTTCGTGTTAAATATTGAATTTTGAATCAGTGAGGTACTTTATTTTATAATACTTTTACTACGTATACTTTTTTATGATCTGATCTGCTATTTCTGGTACTGTTATATTATCTGATCTGCTCTTATCGTTATAATTTAAGTGTAAAGAAAATAATTATTAAGATAATTATTTAGTATTTCAGCCCAATTTTAGCTATAGTTTTCATAACGTTAATAAATTTTATAAGGGGATGAACTTTAAACTTCTATTTTATGGACATTTTTGTAGTTAACTTGACTACTACCAGAAATTTAATATAAAATGATTCCTTTGCTTTTTCATTGGCAGATAGGATAGCTGTTATAGACGGAGGACGGAGGACGAAAGTTTTTAAACGTTTATTTTTGAAAACTAATAATGGTAACGCACGACGAAATTTATCTTTTAAATTTTACCATGGGACAAATAGCTAGCAGCTAATCATTTAATAGCTACATAAATATTAGTGATACGAAAACACAACGCAACTCACAAATTTAAAAAACGGTAATAAGCAATAAATAAAAAAACTATAAAACCCGACTGCGTTTATGTGTAATTTGGAAATGTAAAAACCCTAAAACAAGAAAGTAGTCATTCCCGATTGCACTTAACTTAAAAATCGACTAATAGGGGTAGGTAATTTATAGAGCAAGAGCTTATTGTATATTTAACAATTTTTTAATACAAAAAAATATTGTAGCAGTCGGGACCCATTTTAAAAAGTGAGCCGTCTAAATCTGTAATGTAATATGCGCTCTCAACTACCTAAGCCTGTATTGCTAGACTGGGTCCCGACTACTACAAATTTTCTTATATTTAAAAATATTGCTAAATATACAATGAGCTCCTGTTATTTAATTTACATAAATGCAGTCGAGTTTTTTAGTCATACTCGTACATACTCTCGAAAAACATTACATGTATTTTTATGTATTATAATATTTATAATACAATATATTTATATATAATTTTAAACGTAGTATGCGCCTGCCACAAATTCATTCTTATCACCCAGGGTTGGCCGGGAGAGAATGCCATTAGGCATTAAGCACACCCTTGTATCCTTAGGTTAAGGTTATACTATAAGTTTTAAATAAATAAATAAACCCTCCTCCTGGCGCAGTCGGGTAAATACGAGTATGGAGCTAATCAAACATCAATAGCCATTAGTTGAAGTTCCCATTTTGATTAACAAACATTTAGATATGTAGGTCAGATTAAATAAGTTTGGCTTTATTGGAGGTGGCATTGATCACAATGAGGATCAGTAAAGTTATAGCAAATTCAATCAAACTACAATCCACTTTATTCTATATAACATAAGAATGATATATCTTTTTGAATTATCCAAATCGGTCCATAACTTACGAAGATATTAAGTAATAAAGTTGTGCCGTTCCTCTCGCTAAAAAGTACACGTGTGACGTCACAATTACCGAACCGAGCGCAGTCGGCATACGATTCGACGAGACGGATGTTTGAGATTCGAGTGTAAAGTGTAGTTCGAATGTAATTTTGTAATAAAAGTATAAAACTTACCTTAATACTTAATATTAGTGCTAATAAAGTAGAAGTTTTGTACAAGCTCAATCAGATAAACTTCCGAATACCTATATAGGTAGGTACCTAGTATATAGTAGGTTACTCGTACATATTGTACTGATCTTTTAGAGAAATTCACGTATTTTTAGTGTTTTTGAAACTAGTTGAGACTTAAAATTACTCATCTCTTTTTAATTTTGATTACCTACACACGGAAGTTTGTGGAAATAAAACTTTATAAAAGAAACGAAAGCATTTTTATTTTTACACTTTTAGGCTAGATCGTAATAAAATAAAGTATTACCTTATATACATAACAAAAAATCCTGTAAATTAACTAAACCACAGGCTATCGTTACAATATTATCCAAAAAATATTCATACATACCTCACAACTATATTTTTTAATCGAGGCGACACCCGTGACGGTGACGACCGACCCGTGTGGCGTAATGGTTACCATGCTGATTGGAGGGCCCGGGGTTCGATTCCCGGCGTGGCACAAATTTGAATGATGAGTTTATATTTCTGTTCTCGGTTTGGGTGTTTGTTTTTCTGTCTTTGTATGTGTCTATGTGAAAACGACCTCTGCACCTGGCTACATACAACACCAGGACACTGAGGACCGACGAAAAGATACATGAGCTGGAAGCAGAGATAGATAAGTTACGCTGGAGTATCATAGGATTATCTGAAGTTCGAAGAGAGGGGGAGGACACGGTAATCCTTAAATCCGGTAACTTATTCTATCACCGGGAGGGCGAACATCTGTCCCAAGGTGGTGTCGGGTTTCTCGTCCACAGGTCCCTCATCAACAATGTGACGAAAGTCGAAAGTGTGTCAGCAAGGGTAGCGTACCTTATACTCAGAATATAAAAAAGGGTATTCGCTGAAGGTCATACAGGTATATGCGCCGACCGCGACACACCCAGACGATGAGGTTGAGGCTATGTATGAGGGCGTAAGGAGAGTCATACATGCCTCTAAGACTCATTTCAAGGTGGTGATGGGGGATTTCAATGGGAGACTGGGTACGCGAGACGGCGACGAGCAGAAAGTAGGGCCCTTTGGATTTGTTCAACGGAACCATCGAGGCCACTTGCTTGCTAACTTCTTGGAGAAGGAGAACCTCTTCATGATGAACTCCTTCTTCAAGAAGAAGCCTAATCGCAAGTGGACTTGGATAAGTTCCAACGGTTCCACGAAAAGCGAGATAGCAGACAAACGGCACATATTTAATGATGTCTCCGTGATCAACAGGTTTAAAACCGGAAGTGATCACCGAATGGTACGAGGCACATTAAATATCAACATCAAGCTGGAACGGTCACGCCTAATGAAGTCTACGCTCCGACCAACACCTGTCCAAATCCAGGGTTCCGAGAACTTTCAGCTTGAGTTGCGAAATCGTTTCGCGGGCCTAGAAAAATGCGATTCTGTGGATGAATACAACACCAGGATCGTACAAATCGTCCACGAGGTAGGGTCCAAGTTCTTAAAGCACCCATCAGTAGTAGACCCCAAGTGCTCTCTGAACATACCCTCGGTCTTATAAAGGAAAGGCGTGAACTATGCGTTCGGTCCCCGTCTTCAATGTCGAAATACAGGCGGCTCCACAAACAGATCTCTTGCTGCAGACGACGCGATCTGCGTGCTCACAACACACACTGCGTCAAAAACACTATTGAGCGCAACCAAGGTACAAAAGTGTTCACAAGAGATCTGAGTGTAGGGCAAAGCCAGTTATTGAGATTGAGGACCGAGTCAGGCGCTGTAGTTTCGTCTAAGCCTGAAGTTCAGAGAGAAATTGAGAGGTACTACGGACGATTGTACAGCTCCTCAAAAGCTCCCGTTACCGATGTGGTAAACGATAAGAGAACTAAATTGACCCGACACTATACCGAAGATATCACTGACGTCAAACTGTACGAAATTAGAAGGGCCCTTAATCAGCTTAAAAACAACAAAGCACCGGGAGATGACGGTATCACATCAGAGCTGTTGAAGGCTGGACCCCTCCTAGTGGCGCTCCAAAAACTGTTCGATACCGTCATCAGTAGCGGTACTGTCCCGGAGGCGTGGAGCGGAAGCGTGGTGGTTTTGTTCTTCAAAAAGGGTGACAGAGCCCTTTTGAAGAACTATAGACCCATCGCGCTTCTGAGCCACGTCTATAAGCTGTTTTCAAGGGTTCTTACTAATCGTATTGCGCGCAGGCTAGACGACTTTCAGCCTCCCGAACAAGCCGGATTCCGAAAAGGCTATAGTACCATGGACCACATACACACGCTGCGACAGGTTATACAAAAGACCGAGGAGTATAATCTGCCGCTATGTATTGCGTATGTGGACTATGAGAAAGCCTTTGATTCTATCGAGACCTGGGCGGTGCAGGTGCTAGAGTCTCTCCAGCGATGCCAGATTGACTATCGGTACATCGAGGTGTTGAAGTGTTTGTACAAAGCCGTAACTATGACAGTCCGAGTCCACGACGGAAGCACTGGACCTATTTCACTGCAGCGCGACGGAGTACGACAAGGGGATGTTATATCCCCGAAGCTGTTTACTGGAAGACGTGTTCAAGCCGATGGAGATGAACGGGCTGGGTATTAACATCAATAGCGAACACCTCACACACTTTCGATTTGCCGATGATGTAGTAATCTTGGTGGAGAACCTGGAAGAGCTAAGCACTATGCTAGGTGACCTCCATAGCGCCTCACAAAGGGTGAGTCTTAAGATGAACATGGACAAGATGAAGATCATGTCTAACGTCCATGTCACACCTATACCGGTCGTTGTTGATGGCGCTACTCTCGAAGTTGTCGACGAGTACATATACCTAGGACAAGCGATCCGTATGGGTAAGTCCAGCTTCGAGAGAGAGGTAACTCGTAGAATCCAACTCGGTTGGGCAGCGTTCGGGAAATTACAAAGTGTCTTCTCGTCCAGAATACCTCAGTGCCTGAAGTCGAAAGTTTTCGAGCAGTGTGAGTACAGGCCACCCTCCAACCAGGTGGACTGATGACCTGAAGAAGACAGCGGGTAGTCGCTGGATTCAGAAGGCCCAGGACCGGGGAGAGTGGCGAACGTTAGGGGAGGCCTATGTCCAGCAGTGGACTATAAAAGGCTGATGGATGAATGGTATGTGTGCATGGTACCCACGATACACCCGACCGTTGATCGGCAGTCCGATGGTAACCATTGCATCACACGGGGTCGTCTAATATAATACCTAGTTCCAAAGTCCATAAAGGGATCCACCGGGAGGGCCCAAGGTGGTTTCTCGATCACAGATCTCATGAACACAACGTTACGCAAGTCGTAAGCGTAATGTATTTTTTATTCATAATATCAAAACGGTATTCATTGACACTGATTCACTAGTCAGCCATTTTTATTTTATTTGAATGGAGTATCAGACGAGCATGCAGGCCACGTAGTGTTATGTGGTCGCTGCAGCTCATGGACATCTACATACAACCTCTAGCAAGCATAGGTAAGTCTTGTCTGAGGTCGTATGCAGTTACGCTGCTACTCCGGAGGTACAGCAGTGGGCTAAAGTACATTAAAATAATCTTTACAGCAGTGTCTTGTAGTCTGGGTAGAGGCATAAGAATAAATAATTATTCTTATTATGTTAGAGGCTGTAGTTTTATCATCTCTTTTTACAACAGAAACATTTTTTTACGAAGTTTTGGGTCTCTCGGCACGTTAACAAATATTTTTCTGGCATTTTAACGATCGTATTTTGAAATTTGACACTATACAATATTAATACATAGTTGAAAAGGTGAATTAGATACCAATCGGACACTTAGTTGTTTTTAAAGTCAAAATAACCACACAAAACACCGCGCGCCTTAGCGCTGCTAAAGGCTAACGGTAATTGTGACGTCACAGCTATCGCGGCGGCCCTCAATGTATTTTCGTTAGTAATTTGGTCATAACTTCGTCAATTTTTGTCGTAGAACAAAAATTTTTGCACTGTACTTTAAGGATTTCATAGCTCTATAAATCTGCATTCTCAACTAAAAACGTTACTGATCCTCATTACCCACTATTAACGAACATAACTGTCAATGATGGTTGTAAAAGGAAACCGTCGGTTCTGTTGTTATCGATAAATGGCCATTGCTAAATCTTGCTGGAGTATTGATGCTGGGTTTGACAACATCTAACACTAACCTATATTCACCAAACCAATACTCAATAGTCTGATAGCGTATTTTTAATAGAGCTAACGCCCCTAACTAAACGAGGAATAATATATCATTTCAATTTGCCAAAACATGTTATTATATGGGTACTATCGATAGAGGCCTAATTATTAAGTATGTCTATTTCAGTGCTATCAACTGGACCAATTACTACTTATGTGAAACATCTAAAGTTATGCGGACTTCACCAATTTTCGGCGTGGCGTGCTTGTCAAACTACTTTAACAACATGTAACACAGTTAGCGCGACTCGGGAATCAGTACAGCTCCATCTAACTTGACTTATTCGAAACACCAACAACGTTATTTCTTTTACCACTTTTGATATACATACATATACTTGTATTAACCCGTTTAATTTAGATGTTTCACATGTGCCAGGCTACGACGTATTTATTTATTAAATATAAAAATGAAAATTATGCTTACAGCGTTGGTGGTGTGACCACAAACACGAAATGTCGGCGTACTCAACCCATCGGGATGGAACTGATTCTGCGAGGGGCGACGGTCGATCAGTGAGTTAGACCGAAGTTGATCTGCAAAAAATGTTTTTGAGAATATTATGCATAAATCATTGTGTAAAGGACAAGTGATTAGTGTTCATTCTTGTAAAATGGAACCGCTTACGTTCTACTACTTCTACTCTGTACGCCCGTACATGTGTCCGAAACATCGGGAACATGTTACTAATAATTTTCGTTCAGTACGTTGTCAATAACTATGTTAATCATATAAATTCATGAAATAAAAAAAATATCTGAGTAGAAGAAAAAAGATTCCAGAAGTGTAACACGATGGATAGATAGATGCATAGATCACTTCAGAAAAGACAGAAGCGCTTTCCTATATGTACGTATGTTGATATAATCGTCATGGTACATACAATTTTCACAATATAACATAATATGTACGAGCATATAAGTAATTATTAACTAATTAGCCTTCCGCCAGTGGCTTCGCCCGCGTAGACTCGTTTTATAGGTTCCTGTAGGATAAAAAGCATACTATGTCCTTTCCCAAGGTCCACTCTGTCTGTGTTCCAAATTTTATTAAAATTTGTTCAGTAGTTTAAGCGGGAAAGCGTGGCAGACAGACAGACAGAGTTACTTTCGAATTTATAATATTACTAGCCTTCCACCAGCGGCTTCGCCCGCATGGACCCGTTTTATAGGTTCCCATAGGATAAAAACCATCCTATGTTCTTTCCCAAGGTCTACTCTATCGGTGTTCCAAATTTCATTAAAATTGGTTCAGTAGTTTAAGCGGTAAAGCGTAGCATACAGAGTTACTTTCGAATTTATAATATTAAGTAGGGAAAAGTAAGGGATTATTCGAACTGACTTTTTAAACTGAACAACACCTTTATGTCTGAGATACATTTTTATATTATGTTGAGGGTCCTTAATTCCTTCAGAATGTTACATAGCACTAAGCCAGTTTTGCGGACTTTACCATGAGTCAGATTTTAAAAGGACATTTTTGGACATATCTACCTATCTTTTTACTGTATAATATTATTGGGTACATTGGGTATATAGCAAAATAAGTGTCCAAATCGAATATAATTCTTAATTCATAATTTTTTTAATGATTTACTATACTATAAAGTCTAAATGTCCTATTAAGAGGCCGTATACGAAATTTTGCCGAATTCGCTGATTTACCTCATTTTATACAGGAGATTTTGCAGTTAAAATACAGCCATAACTTTTATTGCACAATATGACTGATCATTTCAATAATAAACTATTAAATGAGCCACTTTTTAATTTTTATTTCGTTATTTTGCTTAATAGACCTGAAGCCGGTGATAGTTTTGTAAATATTACTGTAATAGTTATGGAATATCACATATTTCTGGATCATTTTAAAGTCTAAACAGATCGAAAAAATGCCATGTATTGCTGTAAAAATCTGTGAAAATATGAGCCACTTTTTATCACTCTCATACAAAAAATATTAGTAAAAAAACATTGAACTTAGTCAATTTTCAGAGAAAATGGGCCTGAAATTGCATTTGATTTCGGCAACATGGAATAATCTTTCGTAAAATTTATTTGACATAAATACTCTTCATTTTGTAATCAATCCGTTTCCTGTAAAAAAATCTTATTAATAATGATGATTCGGCATTAAACATCTTTTAAAGTAACCTAAATCTCGCATTATAATTCTTGACGCAAGCTATAAAAGTGTCTAATGTATTAGATTATTAATGAAATGAAAAGTTATATTATGCAATGATACTTGTAGAAATACTGTAATTTATCTGCAAAATCTCATGTGTTAAATCGGGTAAATAAGCAAAATCGGCAAAATTTCGTATACGGCCCCTTAAGACCTTAATCATTCTCAATATACATAAACGTCAAATAAATTAATAGATTTTATTTAGTTATTAACTTTTATTTAACAATAAAAAACACACCTGTCATGGAGTGCATCTTAATGTAGTAACCGGATTTTGATCAGCAGGTAGAAAGAGGGCTGTCACCGGTCACCGGCACACAGGCCTTACTCCGGTTTAAATTTAAGTTTTTAGATTCGACCTCATTCGAGCGCGCAATCTTTCAGAGTTTAGTTTGCGAGCTCTATTTGGAAAGTTTTCAAAATGTCGATATTGACCTTTTCTTTGATTCCCTGGGTAAATTTAAAAACAAGACCACTCTGTAGTATTCCTTGATTTTTTTTTATTGTTTTATTTTATTTTTAATTTTTTCTTTTTTTGTAAACGTTTGCAAGTCTGGTCGTGAATAATATTACTTACGTGAATGTTGTGCATAACCTATAATTCAAGTGCATAATATAAAATTGTTTAGTTGTAAGTTTTAATATAAGGACTTTTATGTACTTAGTTGGTATACCTAAATAAGTAAATAAATAAATAAATAAACGTTAATGTTAATTGTTGGTCAAGTTTGACGACCTGAGGAAGACAGTGGGAAGCCGCAGGACTCAGAAGGCGACGGACCGGAGGGAGTGGCGGATATTACGGGAGGCCTATGTCTAAAGTAATGTAAAGTATATTTAGCTAAAATTAATTGTTATTTACATACCCCGTACTGCGTTACCAATTACTTACATTCATTGTAAGTCTCATAAACCACAGACCTCGCATATTTCGCTACGCTCAAGTCAAGTCATAAACATATCATGATAATACATATTATGAGAAGAAAAATCCTTCAGATAGCCTTGTTGTCACTTTCGCTCACTTTTGAGACATCGTACGGTTTATTTTAGTATTTTAGTTTAGTTTATCACAAATTCTGTAGTACTCATGTTTGAAGACCAGGTATTTATAAAGTTATTAGTTTCAAATTCCTGACCTTTTTAATTTAGGTATAAATTGTTCTTGTTTTTGTATCTAAGTTAGTTTTTATCTGTACCACTACCCGAACACGCTACTTATATATTAGAAGTCAATAGTAGGAAATTACATTCATTCAAATTAAATTCGAGTTACCTTAAAGTCGAACTCGATTGTGTCAAGAGTAAACGTATAGTTGCTTTAGTCGTATTGTGGTCGTAAGTAAACAATGCTTTGGTCGCAGTTAAATATCATCAAGTTTGTGGTCAAGGTAACAAAAAACTCTACAAAAAATGTTTCCAATACCGCAGCTCCAGATTATGACAAGCAGGTTTCAATGTGGTAAAACTTGTAAGGAAAATAAAACCACAACACTTATTTTTCATGGATAGAAGGAAACCTTATAAAGGCACCCGGCACCTTGGGAGAGATAATAGGTTATATGGAATTTTTACTGTCACTAAAACCTCCTCAATGGCATGCTACCGGTGTCCTACGTAAGCGACGCGAAAAAAGGGGCCTATCTCGGTAGTGCGACACGGCGCTCCAACACTTTGTGTGTTGTCATTACCACTATGGTTTCAGGTTCTTACAACGACATGAGACCAAGAACTCAAGAATATTAAGTTGGTTCAGGCTCCCACTCTAGCCAAGCGCAAACGCAATCAACAAGCGCATATTCTTAATCCCCAGGACACCCTAGCTAGGAGAGATACCTAGTACTTTTTGTGAAAAGGTTTCCGCCTACTGCCGTTTGTCATTTTCATGTCATTCATCAACATTTTCATGTCATTCATCAACTCTATCCATACCTCTTTTAAAAAGATAAACAGACCGAGAACAAAATGATTCTAACTATATAAATTCCTTTAAAATAGAATCTGAAATACAGAACCTTAAAAAACGGGTAGAAACAGCATCACGAGCGGCTATCGGACACTTGATCGTTACAGTTCCTATGCTATGAATAGACAGACACACAGACAGACAAAGTGATACTATATATACGTTCTTCATGAGATATAGAACGATGAAAGCGGGTAGAAACAGCATCACGACTGGCTATCGGACACCTGATCGTTACAGTTGCCATCAGATCATAATTTGATCATAAACCTGCAGTCAGTACCCTTGGTCGCGACGATATAAACGACCATCGCTCGCGTCGAGGTGGTCATCGTTAAATTAAGATTAAGATAACAAAAGGTTAGTTAGTTAGTTGGCCATTTAAGTTAGGACGTTTTGTGTTTAGGTCCTTTTGGAAGAGTCGTATCAGTGTCGTTATGAATGGATAATAAATTAATGGTGACAAAAATGTTGACTTCTAATTATAGTTCGAAGGTAATTTTAAAATTATGGATTGGTAGATTATAGGATGTAGAGGTAGATTTGTGTTCTGTTGGTTGTCGGCCATACATAGGCGACCGGCAGCCTCTGAAGCAACAGCGCAACTACATACATATGACCATAAAGTTCTATGACCTCAGGCAAGACTCAAGTTTGTTAAGGCTATATTTCACCGGGACACCATGGTGGCGCAACCAGTCGTCGCTACCAACACAATGAAAGCTCTTTAGAGAGTTACTCATCTGGTATCTGTTTGGCGGCGCGACCATCTCGGACGACGGTACAGAAAGTTGCTGGACGCGCCACCATGCCGCGGCCGGTCGCACCACCACTAGCGCTGTATGGTGCCTCACTCATTCGGCCGCCAGCCGCCTCTCAGTTGGCTATTCAATGTCCGTTTTGATACTGTAGCCGCACTGTGGTGGTGTGACTCTGGTGTCTGTTTGCTGTCTAGTTTGGTAGGTTACGGACATGCGACTGGTTGCGCCGTCTAGGTGTCCCGGTGAAATATAGCCCTTGGTACAAGGGGTATAACGGACAGTTGTCCATTTCATAGGCTGGAGCTACCGTTTAAAATTAAAAGGGATTGATTTTTTAAAGATAGGTCCCATAAAATTTAAGTTAAGATTTACAAATTAATAATATTACCGAAGACAGCAAAATAAACTTATCGGTTTTATTGTTTACAAAGTAACTTTCTTAGTAAAACTGACGGAATACCATTTTTTATTAATGAGTCTTTGTTAACATGCGAAGCACGGCACCGTTCTTGAGTTTTGTCGAACTTGACCTATTTGTCAGCTACGACTTATAGATTAAAAGAACAAATATTAAATAACACACGTAAATACACTGACGATTAACCAGAAGTTTGATAAGCTACGAGTACTTATACAAGGAAATTGCCATATTAGTAGAATTCAGGTGTTTAGATTTCGTATAAAGTGACGCTTGTCGTAAACTCATGACTTGCACATCTCATGACTATCAGAGAAGTTTATCTTTATATGAAGTTCACGTCCTAGAATTCATTTTTGGAAAATGGTTTTTTTTTTTCAATTTGCTTCGAATAGTTCAATTCTAAAACTATGTAATTATGACTCAAAAACCTTTTAATAGTTACTCAACAAAGTGCAAAGTATCGGTATACCCCATATTTTAGGATCTTTCTACAGGGTGGTCTGCGTCACTGATTTGGCAGTAGAAAGAAAAATACAATATGTTTTTTTTTCTCTTTCACTGGTGCGGAGAGCGCCTACAGGTTTTTTTAAAGGGCTAGGGTAAAAATATCCCGCGTTGCAAATTAACATCGAATAGCTTAAATGCTAGGTAAGTAGTTAAATTTTAGTAATCTGATTTGGGGTTGGAGACAAACCTGCAAAATAAATTAAATGCAAAATAAATATTTAAAAAAAAACCTTTTATTTAAATGCTCTAAAAAGATGAAAATAAAATTTTCCTTTTAAATTTTGACTATCAACTTATTTGCTCATTATACACAGTTTATATGATCATAAAAGCTTGTCGCACAGATAATCGTATCTTTGTCTCATGGAAAGCAGAAACATTGGGAGGGAGAAGAAGTTCCAGGAGCGGCCATGAATCTCGCGCTGGTTCTGTTTAAAATTATTGTTGGTTTGCATTTCCTCCTTAGTGGAAAAAAAACTATTTTTTTATGATATTATACTCTACTGCCACTCGCAATCAATCATACGCTATGGCATAGTACCCTTTACATCCGTCATACGATATAACTAATTCCGCTGTTAATATTATTTTACCATTATTCCTTGTTATCGTTTCTGGTGATATTAATTATTATATATTAAGTTATACTACTTACATAAATAAAATTTTACTCCCACTTATCTTGAAAATAAATTACTTGTAACACTAAAGTAAACTTTGATATTCAAATATTTCTTCTCCTTTATTCTTTTTGTCTTTACACCTATTTTATTTTATTTTATACATGTAATGTCTTTATGCGAGGAAATATTATGCAAATATGACAAGAACAATACGCGTCTCTTTTATCTAAAGGCATATCGAAATGTTATTAAAATTGTAATTAATCGCATTTTTATCCAGTTATATTGTTCTTTTTATACAATAACTTCATTTTTACTTACCATACGAATTGTCCTTCAAATTATGTTACGATTAGTACTTAAGTGTTTTTTTATTTATTTATTTATTAAAGTTAATTATTGATGAGTCACAAAGGATTAAACTTAATGCTCATTCGTTTTAAAGCCTAATTTACATTACAAAACTGCTTGCATGAAATTAATTTCATAAAAGTAATTTCCCCTAAAATTTCAAAACTAAAGTAATGATTATTATTTGATTTGATTGACTAATGGTTATATAAACCAGTATGGAATCTGTCACTCCCTGCATAGACATATATATTTTGTGCTATATATTGCTTTCACTTTACATTATATACTCGTAATAGTTACCGAGATCAAAAGTAGAAGACACAAGCATCATAAACCTTACAATTTGTACGGCCACCGGATTACCAGTAGTAGTAACTGGCGAGTGCCCATTGTCTGTGGCACCGCTACGGGTAGTGTCGGGTAGGGTCACAGACTTATATTAGGGTTGCCAGGTCGCCAAACCTAATAGAAAGAAAGAAAGAAACAAAGAAAAATATTTATTTCTTATTAGGAATACAAAATATTCGCTTAATTAATGTAATTTTTTCCCGGTCATCGCCGTGCCCGTTTGGGCTAGATGTTGAGCTGAGAGAAAAAAGGCGGCGGAAAAAAAAACTCCCAGCAGCGCTCTTTTATAAAAATGTACATTATATATATGAGATAACAGAGTGGCTATGGGTCAATAATGGGCACACGTGGTAGCTGATCGTGAATATGAATAGCCGGACAAACCAGCCAGTTTGGCTGGACATTTGGGTAGAAAGGCGCCCTACATAATTGAGGATTTTGTGTCTCAGTAATAGCCTGCGGGAGCTCTACGCTCGCTCGTTTGCAAAATGTAAAAAGCCTAACAAAAGCCGGACACCGTTTATTCTGGCCGGACAAGCAATCAAAAAGCCTACCTATGTCCGGCTTTATCCGGACGCCCGGCAACGCTAGCTACGGGACACTGCGACTAGGGATTGCAATCCAGCGGCGTTTTCAATCCAGCTGGATTCTTGCTGGATTGACCTGAATCCAGCTGGATCCAACGCGGATCCAGCAAAATGTGGAATGAAAATAAAAGACAACATTTTTAAGACTTTTTTAAATAATTTGTACTTCTTACGATAATCTATGAAATCTTTCACTCATTTGGTGATATCTTATATCAATTTGCTTTGGTTTCTTAACCATTTGAGATCAAAAGAATCAACTTAAAATAAAATAACATACATATAACCTCATATCGAGTCATATCATTTTAGATAATGTTTCTAAGCAAAATCTTATTACGTTTATGTTTAATGATAGGATGGCTAATCAGAAGCAAACAGTCTTACAAATTATTTTAAAATTAACTATAAAAAAGGACCGTAATAATAACACTACTTTAATCTTCAATCAATTTCTTGTATCAAAAAAAGTTGCGAAATAATCTTCTCTCCACTCATTAATCGTTAATAATTAGGCAGTTTAAAATCTGCCGATAACAGACTGACTATTTCTTTTTTTGAATTCTCTGAAGATCTTAGAAACTCTTAGAAGGTCTTAAGACCTTAGAAAACAAATTTTATCTATAGTCTTATCTCCCAACCTGTTTCTTACAGAACTTCATATGTAGCCGGCTGCTGAGAATGCTCTTTAGGCCTCTACACTGGTCGGTTTTAGGGTCATTTAATACTCATAAATTATTACTATGAAAATTTCATTCATTGAATTAAAGCTTTCATGGCCGAATGGTTGCGTAAGCTGACTGCGAAACTAAAGACCCGGGTTCAAACCTCTTCCTCCTCCTTCTTCCTCTTCTTCCTCAAATTCTAGTCTATTTTTTATTTTTATGATTTATTTTTAGGTACATATTTCAGATGGCGTTTTAAGTAACACTAAGCAAATGAGTGTTTCGTTTGAAACTAAACCAAGAAAATAAATTGTTTTTATTCGAGCAACGCTCGGTCGTCCAGGTACTAATCTTTTAATCTTTCTACTACCCAATGTATAAAATGCACAAGGATCCTGATGACACTTGATGAAATCCACAATGAGCCTCATGGGCTCCCCCGTTTGACAGCGTTTACGCCACAATATTATTAATACTCTCCAATAGATGTCAGGAAGAGTCGTATTTTTCAGTTTATATTTAAATTATCACTGAATTTTTTTTTATACAATTAAACATTTCTAACAATAAAAAAATGCTGGATCTTGCGTTTGCAATGTATGCTGGATCCAGCATGTTTAAAAAGGCGCTGGATCCAGCTGGATTGCTGTATGCTGGATCCAGCACTTGCAATCCCTAACTGCGACTACGGTTTTCTGCGATGGTGTGCTCTGTCGGCCACAAAAAGTTTGCGTAGCGCCACCAACAAAGTTTAATACATAGGTGCGATATTTTTGGTCGCTACATGAAAGGACTCTATTTTGTTATAAATTATAAATACAGCGTGCTTCTACTAATTACCATCGACACTTTAATTTAAAGTTTAGTGTAGGTACTGTATATGCCTATACCTAATATATATCTTCTAAAGAACAAATGGTAAAACCATGAATGATATGAAACGGAAAACAGACCTTAAACTGGTCAATTAATTAGTATTTATCCGCATTCCGGATCGAGAGACAAAAAGTAAGTTTGTGTGTCAACAAGTATTTATTGCTCGCATTTTTATGAACGATTGAAGTAGTTCAACTAATAAGTATATACTTATATATTTATTCAATTTTAGCACAGTTTATACGCAGTTGGTTAAATTCAATTTATTGCATTGCATATTATTACGCAATATTATGGGTTGTTTTATTGTAATATTGTCCTTAAGTAAATAGGTAATTTCAAAATTTTCAAAATCATGTTTAGTTCAATTTTCAAATAAGTATAATAAAGAGGGAATAAAAAGCATATTAAATTTATGTCATGCTCACAGTTTGCTCAACGTTTTTTTTTTTGTGTATTTAATTAGATACTTGCTTACCCACTTCATTTTATTACAAGACCCTTACCGGAAATCATTGTACCTAATGATGTTAAGTGCGTGCCAACATGAATTTCTAAATCGGTTAGAATGACTGACTTGGAAAAAACACAGATAGGTACTTACTGAATTGTGAATACCTCTTTATGTCTTAATAATTTTGGAAGGACATAATGAAGGCAATACGTTAGTGATAGCGTGATCAATCTTGATCTTGAAGATACTGCTAATCCATAAGTCAGATTTTAATTGGTGAAGTTATAAAGAAAAATTAAATTACTATGTATGTAATTGTGAACTCTAGCTACAACTATCTAGGTACATCAAATTAACATCGTTTTTACCGCCCAATTTTCTTAATTTCAATGAGTATATCATGGCAAGATTATGGCCAAGTACGTATATTTTAGTTGGTATTCATATCTTTATGTAATATTTATTTGAGAACTTCCTGCGTTTCTTACGCGCAAACTCTTAATTCTAAAAATGTACTATCATGACAATGTACAATAATGTACATACCCATATTATGTTTGTCGTACGTCCAATCTTACTCTCATTTTATGGAAATTATTTTATAAATGAGCCTATTAGCCCATTTTGAAATTAAATTAAAAAAATAATTATATCTAGAGTAAAATTCTTATTACAACTTTATGGAATTTATGTTGCAAACCCATTTGACAAATCTTATCAGCATCAAACGTGAAGTGACTATACTATTCATAGATAACATGTAAAACACGCCTCATATATATTTTATTCACGAATTAACGAGATATGAGTCAACTTCGCAAGACCTAAGTACGTGCTCGCCAATAAATCACAAGGTATAAATTAATGATTACAGTGCCGAGGAATAGTCCTAACAGAGAATTCAGTAACACCAAGGTGGACGATATTAAATAACTACAATTGTTTCCTGAATATTTAATATGATAACATAATTATTATAACTATACGATATCCACTCGAGGTCTTTTCAGTTAGAGGCTTAATGGAAAATGACTCTACAAAATATAAGACGAGCGTGCAAATTGATTATCGGTTTGATTTTCATTAATATTTATCGGAAAGGTGTCTTCAGTCATTTAACAGATTTACTTTTAACTAAATAAGTACCATCTCCATCGCGACGTGGTCTAAATATATCACCACGTGTTCATATTAAAATGTGGGGACATTGTTCGGAGTTATTCGGTTCACAAGCCCGATTGGGGTCAAGTACCGAATGTCTAGACTCCCCATTTTACGGGTACAAAATACTTCATTAACTTTGTAACATTATTGCAATAACCTCCAAATTCTTAAAGTATTACCAAGTAAGACTAAATGCATAAAATATTTCGAGATTCAAGAGTTTTTGCGTCAAGACAGAGAACATGGTTTAAGGCCGCAGTGTTGTGTTTAGCTTCGTTAAAGAGAAAGTTATAAAGAAGGACGCTTAATTTATGTATATTTTCCATAACATTACCGTAAATTCAAGAAATGAGCTGTCGCAACCTACATTTTATCACTTATTTGTCATGAAAAACAAGTACATCAATGAAAATTGTGCAACATGTACATCATCTACATGCTCGAGTGTGGAAAATCCGTGAAAAGTTGTATGGACACTTACATTTGCATCGATTTTCCTCTCGAACTTCAGAAGGTTTGCGACGTGGGAAACGACAAAGGGACTACATTTGAATAGGCACTCTTTAGGGCTTTCGTGCGAACTACAATGAGCCCTTTAGAAACACGACCACTCGTTGTTACATCGAAATGACGAGTACTGACTGAACTGACTGAGTCGCACGCGCAGGCGGACCGAGCTCGCGATCTTAGGGCTGCCACTTACTACATTACCACAGTTTGTACCAATTTTAGGTGCATTTTTATTACTTCTTTTGCCTCAGCTTAATACTCAGATAAGGCAATTAAATGGTCTTAAATTTCACTTAAGTTTGTAACTAAAGTAGAGCAACACAGAAAACATCGATTTAAGGAAAAACTTCGCCTGATACTACCGAAGTAATTACTTATATAATACTAAACTAATTATAATGTAAATATTTAGCCAGAAATCTCAAACCGAGATCGAAATATGTATTTACATACAATAATTCAAACATTTCGTACCTAGACACATAATACATAATAGTACAGGTTATACCTATATATAGACTATGACTGTGGAAAGCTTCCTTCACTTTTACTTTTCTTAGAAGTTATCGTCGTAGTCCATTATAATCTTGCTCATTTCTATTCTCTTTTGAAGCAGTAATCTTAGTCCTACGTAGCAGGATCTGCGTTGTAACTATTGATTTTTAAGAGAAACAGCTAATACCGCTTAATAATAATTCACAAGCTACATCTTAATTCATTACAAGCTGTGGCCGAAATTTCTTTGCGAAATAGAATCTGAAACATCCGAGTTCCGGCAAGTAACAATTTAACCGATGTAGCCTTAATAAGAACCATCAAGCAAGGCAACCACCAATTCGGACTTGGCCAGTGTGGTGAACTATGTCCTACATCCCAAAGTAGTTAATTATTGGGTTCACATCGCTTGAAACGACTATCTTAAGAAGGCATGGTGTTAGCGCTTGGAAGATCAGCAGAGGACCGAGTGTGACACTGCTGTGCTAGGTCTTTTTATGGACTGAGATAGACGACGATTATGATGCAGTCATTGAACTTTTTTGAGAGAAAAAATCCCCTGGGTACCCTCCAATTATAAGGATATAATTTCGACAACTAGCAAAACCTTAAAGCGTTAAGGTATGACAGGTATGACACCCGTCAGAGGAGTGGCCTTTACGGGCGAACCCCTCGTCCCAACGTCCATGCACAATGTGCCTTCTAGTTATACAACTAGTGTGTCAGTATGTGTCGGTGTCAGTGTTGACGGTGCATAGAAAATGACGTTGTGAATTGAAATTGACATATTTAGAAATGTATGCGTCTGTAGCGATGAAAGAATATTTGTGAATGTGTGACAAAATTAAAACGTGTGCGTTCTTTCCCCGCACTAGATTTGGCACAAAAATTATGTATCGAAGCGAGGCGCTATGCCGTCTCTCCTGAAGGGTGAGTCAGTAACTTTGATGCTCTAAGAGCAAAACATGGTGTCACATTTTTATAGAAGCTCTTCTAAGCAAATTAGAAACGGCGCCATCTAATAGACACTCTAGTAACTTCGTAATCTTTCGTTATGGTTCTCGAGTTAAAGCATCATGACAGGAATGTGCGTTGACGTGACGAATAAGTAGATGTCGCTTTTATGCTATCGCTATATTATAATTAAATGTTCTTATATAAATAAAATTAAAAGTATACTAATAAATTTGATTGAAAAAAAGAAATCTTATTAATGCAACAGTAACTTTTTTTAGCAATTATATTTAGCTATAAGAATTTACCGGAAATGTTATGATACTTATGATGTAGGTAGCTACTGTTAACGTTGGAATGCATAAAAATTATAAATGAAGGTAATGTGCGTAATTTTAGTAAATGACAAATCTTACTCACAAGCTGTCTTTACACAAGGTAGCACTAAACAATAACCTATTGTTACAATGGAAATTACTACTAAACTGCCTTCTTTTAGAACGTGTCAAAAAGATCTATCACAAGATTTACGAGACATAAAACTAATGAAGGAATCACCAAATGTGAGTAAACAATTAATGCAATTATTTAAATGTCTGTTTCAAAGTTTGCAATAATTAATGTTCTTTCTTAATAAAGTCAAGTGACGTACCGTTGACTAGAAGGTCAATAAAATCCATTTTGTGAATTTGATTATGATAATAATTTAGGTAGGTATGTATGATTGATTAGTATGATAATAAGTTGTTATTGTTTCAGAGCAATTTAAATTCAAAATGTGCGTTTTCGTTCAAAAACCAGTCTTATGACAAAAAGGGTAAGTTGTTTTATATCTATGGTAAGATTATTTTAATTAATAGATAATGGATATGTTAGTGTAAGTAGGTATATGTATTTTGTATTTTTAGTCGACTACAGAGAGGTTCTTAATCTATACTAATAATATAAATGTATTTGTATTGTTTGCATATTAATAGCTAAAAAATGTAGCGATGTTTCACACTGTTAATACCTAACTAACAGTTTAAAACAGCTACAGCCTTATTTTTACTCGACTACGGCGAAGCAAAAAGCAGGGTTGTGATTTTGACTGGCAGATTATTATATATGCAGGTATAATTAAAACCACTTTAGCGATTCAGGTTGTAACAGGGATAATACCTAGATGTCTACTGAAGTGTAAGAATGTAACCCGCCTCCATCTAAAGCAGCGAATATCTGCGTAAAACTTCGTACAAAGTCCAGTAGTAAGCAGTTGCCATGCCCGCCCGAGTCATATTCAACTCTTGCTTGGGTCTCATAGTGTGGCAAAGAACTACACTTTTACATCGCGGTACCTGTCCATCCTTATATCTTCAGTCTGAAAATACAAATTAAATCACAACGTGTCCACAGACGCCCTATTCGCTGTGAAGTTGGATCCTGCAGTATTGGAAGCACAAGTCACCGTCGGAGCTACGCGTATAGCGAAGAATGACGTGGACCAAATCACCCGTAGAGTAGACTCTCCTCCTATGGATACGGGAAACTCATCTGCTATAACATGTAAGAATGTATTCGAATAACGAATGTAGTTTTGAACAATGTAGTTTTAAATAATAATAATAGTGGTAGGTACCTTGAAGTAACAATTTCTTACAAACATTTTGAGGAAAACTGGCTATTATTTTATTAGGTATATAGTACTTACATAATAATAATTTAGCTATGACGGAAAGATTAAAGCAGAAACTTTTAATTTCGACCACTATATTATGAAATATAAGATTTATGAATTCATTTGTACAAATTTAAAACCAAATAATTAATTTTAAAATTATTAGTTAAGTATAAAATTTACTTTTTTTTATCTTTGAAATATAAAAAATATTAAAAAGCAATCACAGCGCATTATTTCCAGATAGGTAGGTTGTACTGTCTTGAAAACTATTAAACCAATTTTAATAAAACTTGCTCACTGTTGTAATAAGTGTAGCATAAATGAAATAAATTGATTAATAATGTTTAGAATTATTTCCTACGTTTTGAGAAATAACATACATTGTATACTATTTTGATATACATATTTGTTTATCTTATCAGAAGGTGGTAAGTAAGTAAAAGGATATAAGTTGATAAATTGAACTTGAATTAGAGATGAAATAGTTTTTTATATTTTCGGCTAGTAAGTTAGTTTATTAATTTATTTTATTTATTTAAGCTAGTTGACCCTTCGCACCTACCTATTATATTCTTTATTATGCTGTTGCTGCTGCGGCTGCACAACAATCCCTTTTACCAAGGAAAAGAAAAAAGAGATGAATTATTACGGTTGCTATCTACAAGCAACAAAAATATTAAGGTAATGAGTAGGTATTACGTAACTCAGTCGATAAATAAGTAGTTAGGGAATAGGTAGATCGTAGGTATTTGTAGGAACCGTAAAATCGATGAAGAATTTCAGGATGCCTGCCTAAAATCTTCAAATATACATTGTTTTTTTAGAACATAACACGCCCTCATATATTGAATATTTAAACATCTTACAATTACTAAAGTAAAACATCAGAATCCAAGAACATGATTCAAAGGTAAATAATAATGTTTAACGCTACGGTAAAGCTTTGCCTCTCTCAACTCTATTTTCAATACAAAACAATGTTGCTGTTTCGTATTGAAAATGTTATAGTACTAAAACAGTATAACAATAACATTATTTTATGATACGAGTAGGTTTACGAACCAACGGAAAGGATAAAAGTATTACAAAGTTGCGTGGACAATTTCCACTGTTGCTTATGTAAGCTGTACATATACAGCTAAATTTACAAATTCGATAACTGTGAAAGATTGTTGAATAATTATTTTTTTTTTCTTTAGAATAACTTTTAGAATTTTCAAAACTGAAAGCAAGCAGCAAATACCTAGATTTCGAATTGCGAGTATTCAGTGACGCACTTGCTAGGTTCAAGCTCAATCCTATTTATTTACACATAAATTCCTAATGTTGTCCACCTATCCACACTTGGCCAGCGTAGTGGACTATGGTCTACATTACTCTCACTTCTGAGAGGAGACCTGAGCCCAGCATTGGGACATAAATAGGATTGAAAAAACCTAATGTTAGCTATAGAAGTGACACATCAATGTACATAATTATATGTACAGCGTGTCATAATTTATACTCATATAACATAATATAACCTATGCCCTATGCAGTATCATCCTATGTGTGATTCGAAATATTTCAGAATCCAGTACTACAATGTGTTATTTTATTAATGTTATATATTGTGAACACGCATACAAGGAATAATAAAGAATGTAGTTTAAAAAACTAAAAAACACGCTTTTGTGAAATTAAAATACATTTTCTTCTTATTTTTTTACTTTTTAGTTCGCATTTTCACAAAAGCGTGTTTTTTAGTTTTTTAAACTACATTGTTTATTTTTAATTTTTTAGTTGGATTTTTATTCTCATATTGCATTGTCATCAGCCCTTGACCCCTGTGCAAATTTTCAAGTTAAACAGACACTTAGACGTGTTAAAAATATAAAAATTTATATTTGTTTCATTAAGTACCTTAGGCCACGAACTTATCAGTCGCCCCTCGTATATATTTTTTTGATTATGATGATCCTAGTTAGGACTTTAATATAAAGATATGAGATTATTGTATTGACATCGGCCCTTGACCCCTGTGCAAATTTTCAAGTTAATCAGACTCCTAGAAGTAAGTGAAAATGAAGTTAAAAAATTCCTTTACGTACATACATACATACAGGTCAAGTTAATAAAAGCGTTTTTAACACGCTTTTATTAACTTGACTTGATTGAAAGTCTCTTTATAGTTATTATTCATAATAATTGTAAGACGTTTACTAAAACTTTTTAGTGGTTCAATCGAAACATTTCATTTACCCGCGATAATCTTTACGATTTAGTACACATGACATTTCGTTAGCTAATCAATCCCAATCATCAATCCCATACATTTTTCATTATATTCTTTGTACAAGCGTTTATGATAGTAGAATATTGGTAGAATACGATTTGTCTAGCCTCCAGCTCCCTTAGTCCCTGTAGTTTCGGGATTAAGAATAGAGCTACGGTATCCCCTGCCTGATCGTAAGACGCGACTAAAAGAGGGCTTCCGGGGCTGCGGGCGGTGAGAGTGGGAGCTCGACCCGTCAAGCCAGCAGCCCCGGGAAGGACGGCGGTGTGTGCGTGGCCGCATGCCGCCGTAAGCATCGGAAGGTGCAGGAGAGCACATCTGCTCTCCCAAAGATGGGCCCGTTCCAGGGCGTCGCGTATGGAGGACACCGGTGCGTTCCACGGGAGATCCCGGAGTCCTCCCCAAGCGCAGAGGCAGGCCACCGAGGGGGTTTTAGTGAGGTCAAATCCCACATAACCCGGTATCCTCTCCCAATGTGCTGGGTACCTTTTGAAGGTCTCCCCCTCCCCCCAGCTCCCTTATTATCTTGACGTATGCTCGTGTATAGAATTAAAAATAAAATAAATATCACATCTCATTCGTCTTTACCTGTATTAATTAAGTTATTTAAATTGATTTAGTTGTTTTTTTTTAAATTGATTGATTTATTTAATTTATTGTTTAATTATTTAAAATTTTATGTCTTAATATTGTAATTGCGATTAAGTTTTTAACATTGACATTGATTTTACATTGAACAAAATGTATTTATATTGCAACGCCCTAGCAGGGTTCATCTTTGTATTATTAATGTGCATGAAGCAATAAATGATTATTATGATTAAAAAATTTGAAGTTATCGAGTCAAGTAGTAGGTACACAAATTATGCGCCATACTTTCACAACTGAAAAGGAATTACACATATTACAAATCACTCTGTATATTAAAATTATCTAAATTAAATTTACAATAAATGCAACAATAATATACTAAGAAGATAAGGCGGTGAAATCAGAGCAAGTTTGGTATATGTTTTGTAGATCATGACATGACATGACACATATTAGAAACATCAATATACTATACAATCATCAAATGTTTTGATTGGCATAATCAAATTCTGTTGTAGTTTCACAATCTATTCTTAATAATAATATGATGTGCGATTAGGCAAGGACATGCATGCCAGCGATTCCAAAAATAAGATTACTTGTTAGTGTTACATTGTGGTCGGTATAGGCAGGTAAGTAGTAGTGGTAGTAGTAGTAATCATAGTAATAGTAGTCCCGGTAGCTTCAGGATTAAGAATAGAGCTACGGTATCCCCTGCCTGATTGTAAGAGGTGACTAAAAGGGGGCTTCCGGGGTTGTGGACGGTGTGAGTGGGAGCTTGATCCGCCCAGCCAGCAGCCCCGGGAAGGTCGTAGTGTGTGCGTGGCCGTACGCGGTACGCCGCATGCCGCCGTAAGCATCGGAAGGTGCAGGAAAGCATATCTGCTCTCCCGAAGATGGGCCCATTCTGGGGTTTAGTACAGTCAAATCCCACATAACCCGGTATCCTATCCCAAGGTGTCGGGTACCTTTTGAAGGTTGCAATCCTATATAATAAATTCTCTAATCTTGTTACATCTTAGACCATAGCTGTGGCAGCTCCAAATGCACATAAGAATAATTTTGAACTTTTATTTAAATAGTAGGGCCAGATGGCGCTACCGTTTAACCTCGTTTACCAGTTCTACGTCTATAAGTAGTTAAGGTCTGATTACATTGGCCAACCTGCAGGGCCCGGCACACATTGCTGCTTATCTGAATACATTGTAATAAAATACTCAAGATAACCAGCAATGTATGCCAAATCGGACCCTGCAAGTTGGTCAATGTAATCAGCCCTATAGACACAATAGGCCGCCACGTCGAAAATGTTATTATTGGTGTAAGCGTCGCATCCTTATCCTTACTCATTGCGTTAGTCGTTTTTCGCATTCTTGACTTCTTGATGACATCGTTATTTATCAAAGTCGATTGAGTACTTATTACTGCATAAAGCATAAACTCACATTTGCATTTATAATATTTATATTTTTGTTGTATTTTTATTAATGTGTACGTTATATTCTAGCGTCATCCACACAATTGAGCGCTGAATTCAAGACGATGTTATCAACGCAGAGGGCGGCTCTCCAGTCGTTATCGTCCCAACAGTTTGACTTACTGTTGCGATATGTCGACACTTTGCGGAAACAACGACTTTCTGTACAGAAACAAATGGTGAGTCTTTGATAACGTAAAAGTGTTTTTAGTAACAAAAATTACCCTACAAGTTGGATGGCGCTGCACCAGATCTTCTTTTTACAAGCTTTTTATTAACCTTCAATGTATGTTTCATATGGTGAAATGTTGCAAATAAATTTTTAAGCATATATACAAAGCAATAATATAATATAATCAGTATTGGTGTAATTGTGTACTTTTAAAATGGCCGCCGCAGCAAAATGGAGTATTAGGTATTTAATTTACATATTTTTGTGCAACCCGTCTGATCAGAGATCTGAAGCTTACTAAACCACGCTACTAAAATGCAACCTGAAATAAAAATTCAAATCTAAGATAGCCGCCACATAAGTAATAATGCATTACATCTAATACCTTTAAACGAGCAATTCTTGTATATATCTAAATATATTTTTTGAATCTCGGAAACGGCTCCAAAGATTTTGATGAAATTTAGTACCCTGGTTTCGGGGATGATAAATCGATCCAGCAAATTTTTATTGATAGAAGTTGTCGTTTAATTTAAAGTTTATGCCGTTAAATATAAAATTACTCTTACTGACATCTATTGGAGAATATTAATAATATTGTAGCGTAGAAAGGCGTCAAATGTCGATCGCCAATCCGCCCTTCAAACAAATGACAATGTCGATATGAAAAACCTCTATAAAAATTTCGTCAAAAGCTTTCTTGGTCGAATGGTTACGGAAGCTGACTACGGAGCTAGAGACCCGGGTTCAAACTTCAAGTAGGCAAGTTACGTTTTTTTTTATTTTTTGTGACAATTTTTTTAAATTTGGAGCTATGTATTTCAAATGGCTTTGTTAAGTAACACTAAGCTATTGAATGTTTTGCTTAAAAATAAACCAAGAAAATTACTGATGCATTCGGATGCATCAGTAATTTTCTTGTATTTTCGATATATCGGTATCGGTATCGGTACCGATGCCGATACCGATATATCGGCGATACTTTGGGTTTACCGATATATCGGCATCGGCGATATTTTTATTGCCGATACAACGATACTTTTCAAATTTCTAGTTCATTGCAAACGAGGCATGGACTATCTACTGTCGAACTGTCTCTCTCACACGCTGAGACGCTGATCCGTTTGTATTCTGGCGCAATAACGTATTATACCAAAATTTGAAAAAAGGGCGCAGAAGTACTTCAGTTTCCAAATGAGTTCTGTCGCATCTGAATGATTATTTTACCACCGCAGGTCTTATACAGACTGACTTGCGAAATCTGCTTTCTCCGCAAAATTTGAGAATGCTTTGTTTTTTAAACAAAAATCTCATGAATGTTAATTTTAATTATTAACAGTTATTGATTTTATTTTAATTATTACCTTAATTCTTAATTTATTTTCCTTTAATCTTATTAAAAGTCTGTGACTGTTTATGTTTATATAGTTAGACTGTTTATTGTGTTTATAGAAATTAAAAACTTTAACCAAACTTGTGATTTATATATTTTACCTTAATTTTGTATTGGTATCGATCGGTATCGGTATCGTATCGGCAAAAAGCCGTATCGATGCGTCCCTAAAGAAAATCAATTGTTTTTATCCGAGCAACGCTCGGGCGCCCGGGCGTCCAGGTACTATATTTTTACAACACACAAAATATGGGTATCAAATGAAGGTATAAACTTGTAGAATACGATACACTATGAGAATATTTATAAGTACCTTTTTTTAGCGCATTTAAATACAACCGCTTATTTTTAAAGTGTTTTTATAAAAAATGAATGCAGGATTACTGATGTACTTACTAGATTTACTTTCCTAAGATTAGAAGTATAAAAATCTATAGTTTTTGACATGATTTGTTTTGGGAAGGTATTGCGATTATTTTTTAAAACACTACGGTAGCTATTTAAATAATCATGGCTTCAACCCTTTTTACGTCCCACTACTGGGCATGGGTCTCTCCCCATTATTGGAGAAGCCTGGACCTTACTCCACCACACAGCTCCAATGCGGGTTGGTGGAGATGCGGGTTTTCAAACCGCCCATAAGGCCTCCGACAAGGTTTAACGACTGTTATCTGTCGACAACAACCGGTCGGACCGACGGCTTAACGTGCCTTCCGAAGCACAGAAACGCGCATATTTTTTTTGCCACTAGCGATAACCCATCTCACAGCCGACCGCGCCCGTTTGGCTTAGTTGTATAGATCGTTTGCGTTCTACGCTAACCGCCGAGCTATGCGCGCTTCCTATTTGAATAATCATATTTTTATATAATGTGACTATATTATACGGTAGGTACGTTACGTAAATTATAATTTAACATTAGGTCTGTAGATAGATAGTACCTAGGTATTCACTGCTAATTGTAAAGTAGATGCAGCTAGAATATTAATTAATGTGCTTACAAACAGATACCTACCTACTACTTACTCCAATGCTAATAACAAATAAGAAGAATGAGACGGTTCACTATTACATTCATTATTTTATTTAATCCGTTATACATATTTTTCGTATAACTACATACCTATTATTATTAACATAGCCTTAACACAGTGTAAGTATACAGTGAAAGCTCAGAAAAGTATTACCTACCTAATATGTTACCGTTTTTCAATATTTTTCATATTGCTCTTCTCCTATTCGTCGTAGCGTAAAGTACTAAATTCTTATATAGTCTAAGTCATGTCATTGTAATGATAAGATAATTTTTGATATCGGTCTACTAGTTTTTAAGTTCATTCAAACAAAAATACAAATCTTTCCTATTTATGATATTACTATAGATAAATTGACTAATAATTACCGCGTACCGCACACTTCATACTTAAGTAGAACTTTCTCCACAGTAAAACTATTATCTCCATGGGCGTACCCAGGTTCTTGGCCAGGGGGGGCAAAGTCTTGTCCAGGAGTTCTTGGTCTAAGGGGGGGGGGGGGGGGGCAAATTTTTTCAAGCTGGGTACCGCGCGTATATTTGCCTTTCACGTTATAGACCAATATACCGTTATAGTTTTTAATGGAAAATTCTCACGTCAAATTATCTGCTTTTTTAACACGCTTTTATTAACTTGACCTGTATGTATGTATGTATGTAACGGAATCTTTTAACTTCATTTTCACTTACTTCTAGGAGTCTGATTGAAAATTTGCACAGTGGTCAAGGGCCGATGACAATACAATAAGCTCATAACTTTATATTAAAGTCCTAACTAGGATCATCAGGATAAAAAAATATATACGAGGGGCGGCTGATAAGTTCGTGGCCTAAGGTACTTAATGAAACAAATACCGTGAAACATGCCAACATTGCCCGGTTTTTTGTAAAAATTAACTTTATCCCAAGTTTTTTCTATAGAAACATAATTATATTTTTTTACCTCCTGCAATTCTAAGATTATATGCATGCATTGAAATATCAAAACGTCACTTAAAACAACATTTAGACCAACATTTCATTGATTACATTGGCGGGCAAAGTTATCTGGACTTTTAGCCAACATTACCCAGGTCCATTTTAGACGCCAATATGACCTTTAATATAGCGATAAAGAAATCAATCTAAGTATTTTGTCAATGATGGCGTTTACTTTAAAAATAGAATATATACCACCAATATTTTCGTATTAAAATGAGTTGGCAATGTTACCCTGACCATTTTTTCCCTTTCCATACAATCCGCTTGTAGCGATTTTGAAATGCTAGGGTTGTACAGTTTTAGTAAATAATAAATTTAATTGTATTGGACATTTTCAAAAAGTCGGTACCAAAATAATAGTTATGCGTAAGTGCAAAAGTTATATTGTAAAATATAGATAGCATATTTTTAATTTTTCTAACAAAATTAACATCAACAAATATATGACATAATATTAAAAAAACATAAACTCAAGGCACAGGGAGAAAAACTACTATAAAACTTAAAAGCAAGTAACAAAAGAAATATGTGTTTTTTTATAAAGTAAGAAAAGGTTTAATTTTTTTGATAAAATTGTTGTATCGTAGACTTTTTTACATTAATTCAACAACATATAGTATACCTTACTTGACATGTTAAAAAAACTAAACAAAAAACATCATTACCTACTAATCTACAAAGTTATGCTCAAGTTATCAAAATAATCAGCAATTTCTTGAGATCCTTTTTCAGCTCTCTCCTTCGAAATGTTTTGAGTGGTTCTTATGGTAAATTCATCAGTATGCCTAGCCAAAAAACCCTGAACCCAAGCATCTCCGGGAATTTGATTCTTGAATTTATGGTGGCGAGAATTCTTTTTTAAATATTCATGAATGGTAGTATTATATATTCAGTATAACACCATCAAACAAATCAAATCGAATGCCATGCAGAAGTCGTACCTAACAATACCTAACAAATAAATCATAAGAAAATCATCAAAATATAATATTGGTTATCGTAATTTCACAACCCTAAGTCATTAGTGATGGCGGGCAATGTTAGCATTCTTAGGTTAGAACATTGCTGGGTAACTTTGCCCATCAATATAACTTTAGTTTTAAAAATCTTTTAGCAGTGACACTGGCCTTAAAACAATCTGCAAATAGTTTTTTATAAGAAGCAATAATATAAACTTACCTGTGTTTTTGCCATGGCGCACAATTAACTTTAAATTTAGTTCGAATATTTGCCCGCAAAAATATGCAGCGCACTCAACAAGTCAAAACTCGCTACTGAATAAACTTAGCAACACACGTGATACTCAGTATTGCCACACGTATACCCTGTTTTGCATCAAACCAATAATTGTTGCCTTAAGATTAGGAAATTTTGCACAATAACGGTTTTTTCTTATGAATTGTTGTTCGGGCAAAGATACCTTTCGTGGCAAAGTTGGCATATTTAACGGTATAAAGTTTTATATTTTTAACATGTCTAAGCGTCTGATTAACTTGAAAATTTGCACAGGGGTCAAGGGCTGATGACAATGTCATAATATGAGAATAAAAATTCAACAAAAAATTAAAAATAAATAATGTAGTTTTAAAAACTAAAAAACACGCTTTTGTGAAAATACGAACTAAAAAGTAAAAAATAAGAAGAAAATGTATTTTACTGTAAAAAAAGTGTGGGGAGCATGGTGCCAATAGCATCTTAAAAACCACCCCACGCTTTTTTTACAGTAAAATACATTTTCTTCGTATTTTTTACTTTTTAGTTCGTATTTTCAAAAAGCGTGTATTTAGTTTTTTAAAGTACATTATTTATTTTTGATTATTTAATAATAATATAAGGTACAATACTACAGTAAATGTTCTCAGAAAATACAAATAATGAAGATTCGAATCCGAATTTATTTTGAATCATTAAGTACAATTTTGGGCAATTTATTAAAATTTATACTTAAATTACTCGAAAAACATAAGATTTTATGTTATATTGTATACTTATGTGTTTTGTAATTTTTTCCTTTCATTTTTGTTATATTCTCTACCTTTTCCAATAGGTTTCATCTAACTATAATTTTTTTTTCACTTTTTACCCAAAATTATCGATCCTGGTCTATTACACGAAGACACGCATACAAAATATGAAATATACAAAGGAAACAGCAGGAGGTAGCATATTATCTAGCGTACTCTTTATAGGTTTCTTTTTTCGTTTAGATCTTTTGGGATTTTGGAATCCCTGAATCTGGACTTTGATCCAGGGGGGGGGGCAGCTGCCCCCCTGCCCCCCCCCTGGGTACGCCCATGATTATCTCAATCATAGGAATTCTCGTATATTGTTTGCAATGTGGGTTTAATGACTTGGTAAGTATGTATGTACCCAAGTACTTTAAGCCGCAGTTAATGATAGGTCTAATTATACATATATTTTGGTATGCACCAAACAACATAGGTACTGGTATTCCGCTTAGAAAGTAATAAACAGTTGGCAAATATGAACACAATTAAGATATCTGATTTATTATATTACTAGCGGACCCAGCAGACGTTGTCCTGCATTAAAAGTATCAGAAATAATCAAGTCTGACTGATCGCAGGGTCATGTACTTAAAAGCATAAGCAAAAAAAATGAAAAATATTTCTACGCAAATAAAATGAAAATCACTTTGCTGAGTCATAGCCTAACTATCTAATTTAAAAGAATATCGTAAATGTAAATGGAAATGAAACAGTACAGATATCTATGGCCCCCCCGCCCTTTTTATTTTTTAGGCGAAAATTTTGTCCATTTCACCTACACAAATCATCCGGACTCCGGTGTCTCCAGTAGAACGTGCTGATGTCCTCCAGAACTCCAGAAGTTCACTTTTACTCGCCTTTTACGATTAGGTAGCTGATCTGTTTTTTACTGTATCTAGTCTTGCTGTAGCTCATATTCCTAACTTCCACCTACTTAGACCAATCTTGAGCTAGCCAGCTTACTGTCTTGGAGAAACTACCAACATGGTAGGTACAGAAATCTACTTAAAAAAATGTATGAAGACTATTGAAAAAATTTTTAGGTTACTGTCCAATAAACTGTCATGGAAAATAAAATAATGAGAGCTTTTGGCGGGAAGTCTGAAGGGACAAGTTGTGCTCTTGTTTTATTTTCATTTTCTTGCATTTGTGCACGAGTATTCTGAAATAAAATAACAGTGCGAAAACATGTTTTTTTCGGCTTGCCTCCAAAACTCAATTGGACATGTTCTGGTAAAGTAGCCATCACTTTACTTGAACATTTGACAGACTAGACTGACTGATACCTGACGACTTACTGATTTTTACCGACTAACAGTGATGCAAAAATTTTACTTGACTCTGGCAATATGCACAGAGTTTGCGATGCCATTATTAAAATTAAAATAAAATAATGAAAGATGTCGTTTAAACGTTATATTCGAGAGGTAAGCGACGAAAAATTACAAAAATTTTCAAAAAGCATTTTTTTTATATTCTGTCAAATTGGTGGAGTATATAAATATTTTTTGTCAGTCAGTATTTGTAAGTATTTGATAACGTTTGGCGCAGAAGGTACTTACCTCGATTTAAAAAGAAATATTCACTGCAAGTACTTTTCTAAAATTAGAAAATTTAGAAGCAAGCAGAATGTCAATTAATGATAAGTTTCACGGTCTTCGGTAATGTAGAATCACGTGTGAAAATCGTTAAAAATAATAACTAACATTTTGCTACTTCAAGAGTTATCATATATTTGCTACTTCAAGAGTTATCAAATACTGCACTTCAAATTGTATTCGAACACCAAATTTAATGTAGTAAATGATCACCAAATCTTAGCGAGCGAATTAATGCACTATTTCTGCCTAAATAAACCTCCGGGAAAGGGGTTTAATGGTACCATATCTACCTAACCTAACCGATCCCATTCATTTTAAATGACGAGTCCTTTTTGTATATTTTTTTTGGCGGGCGTTTCGCCCCCCTAAATCCCCCTTTCCCGGAGGTTTATTTAGGCAGAAATAGCGCATTAATTCGCGGGGCGAAGCCCCCGAAACCCCCCTTTCCCGGAGGTTTATTTAGGCAGAAATAGCACATTAATTTGCTCGCTAAGATTTGGTGATCATTTACTACATTTGGTGTTCGAATACAATTTGAAGTGCAGTCGTGACTAAAATAGCTTACTATTGTAATTTTAGACTTTATTTTTCTGGTGTTAAGTATATATTTTTGGTAGAAGAAAGCTTTTTATGGTGATCTTTATATTTAACCCCATTTTAAAAGCATTGGAACAGAAGAGGGGGCCACTAAACTAACCCTAGCAATGGGACACAACGTACTTAATAATGATTGCTGCACTAAGCTTTAGGTAAGAAGATCCCATTTAGCCTATATTTTATAATTATTAGGAATCGGTAAAATTAAAATTCGCAACGTTTATCTTCTCTGATATAAATTTTGAATGTGACATCTGTGGAACACAGTTTCAAGACAGGACGGTACACTCACTGAGCTACAAGTTCAATGGGTACACTGTACATTTTATCTATTATCAAGTCACATAACACTTGCAACGTAGGTCACGCAGTGAATCATATCCAATGTGACAAATGTACATCTTACACTTTAATAAGTACCTACTATGAACAATTTATAAATTACACGTATACATACTTCAACTCAGTTGTGCGCGCGGCGCTATGTGTGCGTGGGCTAGTAATTATGCAGCTTTAATTTGTGTGACAGTGACGCGGCCGTGATTTTCCGAACAACTTCACTGTACCTCTTGTCACGCACACAAAGTCACTGTGTATATACAGGTTTACCCACACATAGCGCCGCGCGCACAACTGAGTTGAAGTATCTATAAACCGCTTTATAATATGTATATGATGGTGTCTCACACGATCAGCTGTCACGTGTGACCATTATCAGCCCATAGCCATTCTGTTATCTCAAATATATTATTATGTACTTTTAAAAAAAAAAGAGTGCCTGGAGTTTTTTTCCGCCGCCTTTTTTCTCTCAGCTCAACATCTAGCCCAAACAGGCACTTAAAGGCGATGACCGGGAAAAAATGACATTCATTAAGCGAATATTTTGTATTCCTAATATGAAATAAATATTTTTTCTTTCTTTTCATAATAATAAAATAATAATAATTTCATATAATAAAATAATTTTCCCGAAAGGTTTTTGTGAAGGTAATTTGTAAATAAGTATTAATCAGTGTAAATTCCGTACACTACAATAGGTACTGTGATATATATTTCTGATGATATAATGGAATTTACGTTCCGTAAAATGGGAAGTAAACCAACGCCAAAAATAACAATAATTGTACCTACATTATATGGTAAACACTGATCACAGATCGTACCTACATATTGATGAGTAGACAATGTAAGTTGACTATAAAATTAGAAGAATACGTACCTAAGAATTATTTTATTACTTTTTATTGCATATTAATTTGTTTTGGTATACTTTTCCTTTGTAGTCGATTTATTATTTTGTTAAATTTTTTATGAAATCGTTACCGTTTGGCGGCAAATACAAATATTTTTAAAGACTTTATTTTAAACACATATTGTCACATTCGTATCTTTACCAATAAGCAGTGAAGCAGCGTGATGAAGTCCAGACCAATTCAATTGTACGGAAGGCCTCCTACAACTTCTTCTAGGATTTTTTTGAAAATAACACCTACACAACACACGAGCTTAAGGTTGATAGGTATACCATTATAATGCATGTGTGTGCAGTCTATTTTTTTCGATAATATAATCGGCTACTATATAATACATATATATTCAGAGTTTACTACTTAGAGAACTTTGACTCCACTCCGAGGGCAATAGTCACCGCTTATGGCGTTAATCTAGTCTAATTCAATGCCTTTAAAGATGAGATGTATTCAATATTTTTTTATTACAGGTACCTACTTCAGGAATTAATGGACACGATTAACCAATGACAGGTGTCCTGTACAGTTAAATTTATTTCCAAGAAATTGTCAAAATACATTTAGTGACCCATTTTCCATAGGTAACTAAAATAGACATACTTATCACTACTTTATTTTGTTTTAAAGTAAGTAGTAAAAAATATGAATAATACAAATTATTTGAACAATTTTATTAAGAAGTAGTTAAAAGGCCAATTTAGATAATGCTGTTAGGCTTTTCCAAGTAACATCCTTAAAACTTTTCATTTTACTGAGTGAAATAATAAAATACGGTATTTAACTAGGTACCAAATCAATTGAGACACTTTTAATGAAACGTGACTTCCTCATATTATGTTATGAGAAAAACAACTTGTGACGTCATATGCCTGTGGACAAAATTATTACTAACTAGCTATTAGCCCCGCGGTTTCACCCGCATTTTTTTAAAGTATCCTATTTTACTTCTGGTTACTCCAAGAATATACGTATGTACAAAGTTTCATGATGATCGGTTCAGTAATTTTCGCGTGAAAGAGAAACAAACTTACTTTCGCAGTTATAATATTAGTAGGATTACTATTAGGTACTGATTTAAAAGGCAGTGAAAATTATGAATGAAAATAAATAACTATTATCTTGCTTTCCAAGCGTAATTTTGTGCAACCTTTTTATGGTATGCATTTCGATTTTTAGTACATAGTGTCAATATTTCATTAAGCGTATTTCTTGTTTTGTTTTCTTCAAGCATTCTCATGTATGGAATAACAGATGGAGTAAATCAGCATAATACTATTATTATTCAATATAAACATTTTGCCATCAATGTATAATAGCACTGTTACATGTGTAACTTTGTTTCCCTGTGACCCTAATGAATGTATACAAAGGGTATTATTCTTATCGGTGTGTGGGGTATTCAATCTATAAATAAAATCGTGCCTACCTTTTCACAGGAATGCGCTTTTTGCAAGAATAACGGTCACCCGATGAGCTGGTATTCTACCCATTCATTGAAGGATAGCAAAGGACGGGTGCGTTGTCCCATACTGAGAAGCTTCTACTGCCGACGGTGTGGGGCCACGGGGGATAATGCTCACACCATCAAGTACTGTCCGGGCAATATGTGGTAATAATAGTTTTAATTGTGGTAATGTATTAATTCGCTGAAGTAAAGCAAAGGGCGGCTGTGTTTTTTATTTTATTTTATTTTATAAATAAACCGAACAAAAAGGCAGACGGGCCACGTGGTGTTAAGCGATCACCGTTACCTATGGACACGGGCAACCCCAGGGGAGCCACCCGAGCATTGCCGGCTTTGAAGGAGAGCTTTTTTACAGCTTTCTTGAAGAACCCCATGTTATAGTCCACTGGGAATGCCTCAGCTGGAAGGTTGTCCCATAACCTACACGTCCGTGGTAAAAAGGAGCGTGCAAAGCGGACTGTGGAGGACCGCCACGAGTCCAGATGGTGCTGGTCTGGTGTTGTCCCATACTGAGGACCTTCTAATGACGACGGTGCGGAGCCACAGGAAACCAATGCAGACACTATCAAGTACCGTTCAAGCATCCGTAATCCTTCCAACCCTTAGGTTCCAGTACATTAAAATTTGGACTAAATACAATCCTCAACTAACACTTTCCATTCCATCCGGTGCTGTGTCCTCTGAATCTAAACTAAATGTTTGAATGGCAGCCTGTACGCTATATTTCTTGCTAACTGTTGAGCGACTTTGAGTCTTGAGATTGTGAAGTAAATCAAATGCGGAAATGTGTGAGACATTACCTTCAAAAAAGGTATATTTTGCTTCATTTCTGCTTAGTTTTCGCGTTAGAATCATAAATAAGCCGTTTCTCGTGGACCAATTGTTGTAGAACCACGGGCATGGGCGTACCTAGAGAATATGGGGGGGGGGGAGCAGCTGCCCCCCAAGAACAAGGTCCATATTCAGGGATTCAAAATTCGTGTAACATGAAAGGCAAATGTATGCGCAGCCCCCCCCCCCCCCCCCCCCCCGGACAAGGATAACCAACCAACCTCGGTAGTCCAACTAAAATCGTTAGTACAATCGGTAGTACAATAAGCCAATAACGGTTTTTTTCTTCTTACAGATTTATGGCGGGTCGTCCTTGATACAACAGGTTTTCCTCTTAATTATCTACTTTATTGATCAAGATTAGTCATTTGTTTTCTGTTATCGATGCCTGTTATACTTATTAATATCCGTAGTACCTACATTGTACAGATAACGAAGCTATTTTTACTTTCGTTTGAGATTACCTTTTAACTAAAATAAAGTTTTATATTTTAAAAAACGAATTGTTCATTGTAGTTAATGTTGCAGATCATTTATATCTTATATGAACGATCTATGGACCGAAAAACACATTAAGGACGCGTTTCTAAATCACACTAAAACTTTCAAAAATTAGCAGTTTGTCGGTACATTTTGCGGCAAAATGAAAGTAAACCAAATGTAACTAATAATTACCACAGATAGATTACTTCTTCATCTATAAATGGTACAAACTTTTATTCGCAAATATTCCATTGCAAATATTTGTGCAATAAGTCAAGACAGTGACAACTAAAAATAACCCTATTATTCAATCCATTAAGATTCATGCGTAATAGCAAAATTTGTGGAAAAACTAGACGTGATTTTTTTTCGTCCTTAATCTTATGAAAGGAGTTCTTTGAATTATTAGTAACAAATATATTAATAATATGCATATTGGGTGCTAAGATTTTGCAACAATTATGACCCAAATATTTTTGAAGTGAGAACTTCTATAGCGGCGTTGTGCACTTTTTTTGGGATGGATAAAAAATGAAAAACTCGCGTCAACTACAAGTGGCCTGATCGAAAATTCGTAAGACGAAGGGATGAAAGCTGACGACGGCTCGACCGTCTATACTTGTAAAATTTCTTTTATATCAAGTATTTAAAATATGGACATTGAACAAAGTGCATCTATTAATGAAAAAAGTGGCGAAGAAATAGTGAAAGAAAATGAGTGAGTACTTTATAAAAATGCTAAGTAGATGAAAACCTACTGACTAGATGAAAAATAATACTGATAATAAAAGCAATTCGTGCGAAATTATTCCCTAGCCATTCCAAAATATCAAAAATCCACAACGTTAATGTTCAAGTTTTCACTTCTGCCGGCACTGCCGGAGTGCAACCCGTTTTTTTTCATTAAGTACCTATGTTCATTCTCATAGGTTTTATAAATTCAATTTTAAACTAGACGTCCCTTGATTCCCTTTGGTATATTGTCTTTTCTCAGCTAAACCTAACAGTAGAATACTAATGAAATCAAATAAAGATAATATTTAACTAGGTGAGGAACATTGAATTAATCAAATAAGGTAGGTTTCTATGTAAAGGAATCCTCAAAGTAAACGCTAGCACTATCTTGTGGCCTGTTTATCAGACTTAACCAGACTTTAAGCGTAAAGTAGCCAATATTTTCGCCACTACACATATTGTACACATAGTGTTTAGATTCTAGTCTTACGAGTATATACTTAATTAAATATCCTTAAATAAACTAACAAAGTAAAAGTTAAATGTATAGAACTTTATGGTCATTGTCATTTTCTTCGTCATCAGCACAGACAGTGACAGTCAAGATATTGAAACAAGTTCCAATGAATAATATGTATTAAATAATAATAAAAGGTAAGTAAAGTAGTACCAACACATATTGGATCAGCTTGGTGGAATAAGCTCCAGGCCTCTCCAATGATGTAGAGTGACCACAGCCCAGCAGTGGACCAAAAAGAGTTGAGTAAATAAGGTAACTTATTACGTAATTTGAAAACTAATGAAGCATATTGAACTGAAAGTTATAAATGAAAGTATTGACTGAGCTCCGTCTCATGGAAACATTAAGTATATATACGTATATTGATAGCAGATAAACGTGCTGATACACAATAACAGGCAAATTGGACCAATTTCGCGATACTAAAAACATACTCAAAATACCCCGTCAGAAATAAACTGCGGCATGCGTAAGCTGAATGAGTGCCTACACAATTACTTGTGCTATTTTCTTTTTGTGATTCGATCATAATAAGCGTTGAAAAGGTGAAGAAGCGAAACAGCAAACAATCATTTAATTATTAGATACTAGCTGTGCTGTGCCCCGCGGTTTCACCCGCGACAGGATCATTAGCATAAAGTGAAGTCCCTTCTGAAGTGCCGCTGGACCGGCTTTTTTAAATTACCATCGTCCATCATACATTACATGTCTCTCTAGCGGTTTTGGCAGCGCACGCCAGAATAGCTCGCAGAAGGTAGTTTTTTTCCTACTTACTTGACTTGACACTTATCGTCATATTTTGGACAATTCACACAATATATATTGTAGTTTATAAATTGTAGCCTATGTGTTATTCTGATGTATAAGCTATCTATATTATTGTAAAGTTTCATTAAAATTCATTCAGTACTTTTTACGTGAAAGAGTAACAAACATCCATACTTACAAACTATCGCGTTTATTATATTAGTAGGAAGTTGAATGTGAAATTGAGAAAGAGTCATTACAAAGTTGTATAGAAATCGTTTTTCGACCTCAAACAGATACCTAATATTTTTTTATTTCACACTGCAGATTCATGGTTTTCAGACATTATTTTTATAGACACTAAAAGTTCCTGAGATTAGCATTATTATACAAACGAGCGTATTAACTAGATAAAGACAATTTATGCTTTAACACTAACTTAAAATTCTTTTGGACGTTGAGATGTTGAAGCCGTTTCAGAGATTTAAAAATATATTTAGGAGTATGAATTGCTCGTTTAAAGTTATTAGATACACCCATGTAGGTTAGGTAACATTGAACTGGCACCTATTTACTTTACGTAAGTAGGTGTTGTGTGGGACCTAATATTTGATACACCCAAGTAAGTTAGGTAACATTGAAGTATATTTGAGATCTATTTGAGACTCAAAGACGGGAGACAAAATCCAGGATTGTCTATTAATAAACGACATCGACGCTCACTCAAAAAATATTTATACCTAAGTTCATTATTAAAGTTATAAAAGGCCAAGAGCTAAATTTTATTTTTACACTTTTGAGGTTTTCTTTAATTTTTTATAGATATTTTTCGTTTTAGTACGGAAGACCTATACAAAGAATTTGATAATAACATCAATTTTTTATATCCACGTGTTCTGAAAAAAGAAGGCATTAAAATAAGTAAACTTTGATTGTGGGTTTGAGTTGTAAGTACCTATAGGGTTCAATAAATAATGTGGAGGACATTATAAGGATAATTTCTTTGTATGAAAATTTAGTATTTTTTATCAGAGAGAAATGTATTTTTACTTAGAAATTCAAATGTTTTGCCTAAATGGCGGTAAACGTTGTTTGCAATATAAATCGAGACTAGTAAAGTAGGTTAGGTAGTAGGTAGGTTAAGTTATGTGGTTAAGTTAGAGTATTTCGGGCGTATAATATATTATACAAAAATATCTGTATCAAGACACCCTGATCACCTAGTACAATAAAATATTCGAGGTACTTAACGACCTATTCTCATGCATAAAACTACCTATAACTACCCACTACCTACCTACAACACTACAACTTTCGTAAAACTCTGTCGAGCTGTTTCGGGTCCCGTAAGTTTAAAAAACATGATTACAGTATGAAAATCATTATTTTCTTTCGCAAATTTACAATCGATTATTCCGAAGTCAAAAGCATGTCATTCGATTGATTAAATTTTTATTTGTAATGTAGGTATAAGTGCCGACCTGTGAATGCTACCGAGTATTACTCATGCGTAGTTTTCACTGCTATTTATTTAGTAGGAAAATAATTGTCATTAGAATACACTACGTGCTTCGATCAATGGACGAATACAATTAATTACTCACGATCTACATCAACAAGAAACCACTTGGCCGAATGAATTACGGGCTATGCTGTTTTTATCATCGGGAATGACGTTTTGAACCATGATTACGAGTACCTCATGATGGGATAATAGTATAATTATGTCATAAGAATAGGGTATTTGACACTATGCATAAAAAAATAATGCATCCCTTAAAAAGTTTGAAAAGCATGCTTGGAAAGCAGGATAATTGTTAATTCAAATTATACACAATTTTATTGCCTTTTTAAGAAATTATAATTTGAGCAATTAACTACAAAACTGTATGACGTCACAAATCCTTTTCTCATGCAAAATGTATGAAAATGTCACGTTTTGACAGCTCATTTTATATACCTATCAATTGATATGTTAGTCCAATACCGGATTTGTTTCATGATGAGAAGTCAGTACTAGACTATAAGCGTCTACTAATAGCGTCCTATTAAATCCTCTTCTTACAAAATTAACATTGACGATCCGTATGGCAATGAGCAGATCACTGCCAGTACCTACCTACATATTTTATGTCGGTTTTGATTCCTAGCGGGGGAGATATCTTAATATAAAACACTGCATGAATTTATTAACAAAACTAGCTGTGCCTCGCGGTTTCACCCGCGTTAGAGAGGATCATTAGCATAAAGTGAAGTCCCTTCTGAAATGCCGCAGGACCGGCTTTTTGTAGGATTATTTATGATAAACATTTCCATCATACATTACATATGCTAGCATAGCTACTCTGTAATAAAGCTAGCTATTGTATACCCCATATTTTAAAACAGGGCTGAAGTTTTTCTTCGTCTGCTCTTTTCTTCAGCTCAGCATTGCCTAAGCGCACCCAGAGCAGACGGTACAAAAAGATAACGTTCACTAAGAGTTTGTAAAGGAACGGTACAGTGAATAAAGAATATTTCATTTTATTTATGTGTAACTGTAGCGGTTTTGGCAGCGCACGCCAGAATAGCTCACAGATGGTAAATTTTCTCCTACTTACTTGACTCTTGGACAATTCACAAAATATCTTTATAAATTGTAGCCTATGTGTTATCTGATGTATAAGCTATATTATTATAATGTTTCATTAAAATCCATTCAGTAGTTTTTACGTGAAAGAGTAACAAACATCCATACCTACTTAAAATACAAACTTTCGCGTTTATAATATTAGTAGGATATACACTTAACAACATAAATATATGTATTATTATAATAAAAGTAAGTAAACAAAATAATAAAGTATTATAAAATGATGAATTTGAATCTCGTCTCTGGTCCATGCCACCCACGACACAGTGTATCTTAGGATAATGAGTGTGAAGCGTTGTTTTTTAATAACCATCTATCAGATACGGAACAAAAGTATCTGTTCAGAAATAACAAGGTTATAGTTTCAGTAACTAAAGTAAAAAGGTAACAAATGTAGTCCAGAAGTAACAAAGATATACCTATTCAAAAATCTTGCCAAGTGCAAAGCTTGCTAAAAATGGAAAACAAATTATAGTTTAAAAACACGTTCTATCTAGTCAGAACAAAAAATTGGAAGATAATAAAAAAAACCCTCCGTTTTGATCTAATATTTGATCTAACACTGTTGCATATAAAAAGCTTTACAGAAAAAAAGTTGCTTTCATTCAAAAATATATTTTCTCATTTTAAGATCGCATTACAATATAGAGTGTAATTTTTTTCTCATACGATTCTTAGAGTAAAGTTGATTATAATAATTTATGGAAACACGTGATTTTGAATTAGGTCATGGCCGGCAGGAGCTCTCCTCCGGGCCCGTTCTGAATGCCAGGGAAATTTAATTTTTCAATTTCATTCTCTATTATAAGGATATTTTCAAAACAAAATATAAATTAATTTTACTGTTTACGTCGATAGGTACCTACTGCTTCTGGGAGGGTTCAGTAAGTATCCGTAAAAATGAATAAACATTCGTTTCATAGGTACGTTTTTGAAACGTAAACCCATTTAAATACATCTGGTACCCATAAAATATTTCTCTAATACATATCTGTATTACTTAGGCATCTGTAATTCTGAAACAAGATGCTTCATAACGTGTTTCTGTCTTTGTGTGTGTCCATGGCAACCACGACATCTAGTACCCACAGTAGGGATATCTACCGATAATCTACCCTACTATGGGTCTATGAGTGTGAAACTTTATTATTTATTTATTTATTACCTAATTTGCCTAATAAGCTGATTAAATGTAGATACCTAACTATATATAACATATAAGAAATAATTTTTAATTTGAAAAATTTGCCATTAATTTGGCAAATTTTGATTTCCATCCTCAGACCGACAAAAAAGTTTCCATCATAATCCCATTACATTTATTTCTCGTTAGGTTTACTTTCAAAGAACAATTTATTAAATTATGGCAATAAGTAGTTATAATATAAGATATAAGATTGTCAATATGGATTGTATGGATGGACAGGTCTATAATTACAGGGTTTTTAATAACCCCATTCAGCGCTAAATTATTCATTGCGTTCTTTGTTGTAACGTTCGTTGTCAACAATGTGAAACAGTAAACTTCCTTATTCTAGTAAAATGTACTTAATACATATTTGTGACTTGTGACAGAGCAAAGTATGTACCTACCTATTTTAATTTTATAAACATAAACACTTCACTTGGTCATACAAGCTATTATTTTGCGGGAGAAGTTTTAGCCATAGACTTAGCATATACGTATGTACTCGTATATCCTAAGTCTATGGTTTTAGCGGAGACCGGAAAGAAGAATTTGGCAGTTTGAAATGATTTTCATAAAGAAACGGGATAACCAAGTTTTTTTTTATATAATATAAACCTAACAATAAGGCAGACGGGCCGCGTGATGTTAAGCGATCACCGTCGCCTATGGACACGGGCAACCCTAGGGGAGCCGCCCGAGCATTGCCGGCTTTGGAGGAGAGTTTTTTTACAGCTTTCTTGAAGAACCCCATGTTATAGTCCACTGCCTCAGCTGAAAGGTTGTCCCATAACCTACACGTCCGTGGTAAAAAGGAGCGTGCAAAGCGGACTGTGGAGGACCGCCACGAGTCCAGATTGTGCCGGCGGAACTTTAACCTTCGTCTGGTGGTATAATCATGGAATGGTGATGTAGGCATCAATTTGAAGAGTTCCTCAGAGCACTCACCATAGTAAAGTCGGTAGAACACGCAGAGCTAGCCCATGTCTCTTCGCAAGCTAAGCGGTTCTAGCCTGTCAGTCAATCTTGGGTCGTTGACGATTCGGACTGCGCGCTTTTCAACGGAGTCAAATGGGTGTAGCTGGTACTTCGGTGCTCCTGCCCAGAGATGAGAGCAGTACTCCATGTGGGGTCTGACCTGGGCCTTATGCAGCGCCAGGAATTGCCCCGCAGTGAAGTGCTGCCTCGCTTTGTTGAGGACACCAAGCTTTTTTGATGCCAATTTGGCTTTGTACTCCAAATGACTCCGGTACTGCACTTTACTCGTAATGTCGTATGTCGTAGTATTGTGGAATAAAGTAATAACAGTGCGATAACATAGCTTTGCTTGAGTAGCTTCAAAACTGCATCAGACAAAAATAATCAATTAGTCTGAATAGATCCATGAGTAGGTATATGTAATACAAAAAAGTTCCACAAAAAATTACATTTTAATTTGGCTGACTGAGCAATAGGCACCTTGGGAGAGGATACCAGGTTATGTGGGATTTATATCGCACTAAACCCTCTCGGTGGTCCGAGGACTACGGGATCTCCAGTGGGAGGCACCGGTGTCCTCCACGTGCGGCGTCTGAGAACGGACTGGCATCCTCGGGAGAGCAAATGTGTCCTCCTGCACATTCCAATGCTTACGGCGACATGTGGCCACGCACACACCGCCGCGTCGATCGATACATCGAGATCACACTCTCACCGCCCATAACCACAGAAGCCCCCTTTTAGTAGCCTCTTACGATCAGGCTGGCGATACCGTAGCTCTATTCTTAATCCCGAACCTACAGGGACTAACAATGGGCGGACCTAATGCCTAGTTTGCTATTGGCACTCTCTTCTCTCCCAGTCAACACATGGCGATAGGGAAAATAATTTACCGTAAAGCATTTTCATTGTATCTATCCGGTGGACTGTTTTCTCCCATACAAACGCCTAAAGAAATGAGATCTTGTATTTAATGATTGACGTTAAAATGAAAAAAGTATGGTTGATGCTGCTAGGGGATGATAAGGCCGCATACTTGAGATTACGTGAACAAAAATGACGTTAGAAATCTCTGCGTAGGCAACTGTTTTACGTGGCAAAATCGTACGTTTTTGTACGCTACGTCGATTGTAATGATTGTTATCAAGGCTATCGGTTTACTACAAGTACATACCTACCTTACTACTGTTACGCTTATCGGAGAACTATTTTCTTAACTGCGCAATGGTTAGCAAATTACGATGTTGTCCACAGCCTTTTAAGTCTGTGATGACGTCCCTACGTTGCAAAAAGTAGAACAGTAGCGCATATACAAAAGAGATGGGTATTAATAGAAGATCATTATACCTATAATATAATAAGTATAACCATTTTTATAACAGAAATAGGTACATAATCATAATGAATGCTTGTCTACTCAGACTGTTGTTTTTAACGCGAGATGATTGTGTTATGTACCTACGATTATGTAGCTAATACAGATAATGTCTTATAATGAGAATTGCAGCTTGTATTTAATATTTTATATCTATATGTCTTTTATATAAAATGAATCGGTATTCGTGACTCTAAAACTTGAAAACGGCTAGCCCGATGTACTTTGATTTGATTTAATCTAATTTGAAGTCATAGCATAGCCTATTTTCATAACTTTCTTTGACATAATCAATATGTCAGTAAATGTGAATAGACTCGGGGAGTTTTGACGGGAAGCAGAAATGGACATAATGTGCTCTTGTTTTATTTTCATATTTTTTTTAAATTACCTATGTCGAATAAAGTTGATAGCATTTTGTTCGACATAATATGTTAATTAAAGTGCACGAGTATTGTCAAATAAAAATAACAGTGCGAAAACATGTTTTTTCAGCTTGCCTCCAAAACTCCATAGGTCACGTTCTGGTAAAGTAGCCATCGCATTACTTAGACATTTGACTGTCTAGTCTAACTGATTACTGACGACTTACTGATTTTTTCTATGACCACTAAGTGATGCAAAAATTATACTTGACACTGGCAATATGCACAGAGTTTGCGATGGCATTATTCAAAAAAGGATGCTAACGTTGTTGCTGCTAACTATTATGGCTGCATACAGCTACATAATATAAGGTGGACTCAAGACCTAAAGAAGACAGCGGGAAGCCTCTGGATTAAAAAGGCGAACGTTCGGGGAAGCCTTTGTCCAGCAGTGGACTATGAATTGCTGATGGTACATGGATGAATGGATAATCTGCAACGGAGACACGCGTTCAATAGGTAAATAATAAAGTTTTGGTATGTAGAATATTCTCACTGTTGTATCTGTCATTAAGCAAGTATTTTAAATATTTTGTTCACGATGTAATAAAAGTGTTGTTGCGTGCCATACTAAGGAGGGAACTGAAAATACTAGGTTGGAGAGTGAGGTAGGCTGTTGATCACCTTATGCTACAACCACCACCACGTTGTTAGAATGCTTATAAAATTTGCTCTTTTTGCTTACTAAAATGTAAGTCCACGTAAATTTACTCATTGGTGCCATGCAGCAATTGTGGTTGTTGATCAGACTTATGTACATAAGGTGACCGGAATTGCAGGCAGGGGCAGAACTCAGGCTTATTTGGGGAAAATTGAGGATGTGTTTGTCGGAAGGTCCAGGAGAGCACATCTGCTCTCCCGAAGATGGGCCCGTTCTGGGGCGTCTCGCGTGGAGGATACCGGTGCGTTCCACTGGAGATCCCGGACTCCTCCCCAAGCGCCGAGGCAGCCACCGAGGAGGTTTTAGTTCGGTCAAATCCCACATAACCCGGTATCCTCCCCCAAGGTGCCGGGTACCTTTTGAAGGTTTCCCCCCGATACTAAAACAAAGGCATGTTCACCGGAAACATCATTTCTATCATAATAGACACCAACTTGAAAAAAAAGTTAGGTTCATATTAGACACGGAATTTTCGCTGTGGCTGAATTCCAACAACGAATTAACAGTTTCCGAAAAAATTTTGTTGTTTGATTGCGCTCTTAGCGGTACTACTTACCTATAAGTCAACGACAATTTTAGTTAATTATTTTGTCACACCAACTTAAACCCCGTCGAGTCACCTGTGGGAGACCACCTAGACCACTAAGGGAATCAATGGTTTAAATATATTTACTATGTTTGAGTCCGTTGATATATCGGCCATCTTGCGATTTTTCACGTAAGTATGTGGATAATCGTACTTAGTTGACGTTGAGTGTGACGCGACCTAATCGCTTACGACGGCTATGTTACGCATTTATTATTTTGTTACGATAACGTTTGAGTCTTGAGTACGATAAAATTTAAACGGACACTATTAAACACTTAAAAATTTTAATCCGTTTCGGTGCCTGATCTTCTGAGAAATCTGAGAATTGAAAAACGCAATTTTCGAATTTGTTTATTTGCACAATATAAAATATAAAGGTACCTAAGTATCTACTATTATTATGTTAGTTAATCTACTGGCTGCAAATTTGTGAAGAGTTAATTTTCTTTATGAGATGTTTCATGCTTAGAGTTTGTTTCTTTTCCTTATAAGCAGGTTTTCTTTGTTGAGTTTGTTGTTATTTCGCATTTTTATTCCTGAACTTAAGCTAATAGTGATAATGAATAAAAGCTTACTTTCGAGGAAATAAAAAATATCAGCATACGTGACCCTTACATAACTTACTTAACTACTTACCATGTTTTTTTATATTATTTATTAGAAATTAAGGAGAAGTGTTGTTGTTGGTATATGAAACTTTTGTAAACAGCTCCACCTGAAGAGTAGAAAATGATTTATTTCTAAACTGCAAATGACGTGAACTTAATCACGTAATTATACCTTTATATTTGTTTATGGAAGTAATCCTGTAATTAGCTCCTGAAACCTCGGGCTCTTGAGGGCACGTGCCGCGATCGCTGAATAATATCCTCTATACCTACCCACTTTTAGCGTCATAAGCCCACTCGAAAGTCGTTCAAAGAAAACTTTCTCTTTGGGAAATAATCTGCGGGACAAAGCGAGCAATAATTATCATTAAATCCCAATAAATATGTAATGTACTGATAATACCTATATATTAAATCTTATCTGTGATGATTCAAATGCACATCCCACCGCATTTGTGCCTTTAAGTCAAGTTAATCTTACGGTAAAATAAACAATTTGCCTATTAGTGTAGATTGTTTTTAGGTGAATAAAAGAATTTGTATAACTAATCAGTTGCGCCTCTATGCTTAAAATTGTTACGTATATACCTAACTTGATGTACGCACTAACACACTAGTCACATTAAGGTATAAGCTAAGGTATAAGTTGAAATATAAGCTATGAATTGTATTACATATAAAATCTTGCCTACTTTGCTTGCCTCAGTCTAAATTATAATATACGCATGCTTTGCAGTCAAATAATAAGATACAGGATACAGCAGGAAGCGTCCAAATATGTACCTTTAGACTGTTACGTTGATAGCCTCTGAGGCTCTAACGAAACTGCAGATACGCTTTAAATTATATGTACAAATAATTTAGACTACATTCTTACATTATACTTAATTCTTGTAATTATTCTAAGTAGGTAATTCTTAGATGTTATTGTGAAGATATGCTATGCATGCCATGTTACTATGCTCTTCCGTGCGCCATTTTAATATACTTGGGTACCTAGCCGATGTTTACAATTATCTTCAATTATGTTCTTAGCTATCTTACATTATACATATAGGTAGGAGAACGGAAGATAACTCAACAATAAGATGATTCACTCGTAGAGATTATAACACTTCATTCATTCGTGGGTATTTTTAAGACTCCTTGTAGTTTGGGAACACATTCGTTTGGCCGGTAGAAGTCTGAGATTTTGAGTGGTGTCATTAGTGTCATTACTTTGGAGGCTCATGATTGGAAGGGAGGAGCAGATTTAAGTCTTCCGTTATAAATATAAGTCAAGTAAGTAACTTGATTGCCGTCGGAAGATGTAGAAGAGCCGAAGAGCCTACACGGCTCTTTCAAGGTTGGCGCATATCATGGTTGCCGACAAATCCTACCCCAGAAATATCATATACTTACTATAAGTTGCTAATTAATGAAATGTCAGCTTCGAGTTGACCTTAAAGAGCGAATTAAAGGAACTGTTAGTGCTTAAGTCCTTTCAAGAAGGTTTTGGAGTTTGGACTGTATTCCACGATGGGCAAATGAGGAAAATGGGAAGAACTTTACAGTTCAGGGTGACGGTTAACTATCCCCATGTTTTCCTTTGCCATAGGTAGGTATATGATAAAATTGAAAATTAAAAAGCACAGAATACAAAATATAAACAGCCATAGCCGCGAGCCATCTTCCAAACATAATAAATCAAACCCAATAAATTACCAAGGTCTGTCCAGAATTTAAACAAGTGTGGCCATTTTAGAAACTAATGAAAAACCCATACAAAACAAAAGTCGAAATTATAGAAACGGTAAACAGCGCGCCCAGTTCCCGTGCCTATTCTATCACGTCAATACCTATTTTTTATAGTTTCCATGCAAATTTTCTAGATCAAGTGCCACAAAATGTCATGTGTTAAAATTTGATTCATCAAACCACTTTATACCTATTTATAAAGTATCATTTTGACCTGCTCAACTACGGAAGATGAAAAATTTATTTATAAGCTCGCCTCTCTGAATGTAGTTTATAAAACCTGTACCTACACCATACTAAACCTCTATTTAATATACCGTGTGTTTTTTTATTTTTTTTATATTAATGGAGCAAAAGAAAATCATGAAACTAATTTGTTGAGGAACTCTAATTGCACCTTCTGAAAGTCTTCTCCGAGCCGTTTTTTTGTTTCTGCCTCGACAATTTGTAGATTTCAGTCATACTTTTTTTTGCAAGTGTATACCTCCCGGTCTCATTAAAGAAATATGAAGAGTAAATTCCACTCAAATTATAAAAGAAAATATTATTTGAAGCAGGCATTTTTGTGTTTAACTCATCAAAATATGTTAAAAAAACAAATCAAAAAATTGAATTTGGTTTGTAAATCAAACTAATAAAAATTTGCCTGAGCTGTTCAAATTCTAAATTAAAGGTATTAATAGAAAAGAACCTACTACTAAAATTACAAAGCTTAGTTTTAATTTTGTACGAACGAATCCCTCAAGAGCATAAAAACATTTCAATAGAAGAAATACTGAAGTACCTACTTATTCCTCCACTTTCAGCCGCAGACACGTGTAAACAGCTTATGGAACCTTCACGATATTTCTTCCATTCAAAATTTATACGAATCCCATATTTATGCCGCTCAATTTCATCAATTACCTACCGATGTGACCTCCTCCATTTTACCTAAAGGTAGATTAAATACGTAACCGAATCACTGCAAAGACTAAAGTTAAAAGACTGCTGAAGTCTGGACTTAAACTTTCTAGATTTTGCAATGCTGAATACATACATTTGAGGCCACCAAAAGGTGGTTTGAACTTTAAAAAGGCCCTCGTTTTGTAAACAATGTAGTCGCCGGTGTCAGTTGCTATTTCCAATTTCCATTTCATATCTGCATACAAATGTGCTCCCGTGGGCCCGCCGGTCGACGCTATGCCAAATGCATTATACATACGTTCTGTTGCAACCCACACTCCATTTCAAACTTCGATCTCGAAAATAATGGATACTGCATTATACTATGGTATAATATGGACACTACATTATAGAAAAATATATTAGTCTATTATGGTTGATGGTTGATAACATGAGGTACCTAATTAATACCTACCCTACCACTGTTGTTGTACAAATTTTATCCGATCTCCGAATTACCAGGTAGCCTACATGGGACCCAGGCGCGGTCCCAGGGGGGGTCACAGGGAACATGACACCCCCCAAAATCCATCAGTCATGCGTAGATGGAAGGCGAAACAAGCAAATTTGGGACACACATAGAGTCAGACACACAAACACTCAGACCGAGAACAGAAATATAAACTCATCATTAAAATTTCTGCTTCGCCGGGAATCGAACCCGGGGACCTTCGATAGGCAGTCCAGCATGGTAACCATTGCGCCACGCGGGTCGTCTGATATCATTATATTCTCTGTCAATTTCAAAACTCAATAAAACTTACCTATGTCGAAATAAATCTAATACCTTTAAACGAGCAATTCTTGTATATATCTAAATATATTTTTTGTATATCGGAAACGGCTCCAAAGATTTTGATGAAATTTAGTACACTGGTTGCGGGGATGATAAATCGATCCACAAATTTTTATTGATAGAAATTGTCGTTTTTTTTAATGTTTATGCAGTTAAATATAAAATTACTCTTACTGACATCTATTGGAAAATATTAATAATATTGTGGCGTAGAAAGACGTCAAATGGTCAACATTTGACAATCCACCCTTCAAACAAATGACAATGTCGATAATTATGAAAGACCTCTATAAAAATTTCGTCAACGGAATTAAAGCTTTCTTGGTAGAATAGTTACGAAAGCCGACTACGGAGCTAGAGACCCGGATTCAAATCTCAAGTAGACAAGTTGCGTTTTTTATTTTTTGTGACATTTTTTTTTAATTGGAGCTAGGGATTTGTAAAGTAACACTAATTTTTTGCTTAAAAATAAACCATGTAAATAAAATGTTTTTATCCGAGCAACGCTCGGGCGTCCAGGTACTAGTAATTAATAGATTGAAATGCCAGAAGCCAGAAGTTCTGATTGTGACACAAATCGGATTAGTTTGCTGTATCCATCTCTTTCCGTGACCAATGAGTCAATATTGTTCATTCAACGTTATACTGAAACTGTTTCGACAGCGGATGGTTCGTGGATAATAGGTAGTATAGGTTATGTTTGTTATCGACAATTTACAAACTGTTTTTCCTCAGGTAATAACGGAACCTATCTTCAAAACACAAACAATGATCTAGTTAATCACGTTGATTGCATAAATTAAATAACTCGGTTGTTATAGATTATGGTATGACAGGTAAAAAAATATACTAGCATATTCAATTGGAAAGAACTACACGTTATTTCAATTACTCATCGTCTAATTATTCTTGTGGGACATGTATTATTTAGGCCCCTTGGGTGTACTTCCGTAAAGCGCATACCGCCGTTTGATCTTACAGGCATGATAACGTATTTTGACCTCCTGATCACGAATATCATAACGAAAATTTGCGAAAACGCCATTTTGAATATGAAAAACGGAGGAGAACCTCTTTTCGTTCAGTGTGCATAATCGCACATTCCTAACCGATTTGGACTATTTTAGCTTTCCCCAGAAAGGGTATGTGTGTGTGTGTATAGCGGAGATAAAGAACTGCGCAAACGCCATTTTAAATACCTACGCTTTTCTCCATATGCATAGGCTCTATATGCTTTCCTTCTAGCTTTCACCCTATACCCTTGAAATGGCGTTTGCGCCAATTTTCGTTATGATATTCGTGATCAGGAGGTCAAAATACTTCATTCTACCTTTCAGATCGATCGGCGGTATGCGCGTTTCGGCAGTTTATCCGACCCCTTATATGTACCTAGAATTATGACTTAATTAGATTGTCTGTTTTCACCATTGCGATAGCTACAAAAAATCCATCAACTCCTGCACATAGAAGTGGAACAGGGTCTCCGACTTTCCTGACTCCCTAAAAACTTCGCCACCACTGATTCAACAGGAAAACCGTAGACCGTAAACGTAATACTAGTCTAACTTAAGCTGTATGAATAACGACCGATATAACTAATTTAATTACATAAGCATTAGGTGCATACCTTGCTGAGCCTGGGTTCGATTTCTAACGAAGAATAAAATTAAAATTACAAAACATTAATAAAACAAATTATTCTTAGATTTTTCTCATCTGTTCAAAACAAAACTGCACATAGACAGACTTCATCATTAGACGACATAGACTCGATCGACTGCGATCCTACGTCGGTATCAGCCAGAATGCTTTACAAACGAAAATATGTCAAAAGAAAAAAGAAAAAAAAGAAAAAAGATTTAAATATGTTTTTTTCTTCAATAAGGCATCGCAAACTCTGCATATTGCCAGCGTCAAGTACCTATAATTTTTGCATCACGATTTTGCCAGTTTCGGTGAAACTGGACGAGTAATAATAGGTAAAGTAGCGAACCCTAGTCAATCAAACAATTTTAGACCGATCTCTATCTTACCCTTTCTTTCGAAATTGCTTGAAGCCGTTGTTCACAAGCAAGTCTCTTCTTTTATATACAAAAACAACTGTTTATCTCAATTTCAATCTGGCTTTCGTGTTGGACACAGCACGACCACTGCTCTTCTCAAGGTGACAGAGGACATACGTGTAGGCATGGAGAATAGATTGATCACCGTCCTTGTACTTGTGGACTTCACCAACGCTTTTAACATGGTTGATCATGACATTCTTCTTGCCTTACTGCTTCACCACAACTTCTCTCCTAACTCTTTAAATTGGTTCAATTCCTACCTTCGCGATCGTCAACAGGCGGTACGATTCTGTCGGACAACCTCCGACTGGAACGCCCTTCTGTCTGGTGTACCGCAGGGTGGAATCCTATCTCCGCTCTTGTTTTCAATATTTATTAATTCTCTTTCTTCTTCCCTTGACTGCTCTTACCATCTTTATGCTGATGATTTGCAGATATATTTTCAAACCGATGTTGATTATATAAATAATGCTATCAACAAAATTAACTCCACCTGGATCAAATTTCTGCCTGGTCTCGTAAATTTGGCATATCTGTTAATCCCAGCAAATGCCAAGCAATTATAATTGGGAGTGATCATCAATTGGCTAAGATCGACACTACTACCATCACTCCTGTTGTGTACAACAACACGCCTATACCTTTCTCGTCCAAAGTAAAAAACTTAGGGATTCATTTGGACTGCACCTTAAGCTGGTCTGCTCAAATACGTGAAGTCAGCAGATCCATCACTGCCAAACTTTGTGCACTTAATAGACTCAGGAACTTTCTATCCATCAAAACTAAAGTCACATTGGTGCAAGCTCTCATTTTCCCCATAATCGATTATGCCGATGTGTGTCTTACTGGCCTCAATGAAGATCTCCTCAATAAGCTGAATCGCCTGATTAATAATTGCATCCGTTTTGTATTCTGCCTTCGAAAATTTGACCATGTGTCTTCGTTTCGTTACCAGCTTAAATGGCCTCCCATTAGAAAACGAAGGCAACTTAGGATACTTTCCACTCTCTTCACTATTATGTATGACGATTTCTCTCCCGCTTATCTGAAGTAGTTTCAATTTCTACGTGACACACATGAACGCCAGCAACGTTCTTCCGAGACATTAGCTCTCTCCATCCCTCTTCACCATTCGGGACAACTTTCTATCCATCAAAACTAAAGTCACATTGGTGCAAGCTCTCATTTTCCCCATAATCGATTATGCCGATGTGTGTCTTACTGACCTCAATGAAGATCTCCTCAATAAGCTGAATCGCCTGATTAATAATTGCATCCGTTTTGTATTCTGCCTTCGAAAATTTGACCATGTGTCTTCGTTTCGTTACCAGCTTAAATGGCTTCCCATTAGAAAACGAAGGCAACTTAGGATACTTTCCACTCTCTTCACTATTTTGTATGACGATTTCTCTCCCGCTTATCTGAAGTAGTTTCAATTTCTACGTGACACACATGAACGCCAGCAACGTTCTTCCGAGACATTGGCTTTGGCTCTCTCCATCCCTCTTCACCATTCGGGACAATTATATATATATATATATTTATGTATATGTAGTATGAGAGTTTTTTTTTCTTCATATTTGTGATTGCAAGTTTCACTTTTCTTCATTAGGTACCACCATTCGTTGTTTCTGAAACTACCCCAGGTTGACTGGTAGAGAATGCTTATAGCATTAAGTCCGCCTTGTACATAATTTGTATTATGGTACATGAAGTTTAAATAAATAAATAAATAAATAAAGTCAGTAAGTCGTTAGTAATCAGATCAGTCAAGTCAGTCAGACATTCAAGTAAAGCGATTGGCTTCTTTACTAGAACGTGACCAATGGAATATTGGAGGCAAGCCGAAAAAACATATTTACGCACTGTTATTTTAATTCACAACACTCGTGCAATAATTAACCTATATCGAACAAAATGCCATCAAATTCATCCGATAGGTACAACTCAAAAATACACCAAGAAAGTAAAAATAAAACAAGAGGACAATACTTATGTCTTTTTCGACTTCCCACCAAAACTCATTTAAATAGTTACTAATTGCATCGAATTGTTGATACATACATACGAGTATGTAACGATTATTTTAAGTGTCGATTTTATTAGGGCGAGACAATCGTTTTGACGACAAAGCCCTTTCCAATAATTTTTTTTATTAGACGACATATAGAAATATACTGCATTATCTATTGTACTATTGATATATATACACACAATAGACATTACTTTTATACCTACACATTCTAGAGCTAATAACTACATAATTATCTTTCTATTGTAAACACTAATTGCACAAATGTACAAGCTATTGTTAACACTTATTAGTGTTTTTTATTAACTTTTACTACGATATAATTCGAACTTACCTTATCTTGTATACAAAAACCTATATACCTAGTTAGTTGCGTAATAATAAGAATATTTTTACTCTTTATCTAATTCTTGTATATACCTAAATATATTTTTTGAATCTCAGAAACGGCTCCAAAGATTTTGTTGAAATTTAGTACCCTGGTTTCGGGGGTGATAAATTGATCCAGCTAGGTTTTATTTTTATCTAATACCTTTAAACGAGCAATTCTTGTAGGTATATATACCAAAATTATTATTTTTTGAATCTCGGAAACGGCTCCAAAGATTTTGATGAAATGAAATGAAATGAAATGAAATTTTAAATTATAAAAAAATATTTTTCTTCTGTGATAATCAACTGAAACATAAACTGAAAAATACGACTTGCTGATATCTATTGGAGAGTATTAATAATATTGTGGCGTAGAACGCCGTCAAACGCCATCCGTCAGTCCGTTGTTCAAAAAAATTTAATGACAATGTCGATTTGAAAGAGCTCTCTAAAAATTTAACTCTTTGAATTTTATTAAAGCTTCCTCGGCCGAATGGTTACGTGGGCTGACTGCGGACTGCGGAACTAGAAACCAGGGTTCAATCCTCAAGGAAGCATGTTGCGTTTTTTTTTATTTATTGTGACAATATTTTTTATTGGGAGCTATTTCTGATGGCGTTGTTAAGTAACACTAAGCCAATGAGTGTTTTGCTTAAAATTAAACGAAGAAAATAAATTGTTTTTCTAAAATAAAACGTATATTATTTTATAGAGTAAACCCCAATAAAAATGCCATTTTTCGGAAATTCTAACCTTATAAATGGTGACTGATGATGAAGTAAGCCCCATAGTTATAATTACGTATTCGTTCGTAATAGATTTATGCAATGTTTACGCTCGCTACAATGGCGTCCGCGATGCGTGAACTGCAACGTGACCGTATAATCAACTTGATAAACATTTATGTAGAATTGACATTTCATAAGTATAGTAAAATGCTATAAACCGGTCATAGGTGTCACAGAGCAGACGATAAGAGAACTAACAAATGATAGGCATAGATGATCTATTTCACGACGTCCGTTCGGCTTGTACTGTTGTGAGGCGTGCACATGTATGTAGCCAGGGACTTAAATATCGATATTAAAATTTATCGATAAAATTTATAGATTTTTCTATTATTGATAATTATTATAACGTTAAAAATATCGATAATCATTTATCGATAAGGCCTTGTTGCGTCATGTCATGTATGCATGTTGCTTACTAAAACGCAAAACAAAAACAAACACATAGATAATACACTATATAAACCAGAACAAACACTTGTCGCTCGGCCGGGAATCCCCCGATCCTCTCGCTTGACAAATCTGGCAACGTCGCACTCGCACGTTTATTTCGTACATTATTGATGAAAATAATCGATCAAAATTACCGATATTTTAATCGCTATTTCGTATCGATATCCAACTATCGAAATTTTATGGTTATATCGATATTTTTAAAATATAGACTTTAGTCTCTGCATGTAGGTGCATTGTTTTCGTGTGCGTAATTTCGACAGTGCTCAGTGTCGAGTAACGTCAGCATGACAACTACGTAGAAGAGTTGTGTGAGTATGGAACAACTTCTGACGCTCCGAAGCCCCAGGCACAATACAAAGAGCGCCTCAGACCCCACATGGAGTACTGCTCCCATCTCTGGGCAGGAGCACCAAAATACCAGCTCAAGACTCCGTTCAAAAGCGCGCAGTCAGAATCGTCCACGACCCAAGATTGACTGACAGGTTAGAACCGCTTAGCTTGCGAAGAGACATAGGCTCGCTCTGCGTGTTCTACCGACTTTGCTATGGTGAGTGCTCCGAGGAACTTTTCAAAATGATGTCTACGTCACCATTTCATGATTACGTTACACCACCAGACGAAGGTTAAAATTCGACCGACACCATCTGGACTCGTGGCGGTCCTCCACAGTCCGCTTTGCACGCTCCTTTTTACCACGGACGTGTGGGTTATGGGACAACCTTCCAGCTGAGGCATTTCCAGTGGACTATGATATGGGGTTCTTCAAGAAAGCTGTAAAAAAAGCTCTCCTCCAAAGCCGGCAATGCTCGGGTGGCTCCCCTGGTGTTGCCCGTGTGTATAGACGACGGTGATCGCTTAACACGACGCGGCCCGGCTGCCTTTTTGTTCGGTTCATTTATTTAAAAAAAAATAATGTTTTTATATTCATGTCATGACAGAGATATTCAGATTTCTTTGCAAAGCTACACAAGCGCGCTTGCCAATACACATCACTATTACTACCAGAGCCGATCGGAATTCATAAAATAGAAAACAATAAAACAAAGCAAAATTTATACCTACAAAATTTAACTGGCAAATATTATAATTACAAAATTACTAAGCCAACAACCAGTCTAGTCGGGGTCAGCTAGCAACCTAACGCGATTACTCTTATTATTTGAAGGTCCTTGGTACAGTCCGATAGTAGTCGGGCTACACCAAAATTCAACGTTAGCTAGCTTAATAATAATATCCTCACAACAGCAACATGATGAAACCTATTTATTACAATAAATAATCCGCGACCAATCCGCGTGTGGGCTCCCAGGTAGGGTTGCCAGACGGTCGGGAATTGGCGGGATTTTCCCGAATTTTTGTATGTCCTCCCGACTCCCGACAAAGCAAATAATCTCCAGAAAAACAAGTTCGATAATTTTAAGTTCAAATTTTCGTCAAACGATACTTGCAAACCACTTGGCGCTTGGAAGAACGTTTTGATTTTAGTGAGGAGTCTTTATACAAAATGCTCTCAAAGTTTTCATTAAAAAAAGTATACTTTGTTCACATGGAGTGAGATCTTAGTACTTATAGAAAAATTAATTTTTTTAAATGATATTGACACCGACCATTTGTACAGTGATTATTGTTCTTTAAAAGAAGTTTTTAGTTTAAATCGCCTTCCAGAAGAAAAAACTAAAATGAGAAATGATAAGCTATGGGCATATTTTATAAGAAACTGCGTTGAAGTTAAAAATTTAACCAAATTGTATGTTTTATATTTTCAATTCAGAGCAGCGATGGCCGAGTGGTATAAAAGAGCAGCGATGGCCGAGTGGTATAAAAGAGCAGCGATGGCCGAGTGGTATAAAAGAGCAGCGATGGCCGAGTGGTATAAATCCGCGGTCTTCGACGCGATCGATCCCGGGTTCAAATCCTTGGCGCGCACCTCTGACAAAGAAATTTGTAATGTGCGCATTTATCGCTGCTCCACGGTGATGGAAAAAATCGTGATATTTAATCGATTACGATGTTCTCCATCGCCGTGCATGCTTGAGAGGAATTCATAATTTCTCGAAAGCATGACGTCCACCAATCCGCACTTGGCCAGCGTGGTGGACTATGGCCTAAATCCCTCTCACTAGTGAGAGGAGACCTGTGCCCAGCAGTGGGACATAAAATGGGTTGAAAAAAATATATTTTCAATTCCAGTAAGTAACGCTTACTGCGAACGCGTTTTTAGTATACTTAATAATTTATACTCAAAAGAAAGGAACCGAATGAGCATGGATTAAATAAAGGCGGAATTAATAATTCGTTTGAATTTTGACGAAAATTGTTTAAATTTTAAGACCTTTTTGAATAGCGATTAAGCTCAAAAGTTGTAAACGCGGTAGAAAAAAAATGACAAATACTTATGGCAAGAACAAAAACAATAAACATGCTCATTCGGTTCTTATCTTATGTGTCACAAATACCTACTTACATGTTTTTTTTCTTATATCTACAGTGCAATGCAAAAATATGTTTGTTTACTTAATATACCTATTATGTATAATTAATATTATTAACTTATTTTTTTATTTCTCCCGACCAAAGCTCTAAAATCCCGAAAAATCGTCTATTGATCCCGATAACAGGAAGAATCGATCTGGCAACCCTACTCCCAGGTCCCAGACCGTATGTGAACAAGTATTTTAAAAATACATAGGTACTTTCTAGAAAATAAATATTAGAATGAGACTCACCTACACAACACACACACACACACGTATCTATTTGTATTTGTATTGAGCACCATTTTGCTTTTCCCGGCTGCAGACGGGTCGTTTCACTCCTCGCTAAAATCACAGGCTAAAATGATGTTTTTTACCAGCGGTTAGCCTTTCCAGACCGCACCCGTAGTAGATAATATTACCGTGACCCGACAATCTAAGAGCGCAAAAGATGATTCATTACCATCGCCGAGGCAGTACGACGGTACAATAAACGCAGATAAGCAAAAGGAGCAATGGACAACAGTACGAAGACGCAAAAATCGCCGTCCCGTGATTCGTGGTGCAGGTGAAATAGATAGCGAATTGGCAGCTGTTGAAAAAATGCGGAGTATACATGTATGGTCATTAAAACATGACACTACGCCGGAAAAATTACAGTCATATATGGCCAAGAAAAGACCTACGGATGTCCCATATAACATCGAAAAGCTAGAGTTGAAACACAACAATTATGCTTCCTTTGTGGTCACGTTGCCAACAAGTGTATTCGACTTTTTTATGAATGCACAGAATTGGCCCCCCAACACAGAATTAAACGAGTGGTTTCGTAAAAAGAAAACCTATACTAAGTAGCGATGTATGTAGCATCAAAAACACCAGGGTTTCGTGCCAGGCAGAAAAACCACTTTGTAAAGACAAACTATTAATTTACTACCAAAACGTGCGGGGGTTACGCACTAAGTTACAAAAGGTCGCAACAGAAATTAGTGCTACTCCCTCGGACGTTATAATGTTTAGTGAAACCTGGCTCAACCCTAGCATTAGTGACGCTGAAGTGGTTCCTTGCGGATATTGTATATTGAGAACAGATAGACCTGGTACAAGAAGAGGGGGTGGTGTGGCCATAATAGCGTCTCCAAAATATATGTTGCGCCAAGCAAATATTCAAAATACGGGAATAACACAATGTGAAATAATGTGCGCCGGTCTTTATTTAAAAGAAAACTTGATAGTGACCCTAGTGTGTATTTATATTCCTCCCAATGCGAATGAAGAAGAATATATGTCTGTATTTCATACAATAGAGACAATATGTTACAAATATTCAAAAGTAATTATATGTGGAGATTTTAATTTAAATTCAGCCAATACTACGGTGAACTCTAATTTTACTAGTCTCCTGACGTTCTGCGATCTACAACAGGTAAACAAAGTCGTAAATAATTACGGGTATATGTTAGATCTGATTCTAGTTACCTCATCGTTGGGTAGTGTTATAGTACAGAATGCACTCGATAGTATCGCTATTCCTGATGCATACCATCCGCCAATCGAAATAGAAATCGAGCGCAAATTTGTAAAAGTTAGTGGACAGGCAGTAGTCAGCTTCTGTACTGATTGGGATTTCCGTAAAGCAAACTTCCATGCTTTATATGCACAACTAGCGGAAACTGATTGGTCTGTACTGTATAATATCACAGATGCCAATCTAGTAGTGGAAATTTTGTATAACTTATTTTATAAATGTATAGATAACTGCGTTCCCAGAAAAAAGCGTATGGTGATACGACCTCGGTACATTTATCCTGTGTGGTATGCACCCCTAACTAAACGCAACATTAAAGTAAAATCAAGATACCATCGGTTATTTAGGAAAACCAAACTACCTAGATATCGAATAAGTTTTTCAAAATATAGAGCACTTGTCAAGTTGAACATAAAGTCAGATTTTCATAAGTACAGGGTGCAAATGGAGGCTGACATTCGTCAGGATCCTTCCGCGTTCTGGAGATATGTGGCATCCAAGCGTGGCAAAGATGTTAATATAAAAACACTGGAGGTTGATGGTAAGTCAGTCCCTGACAGCCAATGTGCGCAGATGTTTGCGGATTATTTTTATTCAGTGTACAGTCCTACGTCACCTCAACTTGATATAAATGAAGCAATGAAAAATTGTGAAAATGATTTTGGTACTAGCATTTATATTAAGCATATAGATAGAACCATGATCAAAAAAGTTATGGACACAATGAAACCGAAACGTGGTTCTGGACCAGATGGCATACCGCCTTTTGTTGTCAAAGACTGCCGTTCGGTTTTAATAGAGCCTTTGTATTATATATACAACTTATGCCTGAAGAACTGTACTTATCCTGAAAAGTGGAAATTATCACGTGTTGTACCGGTTCCAAAGAGCAGCCTTGGGTCGAAGGTAAGTGACTATCGACCTATAGCTGTGCTGTCTATCTTTGGTAAGTTATTTGAATCAGTTCTTAGTAAGTTAATTAGAAGCCAAATTGAACACCGGCTCGATGAGTCCCAGCATGGCTTTAGAGTTGGTCGATCTACAACCACTAATCTGTTGTCCTTTTGGTCATACACCACCAGGGCAGTTGATAATGGGTCCCAGGTTGACACGGCCTACTTTGATTTCCGAAGAGCGTTTGATACCGTCGATAATGACGTGCTTCTCCAAAAGTTTGCCGCTGCAGGATTTTCTCCATCATTACTTCAATTTTTCTCCAGCTACCTCCGTAACAGGAGGCAGTTTGTGCAGTACAGAGGACATATCTCAAAGCCGTACCAAACGTTCTCCGGAATCAGTCAAGGATCAAACTTAGGTCCTTTAGGATTTCTGATATTTATAAATGACTTGCCAAGGGTAGTCAGTTCAGCACAATGTCTGTTATTTGCAGACGACCTAAAGCTGTTCATGGACATTAACTGTGATTCCGATTGTCAAGCTCTCCAAAGAGACATTAATAGCGTTTTTGAGTGGAGCAAGCTTAATAAGCTCATGTTCAACGTAGACAAGTGTTCTATATTGTCCTTTTCACTTAGACATAATATAATCTCTTTTGATTATAACTTAGGAAATGCACGATTGTCGCGTCAAAGCTCTGTAAAAGACCTCGGAGTACTGATGAAGGCGGACCTCAGCTTCAGTAACCATATTACATCAAATTGTAAGAAAGCCTACAGGGCTTTAGGGTTCGTATTGCGACAATCTCAGCATCTTGGTATTTCTACTACTAAAATGCTATATAACAGCTTTGTTAGAAGTATTTTAGAAAATAATGCAGTTATCTGGAGTCCGCATGAAGCTAAGTATAAGCTCATGCTGGAGAAACTCCAAAATAAATTTGCTAGACGATTATACTTACAGCAGTACGGTTACTTCGTGGGCTATCCGTATTTGTATCCCAGCCTTTTTCTGTTGGGAATGCTGGGCTATAATACACTTGAGCATAGACGTAGTATAGCTTTGTTGGAGTACTTCTATCAACTAATTAGGGGCAGAGTACATAACCCATCAGTGCTGGAGCTGGTTGCTCTGAATGTCCCTGAAAAGTACATAAGGGCGCGGAGACACGATTTATTCGCAGTGCCCATGTGTAGACTCCACTTCGTAAGGGAGTCACCGCTAGTCCGAGCACTTACAATGCTCAACGGTGTAGTAGCTTCGGATTCAGAGGTAGACATTTTTTTTTCATCACCTGCTGTATTTCGCAGAGCGGCAGGTGAATTTGTCGAAAACCTATGTAAACGCCTTGGATAATTAATCTGTAATGTTTATGTAGTGTTTAATTTAAATAAATAAATAAATAACTAAATAAATAACTAAATTGTTAAGTCATGTAGTTTGATCCCGTTACGATAATATTCAATGTAGGTTAATAGAATTGGTTCAGAATCAGTTTAAGATTTTAATAGATAAAACTGTTCTGATTCTCTTCTCGTCTGATTTTGACCTGATTCTAAAGTACGAGTACAATATTCTGCTTTAGATTTAGACGATATTTTAGCGAAAACATTTTGCTAACAGCCTGCTAACGATATTTAATATTTATTTTATAGGTCAAAATTTTAAATTCTAAAATGGGTTTCCGACTCTTCCGGTTTCTATTTTAATGATCCTCTTTCTCACTTCCTCTAACCTACTTATTCAAAGTGTAATTTCCTTATACATTTGTTTTTATTTGATGAGCCCGAATCGGCCTCTTAAGGTTTTCAGAGATTTTATAACGAAAACTGTTTATTACTTACATTTTTAATATATTATAAAAAATATTATATAAGAAACATCATTATCGCATTTTAAAGGAAATCTGTATTTTGCACCTACGCCACAGAATAAAGAAGTTCTCTTTATTCTGTGGCGTAGGTGCAAAATACAGATTTCCTTTAAAATGCGATAATGATGTTCCACGCTCCTTATGAACCTTATGTAATAAATAGAAGTTTATTATACTTACGCAATTAATACCAAAGGAACAACTACCTGTTCCATTGGTGAAAAAAATGTGGGAGGCAGGGTAAATAAAATCACTGAAGGCGGCTTGGGCTCATTCATCAGAATAGATTTTTCTCTTTATATAAGTTGTCAATATTCCGAAGAAATGGAAATATGTTAGAGCCTTAGAGCATCAAGGTATTACAGGTATGACAAGTAACTTTGATGCTCTAGAGCAATAAGCATGACAGATGTCGGAAACATCTAATCGCAACTTTTCTAAAATATCGACCGTATTTTATGAAGTATGCGAAGAGCGTCAAAATTGACAGGTATGACCCCGTGAGTCAGTACCTTTGTTGCTCTATGAGTCAGTACCTTTGTTGCTCTAAGGACTTATGTAGTAATCCTGAAACCATAGACTTAGGTTATAGCTTAGAGTATCAAAATTGACAGGTATGACACCCGTCAGACCTTTGATGCTCTAAAGGTTAAAGGTACTCTATACTTTGAAACAGTTGTGGGCTAGAGTGTTTGGCTACTTTGCGCCCCATTACTGCCCACGTATCCCAAAATTGGAGAAATATTTTACCCACCACGTTGCCCCAATACGTGTGGTGGACGAATTGGTAGCCAAAGTAAGAAGTTGCGCTGGTAGACGTTTATGATCGTATCAGCTTTCCACTAAAACACAACAGAATCGCTTCAAAATAATTATAAGAAATACTAGCTGACCCCGCGAACTCCGTACCGCGTTTAAATGATTGTGGTGGGCCACCCTTATCACTTAGGGGTATGAAAAATAGATAGTAGCCGATTCTCTGACCTACTGAATATGCATATAAAATTTCATAAAAATCGGTCAAGCCGTTTCCGAGGAGTATGGTAACTAACATTCTGACACGAGAATTTTATATATAAGACTAGCTGACCCCGCGAACTCCGTACTGCGTTCAAATGTTTGGGGTGGGCCACCCTTATCACTTAGGGGGATGAAAATTAGATGTTGGCCGATTCTCAGACCTACCCGATATGCACAAAATTTCATGAAAATCGGTCGAGCCGTTTCGGAGGAGTATGGCAACGAAAACTGTGACACGAGAATTTTATATATTAGATAAGTCTAAATTAACATGTTCACAGACTTTTTTGTATTATTTAATATCATTGTACACAGATCTATTACAAACTGCAGCCTGAGTCATTTCAAACAATGTAAATATGGGGTATGTTATTTATTATCTATTGCGGAAAAATGCGACCATTTATAAAAATACGAGTAGGTACCTATGTTTAAAATAGTATAATCATAATTAAAATAAACAGTTTTAATTTTATTCATTTTAGCTATCATCATAACAACTTTAAATCGTTGTAAATAAACTATGAATGTACTGAGTGAACTAAAACAGAAGATGTACATAATAATATTTTGCTTGACAAGATTCGACGAGGAAATGACCTAACCTAGGTCTCTATATTATGTAACTGTATACATATTATGTTTAAGGTTTCATACCCCAAAAGGAAATAAGGAACCCTTATAGGTCACTTAGCTGTCCGTATGTATGTCCGTCTGTCAAGATCCTTCAAACTTATTAGTGACTAGCTGTACCTCTCGATTTCACCTAGCGTAAGAAAATGAAGCATGAAGTGAGTGAGTGAGTCAGATAACGCTATAGATATATTTATATCTTTAGATATCCGTTCTTGTTTTTTTACGTTACATTTTTTGTAATTACATGCAGATACAGCTTTTGGTAAGCTGTAGAGGTGAGACGTACTAGGCAAAACGCGTACTGAGTCTTGCGAGTACGCGTCCACAAAAATACTAGATCCAAAAACTAGGTCCACGAGTATTTACGAGTACGGGATTCAACACGTACACAAGTGATTCCCGTAAATGCGGGTCTTGCGAATACGTACTAATTTTTGTAGTTTGAAGAGTATCGAAATTGTGCGACACGCTAATGTCGGATGTAGCGAGTGTTCCAAAGCAAGTTTGGTCTAAAAAGGTACATACATTGGTAGGTACATACCTAAATATTGACACTTTAATTCTGTTTCTTACGATACGATACGACTAAACATTAACATTTCCACTTCCCTTCGTATTTCATATGGATGGTCTACAAATTTAAATAAGGATAAATGGGAATATACATTTATGTACGTAACGTAACAAGAAAATGTATACACGAGAACCACGAGAATACTTAACAAATTGGATAAAACGACTTCGGTATATAAGTACATATATAGATTTTTAAACTTTCTTTTTTTATTCTAATAAATAACGATCAAAAACTTCCCTGCATACTTTATGCAGGCTTAGGACTGCCAGCAGTTTCTGTAAAAACTTCAATCTAAAAAATACTTTAAAGCACATTTTTTACGAAACTAACATCAAATCAAAACAAATAATTTTGTCAAAGAATACAGAGCCTTATTGCGTTTTATCTAAGTGTTATTTACGCAAACAATAACTCGCCCCTAATTACCGGAATCCATCGCGACTCGACGACTCGCATTACCCGAAGTGCGGCGACGTCTTCCGATTACTTCCGAACGCGCGTAGTAGGCAGAGTCGTCGTACTCCTAAAGACTCGATACGCTAAAAGACGCGCGGGCGGGAACGCGTACTTACGCGTCCAGGCCAAAACCTATTCCAAAAACCTATTCCAGTAAATACGTCTCACCTCTAGTAAGCTGCATGTATAATTAAGATTTAAAGCGTAAAATAAGTAAATTAAATACCCACATTTTTAGCTTCGTCATATCATATAATATAGGTAACTTATATAACACAAACTTTGACAAAAATGCGTGTCTTTTTATTGAAATTTTTAATTTTAAAATAGCATTTTAGTTCAATGGTTTTGGTAATTTAATACTAAAACTATGTAATTGCCAAACAGATAGAAAACCAAGTGATTATAGGTATAAGGGTTCCGCTTTTTTCCTTCTGAGTAACAGAACAATAAGAATACAGATTAAAATCCCTTAAACCCATTTTAAAACAAAATTACCTCCATGAAATCATGTCCAATTATACTTCGCGTAGGTAGTTTAAAGATAAGTTACTACTATTTAGGTACGTACATAGGTACCCTAGCTAGGTACTTAAATGCGCACTTTGTTAATGCTCAGCTTGTATAGGAAGGTAAGACTATGTCTCTATTATTATAAGTATAACATTTTTAACGTATTTATGATTGTAATAAGTCTATAGATAATGTTACATACATAAAATTATGGGCCGTTAATATAATGTATGTACATAGGAACTAACCTATAAATTAATAGTACATACTACTTGTGTATAAATGACAAAACCTAAACATACTTTATGATGAAGAAAAATGTTGCTTAATTGCATCATTCGGTCTTTACAAATTCTTAATGACGAAATGCCTGATGGTTTCAAGAAGATAGGTCAATGTAACATTAATAAAACTGCTTTCATTTTTATCTGAAATTAAATTGAATAAATGTTTCTGTTGTATGTACGTAAACAACATCGTTAGATTACCTTTCGACCTTCCCACAACCCTTAACCTCTACGATGCTATACATCTGTCATATCATACATATCATACTGTGCAAGCACAGTTGTAAACTTTGTATGTATAGGTAGGGTAGGGCTACAAGATACACTCACACTACGACAGCAACGCTACTGCACACAAATGCACTATACCATCTCCTCCCCTTGGCCCCTGTAAGGGTCCGTTCACACAGACCGGCTCGGAGAGGAGAGCAGATTTTTATCACGTTGGAAACAGTGTTTTGAGTGATTGTAGTAAAGTTTATTTTTGCATTTGCACCTTTTTTGTCATTAAAAATGCCTGAACGCGCTTCGTGTGAAGTAATAAAAGGAGCCGACCGGCTCCGCTTGCGTGCTCTTTCTCGCTCGCGCAGCCGATCGGCTCTGATTGCGTGCTCTTTCTCGCTTGCGCAGCCTGTCGGCTCCGATTGCGTGCTCTTTCTCGCTCGCGCAGCCGATGGGCTCCGATTGCGTGCTCTTTCTCTATCGCGTAGCCGATCGGCTCCGATTGCGTGCCCGCTGCGGCCGCGCCGACCGCCATTTTGATAGCAACATTTGAACGTAATAGTTGTGCGTACTTGTACGAAAAGATGAATGATGAAAAATTAATAATACTCGTGTCAAAATATGAGTGTTTATTTGACATAACCAAGCCATCATATAGCGATCGGATAATGAAAGACAATGCATGGGAGGAAATTAGCAAATGTCTCGGAATAAGTGGTAAGTAAGGTTTTCATTGTTTTACACCTACCCCCAGATACTCAAACGAATTTTAAAGCAAGGGCTTCTTAAACTCGTGCTGCGACGTGTTAGATTCAAAGTCAAAATAGGAATAACATGAGTTTAAATGCGCCCTTACTTTAAAAACTCGTTTGAGTATCTGATCGTTAGAATATACTTATGTAGTAGACAATTTTTATTAAATATAACTTAAGAAACTCGCGTAGCCACTTGATCTTGCCAATCTAAAGCACCACTTGATGAAAAATAATCCTTAAATTTATTCCTTGTGGTTAGAACTGCGTCGCTATTAGAACTGTTTTCATTATTATTGTCTGTTATTGCTGTTAATAAATTTATATTGCTGTGAAATTCATTCTCTTGTCCTGGCGTCCGATTTTCTATTAAAAAATTATGTAAACATGTAGTTGCTAATATAATTAAATCACAGTACTTCGGCTGAATTTTCATTCGTTTTTGATAAATTTCAAATCTTTGAGTTAGCATTCCAAATGCACATTCTACGACTTTTCTTGCCCTGCTTAAACGCAGATTAAATACTTTTTTTGATAATTCTGTTCTTGCTTGTTCTCTTGGATACGGCCGCAATATATTATTGCTCAAAGGAAATGCCTCGTCTCCTATAAAAACATGTGGTAAGCTTTCAGTGGTACTAGGTAGAGGTTTATTTGGGGGCAGCTTTAACTTATTGGTGTTGAGTTTTTTCCAAAATTTTGAATTCTGTAAAATTCCGCCGTCGCTATTTTTACCATATGATCCGACATCAACAATTAAAAAACTGTATTTCGCGTCGACCACAGCTAGTAACACTGTACTGAAAAAGTTTTTATAATTATAGTATAAGCTTCCACTATTATCTGGTGCCTGTATATTGACATGCTTTCCGTCTATAGCGCCCAAACAGTTAGGAAAATTCCAAATATTAAAGAAATCACGTGAAACCTTTTCCCACATTTCTTCATCTGGCATCTGCATAACTATGGGCATCAAAACATCACAAATTACTCTGATTGTCTCATGAATAATTGAATGAACTGTAGAAATTCCCATTCGAAAATTAAATGACAAGTTTTTGAAACTGCAACCAGTGATGAGGAATCTGTAAAAATAAAACAAACACACAAAATAGAAATATAAGACTGCCGTACCAAAACGAACTATAAAATAAAAAAGAGTTATGTTATTAATTTTTCATTTCTGTTCTTTCCAGTGACGCAGTGCCAGGATCGTTGGAAGAAACTGCGAGATAACTTCAGAAAAGCCTATTATAACCGAAAAGGCAAGAGTGGCGATGGTGCAACTACGTCCAAATTGATAAAATTTGAAAAAGAACTTTCTTTTATAATACCATTTTTTCGCAATCGAAACCAAATATCTAATGTAAAATGTAACATTATCATCGGATGATTCAGAGCCTGGCACACCAATACCACCACCATCGACATCATCTAAACGTTCTGACCATTCTGAAGTTGAATCGCTTGCAAGTACTTCTGGCTCGAAAAAGAGACCACGCTTAAGCAAAGATGTTGCTACGGTTTTCGAAGAGTATCTTGAAGAAAAAAGAAATACTACACCCCGTGACAAGGCATTACGTAATTTTTTTTTGTCTATGTCAGATACAGTGGAAACATTCCCAAAAGAAGTCCAAGCACGAATTAAAAGGCGCGTGTTTAACATTGTTAATGAAGCTGAATTAAGTCTGTATGAAAATAGTACAGATTTGAATTATTCTTTGTCTATAAATTCACCGCCATCGACTAATCAATCTACTTACCTAGTGTCAAACGAAACCTATATTCCTCAAAACTATCCAGATCAGACTACTTACGGGTACAATACCAGCACACAAAATACAAAATAATAAACAATCAAAAACAATAATAATTATAATAATAATAATTAAACACACACAAATCTGTACTATTTAATTACATTTCATTAACGTAAATAATGCTTAATAAATGGAGGGCTGTGATTTTGTGATCTATTTAGATGTTTGTGTTATTTAACATGATTAGTATAAGTAATTTACATTTCATTAACGTAAACAATGCTTAATAAATGGAGGGCTGTGATTTTGTGATCTAAATAACATGATTAGTATAAATAATTGTTTTTTATTTACCTTAAAGTTACCGTTAACCTTTCTTCGGCTGTAATGGTGCAACGATAATTTGTAGTCTTTTTTGTTATTACTACTCTTAACAAATCTGTCAATTTCAAAAATTGCCAATATTCCATACGATAATACTCATAAAATTTTAGGCTATCTCTCTTCAATTCCTCGAAAATGGTGTGAAACTCCCCATGGATTAGTCTGTTTTTCCAAATATGTTTTACCCATATTTGTTTCCGCTTGCGCTTACGTTTCCTATGTTCTATTTCAAGTAATCTTGCTAACAAATATATTTCTTCGTTGGAGCTATCTAAATCCATGTTTCGAAAAGCACACGTTAACACACCGAAAACAAAACTTAGACTGCGCGGAATACTGGCACTGCCTTTGTAGTGTATCCACCCGACTCCGAGCGCATCCGACCGGCTCCGAGCACATCCAACCGCACCCGCTTTCAGATCTCTTCCAGCCGGTCGATGTGAAATAGTTGGCGGCTCCGCTCCGGCCAATTCCAAGCGTATACGACCCGGTCTGTGTGAAAAGAAAAAAGCAGGCCGATGCTCTCCGAGCCGGTCTGTGTGAACGGACCCTAAACCGGCATGGCAGCGGGCAGCCGCATTACAACAGCATTCTGAGCCACAAGGTAGTAAGTAACTTTTTAACAAGGTAAAACAAACTTTAACTCCAATACAGAAGTTTCTTAATTCCCCAATGCAGGGCAGGGACATAAGAAATTGTTGATTCGAGACTTGAGACACCAACGCATACATACAAGAGAATATAAACTGCACACTGCACTCCTGTCGCCAATACACTTTACATTGTAAAGCGTAGGTATATTTTTAAGCGTGACGCAGATGTTTACAGTATCTAATGCTTATTACTTCCAGAATATTCTAATATAATCATGATTTACTGTCAATAAAGGAGAAAACGCTAACGGGACTTTATAAATAATCACTATCTTCGTTCTCTCAATAATAAACAATAAGCACGCCAATGCTTATTAGGGCAAAGCAATTATCGTTAGATAGCTCTTATTTTCCTGTTATGCTATAAATTGATTAATATTTAAATGTTATAAATGTTTTTGGTTACTAGTCCAAAGACCATAATTAGACGCGATTTCTCATTACAACCTAATTACTAGTACCTAATTATTTACCACTTATTTATATTTTCTAATTAGGTACTTAAACAAATTCTCTAGACGCGGACTGGCACTTATCTTTAAACCAGTCAAAGTAGGTAGGTTGTTGTTGTTGAACTATTTTCGGAGACCATTCTCGAGATTAAAAATTCAATACGCGGAATAGACAATGAGAATGCTGAAATAAGTAAATTGTATAGTGATGAAGGCCAAAGATGATAAATTTGCGGAATCAGAATAGGCCAATAGGGTCTAAACATGAAACCGTTTTCCAACATGGGCTCTTGCTGACACAAACTCGCAGAATAAGAAACGGCATCTGAATCTATTACTTATAATAAGTGGCAATCATACCTCTGCACGGGCTCTATTATCTCTACGCCATGCCATACAGATGTTAACAAAATAATAGGTAGTCCCAAGTCCTAGTCCCTGTAGCTTCGGCTAAGAATAGAGCTACGGTATGCCTGATCGTAAGAGGCGACTAAAAGGGGGCTTCCGGGGCTGCCGGCGGTGAGAGTGGGAGCTCGACCCGTCCAGCCAGCAGCCCCGGGAAGGACGGCGGTGTGTGCGTGGCCGCATGCCGCCATAAGCATCGGAAGGTGCAGGAGATCACATCTGCTCTCCCAAAGATGGGCCCGTTCCAGGGCGTCGCGTATGGAGGACACCGGTGCGTTCCATGGGAGATCCCGGAGTCCTCCCTCTTCTTTATTGGGGTTCGGTTACGGGTCACGTTTAAGAATGTAAGACCATATCGACTTTTAGTAATTTATTTATTACTTATTTTCTACTACATACAATACGTTACGTTGCATCTCGAGTCTCGCAGGGAAGAGAGTTAAGTGTTGCCATCGACAAGAAACATAGATTATAAAACATTGACACTAGAGTTGGCTGAATACACAACATGCCCTTTTTTCTTTAAAAAAAATAAAAATAAAAGTTACATTGACATTTGACATTACATAATAATAATAACATAGCCTTAACATGCCTTATCTACTTTACTTCTTAATAATATTTACAATTCTTGCTTAAACTAATAATGTCAGTCTATAAATTCAGTTTTTGTGTCTTCTTTAATAATCTACCCTTACTACTATATTTCTTTTCAGTTCTTACATTACAGGTTGAGTCATTTTCACTATTTGGAGATATTATAATAGTATCAGGTGAGACTTGATAAATATTCGACTGTGTAGTACTAGATAAATTACATAGTTCTGGTGAAGATAATTGATTCTCATATTCATTATATTCATGTATGCTCTCGTCTGATATATTTACATTAACAAATTCAGGTGATTTTATTACTTCCTCTGACTGTGCTTCAGACTCTGACTCAGCAGACTCATAGGAATCGGAATTATTATGATTAATATTTTTTGGACTTGAACTTGCTGAAATTGAATCATATGTAAAGAAGAATGTACAAACATCATTCTCCTCTTGTAAAATTTTTGAATTTTGACAATATGACTGTGATTCCGATTTCTGTGGTATGTGACTCAATTTTACAATGTTTTCTTGTTGACTTGGACTTGTATTAAAAGTAACTTTTTTATTTTCTGACCTTGACTCACTTCTATTTGACTGGAAGTTTATATTTTTATAACATTTACGTATGTGTTGAGAATTTCTCCTATATGTTACACCATTATTATCTTTGACAATAAAAGATCTTGGATATTTAGTTCTAGAGACAATTGAACCTTTAGTCCATATAATATCCTTAGGATTTTTCTTAAAGTATATATGGTCATTTACATTCAATTCAGGGTATTGTTTACAATTTCTGTTATAATATTTTCTAGTTTTTTGTAGGTTAAAATTTTTGTTTTTTGAATGTTCAGAATAATTTACTACTTTCGGTTTAAAATTTTTGACTTGACTAGGTAATTTAGTTCTTAATTGTCTGGACATAAGTAATTGTGCAGGAGAATTCAAATTACCTCTAGCAGTAGTTCTATATTGCAATAAGCCAATATAAGGATCAGTACCTGCGTCATCACATTTTCTTAGAATGTTTTTTATTATTTTTACAGAAACTTCTGCCAGACCATTGGATTGAGGAAAATGTGGACTTGACATTATGTGTTCAATGTCCCATTCCTGCAAAAAGTTTTTAAATTCCAATGAATTATAAGGAGGACCTCCATCGCTTACAAGTTGCATTGGAATGCCATGACGTGCAAAAATGGACTTCAAATGTGTGATCACTGTGGGACTTTTACTGTCTTTATTTAAGTTAGCTATTTCAATGTAATTAGAATAAAAATCAACAACTAATAAGTATTTTTTGCCTTTATAATCAAACAAATCTGTTGCTACTTTTTGCCATGGAAATAAAGGTTGTTCATGAGATAAAAGTGGTTCTTTTGTTTTATTGGAACTATAAGTGGAACATGATTCACACTGTCTTACTTTGTTTTCAATATCCTGATTAATATTAGGCCAGTAAACAATTCCTCTTGCTAGACTTTTAGTCTTATCAATACCTAGGTGTCCTTCATGTAAAATATTCAACATTTCAGATCTCATAGAAGTAGGTATAATTACAGAATTATTTTTGAAAAGTAGATTATTGATAACATGAATTTCCTCTTTAATATTCCAATATGGGGAGACTAATGTATCACAATGTTGTTTACATTTAGGCCAACCATTTTGAAAGTAACTAATAAGTTTTTGTGAAGTTAGGTCTTTGTTAGTATGTTCTAAAATTTTGCCTAATTTTTCCTGAGTGATGGCTAGGTTTGATGTTAATAAATTTACATGAATTTCAACTTCACTTTCAAGTTCTTCAAGACTAATTAATTCTTGGTTGTCACTAGTATCTTTAATTGGTGCACGTGAAAGTGTATCTGAGATGTACATTTCAGATCCTTTTGTGTAAGAAACAATCAAGTGATAAGCTTGTAACGCTATCATCATTCTTTGTAGTCTAGTAGGTACTTCAGACAAAGGTTTCTTAAAAAGAGTAACTAATGGTTGATGGTCCGTTTCTACATAAATAGGTTTTCCATACACATATTGATGGAATTTTTTGCAACCAAACACAATAGCATACAGTTCTTTTTCTATTTGAGCATAATTACTTTGACTTTTATTTAGTGACTTAGAAGCATATGCTATCGGGTTTTTACCATGTAATATGACAGCACCTACAGCATTTTTTGATGCGTCAACAGACAGTGTAATCGGTTTTGAAATGTCATAATGAACTAGTACTGGTGACTTACATATTAATGATTTTAATTTGTTGAATTGTATTTCATGTTGATCTAACCATTGCCAAGTGTTTTGTTTCTTAAGTAAATCCCTGAGGATAGTTGTTTCCTCTGCTAAATTTGGAATATAAGATCCTAAATAATTAATCATTCCGAGAAATCTCTGCAATTCTTTTACATTAGTTGGGCTAGACATTTTAGTTATTGCTTCTACTTTAGAGTGATCAGGACTTATGCCATTTTTGTTAAAAATATGACCCACATAACAAATTTCTGACATACCAAATTTACATTTAGATTTATTAAATTTTAAATTTATTTCAGAAGCACGTTTAAATACAGTTTCTAGTCTTTCATTGTGTTCTTGTTCCGTAGAACCATAGACCAAAATATCATCAACGAAAATTATTATACCTGCCAGGTCACCAAATAAATCATTCATAGTTCTATGAAAAATTTCACCACTAGAGTTAATACCATATGGAAGTCTCAGGAATTTGTACCTACCATAAGGAGTATTGAATGTGCACAAATCACTACTTTCATCATCTAATTGAATAGTCCAATAGCCAGAATTAGCATCTAATTTTGAGAATACTGTCGCACCAGCTACTTTTGAACGCAAATCGTCAAACGTAGGATAATGATAGTGCGGTCTTTTTATTGCTTCATTTAAATTTCTTGGATCCAGACAAATTCTAAGTTTTCCATTTGGTTTTTCAACTAAGACAATAGAGTTAACCCACTTTGTTGGTTTAGTAACCTTTTCGATGACCTTAAGCTGTTCCATACATTCTAGTTCGTTTTTTAAACGATTTTCAAGGGAATATGGTATTCTACGCACTGGACATATTTTTCCAGGGATGCTCTCATCAATATCTAAATGAGCTTTGTATGGGAGACAACCTAAGCCTTCGAAAGTGTTGGAATAATGTGAAACAATATCAGGGACTGACCTTTGACTTTTAGTTTTATTTTGCTGATGGATTTTGAAAACCCTTTTTATAATTCCGATTTTCTCACAAGCTTTCCATCCAATTATTGTTTGGCAGTCGTATTCGACAATAACAAAATACAAATTTGTTGTTGTACCATTTTCAAACTGACACTTTATTATACAACTACCTAAATTGGGTACTAATTGGCCTGAAAAAGAAAATATTTTATTATTGGTTCTAAAAATAGGTATTTTTGAGTGAGTATTTGACCTAATTAAATCTAAAGTTCGTTTTGACATTACATTAGTATCAGCACCTGTGTCTATTCTGCATTTTATTGGAAAATCATTACAATTAATATTTATTTGCCAGTTCTTTGATGAATTATTACAATCTTCAATAGATCCAATAACAAAATTATTTTCAATAGTTGATTTAGGTTCAGAATGCACAGTACTTACATTTTTATGAAAATTATTATTACCCTTAATTTTGAAGAAACATTGGTTAGCGAAATGATTTTTCTTCTTGCATATAGTACAAGTTTTTCCCTCTGCTGGACATTTGTACCTATGAATTTGACCACATCTTCTGCATATTTTATGTCCTGGAGAACGGCTTTGTGACCGGTTTCTCTTTTCAAAATGTTTGTTTGGAGTTCTATTCTCATATTTGTTTCTTGAATGACTTCTAGGGCTTCTATGTCTTTCTCTATGCTTGTCATTGCCAACTGACAATGCTTGGACGAATTCAGGTTCATTTAAATTGTGTACGAGTTTTGTTGATCTTTCTTGGGATAATTCCATGCTTTTTGAAATTTTTAATGCTTTGTCGATCGTTAGGCCATCTTCTTGAAGTAGTCTTTCTTTGATTTGAGCACTTTTTATACCAATAACGAACATGTCTTTTAACAGTGACTCACGTAATGTTTCAAATTCGCAGGACGTAGACAGGTTATTAAGGACAGTAACGTATTCATCTAGAGATTCGTCTTTCTTTTGTTTTCGTGTAAAGAAATTGTATCTTTCCACTGTAACGTTGCTACAAGGGTTGAACTTCTCGTCAAATTTTGTCAAAATGTCCGTTAATTGAACGGTCGACAATTTTCGATCTATGCCAAAGCTGTTGAATATTTCAATCCCTTCGTCTCCAATTGCATTTAATAGAATAGCTATTTGCTTTTGTTGTGGAAATTTCGTAATGTCATTGGCATCGCAAAATATTTCAAATTTTTGTTTCCATGACCGCCATTTCTCGGCTGCATTGGATGCCGTGTCGATTGTTAACGGTTTCATATGAGCAACGAATAAATTTTTAGAATCTGCCATTTCGTACCTGTTTTGTGCTGGATATCCCTCTTTTTCCATCTTCTGACACCATCTTCTTTATTGGGGTTCGGTTACGGGTCACGTTTAAGAATGTAAGACCATATCGACTTTTAGTAATTTATTTATTACTTATTTTCTACTACATACAATACGTTACGTTGCATCTCGAGTCTCGCAGGGAAGAGAGTTAAGTGTTGCCATCGACAAGAAACATAGATTATAAAACATTGACACTAGAGTTGGCTGAATACACAACACTCCCCAAACGCAGAGGAAGGCCACCGAGGGGGTTTTAGTGAGGTTCAAGTCCCAAGGCCTAATCTACACACAGCCAGCTTCAAGAAAATCTAGTGTCTTTTCTGAACGAATGTGCAGCTTCGCTTTTACGGTGCATCATTACATTATACTGCTCAAAACTCAAATATCTGAAGTTTGACCGCAGCTTTCTAATTTTTATTTATTTGTTTTTTAATTATTTAGGACACTCATCACAAGTAACGCTATCAAGCATTTATACAAAAACCGGCCAAGTGCGATTCGGACTCACGCACGAAGGGTTCCGTACCATTATCTATAAAAAATCACGTTTATTGTATGGGAGCCCCCTTAAATATTTATTTTATTCTATTTTTAGTATTTGTATAACAATAGCGGCAACAGAAATACATCATTGCCTTTGATTATCCATAAAAATCATTGTATTAAGATTGAATGAAAGGTAAATTGTGGTTTACGATTTATGACGTATTAAAAAAAACTAATTACTAGATCTCGTTCAAACCAATTTTCGGTGGAAGTTTGCATCGTAATATACACATAATTTTGCGTAGCCGCATGCCTTAAGGATCGGAAGGTGCGGAAGGCATACTAGATACGCCCATTCTGCGTTCCACTGTAGATCACGGAGTCCTCCCCAAGCGCAGAGGCAGCCACCTAGGGGGTTTTAGTGCGGTCAAATCTCACATAACCCGGTATCCTCTCCCAATGTGCCGGGTTTCCTTTGAAGGGGAGGGCGCCCCTCCCCCGATACAAAAAAAGTAAATGCAGTTATAAACTTTTAACTTTAAGGGATTCTACAGCTCTAAGTATATGAATAAAGAACCTTCAGCAGGGTGTTATGAGATGCCTGAGCATAACAAATCTAAAGGACTTTTGAGGTCACATCTTGATACAGACTACTAATTTAACACGTGTAGCGGCAAAGGTAGTCATAACACAACAGCATCTTACTACTAGGCTGGAACTCGCTACTTTCTCGATAAGTTTTTTAAAATACAGTTGTATTATAAATATTTAAACCTACGGCATGAATGATAAAAGTACTTTAATATTCAGTATGCACGATTAACATCGGCTTGTCCAGCAAAAACACTTTTTATGCTATTGATTTTCGTATGTTTTTTTTTATTTGAATGGAGTGGCAGACTAGCATGCAGGCCACGTGGTGTTAAGTGGTCGCTGCAGCCCATGGACATCTACATACAACCTCAAGCAAGCATAGGTAAGTCTTGTCTGAGGTCGTATGCAGTTGCGCTGCTACTCCCGGCTGGTGGTCGCTTCATGTAAGTGTGGCCGGCAACTGCACCTTTCCACCGAAACACAATAGAATTGGTTCACGGCAGAAGTGGGTTCAGCGGTGGTACTTCCCCGGGCCAACATACATAATGTATATCTGTACTTAATTGAAATTTTGGTATGTTATTGACACCACGGTTGATGCTCTAAGGTATGTACATATCACAAGTACATATACTTCATGTATGTAAAAACGAGAGGAATGTGGAAATTAAATGGACATGTTTCAATAGATACGGAAAATAAAATATTATCTGTATGTTTCGTAATATTGTCATTTTGTTTTTCTTTGTTATGTTATTTATACACTACATTTTATAGGCAAAATTATATCAATAGAAAAAAATGTCATAGATGTGAAAAACTGATTGAAAATACAACTGAAAATACGACGAAGGAACATTTTTCCTCGTTTCAGAAACAAAAAAAATCTGATTAAATTTTTTTATTATTTTAAAAGGAGATGTTTCAATCTTGGCTAGGTATTGTACACCATCTCAAAAATTCGAGATTAAACTCAAGACTCCGAAAAAAATACTTAAAATTTGTTAAAACATGTACTTTTTCGGTACAAAACCAATTTAAATCAACTATTTTCAACATTTTTCAATATGGCGGAACAACTGATTTCACTGTTAACTGCTTGTCACAGATTAATAATTTCAATTGTCAAAATGACATATTACCGCCATTATGTTTTTCTAGTATATTGTGTTGCAATTCTTACTTGAAATTCTTGTTTTGTACCAAAAATCCCAGTCGTTTATAACAAAACGCTTAATATAAAACAGCTCTATACTATATTTGCAATTTATTAATACGGTGTACAAATACCTGGCCAAAGGTCCATACATTTTGAAACATCTCATTTGCATTAAAAAGCCTTCCGCGTGGACGTCGTTTTAAAGGTTCCCGTAGAATAAAAACCATCCTATGTCCTTTCCCAAGGTCCACTCTATCTGTGTTCCAAATTTCATTAAAAATTTTTCAGTAGTTTAACTGGGAAAGCGTAGCAGACAGACAGACAGATAGAGTTACTTTCGAATTTATAGTATTAAGTAGGTATATGGATTTGCATGAAGGTAAATATGGTGAACATTTGGTTGGTATAAAAACACCTTTTGTAAACACCCATATTTGTGCAAATAAAACTGACAAATGTTTAAAAAAATCTTTCGAGATCACATGGGAATTTTGCCCGTGCTTCACCCAGGTGGAGAACCTAGGTGGAGCCGGCCCGGACCCACACAGATACATTGAGTGATCTCACTTTACTAATAAATGTAATATTAACTTTCTTTCAAGGTTGTTTGGCTGCAACCCATTTTGCGTCCCACTGCTAGGCACGGGTCTCTCCCCATAATTGGGGAGGCCTGGAGCTTACTCCACCACGCTGCTCCAATGCGGGTTGGTGGAAATGCGGGTTAGTGGCCAACCCGCTGTCGGATGTTTTCAAACCGCCCATAAGGCCTCCGACAAGGTTTGTAGTGAAATAAAAGGGAGTTTAGGGATAAATTGGGTTTATTTAATAACCTAGTGGTTACAGAGAATATACTACACTAAGCGTATAACTAATTTTAAAACTAGCACACTTAATGTCCATAAGACACTCGCGGAACGATAGTAAGATTATTAGAAGGTACCTCCTTTAGTGGATGGTCCAGTGCACGTCCAGAATCTTCAGTTCTTTATTAGAATAGAATTCCACATTCGACAAATCCAGGCAATATTGTAGATATCACCAAAAGTCCAGTATCCGCTCGCATAGGTATAGGTAGTATAAGGTTAGGTAGGTTTACATTAGTTTCACTTGAAAATACTTCCAGAAAGACTAGCAGGATATGTTGTAGAACTAAGAGTAAGAGCTCAAAGAAAGAACCAGAAAGCAAGAGAACCTCGTGTTCGGCCGTCCGGCCCTTATATATCAAAATCATTCAAATTTGAATTTACTTCTTCACAGATTTCCTTTCTGCATAGTCTTGCATTCGACCAGCAGGTTATCCAAAGAGTTTCCAGTATCCATAATTTTAGCGAGTGTCGTGAATTAATTTTAAATGATAAATAATACAAAACTAAATTAGACAAACATTATATTAATTTATTATTTGAAAATAACAACTTAAAATTATAATATAAAAAACATGTAGCAGCCAAAGACAATATTAAAAAGTGTTTATCTATGAAATTAAATAAGAAACATAAATGACAGACAAGACAATTTTGATAGGTAAACAAACATTGTAAGTAATGAAGAAATAAGAAAGGAAAAGTAAATATAATAATAGAACAAAAGGATATAAGTTATAAAAAATGATAATGGAAGTGAATGAAGTAAGTAATAACATGTAGTGTATTAATAACACTACATATTTCCCCCACCCAAGTTAAAATTTTTTGGCTGTAACAAAAAATTTTGAGGTTGAAAACAATAGTGAATACCTTATTACACAATCATACATCATGACCATACTTCTCTAGCATACAACTATCATCCAAAAGAAGGGGCTAGGGTTCACATTCAATGATGCCTACTCCAAAGGTAATACTAGATACATGACATAGGCTTATTTTTAGTGAGTTGTCGTCCGCTCACGTAGAAAACCCAATGACAAAGGCTTATTTAAAGAGTTGTCGGCCGCTCTAATAGAAAACCCCACGACAAAGGCTTATTTTTAGTGAGTTGTCAACCGCTCACAACACAGGCTTATTTTTAGTGAGTTGTTAGCCGCTCACGACAAAGGCTTATTTTTAGAGAGTTGTCAGTCGCTCTCATAAGAAAATCCCCAAACAGCGTTAGGACGCTGAAGCCCACAAGGCAGAAGGCTTATAGCACCCACAAAAGTAAGTAAGAGCGTTTAGAGCGCCCATAAAGCAAAGTAGGAGCGTTTAGAGCGCCCATATAGGAAAGTATGAGCGTTTAGAGCGCCCATAAAGTAAAAAAGAGAGGCTAAAAGTGCCCACAAGAAAGTTAAAAAAAAAGTAGGAACTAAATCTAGTCATTTAGTTCTATTATAAAATTAGTTACTTTAGTTCCAGGAAAGAAGAAAAAGTAAGTTACCCCAGCAAAGCCAAAAGATTGAAGTTAATGAATGATGAAACAAATTGGAATAAAAAATCACAATAAGTATAAAAAATAGAAGAATAAAAAATATAAAATTGTTCTCTTTCATTTTAGTTGGAAGTTAAATAGGTAATAATTCTTTAGTAGTTACAGCAGCAGAACAATTACAGTAACATTGTAACCACAAGATAAAAAAATAAACCCTCTGAGGTAGATCTCAGGGTCGTAAAAGCACTACAATAATTAAGTTAGAAGAAAGTAAGAGGTGCAGTGTGAATATGTAATGTCGAGTCGATGATACAAATTCCCAACCCAAATCAACTGACTCAAAGAATGAGTAGAGATCTGGACGTCAGCGTATTCCACTGAGTAGGAATATATACATAAACTATAATAATAAAATATAATTCCCGACCCAAACTTACGCGAGGAAGTCTGGACGTCAGCGTATTCCACTGAGTAGGAATTAATATATACATATATAAGAATACGTGTAATGTATAGTGTAAAGAAAGAAGTTAAAAGAAATCTGCCAAAATGTTGAGCCAAAGATAATTACATACTTGAGGAAGTATAATTTTAGAATTTAGAAAAGAAATTTAGTAATAATTTTCGTTGGGCGCCAATTGTAGTGAAATAAAAGGGAGTTTAGGGATAAATTGGGTTTATTTAATAACCTAGTGGTTACAGAGAATATACTACACTAAGCGTATAACTAATTTTAAAACTAGCACACTTAATGTCCATAAGACACTCGCGGAACGATAGTAAGATTATTAGAAGGTACCTCCTTTAGTGGATGGTCCAGTGCACGTCCAGAATCTTCAGTTCTTTATTAGAATAGAATTCCACATTCGACAAATCCAGGCAATATTGTAGATATCACCAAAAGTCCAGTATCCGCTCGCATAGGTATAGGTAGTATAAGGTTAGGTAGGTTTACATTAGTTTCACTTGAAAATACTTCCAGAAAGACTAGCAGGATATGTTGTAGAACTAAGAGTAAGAGCTCAAAGAAAGAACCAGAAAGCAAGAGAACCTCGTGTTCGGCCGTCCGGCCCTTATATATCAAAATCATTCAAATTTGAATTTACTTCTTCACAGATTTCCTTTCTGCATAGTCTTGCATTCGACCAGCAGGTTATCCAAAGAGTTTCCAGTATCCATAATTTTAGCGAGTGTCGTGAATTAATTTTAAATGATAAATAATACAAAACTAAATTAGACAAACATTATATTAATTTATTATTTGAAAATAACAACTTAAAATTATAATATAAAAAACATGTAGCAGCCAAAGACAATATTAAAAAGTGTTTATCTATGAAATTAAATAAGAAACATAAATGACAGACAAGACAATTTTGATAGGTAAACAAACATTGTAAGTAATGAAGAAATAAGAAAGGAAAAGTAAATATAATAATAGAACAAAAGGATATAAGTTATAAAAAATGATAATGGAAGTGAATGAAGTAAGTAATAACATGTAGTGTATTAATAACACTACATATTTCCCCCACCCAAGTTAAAATTTTTTGGCTGTAACAAAAAATTTTGAGGTTGAAAACAATAGTGAATACCTTATTACACAATCATACATCATGACCATACTTCTCTAGCATACAACTATCATCCAAAAGAAGGGGCTAGGGTTCACATTCAATGATGCCTACTCCAAAGGTAATACTAGATACATGACATAGGCTTATTTTTAGTGAGTTGTCGTCCGCTCACGTAGAAAACCCAATGACAAAGGCTTATTTAAAGAGTTGTCGGCCGCTCTAATAGAAAACCCCACGACAAAGGCTTATTTTTAGTGAGTTGTCAACCGCTCACAACACAGGCTTATTTTTAGTGAGTTGTTAGCCGCTCACGACAAAGGCTTATTTTTAGAGAGTTGTCAGTCGCTCTCATAAGAAAATCCCCAAACAGCGTTAGGACGCTGAAGCCCACAAGGCAGAAGGCTTATAGCACCCACAAAAGTAAGTAAGAGCGTTTAGAGCGCCCATAAAGCAAAGTAGGAGCGTTTAGAGCGCCCATATAGGAAAGTATGAGCGTTTAGAGCGCCCATAAAGTAAAAAAGAGAGGCTAAAAGTGCCCACAAGAAAGTTAAAAAAAAAGTAGGAACTAAATCTAGTCATTTAGTTCTATTATAAAATTAGTTACTTTAGTTCCAGGAAAGAAGAAAAAGTAAGTTACCCCAGCAAAGCCAAAAGATTGAAGTTAATGAATGATGAAACAAATTGGAATAAAAAATCACAATAAGTATAAAAAATAGAAGAATAAAAAATATAAAATTGTTCTCTTTCATTTTAGTTGGAAGTTAAATAGGTAATAATTCTTTAGTAGTTACAGCAGCAGAACAATTACAGTAACATTGTAACCACAAGATAAAAAAATAAACCCTCTGAGGTAGATCTCAGGGTCGTAAAAGCACTACAATAATTAAGTTAGAAGAAAGTAAGAGGTGCAGTGTGAATATGTAATGTCGAGTCGATGATACAAATTCCCAACCCAAATCAACTGACTCAAAGAATGAGTAGAGATCTGGACGTCAGCGTATTCCACTGAGTAGGAATATATACATAAACTATAATAATAAAATATAATTCCCGACCCAAACTTACGCGAGGAAGTCTGGACGTCAGCGTATTCCACTGAGTAGGAATTAATATATACATATATAAGAATACGTGTAATGTATAGTGTAAAGAAAGAAGTTAAAAGAAATCTGCCAAAATGTTGAGCCAAAGATAATTACATACTTGAGGAAGTATAATTTTAGAATTTAGAAAAGAAATTTAGTAATAATTTTCGTTGGGCGCCAATTGTAGTGAAATAAAAGGGAGTTTAGGGATAAATTGGGTTTATTTAATAACCTAGTGGTTACAGAGAATATACTACACTAAGCGTATAACTAATTTTAAAACTAGCACACTTAATGTCCATAAGACACTCGCGGAACGATAGTAAGATTATTAGAAGGTACCTCCTTTAGTGGATGGTCCAGTGCACGTCCAGAATCTTCAGTTCTTTATTAGAATAGAATTCCACATTCGACAAATCCAGGCAATATTGTAGATATCACCAAAAGTCCAGTATCCGCTCGCATAGGTATAGGTAGTATAAGGTTAGGTAGGTTTACATTAGTTTCACTTGAAAATACTTCCAGAAAGACTAGCAGGATATGTTGTAGAACTAAGAGTAAGAGCTCAAAGAAAGAACCAGAAAGCAAGAGAACCTCGTGTTCGGCCGTCCGGCCCTTATATATCAAAATCATTCAAATTTGAATTTACTTCTTCACAGATTTCCTTTCTGCATAGTCTTGCATTCGACCAGCAGGTTATCCAAAGAGTTTCCAGTATCCATAATTTTAGCGAGTGTCGTGAATTAATTTTAAATGATAAATAATACAAAACTAAATTAGACAAACATTATATTAATTTATTATTTGAAAATAACAACTTAAAATTATAATATAAAAAACATGTAGCAGCCAAAGACAATATTAAAAAGTGTTTATCTATGAAATTAAATAAGAAACATAAATGACAGACAAGACAATTTTGATAGGTAAACAAACATTGTAAGTAATGAAGAAATAAGAAAGGAAAAGTAAATATAATAATAGAACAAAAGGATATAAGTTATAAAAAATGATAATGGAAGTGAATGAAGTAAGTAATAACATGTAGTGTATTAATAACACTACAGGTTTAACGACTGTTATCTATCGACAACAATCGGGACCGACGGCTTAACGTGCCCTCCGAAGCACGGAAACGCGCATGAAATTTTTTTGCCACTATCGGTCACCCATCTCACACCCGACCGCGCCCGTTTGGCTTAGTTGCATAGATCGTTTGCGTTCTACGCTAACCGCCGGGCCATGCGCGCTTCAAGGTTGTTTATTATTCGGAAAACATATGATTGACTTACATTATGTTAATCATTATTTACATAAATACAGAAATAACATAATTTAGGAGGCCTGGCGCTTATCTATCACGATGCTCTAATGCAGGTTGGTATCTACCCAGTCTGTGTGGGTGATCCATATTAGATGTTTTAAAAAATTAGGCATCAAGCAAAGCAACAGACAGGGCTGCATTGTACCGGTAACAGCCCCACTACATAGCGGTTACCTATTTCACTCCCGAACGCGGGTGCTTCGCTTAGCTGCGTAGATCGCTTGTATCCTACGTCACCACAAATGCTATAAAATGACGAATCAGCTCCTACAGACTAAAGTAACTAAAAAAAATACTAGTACGGTAAAAAACGAAAACGCAAGAATATGAAACTCTAAGAAACAGAAAAAAGTTAACAATACCAAAATTTACGTGTGTACAACGATAAAATCAGGAGTTGCACGTAATATACTACACTACACGGCATCGACAATTATAAATCACTGGGGTCTTAGAATGAACAATGGGAGAGAATAAAAAGAATAATAAGAAATTCTCGTGCACTTCCTGGCGTTGCAACGCGGCAACGACTATGCTGGGAATTTTGAAGGATATTCAAAAACCCTTTACAAAATAAGCTTGGGTTACAAGCAGAATGTTAAGTGGGAGAATGTTACCTATTTAACAGTGGAAAATGCTAAATGTCTACAGAGACAAGTTAACCTAATAGTGGAAAATATTTATTAAGCTATCTAAAATTAACATATTTATTTTAAAAATACTTTATTTTAGAATAAAGTTAAAGGTAGTAATTTCAATTACTTATCGTATCAAAAGACTACATAGAAATATGTAGGTACTAGTAACGTAGTTATTCCGGATTGGCGTTATTATATTCGTGAAAATTCAGTTTAGATGACTTTCACATACATATAATTATGTTTTACGAATAACACTGCAATCGATTCATTTAGAGGTTAAAAATAAGTATATCCTAAGTACATAGTCAATTACATAATGTAAAAACCGGCCAAGTGCGAGTCGGACTCACGTTCGAAGGGTTCCGTACCATTATCTATAAAAAATCACGTTTATTGTATGGGAGCCCCCTGAAATATTTATTTTATTCTATTTTTAGTATTTATATAACAATAGCGGAAACAGAAATACATTATTGCCTTTGATCATCCATAGAAATCATTGCATTAAGATCGAATGAAAGGTAAATTGTGGTTTACGATTTATGACGTACTTATTAAAAAAAACTACTTACTAGATCTCGTTCAAACCAATTTTCGGTGGAAGTTTGCATCGTAATGTACATCATATATTTTTTTTAGTTTTATCATTCTCTTATTTTAGAAGTTAAAGGGACACATTTTACCACTTTGGAAGTCTCTCGCGCAAACTATTCAGTTTAGAAAAAAATTATATTAAAAACCTTATCTTAAAAAAAATACTTATCATTTTTGAAGACCTATGTGGTTCACAGAATGCATGTACGTACAGAGTTTCAACAGTATAGTTCTTATAGTTTCGGAAAAAAGTGGCAGTGACATACGGACGGACGGGCAGACACGAATCCATAAGGGTTCCGTTTTTTACCATTTGGCTAGAGAACCCTAAAAATTCGGAACGTATTTTGCTCCCTTCTACCTTTTTTGGATTTATCTTCGCAATTAACGAAACAAGTTGCAAATAAATACCTACATACGTCAGTTATTAATTATTAATATTATACATATTGTAGTTGTAAAAGAGTAAATCACTAGTGAAAGCCATTTAAAAAACGAAGTACGTCTTTGCGAAATTTTAACACTAAATCATTACTATTCATAACATCAACAGCTACATCACTATTATATACTACCTACATTATAAAACCATTCTCACAACACACAACCAATGGTACTGGTTATACGAGTAAGTACTTGGGAGTTGGGGCGAGCGACGGCAGGCAGAGTCTTCTACCCCCTACTTCCCCTTTACCCGTTGTACTCCCATTGTTTTCCACCTCCGGCACTCACACACTTACAAGATGTGACGGAACAGTTGTTTTTCACGCTTATAAATATTTAAACTACAGATAAATTGTACAGGTTTCATTTTTTTAATAGGTTTGCACATAATTTTGAAAGTTTTCTAATCACCAATAATAAAAGACGGAAAACCTATTAGGTAAAGACTGTTTTAATAAGATACAACTGTTATTTGTGTGTAAAAGATGCGCAGCTTAAAATAAACCATATTATTCGTAACCGCCGAAAAAACTATATGTATGATGTCAGAGTCAGTCAGTAACTTGGATGCTCTAAGATTTTACTGCATTTTCATTTCTTATATCACATCTCAAACGCTAGGTGAAAACAGAAAAGTTTGAAGCATTCTTCTTGAAATTCTCATGATCATTTCTTACGATATTGATAAGGGATAAGGGGGGTGTAGGGCGTACAATTTGCGTTTTTTAGCATTGATGCAGTGGCAATACTTTATAATATAATATAATATGATATAATTGTATTGATAAATAAATTCGCGCTCCTGCATCGATACTATGTCTTTTAGCATTGATGCAGTCGCGACACTTTAAAACGCGCGACTGCACCGAATCAACAGCAATGCAATGCAATGAACAGATATTGTATTGATAAATAACTTCGCGGTTCTGCATCGATACTAAAGCGCGACTGCATCGATGCATCTTGTGTATTTAGTATCAATTGCAGCAATTACGTCATGTCCTGAATCCTTAAAATGTATGCAGCTAATAGGTCTTTACCTATGAAATTGCCGTTCTTCAGTACTGGTCATTTCAAATAGAAAAAAAAGTTTGGAATGGCTTTGTATTCTAAATTCAAACTAATTTTGTTTTAAAAACATAACATTCTTTTTACAAACTCAGTCTTTTGTTTATTGATTAGCGTTGTATTTTCATTACATTTGAACATTTTTCATGTCATAATGGATACTTTAAAAATTCGTGTAATTATGGAATAGGAGTTCCGTCGTGGCACCAAACCAAGGCGACACAAACGGCAGGTAACAACAAAAATGTTTACGGAGAGAACTGTATAAACGAACGCACAACCCTTTATTGGTTTTCCCGGTTCCGTTCTGGAAATTTTGACTTGAAAAATGAAGCTCGTGGTCGTCCGGAGACTTTGGTCAATGATGAATTAAAGGCGATTGTGGAAGCTGACTGAACTCAATCTACAGCTGAGCTAGCAGCAGCTTTTGATTAAAATAAAATAAAATAAAACAATTTTGATCCATTTGCGACAAATAGGCAAGGTAAAAAAACTTGATAGATGGGTGCCCCACGAACTTAACGATCGCCAGCGCAACGTACGCATCGAGACCTGACTCGCGCTGCTCAATAGGCAAAGAAATGAAGGAATTTTGAACCGAATTGTTACGTGCTATTAAAAATGGATTCTGTTCGACAATCGAAAACGCTCAGCAAGTTGGTTGGATCCTGGTTCAGCACCAAAGCAATGCCCTAAACCAAAAATGACCCCTAATAAGGTGATGGTCACTGGTTGGTGGTCTAGTGCCGGTGTGATTCACCACAGCTTTTTACAAAATGGCATGAGCATTACTGCAGATGTGTACTGTGAAGAACTGGAGACAATGATGGAGAATTGGAGAAGCTTGCACATCGGCAACCAGCTTTGGTCAATCGGTCGTCCCCACTGCTCCTTCACGACAACGCGCGACCCCATACTGCACAACAGACAGTATCCAAGCTGCACGAGCTGGGATTGGAAGCTCCCCCTTCATCCGCCATACTCACCAGACCTTGCACCTACCGACTATTACTTTTTCCAAAATTTAGACAACTTTTTAGTGGGTAAAAAATTCAATTCCCGAGAGGCAGTACAAAATGCCTTTGAAGAGTTTGTTGCCTCCCGTCCAGCTGATTTTTACAAGAAGGGCATCAATAAATTACCAATGCGTTGGCAAAGATGCGTCGATTGCATGGGTGATTACTTTTAATAACAGAAATAAAAAAGTTAAAAAAAATAAGTAGGTAGGTACTTTAACTTATTCCATACAAAACGGCAATTTCATCGGTAAAGACCTAATATTTGATTTCAATTGGTTAAATCGTTGGATTTTGTTTGGTCGGTTGGATTGTTGGAAAACACAAAAAATAAGTGTATTCGCCTTAACAGAAACTAAGAAACGTTAACAGACGCATTCTTCGATATAGTTTATTTAGCAGTTTAAGTTAGAAACAAATTACTCAATAGTTTTAAGACTAGATTTAAACCAAAACAGGGTCATGTCATTAGATATTATTTATTAAAAAATGGTTATATCGGCGGGAAAACTACGGTGTAAAATGTGTAGCAGACGTCAACCGGCCTAGCTACCCGTAACTAGTACTAGTACCTATAGTATGTTTGTTGTAAGATTAAGTTCAGTTGAATTCAAATGCATCACACGGTTCTGAACCGCTGGCCTTGAGGCCCTCTGATTGGAGGGGCCGGTCATAATTAGGGTTACCAACTTTTTTTACAAGAATTAAAGTGTATTAAAAAAAATACTGAGAAGGAAAATAAACAATATTGTACAAAAATAAACATTTTTTTTAAGACATACTTATTTTTAGTGTTTCTCGCGAAACTTATCAATTTAGTCATTTTTAAAAGCTTCATAAGCCTTACTATAATATATAATCAAAACTATAATTAAAATAAATAGCACATTTTTTATTAAATTAATTGAAGCTAATATTAGGTAGTAGGTACCTATTTGACAGATTCGTTCTGAAATGCTCGATTGTGACTGCGCTGCACTAACTTAGTGTTCGTCAGAGACGATGATAATAAAAACAGTATTTTATATATTTTATTTTGTTCAACAGTAAAAAGTATAATGTAGTGAAAAACTGTTTAACCAAACTGTTTTCAACAGTATGATTGGCAACCCTAGCCATAATAGAATAGGTCGCAGTGGCTTTAATTTTTGTACTTAACAAACTTTTTAAATATTTCCATATAGAAATTTCAATCATGCTGGATATCCTGAAATTATATTAACTCGGTACCTTACTCGGTACCTACTGAATTACCAACGTAATTATTCTAAGGGATTATCTAATGAACCTCGTGTTCTAACATCACGACCAGGCGTTATTTTCGCGTACCATAAAGTTGAAATCAACCTGCAAAATTGTTTCTTTGCTGAATTAGGTACAAGGAAACTGGAAACATAGAAGACATTCCTGAACAACGCAAAATTCAATTCGTTACACGTGTTTGAATTGTTTACAATGCTTTCATTCGAACCGGTGAAGCTTATTACTTAGTAAGTAGGTGATTCGTATTATATAATAACAGATATTATAGATACCTTTTATTCTTCTTTTTTGAAATAGGTATAACGTGGCTGGAAGTGTAACAATTCTATTGATTGTGGAAGTATAAAGATAAAATAATATTTACACAAATGGCCGGCTCAGTTGTTCACTTAAGTTATCTGATTGTAAAGCTGCCTAGAAAAATCTGTTTGGCAAACATTAAAGTGTTTTGATATTTCAGATTATGCAGTTTGGACTAAGATTTTCGAATAGACATAGAGCTAGATTTTAGTGGAGTGCAAGCTTATTTAAACATAACAGGTTCCTACCTACCTTAGTTTGGTAGCTAGGTTCCTACCAAAAAGCCTGACAGAACTGAACCATAATAAATAATTCAAGTTTTTATTCATCAAGATTTTTGGTATAGTAATTATTGACGGAGCCGTTGTGTTAAGATAAAAAAATAAAAATAAAAAATAAAATATAATTTCTGTTTCTTCAATTATGGCATCGCAAACTCTGCATATTGCCAGCGTTAAGTATAATTTTCGCATCACGTTTTTGCCAGTTTCGGTGAAACTGTACGAGTAATAATAGGTAAAGTCAGTAAGTTGCCAGTAATCAGTCAGTCAAGTCAGTCAGACATTCAAGTAAAGCGATGGCTTCTTTACCAGAACTCGTTTTGTTCCATGGTCTCGACCAATGGAATTTTGGAGGCAAGCCGAAAAAACATATTTTCGCACTGTTATTTTAATTCACAACACTCGTGCACTATAATAAAATAAACCTATATCGAACAAAATGCCATCAAATTTATCCGATATTACTCAAAAATACACCAAGAAAGTAAAAATAAAACAAGAGCAAAAGGTCTTTTGCGACTTCCCGCCTAAACTCCTACGTGTCCATTTATTCCTATAAAAAGTTTTCTTACACCGAAACGGCCGAATACCAATTTAAAAATCGAAGGCGCGTTCCCCAAATAATGGCTGCAGCGCGGCAGCGCCCTTAAAGAGAACGAAGGGCGTCGATGTGCCGTGTGTGCATCCCAGCTGCGTTAGTTTGCGTCTGACGAAGGATCGATCGTTGCTGCAAATTGCTCGGCGTCTGGCGTATTTCCAGGCTCTCTGTATAACGCTGTATACTGTACATGTAGGTTGCATTTTTCCAAGTTGGCTTTTTCTGATTGCTACACTTTGTTATTGCGGCCAACTAGACACTGGCAATATGCACAGATAGCGCGATGCCATTTCTAAAAGAAAAAAATAGAACACTTTAAAAAATCCATGACGAGTTTCAAATACGAATATGTTTCCGTGTGTGCCTGCGTTATGTGCGTCGTCGAAGGATCTATCGTTGCTGCAAATTGCTTGACGTTTGGTGCATTTGCAGGCTATCTGTTTAACGCTGACTGCTGTAAATATAGGGTGCAGCTACATTTGGCTTCTTCTCTCTTTGCGAGGGTTGAGTTTTACAGCTATTACACAATCAGTTTTAAATACAATTGGTGATTATTACACATTCTGGTACCGGTATTCTGGTAAAGTAGCTTTATTTGGATATCTGACTGACTACTGACGGCATGTGCGCACCCAGGTTCTTTTGCCTTACACGTTACATAAAGACACGCACCCAAAAAAATTAAATACAAAGGAAACAGCACAGAAGGAAGAGGAGGTAGCATAGCTCATTCTTTATAGGGTTCATTTTTCGTTTGGAAGATCTTTTGGGATTCTTAAATCTCTGAATCTGAATCTTGATCCAGGGAGGACAACTTCGCCCCCCCTGCCCATACCTCGGTACGCCCATGGCTGACGGCATTGTTTCAACAAAACTGCAAAAAAAATTTCCTATGATTTTACTAAACACTAGCAATATGCACAGATAGTGTGAAGCCATTACTAAAAGACAAATGAAACACTTTATTAAAAATCGAAGACGCGTTCCGAACACAAATAAATTTCCACATAATAGTTGCAGCATCCTTAACGGAGAACGAAGGGGGAAGGGTCGCCACTCGCTGTTGCGGCGTGTCACGTGTGTGCATCCCAGCTGCGTTAGTGTGCGTAGGATCGATCGTTGCTGCAAATTGCTCGGCGTCTGGCGCATTTCCAGCCTTACTGTATAACCAGCAGTAGTATAATGTTATGTACTGTACATATTATAGAGTGTATTTGGCTTTTTCCCGATTTCTAACGGGAGGAGGTTCTGTGTTCGGCTATATGTATATTTTTTTATACATAAACATACATGTATGTTCACCGATTGGTGGACGTTTGTGGACAGATTTTCAAAATTATTTTTGTGTTATACTCCCGATGTGGTCCCAAGTGTGATGATTGGATCCCAGCAAAATTATTTAAATAAATAAATAACGTTTCATACTCATAACCGCACAGTAGGGTAGATATACCCTATGTCGTGGGTGTCATGGACACATAAACTTATATAATATAAATATATTATAATACATAAGATAAACTTATGTAAAAAGGCAATAAATATTATTTTTTTCTTTTTAAAATTTTCTATTTTTTGTTTGTAAAATTGTATGAAAAGTTTCCATTTGAACTACATCGTCTATATAATCAAGATTTATAATCTAGCATTATGTAATTGCTTAGACTAAGAATAATGTAATGGCTTTAGAAGTGTTTATTATCACAAAGCAAGTATCTGTCACTATATTCGGGAGATTTAGTAAAACGCTAAAGGTAGCATAGATTTATTTTTTAATTTTTTATAAATTAACCTAACAATGAGGCAGACGGGCCGCGTGATGTTAAGCGATCACCGTCGCCTATGGACACGGGCAACCCTAGGGGAGCCGCCCGAGCATTGCCGGCTTTGGAGGAGAGCTTTTTTTACAGCTTTCTTGAAGAACCCCATGTTATAGTCCACTGGAAATGCCTCAGCTGGAAGGTGAAAATGTGAAGGTGGAAATCTATGTAAACTATTTAAATCTATGCATATGTATCAACGGAACGCAGCATTATTATTTTTTTATTTGATTTTTGTGACACTACATAACAAAACAGCGATATTTTTTCTTAAAATCGTATTTTTGATTAAAAAAACGAAAGGTCCAATTGGAATAACTAAAAGTGTAATTTTTATACACGTAAGTAAATAATCAACCGTAATTTAATCAAACCATTTAAAAAGATAAGGAAAAAGTTTGGCTAATTAATAAATTATCCTAATCGATTAAAGTTATTAAGATTTCAATTAAATATTTTTCATGACTTTTTAAGTTATATTCGAATTGCAAAAACCGAGATGGAACACATCATGCAATACATGCATCAATAATTTATATTTTAAACTAAATGTCGTAGCTAATATATTTGGCATAATTATTACAAGGAGCCGTGCTACAAGTTATGAAGAAGATCGGAATCCTATAAATAAATAAATAACGCTTCACACTCATAGCCCCACAGTGCCACAGTAGGGTAGATATACCCTATGTCGTGGGTGTGGGTACCATGGACAAAGACAGAAACACAAACACCCAGACCGAGAACAGACATTTAAACTCATTAGGTATTCAAATTTCTCTTTCGCTGGGAATCAAACCGGGGCCCTTCGATTGGCAGTCCAACATGGTAACCATTGCGCCACGTACCTAGGTCGTCAAAGATTTCCTATATATTTCAGTTGATCAGTGGCATCCGCCACTGCGCCGAGGGATCATGACCCTCCCCCTAAGCGAGGCGAGTTTTAGATTAGATCATTATTTTAGAAAAAAAACAACGGGTTGCACTCCGGTAGTGCCGGCAGAAGTGAAAACTTGAACATTAACGTTGTGCAATTTTGATATTTTGGAATGGTTAGGGAATAATTTCGCACGAATTGCTTTTATTATCAGTATTATTTTTCATCTAGTATTTTTATAAAGTACTCACTCATTACACGCTTTTTATTTTTTCTTTCACAATTTCTTCGTCACTTTTTTCATTAATAGATGCACTTTGTTCAATGTCCATATTTTAAACTTGATATAAACGAATTTTACAGTATAGACAGTCGAGCCGTCATCAGCTGTCACCCCTCCGTCTTGGTCTAAGAGCCGGTGAAGATCGACCTTCATCGATCTGATAACTCAATGAGACATATTTTTTATCAAATATAATATTTAAACATACATGCCTATGATAACTTGCCTATCGAAAAGTGTTCATAGCTATTTTTAATAAAATTAATTTTAATTAGGTAATTTTCTTTCATCACCTCACTCTTGTCATAACCGAATGAGTTTTATCTCAATTGATAGTTTTTAACGATCGATAGGCAAGTTATCATAGGCATATATGTTTATAAATTATATTTGGTAAATAATATGTCTCATTGAGTTATCAGATCGGTGAAGGTCGATCTTCCACGTCTCCTCTACTATCTTACGAATTTTCGCTGGCCAGGTGTCCTGACGCGAGTCGTTTTTTACCCATCCCAAAAAAGTGCACAACGCCGCTAAAGAAGTTTTCACCGCAACAAAGGTTTTGTTGGTATGCAAATATGGTATGCAAAAACTAATTGTATTATCATAAAACATTTAACAAAAAAATTCACCAAAATCGCGAATAATTTGGAATTGAAATTGGGAAACTTATACGTAACCCCTCCCTCTTGCAAAAATGTTTATAAGTGCAATCGCCTCCCTCCCCTACGATAAACCTATACATGAACACTTCCCCACGCCGCTGACGCTGTAGAGTCAGGCACAAATGGGTTCTAACTATTTAGTTTCCAGATCCTTCACTTAAGACGAATACATTGAGCCCAAACACGACACGTCTGTTGGAAATTGGTGAGAAGTTGGGTATCCTATAGATATCATAGATGATATAGATCCAGATGGTAAGCAAAATTGTTAAGGTGATAAGATACGAAATATCCTCCAGGTGAAAGCCCATAAATAACGACGTAAATGAATAAATAAAAGATAATCAACGGGACTACTGATATAACCATTATCCACTTACCTACGATTCCTTTAAATATCGATTTATGATAGAGGTTAAGGCCATCATCGCGGTTAATTATTGATCGCTGTCCTTGCGAAGCAAATTATTTATTTACAAAGTAATACTAATCATAGACTCGGTAGGAATGGCACAAATAACATTTATTTTCTTGAAAAAGAATGGACATGAAACTAGTGTCATGTCTATTCATTTTGCTTAATTTCGACATTTGTGTTTACGTGAAGCTTCATCATCGGACACCCTCAAAAATTTAAGAAAATGTGCAATGTGTTAATTAATGGTAAACACAGATCGTACATATTGATGAGTAGAAAATGTAATTTGACTATTAAATTGTAGAATACGCAATAATGTATTTACTTAAAAAAGCGTACCATTCGGTCACTGAGTTTCTAAACGATAAATAATAATATTTAATAAAATATTAACTAAAATAAATAATAAACTAAAATAAATAACATAAATAAGATATTTCGCGGGATAAAAACCTGGGAGGTTTTATTCCGCCAGCTTTTTTTTAACCCCCGACGCAAAAACGAAAAAAAAACACGAAAAAGGTATATCAGTCGAGAGTATTCTTAGCTATGTTTGGTGGAAATCGGTTCAGGTCTTCAAGGTCATCAGGTCGTTTGTTAGGTGTGATAGGAATGTTACACGCTCAGTTTACTTGCAATCATATGTGGGATCTGACATTTGAAACACTAATGTCTTCTGGAACCACTGAGCTGGTCCGCTTTTAGGGCTCGAAGATAGGAGACGTAACCCTGGACTCCCTTTTAGTAAACCCATCGAGTTTGGGCTCGTTGGATTTGTCTTAACTAGTTCTCTTTATGTTTCTAATTGACAAGGACCTGATGCTAGAAATCTGGAATCTCTGAGCTGGTCTGATGATAGGGCTCGAAGGTAGGAGATGTAACCCTTGTCTACCTTTTAGTAAACCCATCGAGTTTGGGCACGTTGAATTTGCCTTGACTAGTTCTCTACATGTTTTTTATTGACGAGGACCTGATGCTGGAAATGAGATGTGGCGGATGAAACCCTGGAATGCCGGAATGAAACGGATAAATAGATTTATATTTTTGCTGAAAATCTAGTAGGACCAAAGATTAATCTTTATTGTTTCTCAATCTGTGCAATTCTCCCAGAGCCAGTTTGTCATGAGGATTGTTAAACAGCTTCATTTGGTCGAGATCGCATATAGCGACCCCATCTAAACATTTTACGCGGCTTAAAGCCACGTAGGCTTGGCCTTTTGCAAAAGTTTTTTGCCCAAATATTCTACAGCCTTTTCAACTGTGGTTCCTTGTAACTTATGTACAGTAGGTCAGTTCCGTTTAAAAAGCTTGAAATAAAAATTAAATTTAAAAATTTAAAAACCCCCGACCAAAAAAATAAACTCTAAAAACTAACAAATTTTTAAACCTATTATAATTATCATCACACATATATTATGTGAGTTCAAGTATTTTTATTTTCCAAGCGTACTCGCGTTGGTGGACCGCTAAACGTGAGGGCAGACGATGTTAACGGTTGAGTCGATTTTGCGAAGTTTTCGGAGTAACTTTTGTTGCAATCTGTGACTACACCTGTTTTTCTCACTTAGCGGTCCCCCGACGCGACGCCGCTTGGAAAATAAAAATACTTGAACTCACATAATATATGTGACGATGATAATTATAATAGGTCTAAAATATTATTTGTTAGTTTTTAGAGTTTATTTTTTTGGTCGGGGGGTTTTTAATCCTCTCAGCGTACAAAAACCCATCATGGTGGTGCCCAAAGCTGATGACGGTGTCGGTCAACCACGTACTTGGCACGTACGGTTCAAATAAAATAAAATAAATTTGTACACAAAGCACAAAATTGGGTTAAATTTAATTTAGGTAGCTAAAGTGACAATAATATAGAATTATTTAAGTATACTGTATTTTAATACGTGCGTATTTGCGTGTGTATTTAGTGTTTACTGTACATAATTAGTTAATAATAATTTAACTTGTAATTTTTACAATAAAATTTATACACCCTAAAGGGTAAATATGGCAATCTAAATATTTTTGTAAAACCTTTTTTGCTACCCATATTTGTGCAAATAAAATCTTTTCTTTTCTTTAATATTTTTTCTGAATATTTTAGTGAATATTAATTTGTTTTGGAATAGTTTTCTTTAGAAGTCGGTCTTTGTTTTTTGTTAAAGTTTTTGTTTATTTTTAGTGAGTTTGAAGCACATTAACTAATTTGTTTGTATATGGATAGACCAACTAAACGTGCTGCTCATATGACACAGCGCCGTTCATATATGAACAGTTAGAAATTCTGCCACAGATCATACTGTAAGCCGTTAATTTCATTGATCATCATATTCAACTACGACAATTACGTACTATGATAACGACGTTACGGTAGGTGACTCAAATATCCGGATAGCCTATAAAATATTCGGTCGAGTATCGGTAAATTGCTCCTAAGAATTGAAGAGTTCCGATATTTTGTCATAAATCAGAATCCCATAATGAGAACAGAACCTAACCAGACTCTTACCCATCCTTTCCAATAAAAATAGAATCATCAGTAATTCATTGATCATCATATTCAACTACGACAATTAGGTACTTAGGTACTATGATAACGACGTTACGGTAGGTGACTCAAATATCCGAATAGCCTATAAAATATTCGGTCGAGTATCGGTAAATTGCTCCTAAGAATTGAAGAGTTCCGATATTTTGTCATAAATCAGAATCCCATAATGAGAACAGAACCTAACCAGACTCTTACCCATCCTTTCCAATAAAAATAGAATCATCAGTAATATTACCTATTCAGTTATATTATTCAGTTATATTATCTACTAGTTTATAATATGGATTGTAGTTACAATACAAAGTTTGTAAAATCAACATAGTAGGTAACTAGGAAGTGCCGGTAGGAGCAGGTCGATCGACAAACAGTGTCTGAAATTACTTCTAAGAAAGTGCAAAATGTCTGGATTCGATTAATCCTTGCTGACCTTGATGTTCTAAACGCAGAAGGAAGGCATGCGACGACTGCATCGTTGGAGTGGCGCGATATAGAATTTTAATGTAATATTCATAGCAATTCATACAAATGTTCGACCACGTTCGCCGACGAATGCGTTTAAACGGTTTTATGTTGACGTCCATTCGAATAGAATACATTTTTACATGCACTCAGGTTTAAAATTGGAGCCGAGCGTCGAGCACGACTTGGTAGTTTCGCTGGTCATAACGACCGTATGAATGCAGTTGACGGAAGGCAGCCCATTAGCTGACACAATACAAGGCCATGGGGGTCGTCGACCGAGCAATGTCACCTTCCAACACTGAGCAGTGACAAGATAACCGCGCCGCCCGCGCAGCTTGCCTCCTCTGTTATCTATTTGTGCCGTAATAAACCTATGTAGCTGCAACTTGTTTATCTAGAATGCATTCACGACACGAAGATAATAAATCAGGGCAATACAAGTATACCTACGACAAGCTATAAGCAATCATAAGTGAGCGACAAACAACGGACAAATGAATAGCCATCTAGTTTAGTTAGAAACAATTTAATCAAACTGAAAGTGGTTTTTTTACAACTTTGGCTTCGTTTGTTCCATACTAAGATATTTCCGTATTCTTTCGTTAAATCATAAAGAGAAATCACTTGTGGGAAATATGCTTCTTGTAAACTGATCTATGGTGCACTGAATTTTAATAAGACTTGGTATTTACAGACTACCAAACTTTTTGTTTTTACCAAAGTTTTTGTATATTTTTTAATGATTTTTTATCACTTCCGGATTAAATAGTTTTCCGATTTCTTTAAAAAAAGCAACAACAACGACCTCGACTCTTTTGTGTTCGCGTTTTTGTGTTACAGTTCCATCCCACTTTCTTGATTCACACTAAACTATCAGAAATATTAGGTATTATTATTAACCACCAAGCGCTGAACCTTCTCCATCATCTGTAACTTTTACAAAATATTTGAAAACCCTGTACTTAGGCGCTACTCCGCACGGAAAATATTATTATAACCTTTTTATCTTGCTATCGTCCAATTGATATAGGAGGTATAGGTCCTCGTACTCGTGACGCTCGATCAAAATCCACATTCAGCGTCGTGGGCTGCAAGCTAATAATACTGGCAAAGTTGGTTGCAAAACAAAAAGGAGACTTACAAACACACACAAATAATTGCTGTTCGTTAGTCTGGATAAAACTCAAGAACGGCTATACTGCCCGAAACTATAATAACTAGTAACTATATACATAAACTCCAACAACTTTTTACTTAGGCATTTTCCAGCCTACCGTAAGTTCTCAACATCACCCAGGGTTGACAAGTCGCGGGCGGCCGCTAGTAAATTAACAAAATATGTGGCTTATTTTGGTCTTGAAAGTCTTAGTAGGATTTCAGGGAAGGTATAAACGGTGAAAAAATATGGAAAGAATGCGAAATTAAAAGTAAAACAACTGATTTTATTTACCCATAAAACTTTTAGTAATTTTCAAACATTTATTAAAAATCGTTTTCAGCATTAGATAGTTTCCTTGCAGCCATTTAATATTTTCTTTACATTATTCAATAATGGCATCGCAAGCTCTGTGCATATTACCAGCGTCAAGTACCTACAATTTTTGCATCACTTTGATAGAAAAAATCAGTAAGTTTTCAGTCAGTCTAGTCAGTCAGATATTCAAGTAAAGCGATGGCTTGTTTACACGAATATTCCGATGGAATTTTGGAGGCAAGCTGAAAAAACATATTTTCTGCACACTACCACACATGCACACCGCATATGCACTGTTATTTTCTTTCACAACACTCGTGCACTGTAATAAACCTATATCGAACAGTTACACCAAGAAAATTAAAATAAAACAAGAGAATATTTATATGTCTTTTCCGACTTCCCACCAAATCTCTCCAGAAGTTTGATATAGTTTAATACATTCATCTATCACTATATTTTATGTACTACGCTATATACATTATATTTTTATTTGACACACAAAAACTCTTTGAGATGATAAAGAAACATGAGCGGTATTCGCTGGCGATTACCAAATACCAAATCTCAAAAACCACCTAACATACATTACATAAAGATGAAATTTAGCAGAGAGATAGTTTACATTTACTAGCATAGTGTAAAAACGATGTTACTTGCCAAACTTCATAAAATTTTATGTCAACGGGAAGTCCCTTTCAAATTTCAACTTGAGTGTTATTTACCTGTGTAAATTTTAATTTTTTACAGTTTCAAGGAACTGTAGACCTAAATACTTATATAGTTTTAATTTCAACTCGATATCTTTACCCGTTCCCGAATAGTGATCCTATAAGTGTAAGGAACTCGGAAAACTATCAAAAATTTAACTGCCAATAGAACTGAACCTACGACATAAAAAACTACAGTGGGTATTATTGTTTTCTATATTATACATATAAACTGCTGCGCTCCTTTTTTAAAACCTCTTAAGATTTTTACTGCTTTTGATTTTTTGATTTGAATCTACTTTCTCGCATTCAGTAGCAGTCTCTACCACTAGGCAATCGCATTTCCGCAATCCTTTACTTTACTTTTTCCTTTACTGTAATGTCTTTAGAGAAATAAAGTCTTAAACCGTACTTAGTTTCGTAAAATAATGTTAAAAAAACTCTGTTATCTAAGACCCCTGCTATCTTCGCTCCCTCGGTTTGTTCTTTTGTCTAAAGAAAAGTTTCCTTATATGTTATAGCTATCTGTTTCCTCGTATCATCTCAAATGTCCGCTGTGGCATATTCCTACAAAACAAAGTCATGTGCATTTATTTTTAAATACATTATATTGTTATTTTTGTATATTTTTGTATGGTTAAATATTATATTTATTTGATACTAGCCTTCCGCCAGCGGCTTCGACCGCGTGGACCCGTTTTATAGGTTCCCGTAGGATAAAAACCATCCTATGTCCTTTCCCAAGGTCCACTCTAACTGTGTTCCAAATTTCATTCAAATTGGTTCAGTAGTTTAGGCGGGAAAGCGTAGCAGATAGACAGACAGTTACTTTCGATCTTATAATGAGTATTCGTAGGGATAATAATATCTGACTCCAAAATGATATACTTAAATTTAAAAAAAAGTTAAAAAACTTGAACCCGAATTCGACACGACATACGAACGTCATTTCGAAATATATGACTAAGTATATACTGCTTAATTGGCAATTTTGTCAGGTTTTCGTTTTAACTTTCTTTTTGTAAGATGGTAATGGTTCTAAGAGATAGTATTTTAAGGATCTATTTTCACTATCGTCGTCGTAGCTACTGGTAGCTACCTGTGTTTGTAAATTATACGGTATAAATTTTTCTATACTTATACAAAACTGCAAAACCTACCTGTCAGTACAGGTACCGATACTTAATTATTTTGTCCTTTACAACTGCAGCAAATTTAAATCCTATTTCATTTCAATGATAATGCTATTAAGTTCTTACTTACAGTTGTATGATCTCTTCAAAACAAAAGAATATAAGGACAGACTACAGAGTAGCTCTTTCGATTTCCAGTTGCTATTCGTAAGAGTCGGTACGTACCTAATAGGTGATTTAAATTACACACACTATTTTTGCTTTTAACGAAACGAAACGAAAGTCACGAAACCGCGATGCACTAAATAGATTCCTACAGCTGTCACATCTGACAAACAAAAAAAATTTTTTTGACCAAATTAACTATAAAATACTAAAAAATGTTGAAAACACTGTAAAAAGTTATTTTATTAGACTTCTTTTGTTTTTAAAAAGTGTTGTGATAATCACCAATCAACATGCTTCAATTTGGGGGCGGGAACTTGGTTTCTATAATGTAATTGTAATTATTCTAAGGTATGCACACTTCAAATCGACGATGATAAAATAAAAAAAATAAAAAAGGGAATACAACAGGGAAATTTTATTTTTACGTAAAATCTTATATATAAAATTCTCGTGTCACAATGTTAGTTACCATACTCCTCCGAAACGGCTCTACCAATTCTCATGAAATTTTGTGTGCATATCGGGTAGTTCTGAGAATCGATCAACATCTATTTTTCATCACCCTAAGTTACACACGAATATTACACACGAATAAACATTTAAACGCGGTACGGGTTTCGCGGGGTTAGCTAGTATTTATGTAATATTTTAATTGGAAAACTGCAAATAATAATAAATCAAAATGGAAAAAAAGTATGTTTCAGTATTTTTTTCGAAAACTAGCAAATAATAAATAGAATTATGAAAAATAACGTTTTAGTTATTTTTTTATTTCATCCAACAATGGTTTCATTTATTTTTAGAATCCTTATAACTTAACAAGAAAAAATACATATGGTATAATAATATGTCATATATATATATATCTACTTTAACGCAGTTTTTAACGGTTAAAATTGCAAATTACTTGTTTTCACTGTAGTTTTTGCGTACTGCGAGTACTGCGTTCTCAAACGCTGACAGATAATATGACGCTTAGTACGCTGTAAGGGGCCATCCATAAATTACGTCACATGAAAATATTGATTTTTTGACCCCTCCCCCGTCCTTGTCACTGTTGGTCATAATTGAGAAACTCCCCCTTCCAAGTGTGACATCACATAACACATTCATCTATTTAACTTCTAAAAATTATTAATTTAAAGAAGAATCATTTTATATCTTATGACTTTTAATATTTATCTAGATATTTTAAATTTTTAATGTGACGTCACGAATTTTAAGACCCCTCCCACCCATCGTCACATAATGTCACACTTGTTCGACCCCCTCCCTGCCCCTCAACATGTGACGTAATTTATGGATGGCCCCTAAGGTTTAACTTTGGCTCGTATTAATTGTCTTTCGGAGTGCTCCAATCGATATGGACCTTTAAGAACACTTGATCCCTGTGCCAAATAGGATCGATTGATAACAAAAAAAAACATGGAAGTTTCATATTAGCTAGAGTAGCTTAGCCGTAACGGCAATTAACGGCATCCAATACATCGTATCCATGAACGTAGATTTGTACATCCATGATCGTATCCAAAACATCGTATCGTATCATAGTAGCGCGTTTTCTAACGACAGTGCAGCTTTGATCGCTGCGTTTAGATTCTAAAAACCGGCCAAGTGCGAGTCGGACTCACGCACGAAGGGTTCCGAACTATTATCTATAAAAATCACGTTTATTGTATGGGAGCCCCCTTAAATATTTATTTTATTCTATTTTTAGTATTTGTATAGCAATAGCGGCAACAGAAATACAACATTGTCTTTGATTATCCATAGAATACATTGCATTAAGATTGAATGAAAGGTAAATTGTGGTTTACGATTTATGACGTATTAAAAAATAAATTAAGTTTTTAACAAAAAAATTGAACCGACTTCAAACGGTAAAAAATAAAATTGTTCAGTACCTACTTCTTGTTGCTTACAATGGGTTTGATGAAAAAAAAATTTGAGTTTCAGTTCTAAGTATGGGAAACCCTCAAAATTTATTGCTTTTTTCTATTTTTGTGTGAAAATCTTAATGTGGTTCACAGAATACATCTACGTACTTACCGAGTTTCAATAGTATAGTTCTTAGTTTCGGAAAATAGTGGCTGTGAGATGCGGTCGGACAGACAGACAGACATCACGAATCCATAAGGGTTCCGTTTTTTGCCATTTGGCTACGGAACCCTAAAAATGTGCTTTAGGGGACCGACGTAACGGCCTATGGCGTTATGGCTTGCGTAATAAGAATTAATCTCGCTTAGCAATCACGACTTGTGTGGCGCAATGGTTACCATGTCGGACTGACATCGAAGAGTCCTAGGTTCGATTCCGGGCGAAACAGATTTTTTTTGTGTCCTACTGGTGGGCACGCGTCTCCCCCATTATTGGGGAGGTCTGGAGCTTACTCCACCACGCTGCTCCAATGCGGGTTGGTGGTGAAACGATTATGAGTGTAAAACGTTTAGTTATTGCAAATCATAATTATTCATAATAGTCCAACTAGATAGGTACCTATTCAGTCACATGTGGCGAGATAAAAATTCTTCCCGTGCCGCTCTGATGATAAAATATAAAAGTTTTTCGGAGTCGCAAGCGATAAGACTTGATGGTGTTGCTGCGAGCTGCTATGAATAGGTAGTCTGTAGGTGGTAGAACTTTTATAGTTCGCCCGGAGAAGTACCACCACTGCACCCATTTCTGACATGAAGCAATTCTATCACAGACTTATATTTAGGTACTCTGTGAATTCTATTGTATTTCGGTGGAAAGGTAAAGTTGCCGGCCAGACTTACATGAGGAGACTATTACCCATTGGAGTAACCTCTACTGCCAACGACCTCAGAAAGAGAAAACTGAGGCTTGCCTTAATGTTTTACTTTTTACTCTTATTGAATACAATTTTAATTTTCACGATAATTGCAATAATTGGGAACTGCTAACAATTTTTTAATGCGATACCAAACAGATAACATACCTTATATGTAGTTCACTGAAGAATGTACAGGTAGGTTCCAAAATTATTATTGGCCCAATACGTGTGTGTGGGCTAAGTGAACCAACTAAGACTAATTACAACAGGACAGTTCTAAAGTATGTATATTTAACGCAAAATAATGACATAACTCGTAAGTACTGTAGGTCTGTAGCTGATTTGGGTTGGTATTATGAATGTTTCATTAACTAGAATTAAATATAAAATTAAATTTTGTTAAACTAAAACCACGATATTACATATCTATGACCTAAAAATCGACCGTGAGAAACAAATTAGGAAATGGATATTTTTTATATTATATGCAGGAAGTTAATCGTCTTTTCAACAAACTTCAGTTTTCCTTATCAGACTAAGGGCCTTGTTCACCATCTCCAAGTAAAATGTTGATTAGTTACGTCCCAAGTAAAGTTAAATGGCAAGTAAAAGCTGAGTACGGGTCAGTTTATCATAATATTCATAATAATATGATTAGTGCTACTCGAACTGCGAACATCGTGAAATCGAAAATGAAGTTACGGGTGACTTTAACCGACAATTAGAGTACTTGTCACTTTACTTGAAGGTGGTGAAAGAAGCCCTTACAATAGCTGTATGAACAACTGGGCACATACAAACGCTAACAATCCATATTATTATAATATTACAAATGGTAGATTACTTATTCAGAGTTATTCATAATCATGAGTATGAAATTTCAGTTCGAAAGTTGTCCCTTGAAAGTCATGGTGTAGATAGTGTGCAACCATGATCAGCTGTAACATACCTTTTTCATAATATAGGTACCTACCTATTATTGTTAGTGACATCTCTTCGTTTTGTGGCCCATCATTAATTAGTTATTTCGTGTGTCGCTGCTAATAATAATGTGGACAATCTCTCTCGCTACGTGGAACTGGTCACCCTATGCATGACGGCAGTTGCGTGTTGCGTCGTCCGTTTCGTAGGGGGCACCTTCAAACGCAGCCGTTGACCGTGGTCAGGGACGCGGCCGTGACCGAACGCTCTACCAATTCACTGGTTGCGCCCTCCCACGGCTAGCGCTTTTCGCCGTGCTACAGATAGCAAAGATAAATTTTGTGATGCTTGTATTACACAGCTTAAGTTACACAATTTCAAACGGTTTTAGGTATTTAACTTGCTCTGTTTATTTGTTTTTTTGTTTTAAATTTAGAGATTGAAATTTAACCCCCTTCCAGATTGATCTACAATCTTTAGTACCCACCAATATTAGGTGATAATAAAATATTAAATTATATAATAATAATTAGGTATTCTGTATCATTGTAAATTCAAGATGGCCGCCGCTACAATATAACGGATTAAATATTTTTTCACAAAAACTAAACTAAGTATATACCTATATGAGTTACCTACTCATATAGTTTAGTTTATCAAATAATGTAGTAATTTAGTGTATCAAATGAAATTCCTTGACTAGTAAAATAGAAGTACACAACGTAAACCGTTAAACTTAAAAAAAACATGACATCCGTGATTTCCAGTTACAAGTACTTACCTAGGTAACTTACCTAGGTAACTGTTCAAAAGTTGCCATGTTGCCCATTTCGTTGCAAAGGTCGGTCGACATAATAATAGTCATAACTCAGACCGACAGGAACGTCCGTCGTCAATAATCCGTCAATCAAGTCATATCATAGCAAAGCAATTACTATTTTACCAGAACGTGTCAGCAGTTTTAGAGGCGACACGAAAAAACACATCACATCGTTATTATATACATAAGTACCCAATATTCTATTTCTACACTTTAATTTGGCACATAGTTTAACTTTTCTGAAACACAATTCCATTAAGATAGGTACCCATTTTGTTATTTTGTTACATTATCGTTTACGCCAATCAATGTAAGCTAAGTAATTATCCTACCTTCTTTTCAGTGCCGGATTTTTATTTTTTATGAGTACTTTATTTCCGCCGCCCCATGTACGAAGCGCGCATGGCCCGGCGGTTAGCATAGAACGCAAGCGATCTGTACGAAGCCAAATGGGCGCGGTCGGGTGTGAGATGGGTGACCGCTAGTGGCAAAAAATTTCATGCGCTTTTCCGTGCTTCGGAGGGCACGTTAAGCCGTCGGTCCCGGTTGTTGTCGTTAAGCCTTGTCGGAGGCCTTATGGGCGGTTAGAAAACATCCGACAGCGGGTTGGCCACTAACCCGCATCTCCACCAACCCGCATTGGAGCAGCGTGGTGGAGTAAGCTCCAGGCCTCCCCAATAATGGGGAGAGACCCGTGCCCAGCAGTGGGACGTAAAAACGGTTGCAGCCATGTACGAAGATACCTAAGGAATGCGGGGGTTGCTACATTGCCACTGCCGTCCGCCCGCCTTGCTGCTCTTATCTATCACTCACACGATATAGGTTTCGATAGGAATGAGTTTCTATAGGGATTTTTTTAAAGAATAAAAAACTATAAGAAAACCAGTGAACGTGTTTGACTTTTATCCTCTGAAATCGAGGGACTCTCTTCTGAAATTTGCCGCACCTAGGACGCTGCCGCCCCTAGGCCGCGGCCTATGCGGCCTATTTATAAATTTAGGACTGTTTCCGTTCGAAAAGAGAATAAGTTTCCGTTTAAGAAATCCAGTTGCACTGGACCTTAGAAATTATATAACAGGTATAGCAAAGGTATAGTATAGATTAGCTCTACGGTATTATCCTATGATCGCAGAGCAAGGGTATAACTTAAGCACAAAACAAATACATAATAGGTACGTGAGTTAGTACTTTGTGTTGCGTCCGGTATTTCCCGGAAGCTTGACGTAGAAGCCTGAGGTGTTGAAAATTTGTTCTCTGACGGTCAATTTCTAAACTCCCATTAATAACTTAAAAAACAGCTAAGAACATACCAACCTGGCCATTTGTACACAAACATGATTACATTAAATATTTAACAGAAATCATCGATCTATATTTGTTCACTTCAATCAGGGAACCAGTAAAATATCACAGACTGAAAAAAATTGTCCATTTTATTTGGAAAATAATTTGGGGCCAAGGGGCCTCCACTCCTTTGTTGCCCCGAGGCCTTCAGACTTCTAAATCCGGCCCTGCTGTATACGACCACAGGCAAGACATAGGCACAGGACATAGGCTTGCTTGAGATTGTGTGTAGATTTCCATGGGCTGCAGCCGCTTAACACCACGTGGCCCGCATGACTGTCTGCTACTGCATTAAAAAATCTGACGTCACTTGACTTGATCCAGCGTTGTATCGTCGCTGCTTGTTGCCTCGTGCGTGGCCGGCAGTTGTATGTTTTTCCCATAACAATTTAGGGTACATATAGATATTTAAGTCACGGCTAAAGCGAATGAGTATTGGAATAAAACATTTTCATTAGATAAAACAATATTATTATTTGAATACAACATACCAAGCAATAAAAATCCCGTTCGATATATAAAACTCCAAAAATAAATAAGTTAACTAAATCATAAGTCCTCAGTCGGATTGGCCTTATCTATGGTAGCATTACGACTAAACCGGATCGTGGAGCAAACTTCTGGTCATCTCTAACCAGTTCCTTCAACATGACATTGAATTTCAAAATACATATAATGTTACTCTGGCAGTTGTCCTCTCGAACAACCTCGCCAGACTTAGATCTCGATTAGCAATTCATTTTTGTATCTTTTAAGTTCTTATTGGTCTCTATCCTCGTATTTGCGTTACGTAAGTATATTGAATAGTGTTATATCATAAGGTGCTAATATAACACCAAAAATACCATGGGACCTAAAACTGCATTTAAATTATACTACTTATTTCAAATTTCGCGCGTAATATATTTTTTTTGAAGTAAAAACTTCTTTAGCGGCGTTGTGCACTTTTTTGGGATGGGTAAAAAATGTTAAACTCGCGTCAGGACACGTGGTAAACGCGCAAGCTTGTGACTTTGTAAGGTTAAACTCAACAAGGTTAAGTCGACCCCATTCCAAGACCCGCTTCTCGACTCGAGAGAGTTCTCGACTTTAGACACAAGTTTGATTCTACTTTCCTCCGTTTGTGAACTAGAGGTATTGGCTGGACAGGTGTATAGTGCGTCCACCGTACTATCATCAGCAGTGATCAGCATAGCAATGAATACCGCGTGATTGTTGCAGCATGTCATTGATATGCAGAATGAATAGTGTAGGACACAGAACTGAGCCTTGGGGAACCGGTGTTCCCCACGCCGGTGCGTTAATGGAATTTATATCTGAGAAGCATCCTTCAACAACGACCTTAACTGCCAAAAGACAAAAAGCTTGCCAACCAGTTGCATAGCCTCACGGGAAGACCGTAAGATGGAAGCTTCGCGAGAAGAGCCCCGTGCCAGACCCGGTCAAAGGCGTTTGCGATATCCAGGCTGACTGCCAAAGCCTCCCCATTGACCTCGACGGATTCAGCCAAGCGGTGTGTGAGGTACACCAAGACATCACCGGCCGACCGGCCCTGGCGAAAGCCATACTGACGATTGCTAATCAACCGGTGCTTCTCGAGGTATCTAAGGAACTGCAAAACTTAAGATACTCCCCAAAATTTAATGATTATTAAGTACCTAATTCTTTACTCTCTGATTTTTTTAAATTAAATTTTCCAACAATAAGACGACAAACTTTGTCAAAATCATCTACATAATACGAAGAAAATCGAAGCTACAAGATGTATATATATCGTTTGAAATATTGCATAATTACGTGTTGAAAAGAATGAAGAATGCCTATGTGGGTGCAAAAATAAAATACACACATATCCCAACCCAAGAGCTCTTGGCGTTCTTTGAGTATATGTTTCAGGCTACTTCATTTTTATATACCTGGTCTACTTATAAACTATTAACTAAATAATACCCGAGTTCTATTACTAAAAATGAAACAAATCGATTGTTTTAAATTTTATTACATACATCACATAATATCAATGTAAAGTTTTGGTCACAAATAGATAAGACAGTTGCATCATACCTCACACATGACACAATGACATTATATTTTACATTTATCAACTTTGAGAATTCAAATCAATTTTGAGATAATTTCATTGTATGAATCTTAGAACAATTTTTACTTATTAAAATACCGACAAGGAAGGTGATAACGTCCACTCGCGGCTTTGCAAACGTAGCAACTTTAGTTCAGGCAACTACTTATAAACTGCTTAAAAGTATCCTATACAAGTTGCCAGTTGCTACAACCAAATAGTCCGGAACGGGTGGGAGGGTATGAATTCACTCGACGCGTTGCGACTGCCAGTTGGGGAAACCAGCAACTTTACATATTCTGTACAATGACAGTTGCTAGTTGCGGCAACTACAAACAGATTTAGTCATAAATTGCAGCAACTGGTAACAGTTGTCGATCACCCAAACTGCCAACTCGAGTTGTCAACAACGTATGCGCAGCTCCATTAAGAAAATTATGTAAACAGCTACTTCCCAGTTGTCAGTTGCTGCAATAGTTGCTCCGTCTGCAAAGCGTCTAACATTCTACAGCCTCCACCATGTCACAACCCTTAAAATACATTATCCATCCTTCATACACGAAAAACGCATGTGTAAAAATATTAAACACACCGTTAAAAGATACCTTAAAAGATAGAAAGTATGCAAGGTACTTAACGCCTTTCTTGAAAATAATGTAGGTATTTAGTGATTCCTCTCAGTAGACAAACATAAAGTGATAACTAAGTTACAGAGATATCAAATTATTCATTTCATCTATGGTTGTGATAAGGCTATGTAACGAGAGATAGGTTTATCCACTCAAGAATATACTTACAATACAATACATCAAGTACTCCATACTTGTGCAATCTTTCAAAAACTGTTTAATATGTGCGTTGCTTTTTTCAACAATAATTACAGTCTGGTGATCCAACACTTAATTCGATTAAAATAATGCATAAATCAATGTAGGGTAATGAATTATAGAAACACAGAACAGTAACTCTTTTGAGCTTTCCTGAAGTAAAAAGTAGGTGCTACTACTCCACAATAATCCATGATAGTCCTATACTAGCGTCAGGACTGCCAGAGAAATATACGTACGATATTTTGCTGCTTTTAACATGGACGATTTTACATTAAAAAAGAAAACATTATATATTACCTAGCTTTAGTAACACCGGGAACGAGTGCAAGTGGTTTTTTTATGGAACCGGATACATCACGCATCCACTATAGGAGAGCTATTACATCATTCTGGAAGCACCGCGTTGCAGTCTACTGGAAATGCCTCTCTCAGCAGCAGTTATGTTGTCTCACCGTGCATAGACACACGAATTCCATGTTGCCATTTCCGTTTTCTTTACGAAAATAAGATTAAAGAGGCGACGAGTGCGACGACATAACTATGTAACAAATAAAAATAATATATATGAATGTGCACAAAATGTCAAGCTACAAAACCAATTTTTTAAATTTACTGCACGTTTTAAATCTTCATTTGGGAAATAAATGAAGGGTTTAAATTAACTGGATTTGGCTACGAATCTGCACTGCGGTTCATGATTTTTTTTATAATTTTTATTAAAGGTTTTTTGCAAATGCTTAAATGTTTTTCAATACCTACTTTAAACTTGATTATTTCTGATACTTGAAGGCAGGACAAAGTCTGCGGGGTTTGCTAGATAATTATTATCCTATGCTAGATAATTATATTGATCACATGCCTTGTTTCTATTAAGAACACTATCCGCGATGATAGATAATACCATTACAGGAGCTATTTAAATTTTATTTTAAAAATGTAATTAAAATAAAATATTTATCTCAAATTCTACATACCTAGATTCTTTGTAATACGCGTAAGACCGTTCAAATGTATGGAAAACATTTTTTCGGACATTCCCTATAATAAAGTACTTCTCAATTGTTTCATAATTCAAGTAAATGAATATTACGCATATAAATCATAAAACCTGAGAAATATCGTAAACAACAATAATATAGGTACGTTTAATGCTTTTCATATACAAGAGATGAATATGAAACGATTTCTAAAGTAATGACATTAAAAACAGATAATATGCAACAATTATATTTTAGCTTTGGACAAATCTACCAGAACTCGAGTTTTAGAGAACAATTACAATTTACATCGTTTTTCTTGTAGGTAGACAACTAGACACTTACATGAGAAAGCATGATCCCATACTTAATGCAAAACTGACGATATTGGATAAAGTTATCCATTTTTGACATAGAGTTTAACAATTACTTAGGACCAACTTAGTTTATAATTACATACGTAAGTAATCAAAATAGGTTATAACCTTAATTAAAAGCTCCATGGCATGCTGTGCCGTTTGCACCTGCCTCGCAACTAGTATTACGTCAACATTTAACTTTAACATTCAGATCAACACGAGTAACGCTAAAAACATTTTAACACCTAGGACAAATTCAAACTAAAATAAAATATTTGCGACCCTTGTGCCTACCTACAATAATAATATATCAAATCGAAAAGAAACAATCTTCCTGACAATCAGTAATTTAAAAATAGCTAAAAAAATTAACATCACACTACTTTCGTTGGAATATGTATGTACGTAAATAAACCGCAAATTAATCAGTCAAAAAGTATGAATATTGAATATATTAGAAGAAGTACTCTTCGCCCACATTGCAATCCAAACAAACTTTCAGTCAAACCTTACCTGATATAATTTTTCGAAACTACATTACCCTGCTATCAGCACAACTTGTCTCTTTCTGAAACAAGTATTGTCAACAATTGTCAATTGATAAACGTCGTCAATCAGGCTTTTATCCTACTGTACAGCCTGTTATATTAATTCTTCGTCACATATGGTATGAACGAATGAAGCCATCGTTGTATCTATGATAATTTAATCTTTAATTTTAGATTAATGCATACAACGTCGCAAATTATTTTAACGAACTATGTTTCCAAATAATGTGAGATACCTACCAAGTATAGGACTATCCTAGTTCTTCGTTTAGGGCGAGAACAATATTGCATTATTTGCATTGCATTGGACCAGAACGAGACAAAATATATTTTAGAAAAAAACCTAGTTACAAAACATTAGTATGTAATTGATATTTTTATATGTATATGGGGGTTAACACTTACAATTCTAGAAACCTAACGTAACACGATTGATGACTTTTGCAGTATAAAAAGTATTTTAAAGCGGTAATAATTTCAAAAATCTTACTTTTCTTACATTGCTTGCATTGATTAAATAAGAAGGAACAATAAAAAATTATATTTTTAAAAAGTGGTGCCTAGATAACCAGAATTATCCGCTAAATAAAACCCGTATAGATTCATATAACTTTGTCGAGAAGTATTTATAAATACACATTATTTAAAACAATTAAATAAAAACCCTTAATTAAAAGCTCCATGGCATGCTGTGCCGTTTGCACCTGCCTCGCAACTAGTATTACGTCAACATTTAACTTTAACATTCAGATCAACACGAGTAACGCTAAAAACATTTTAACACCTAGGACAAATTCAAACTAAAATAAAATATTTGCGACCCTTGTGCCTACCTACAATAATAATATATCAAATCGAAAAGAAACAATCTTCCTGACAATCAGTAATTTAAAAATAGCTAAAAAAATTAACATCACACTACTTTCGTTGGAATATGTATGTACGTAAATAAACCGCAAATTAATCAGTCAAAAAGTATGAATATTGAATATATTAGAAGAAGTACTCTTCGCCCACATTGCAATCCAAACAAACTTTCAGTCAAACCTTACCTGATATAATTTTTCGAAACTACATTACCCTGCTATCAGCACAACTTGTCTCTTTCTGAAACAAGTATTGTCAACAATTGTCAATTGATAAACGTCGTCAATCAGGCTTTTATCCTACTGTACAGCCTGTTATATTAATTCTTCGTCACATATGGTATGAACGAATGAAGCCATCGTTGTATCTATGATAATTTAATCTTTAATTTTAGATTAATGCATACAACGTCGCAAATTATTTTAACGAACTATGTTTCCAAATAATGTGAGATACCTACCAAGTATAGGACTATCCTAGTTCTTCGTTTAGGGCGAGAACAATATTGCATTATTTGCATTGCATTGGACCAGAACGAGACAAAATATATTTTAGAAAAAAACCTAGTTACAAAACATTAGTATGTAATTGATATTTTTATATGTATATGGGGGTTAACACTTACAATTCTAGAAACCTAACGTAACACGATTGATGACTTTTGCAGTATAAAAAGTATTTTAAAGCGGTAATAATTTCAAAAATCTTACTTTTCTTACATTGCTTGCATTGATTAAATAAGAAGGAACAATAAAAAATTATATTTTTAAAAAGTGGTGCCTAGATAACCAGAATTATCCGCTAAATAAAACCCGTATAGATTCATATAACTTTGTCGAGAAGTATTTATAAATACACATTATTTAAAACAATTAAATAAAAACCTCAATATAGTATGTGTAATGTCCTACTATTACGGAAAACCATTGTGAGAAGAAAGGCAGGTAATACGAGACCATCTCAGGCGTCACCTATGCGTTAGCAAACAATAACCAGGGACTGATTTGATTGGCATGTCCATTAAAACCATACGTCTACGGCGCGGCAGGAGAAAAGGCCAAGAAAAGACCGAGATAAGTTTATTGTATTAACATGATAAAATATTTTAAATACTGCGTTGAAAACGAAGTAATATCACGGGGCTACAGGTCGTTAGTAAAGAATTTCGGGATTCGCAATCATTTTAATATTAGACAAAAATAAACAGGGCTGCATACACTGTCGCAACCACGACGATATTTTAAGACAGCGTTGAGTACCTACTTTCAACGTAGTAAAATTGAAACTGATGCCAAATTTCATTAACGATAATGCAATACGAAAAGATTACAATATAGGTACCTAGTGCAGTGCCAAAATACCTATAACGCTTTACTTATTAGGTGTAAATATTACGTTTTACTTATTCATATTAAACATAATATTGTATAATTATAATTGATATTTGTTCGCAGATTTATTATTATTTACGCGAAGCTTTAGAAGTACCCATATTTAAATGGATAAAATAGCGTAGTACCCCTTGTACATGTAACATTCAAATGGCTTTGAATATGAGAACTATGTGTATTTACATAGGTGTGTTGAATATGTGTGATAATTCACAACACCTATTTTACAATAAGATTAAGAGAATATTTTACCTTAAGAGCGAATCAAAATGTGACAAAGCCGAACGCAGATTGCTGGAACCACTGTTTCTCTGGTGACATTAAATTATAGGTATTACAATGTGTGTGATTTTTGACGTAATTTTTGCTGCAATTATTTTAAAATATGACCATTTTATTGCAAATTCGTCTTAATATTAATTAACAAGCGTTTTTGGCACCACAATCTTCAATAAACTTCTAATCCTATGTACGATAAGTAACATAAAATGTAGAGATTAGTAGACACTATTTCACCTCTCTTTACAATGTTGTTAAATATACCTGCATAAGAGCAGCCATAAACTGGATTGAATCCTGGAGGCTCATCTCTCTAGTTTCGGACGAGAGGAGGCAAAATAGTGAGAATGTTGCTGATAAATAGTTAACGGACCTAGATCGCGTACAAGCGTAGAGCATTCGTCTCTTCTATACTGATTTTTTAAACCAGAGCACTGTGTGCACTAATGTAAGTCCTTGCTGCCGCTTCAGGAAGATTCTAAAATTTTAAAACTTGGCGCAGTGCCAACAAAGTAATAGTCGTGTCCAGCGTGTCCCGAGTACTTTGGTGTCTGGTATGGTAGGGTATAGTATATGTCCAAGCTAAGTGGACGAACGTGAGAAAAGAAACCTCCCGCCCGCTCCTAAGTACTCACCTACTAGCAATGACCTAGCAAAATTAATTAAACAGGCACCACTTAGCGGAACTAGGTACTTAGTATGATTAGATTAAAACTACATTGCAACAACCCTTAATTAAAACTTTTGATGTTCTATCGTTTTTCATGCTATAGAACCTCCCTCTCAATCCCAAACATACGCACCACCGCCAACACATAAGGGTAAAACTATTTGTTTTCAGCCATCTACATCTACCCCTTTTCGGCCACTGCGCCCAATTTGTTAAATAATAGACGTAACCTTTTCTAATTTGCGTGCCATTCGATCCGGAAAAATTTTACCAATTTTTACCATAGGCTTTATTTTAATAGATATGCATAGGTAATATGATCTCAAGTGCCATCTTTAAATTAGCACTGTGGAATCACGCAAATTTTTTTGGTGTTTTTATTCATCATTATCTGGGGAACCTTTAATAAAAATTATTTATATTTTAAGTTATAATTTTCAAAACTATCGCATTTTGAACGGCCGATAAATAGTAAAATTTGAACCCGTTTCTGGCCGTTCGAAATAAAATACGACCAAACCTTTTGCGGAGAAAGTTGTAGGCACCCACGGATAAAACGACGATCATCATCAGAATTCAGAATTGCATGCAATCTCAAAAAAGACTAAGTTTTTTTAAATAGGATGAAGAACTCGATAGGCTGCAGCCACCACAGCTTTATTTTATTCAATTATGTCATCCTTTAGAACTAACACAATATGTATAGAAATGGATTTCGAAATAAACAGCTTTTTGTAATTTTAATTTGTATTTTATTACCATAGTTAATCCAGTAGGGATTTAATCTGACAGAAAAACTCTAAAACAAACGGTATATTTTCAATAGACAATTAAATAAAACCATAATAAAACACGTTGCAAGTTGCTGGTTACAAAGATCTGATTTAATTTTCAGCGTTCAGGTTTAGGAATCAACATCGCGATAACCAGCTTTATCTCCTTTTAATAAGAGTCATTTTTCTCTATGAATCATATTACCGATAACTGGTGCTCTAACAGTCGAAAACTAAAATTAATGGCCAAAATCCGGTGTTTTCTCTAATTTGGCGTTTTTTTTCTTTTAAATTCCCTTCAAACATCCATTTATAAACATAGAATTTCTAGAAACTAGACTATGGTAGGATGACATACAAAATATTGAACATTATTGATACTGTTTATCATGACCAAAGCCAACGTTGAAGTCAGTAAAGTGGCCGAAAACAGGTAGTTTTACCCTATTTCGCCTCAATCTAAGGACTCTAGCTATCCCCTTCGCAATTCGTTATTAATAGTTATTATTTTTGTTGCTAACTTTTGTTGAACTTTAAATTATGGAAATTAGTTTTCTTGATCACGGTACCTAGCTATCGTCGATCGCTGTGTTACGTCATCATGATCTCGCTCGACCATCAACCATATGTAGGTAGGTATAGGTACCTACCCACTTCATGGTACCTATGTACCCCTATGAGTATCTCATTCTTGTATGCGGCGCTAATCCAATCCAATGAAATTATACACACATCAAAAAAGTCTAAGCAACACATACTATTTCAAATTATTTATCAATTAATATATCATTTCTTACCACCACCAACACGCAATGCCAAGCGCGGTGACTATGGCAATAACCCCCATGATGAGTACACATATACCCCGGCCCCCAGTCCCCGGCGGCCCCGCTATTCCTGGCTATGACAGCGGCCACGGTCACGGCGGGGCAGGGGGTGCTAGGAATCTCCGGCAGAGATACGGCTGTCGCAAACGACAACCTCTGCACCTGGCAACATATAACACCAGGACACTGCGAACAGACGAGAAGATACAGGAGCTGGAAGAAGAGATAGACAAGTTAAACTGGAGCATCATAGGATTATCCGAAGTCCGAAGACAGGGCGAGGACACGGTAATCCTCAAATCCGGCAACTTGTTCTATCACCGGGAGGGCGATCATCTGTCCCAAGGTGGTGTCGGGTTTCTCGTACACAGGTCCCTCGTCAACAACGTGACGCAAGTCGAAAGTGTGTCAGCAAGGGTAGCGTACCTTATACTCAGAATATCTAAACGGTATTCGCTGAAGGTCATACAGGTATACGCACCGACCGCAACACACCCAGACGAAGAGGTTGAGGCTATGTATGAGGACGTAAGTAGAGCCATACATGCCTCAAAGACTCATTTCACGGTGGTGATGGGGGACTTCAACGCTAGACTGGGCACGCGAGACGGCGACGAGCAGAAAGTAGGGCCCTTTGGGTTTGGACAACGGAATCACCGAGGCCGCTTGCTCGCTAACTTCTTGGAGAAGGAGAACTTCTTCATGATGAACTCCTTCTTCAAGAAGAAGCCACAGCGCAAGTGGACTTGGATAAGTCCAAATGGTTCCACAAAAAGCGAGATAGACTTCATTTTGGCCGACAAACGGCACATATTTAATGATGTCTCCGTGATCAACAGGGTGAAAACCGGAAGTGATCACCGAATGGTACGAGGCACATTAAATATCAACATTAAGCTGGAAAGGTCACGCCTAATGAAGTCTACGCTCCGACCAACACCTGTCCAAATCCAGGGCTCCGAAAACTTTCAGCTGGAGTTGCGAAATCGTTTCGCGGGCCTAGAAGAATGCGAATCTGTGGACGAAATTAACACCAGGATGGTACAAACCGTCCACGAGGTAGGGTCAAAGTTCTTTAAGACCCCCTCCAGTAGTAAACCTCAAGTGCTCTCTGAACATACCCTCGGTCTCATGAAGGAAAGGCGTGAACTATGTGTCCGGTCCCCGGCTTCAATGTCGAAATACAGGCAGCTAAATAAACAGATCTCTTGCTGCAGACGACGTGATCTGCGTGCTCACAACACACAGCGCGTCAAAAACACTATTGAGCGGAACCAAGGCTCCAAAGTGTTCGCAAGGGATTTGATTATTGGGCGAAGCCAGTTGACGAGATTGAAGACGGAGTCTGGCGCTATGGTTACGTCTAAGCCTGAAGTTCAGAGAGAAATTGAGAGTTTCTACGGACGGTTGTACACCTCCTCACAGGCTCCCGTTCCCAATATGGCGAACGACAAGAGAGCCAAATTAACCCGACACTATACCGAAGATATCCCGGACGTCAGCCTGTACGAAATTAGAGGGGCCCTAAGTCAGCTAAAAAACAACAAAGCACCGGGAGATGACGGTATCACATCAGAGCTACTAAAAGCTGGAGGCAAACCCCTCCTAGTGGCGCTCCAAAGACTCTTCGATACCGTCATCAGAAACGGAACTACCCCGGAGGCGTGGAGCAGAAGCGTGGTGGTTCTGTTCTTCAAGAAGGGTGATAGAGCCCTTTTGAAGAACTATAGACCCATCGCGCTTCTGAGCCACGTCTATAAGCTGTTCTCAAGGGTCCTTACAAATCGTATTGCGCGCAGGCTCGACGACTTCCAGCCTCCCGAACAAGCCGGATTCCGAAAAGGCTACAGTACCATAGACCACATACATACGCTGCGACAGGTTATACAAAAGACCGAGGAGTATAATCTGCCGCTATGTGTTGCGTATGTGGACTATGAGAAAGCCTTCGATTCTATCGAGACCTGGGCGGTGCTAGAGTCTCTCCAACGGTGCCAGATAGACTATCGGTACATCGAGGTGTTGAAGTGTTTATACAAAGCCGCAACCATGACAGTCCGAGTCCACGACGGAAGCACTGAACCTATTCCACTGCAGCGCGGAGTGCGACAAGGGGATGTTATATCCCCGAAACTGTTTACCGCTGCACTGGAAGACGTGTTTAAGCTGATAGAGTGGAAAGGGCTTGGTATTAACATCAATGGCGAACACCTCACACACCTTCGATTTGCCGATGATATAGTCATCTTGGCGGAGTCCCTGGAAGAACTCAGCACAATGCTAGGTGACCTCCATAGCGCCTCCCAACGGGTGGGTCTTAAGATGAACATGGACAAGACGAAGATCATGTCTAATGTCCATGTCACACCCATACCGGTCGTTGTTGATGGCGCTACTCTCGAAGTTGTCGACGAGTATATTTACCTGGGTCAAGCGATCCGTATGGGTAAGTCCAACTTCGAGAGAGAGGTAACTCGTAGAATCCAACTCGGTTGGGCAGCGTTCGGGAAATTACAAAGTGTCTTCTCGTCCAGAATACCGCAGTGCCTGAAGTCGAAAGTTTTCGAGCAGTGTGTGTTGCCAGTGATGACCTACGGCGCTGAGACGTGGTCTTTTACAGTTAGCCTTTTCCACAGGCTCAAGGTCGCTCAGCGAGCGATGGAGAGGGCTATGCTTGGTATTTCTCTACGCGACAGAATCCGTAACGATGAAATCCGTAGACGAACGAAGATTACCGACATAGCTCTCAAAATTTGCAAGCTGAAGTGGCAATGGGCAGGCCACATAGTTAGGAGGACTGACAACCGATGGGGAAGAAAGGTCCTCGAATGGCGACCACGTCTCGGCAAAAGGAGCACAGGCCGCCCTCCAACCAGGTGGACTGACGACCTGAAGAAGATAGCGGGAAACCGCTGGATTCAGAGGGCGCAGGACCGGACGGAGTGGCGAACATTAGGGGAGGCCTATGTCCAGCAGTGGACTTTAAAAGGCTGATGGATGGATGGATGGATGGATATCATTTCTTGCCAAGTAGGTAATACCTATGTTAACTTTTTTGATCTACAGGACATACTGGCTGGTTGTGAAAAAAAATTCGGGTATCATCGGTTTTTTTTTTACAAATTCAAAAGCGAATGCATTTGTTCGAATTTTATAGCGTTTCCTTTGTTTATTAAAATTCAGTATTCTGTATCAATTTTATGATTATAACAATAATTTGAAAAGAGTTTAGAACAAATTTGGATTTTTAGACATTTTTTACGTCATGGAGCGAAGTCATTTGAACGCAGATGAAATGCAAAGAGCTGTATGGATGTTGCAAGCGGGAAGAAGTCAATCTCAGGTATCTCGGTATTTTGGTGTCAACAGAAGCGTTATTTGCCGTCTTCATCAGCGTTACACTAACACGGGAGAGCCTGCTGAGCAGCACCCAGCACATGGCAAGATCGATACATACAACTGACTGCAAGACGCCAGCCGATGTTAACCGCCCGAGAGATAGGTTTAAGGCTGCAAAATTCAAGTGGTGTTATTGTTAGCTGCCAAACTGTGCGAAATCGACTGCATGAGTATGGCCTAGGAGCACGACGGCCAATTAGGTGCCCACCGATAGATCACAGGAATCGCGCTCTTTGAAATGAATGGTGTAGGGAACACATTATATGGACCCGAGAATAATGGGATAAAATTTGATTTTTAAAATGAAATGGTTTTGGGTTAAAGCCTGATACTAGAAAGGTAAGAGTGTACCGTCGTCCTGGAAATACTGAAAGAATGAGGTGCGTTCAGGAAGTGCATCCATACAACGGCTCAACGGTTATGGTATGGGTGGGTATTATGAAGAACAGACGAACTGAGCTCGTTTTTGTAAATGGTAACATGAACGCTGTAAATTACGTTGAGGATGTTCTAAGGCCTTATGTCCGTCCGTTCGCACAAACGCTTGGCTCTGATTTCACGTTGATGCATGACAATGCGCGTTCGCATACAGCTTTACACACACTGGAGTACTTGGCAAGGGAAAACATCCTGGTATTGCCTTGGCCTGCATAATCGCCAGACCTCAACCTCATCGAGCATGCATGGGACATGCTCCAGAAACGTGTTTTAAAGGATTTGGATGGAGCGACAACAACCCAACAACTGATGGACTTACTAAAATTTCATTGTGAGCAATTGCCGCAGGATAACGTTAACAGTCTCATCGATTCCATGAATAATCGGTGCCAGAACGTTCTCCATAACAGAAAAGGCCACACTTTGTATTAATTTATGCAATTTTTGTACAACCATTTAATTTTAGTTTAAGTTTAGTTGATTAGGCACCTAACTTTGTACTACGTACATACAGTACTTACACGTAATTATTGTTAATTAAGATTATTAAAAAATAAAGAAAAAAAACAATTGTTGTTTAATATCAAAAAAGCATTAAAAATAATATAAATAAGAAAATACTAAGGATTTAATGCGAAAACAAATTGTAAAATTGAAATTTGTATGTGTTGCTTAGACTTTTTTGATGTGTATATTTTTCAAACAATGCTAATAGTTAAATTTTCTATAAACTATTGTTATTCAAATTTCATTTGTTCCTCAGTGGAGCTGTTCGAAAGAAAAGTTTAAATAACTGTTCGTGGTTCGGTGTTAGCCGTGTTAAGAGTGCGTTTTGTTATATTGCATTGCAGTTGGATACAGAATATCTATGAGTAGTCAAATTTTAAAGCGCGCATGGCCTGGCGGCTAGCGTAGAACGCAAGCGATCTATGCAGCTGAGCCAAACGGGCGCAGTCGGGTGTGACATGGGTGACCGCTAGTGGCAAAAAAAAATCATGCGCGTTTCCGTGCTTCGGAGGGCACGTTAAGCCGTCGGTCCCGGTTGTTGTCGATAGATAACAGTCGTTAAACCTAGTCGGAGGCCTTATGGGCGGTTTGAAAACATCCGACAGCGGGTTGGCCACTAACCCGCATCTCTACCAATCCGCATTGGAGCAGCATTGGAGCGGCGGCCCCAATAATGGGGAGAGACCCGTGCCCAGCAGTGGGACGCAAAAAGGGTTGCAGCCAGTCAAATTTTATTCATAGCTTGAATGAGCCAACAAAATGTCGATTGTGGTCAGTTGATCATTATGTTTTCTGCTATCTTATCCAATTTAATTACGAATTATAATTATCTATTGGGGCATCATATACAAAATGCCTATCATTACTTACAGACAGATATTTCAAATCTATGGTTATTGAAATATCCGCATTTTGTTTTATACATGCTGTGCACAGGATTGACTGGACAGGTCTTTTTTATCTCTACTACAGTCTACAGCCAGACTTTTTTCTGATAGAGAACTGAAGAATTGATCCAAAGATTGAGCTGAATGTTATGCTCAGATACTGTCTGATGACGCAACACTTATTATGTGTATCAATTATTACAAATAAACAACCTTGATAAGTAGAAGAATCTATGTTCCTTGCACCATACAAACGTTAAATTAACAACAAAATAGTTAAGCACCTACTCTTATATGAAAACACTATTATCAAGCTGCTGTTAGAATAATTGTATACTTTTGTTACTACATAATATAAGACAAGTGTTTTAATACTTAGTATTAAAATTGCCTAACGGGCCTAATCATGGCATATTCTTTAGGTATATTTATACATCTACATATACATTATCATGCTGCAACAATCACGCAGTATATATTGCTATGCAGATGATAGTACGGTGGACGCACTATACACCTGTCGAGCCAATGCCTCTCGGTCACAAGTGGAGGAAAGCAGAATCAAACTTGTGTCTGAAGTAGAGAACTCTCTGGAGCGGGTCTGGGAATGGGGTCGACTAAACCTTCTCGAGTTTAACCTCACGAAAAAAGAAAAACCCCATTTGTTATAGCGCCCAAGTTCCAGGGTACCGCGCTCACCGTCAGTGAAAGTGTCGGTATCTTGGGAGTTGACATTAAGAGTAAAGTGCAGTACCGGAGTCATTTGGAGCACAAAGCCAAATTGGCGTCCCAAGTTCCAGGGTACCGCGCTCACAGTCAGTGAAAGTGTCGGTATCTTTGGAGTTGACATTACGAGTAAAGTGCAGTACCGGAGTCATTTGGAGCACAAAGCTAAATTGGCGTCCAAAAAGATGTACAAGGCCCAGGTCAGACCCCACATGGAGTACTGCTCTCATCTCTGGGCAGGAGCACCAAAATACCAGCTACTTGAAAAAGTTGAAAAGCGCGCAGTCCGAATCGTCAACGACCCAAGATTGACTGACAGGCTAGAACCGCTTAGCTTGCGAAGAGACATAGGCTCACTCTGCGTATTCTACCGACTTTACTATGATGAGTGCTCTGAGGAACTTTTCAAACTCATGCCTACATCACCATTCCATGATTATACTACCAGACGAAGGTTAAAGTTCCACCGGCACCATCTGGACTCGTGGCGGTTCTCCACAGTCCGCTTTGCACGCTCCTTTTTACCACGGACGTGTAGGTTATGGGACAACCTTCCAGCTGAGGCATTCCCAGTGGACTATAACATGGGGTTCTTCAAGAAAGCGGTAAAAAAAGCTCTTCTCCAAAGCCGGCAATGCTCGGGTGGCTCCCCTAGGGTTGCCCGTATCCATAGGCGAGGGTGATCGCTTAACACCACGCGACCCGTCTGCCATTGGTTCGGTTTACATATAAAAAAAATACATGCTCACTATTGATATTTCTCTTTAATGCAATAATTGGTTCCATAAAAAAATGATCAATACTTTTTCTTCTATTGTAATAATTTAGGCTAAAACCTATCTTTAATTCGTAGATAACTTTGGACCACTTTTGAGCAATCACCTAGGTATAATCATACAACAGTCAAATTAAATAAGTTTCTCCAAAATTTTGCCAACATTTTTTGACACAATTTCACTACCCAAAACACAGACCCAAAATAATTAAAAAATGATATTAAGGAATAGAAGAGCTTACTTATACCTGAAATTCTTTGAAAATATGTGGCACTTTCTAAAAAGAAAACAAAAAAATCTTACAATCTGAAATATAAAACCCAGTAATTATGAAAGATTTATCCCTGTTTTCATTTACTAACTCTTAGCCATTCATCAAATTCCTTTAATTTTTCATAATCTATGAAATGTAACTTGCATTTGCAATGCCTTTACTTATTTTTGAAGATAAACTTTTTTTGGCGCGTTTGGTTGATAGTGAATTAGTGAGCAGCGAGCGCAGGAACGACATGTTTAAGTTAGCCACAGAATAGAAATAATAAAAACATATATTTTCAACACTGAATATAATACTTAGTGCCCAGACTATATAGTGGATAAATATTCATAAGCCAGTAAAGCCAGTGTTGTGAAATATAGTATTCATATAAATAATCAATTTTTAATATTAATTTAAAATAATTATTATGTTAATAAAACATTATTTATCTAAACAATATCTTTTTGATTGATATTTATCGTTGATTACTACTGCGGTTGAGGTATTTTAAACTATTTTCATATGCCAAAGAAGAATAACTTCTAAGGTATATAAGTACACACACTCTTTTTTTTTAATATTATAGGACAAACTTGCTTAACTTTATAGAATGGGTTGAACATATATTGTTTTAAACTAAAATATTAAGTATGTAGCTTATAAAAAGTACTTAAGAGGTAAACAAATAATTTGAAACTGAAACCATTGAGAATATATATATATACATTTACAATACGTCGTATCTGAAAGGCAAATAACTTTTCCTAATGTCCTGATTAGCATGAGATGTCAAAATTTGCACCTGATCAGTGCAAACAAATGACGAGATAAATAATAAAATTTAATAAAAACCAAGACTAGTTAAGCTTAAGTTTCAGAGATTTTTGTTTGTCATCGGCAACCTCAAATCCAATTTGCCTTACCATCAATAAATTGGAATTGTATTTTGTCATTGTACACTTGAATGTAGCTTTACACCCCAATTATAAAATAGAGATAAAAGAATAACTTTCATTGGTGCTTAAACATTCCCCAACTGCCTTCTATTGTGCTTTGACTTATTATAATGTGTAGTATGGTGTCCATTAAGCATAATTTTTGTATTAAGTTCTTATTTCTGGTAGGTACCTAATATACCCATCTTAATTAGTGGCTTTTTAACATTAATTCCTATGTGGTCATGTGTTTAAAAAATTCAAAATATGTATGTTATGTGTAGCAATTGACAACATTAAAAAAACTATGGAACCAAAACAAAACACTGTTTTTTCATACTAATATTACAAGTACAAAAATCATCTTAAATTAGTTTTCTTCATTATGACTAAAAAATTAAACCCAATTAAACTGAATGAAAGTAAAAATTTGTAGATATTGCCCATTTTTCAATTTTTATCTAATAAGAAGCAATTCTTGTGTATAAATATATAAAGAACTAGCTGTTCCCTGCGGTTTCACCCGCGTTAGAGAGGATCATTAGCATAAAGTGAAGTCCCTTCTGAAGTGCCGTGGACCGGCTTTTTTGTAGGACTATTTAAGATAAACATTTCCATCATACATAACGAATGTGTAACTCTAGCGGTTTTGGCAGCGCACGCCAGAATAACTCGCAGATGGTAGATTTTTTCCTTCTTACTTGACACTTATTGTCATATTTTGGACAATTCACACAATCCTTACTAATATTATAAATTCGAAAGTAACTCTGTCTGCTACGCTTTCCCGCTTAAACTACTGAACCAATTTTAATGAAATTTGGAACACAGATAGAGTTGACCTTGGGAAAGGACATAGGATAGGATGGTTTTTATCCTACGGGAACCTATAAAACGGGTCCACGCGGGCGAAGCAGCTGGCGGAAGGCTAGTTTGTTATACTCTTCAAAGATCTTATACTTACAATCATCAACAAATATATTTCGAAAAAGATTATTACAGGATTTTATGTTGATAAAAAACTCTATGGCCCATAACTCATTAATAGGTACCAACTCTTAACATCTTACACACGTGATAACTTTTAAATGAAATATCAAATTGAGATGAAACAAAAAGTATTTTACTTCTACATAAATACTCTTGACAACATAATGCTTAATTTCGATAAAGATTAATATTACGATACATATTTAACGTAGTTTTTTTTTCTTCAGACGATTTAATAATTATTTTGAACACAAAATCGGTTATTGTGATTAAACCATGATAGCTAGATATATGTTCTGGCGGACTTTTTTGTAGGTCTTAATGGGATCTACAAACCCATAGTAAACCCATAGATTTTGTTCTATTGTCAATAGTTTTTGCAGTGCACGCAAAAATAGGTTTTCGATTTTATACCTTGTGTTACAAAATAGCAATTTTATTACGGATCCCTAATTTAAAAAAAAACATAGCCTATAGCCTTCCTCGATAAATGGACTACCCAACAATGAAAGAATCATTCAAATTGGACCAGTAGTTCCAGAGATTAGCACGTTCAAACAAACAAACAAACAAACACTGCAGCTTTATAATATTAATATAGGTATGATGGTAAATTTTGTCCCTATCTACAAGGTTATAATAGCTCAGGTGGGAAATTGGGTGGTCACAAAACCTAAAGACCCCGAATCTAATGAAGTTGAGTCCAATCTGATCTTTTTTTCACTATTTATCAAGTTCCTTTTTGAGATTAGACCAAGAAAATCACTGTTTTATCCTAATCAAGCTCGGCTATCCAGGCACTAAACATAAACAGCAAAAAAAGTATGTTAAAAAAATGTTGTCAATTGTAGGTACTTAATAGTACTTGTAAATACTTATTAGTAATATTCCTTAACTTTGGAATGCAAAAAATACACTACATATTCTGAAAACAAGAATTGTCAAGTAAGTGTGCATTAATTTGTTTGCAAACCTAATATTTTTACAATAAATTGCTCAATAGCAGTAAAATTACTATGTAACACTGTTACTTTTCTAATAAACTCAAAGATGTAATAAACGCTGTAAACAAACACAATATTTCTGGGTCATCATAAGTAAGTAATCTACAATGTACTTAATTGGTTCAATTTTTTATTTTCCACAGTTAATATTAAATTGATACATTTAATTTAATGAAATGAATTATATTTGGCAAGTATTCCTCATTAATAATAATAAAATAATTTTAATTTGCATGTTTCATGATTTATTGAAACATTATTTTTTATCAAACGGTGGTCTTTTAACAATTATAATCCTAAAGGCATTCACATTTATAAATAAACATACAATTTGCTGCCAAATTCTTAGTACTTCTGATACAACAGTTGTATGAGAAAGTTTGGCTTACTAAATACATTTCCATCTCCTTAAGTTTAAAATGTCCACTTACAAAACTGCCTTTGTTTATAGCCCCAACACATTATTATATACATTATAAACCATAATGACATTAAGATTATGAAATATTCCCACTAAGAAAATTAAACATTACAAAACTAACAAAGTATCCATTACTCTGGTCAATAAGATTAAGAAAAAAGGTCAGTCATATTTTTTGCAACCACATGTCAATTCATATTTTTTAACAAGGAACTTAACACTCATGTGCAAACTCGAAAGATTTAATAGTTCAACAGGCTGCTATGCCTCTTTAGATTATCAGTAGATTCATCAATTTCTGATTTTTTTCTCTTGCGTGTGTCAAATCTTATACCAGTTTCATGTACTACTTTTTCACTATTTTTGATTGCAGATATTATGTTTTCTCTAGAAGGTGCCACTAGTTTTAATTCATCCATTGTTTCAGAGGCAGAAGGCTCCACCAAGTGCATTACAATACGCTCCAACCGTTTAGGATGCTCTACTGGTATATCATCTATGGCAACCACTTTATCATTAGCCTGCATATCCATATCCACTACTACTGAATATTTCCGTTTCATCTCTTCCATCATCCTCTTACCATAATCCTCACCGATCACACTATTAACACATACAAAACTTTGCACCTTTTTAGTATCTCTATCAATTTCAAGAAAACCTCTCGTTCTCATGTATATGAAATTTCCAGAGCGAGACATCAATCTATAATATGACTCACCAAATTCTTTGCTTTGATCATACATCTGGCGAAGAACACAAATCACCCAGCGAACATCTTCCTTGTGCATGAACACAAATGCTGAAGTGCCAGTCACCTCCTCTATCATGTAACCCACTGCTAGAGATATGCTCTGATCACATTGTACTATTCTTCCATCAATGAGGTGCCTAGTCCAGTACTCTGAATAGGCAGATGGAGACAAGATTCTAGCTGGCAAAGCATTTGACAAAATGTGCACCATCCCAATGAAAACATAGTCATTACCACTTGAAGAAAATGTTCGGTTCTGCCTCACCCTTTGCCTTCTGATTTGTTGTTCATCTTGAACGCCATTGGCTGTGGCACGGTCTGAACGTCTCAACCTTCCATCAATACAACATCTCTCATATCTAGGAGGGTCTGTGGCCCTCCCTCCCCCACGCATTATTCTTATTTGAAAATTATGATGTATGTCAAATAAACCTTCCTTGGAACCAATTTGCAATTCTGGAGGGTAAATATGTTTTTTTAATGTATCTTTATCTTCAATGTGTATATAATTGTATATATCTTGGCTCAGTAAGTCTAAATGGCAATAGCCCAGTTTCTCCTGGATATTTGGCGACACAAGGAATATTCTACCTCGGCATGTAATACCAAGCATAAATCCACCTAAGAGATCAAAAAATTTCATAATAGCTGGTGACCACGTTTCCAAATGATTGCACTTAATCGAGTTCCCGAATACGTGTTCATTACGAAGCTTGTCTGCCGCTAGCCGCAGGATACTCGTCTTGTCAGTCTTACGCCGAGAGCTTATAACATCGGACAGGAGACTAGTTATTTGAGATATTTGCGAGTTGTATTGACTCCTACGTTGTTTCTCGGCTCTTATGCGAGCTTCACGATCACTGGCTTTTACTACCGAACGTTCTGGCGAGCGGGAATCCGACGAGGACTCTCCGTAACTCGCAGGCAAGTCATATGGCCTTAAAGGCGGAGGCACACTGATGGCCATCCCGAAGTCGGGACTGGCAATTCCAACCTGGCCTTCCGCCGCCCCATGTACCCCATATCTGCCACCGGTTGCGCCCGGAGTTGACATCATATCGGACAAACCTCGTGTTGCCCGCAAATAACAATGTCCTCGCTCATATGTCACTCATTACAATGAGCACTATCGAATTATTCATTGACGTAAACACGGAACCACCTCGTTCGTATTTCAAAACGTCACTTAATCCCATAATTTTGTATGTTAATAACGAAAACGCGTAAAACACCATAAACACTGAATCCAAATGTTCCTATAGCTATACACAAATAAACATTCACTAGAATATAACCCGCGTTCGTCTCTGTACCGACCAAGCCGTCATGTCATGCGTGCATACAACTGCCGACAGATTACAGAACAGATAATTTATTAAAAGTCTAAAACTAAGAGAAGAGAATGACCATAAACTATAAATAAGAGGAAAAGTGTTGTCAACTAGAATTTTGAATTTCCAATATTAAGATTATTTGTTCTTGACATGGACATTCGATCAATATCAGCAGGCAGACTTACACCACCATTTTTTATTGGTGCCGCTCTAGCTTTGAATCTGTGCGATTTGACTGCAACCCTTTCTTACGACCCACTGCTGGGCATGTGTTCTACTTCTCCCCATTTATTGAGGAGGCCCGAAGCTTACTCCACCATGCTGCTCCAATGCGGATTGGTGGCGATGCAGGTTAGTGACCAACCAGCTATCGGATGTTTTTAAACCGCCCATCAGACCTTCGACAAGGCTGTTATTTTATTTATTTATTTATTTGTATCTCCTTAAAATAAGGGTTACAGGGTAAGATTTAATGCCTAATGGCATTCTCTGCCAGTCAACCCTCGGTGATGGTGAGAACTTACGGTAGGCAGGAAAATGTGTAATTAAAAAGTTATCTATGTTATCTGTTATCACATCACAACCGGGACCGACGGCTAAACGTGCCCTCCGAACTACGCCTCCGAAGAACGAAAACGCGCATGTTTTTGTTTGCAGAGACATCGAATATTTGCTTTTCATATTTAAAAAAAACTAAACATGATGACTACTTGATGATTTTTTGGAATATGACTGAAATGAGTTAATGAGTTTTGTTGTTTTAATTTGGGGCTGTAGTTTACAAAATAAAGAAATGTTTTTCATAATCCAATGATCTAAATTTTTAAAACTTTAAGATTTCTTAGATAAAGGTAATACTAAAAATTTTGTGGAAAGTATTCGATATTGAAAAAATATCAATGTTTTCTAGCGCAATATCGATAAACATCGATATGAAATCCAATATTTTAATAAATCACAGCCGCCACAGAGTATATTTGTATATACCTGAAAATGGCGAAAAGAAGATGGAGTAGAACGGTTGGGTGACATGTGGTGATTTAAAAAAATAAGAAGCTATATGCTCTGCAGAAATAATAGGTACTTCAAAAGAATTTCTTTTTATTTTTGCCCAAAATACATTGTTTTAAATAAACTAGATAATAGCCACTGACGAGCTGTTTTACTATGTTACTATGTGTTGTTAGTCATTTGGAGCAGTGGACACGCCTTAACTCACTAGACATCGCTTTGATTTCCTGAAATGAATGTATACCAGCTTATTTGTTATATACAAAACGAATATCGGAATAATTTGGATAAATAATTAATGCTTTCTGCCTTGACATTTTTTACCTGTTCAACTTTAGTTCTTTTAAGATAATACTTTATTATCATATTGTATATTAAAACAGTTGTTAGTCAATGAAACATGAAAAACATTCCAGGAAAAACTACTAAAATAATATATGTGTTCCTCTAACTAATATACTTCTTGTTCTAATTTTTAGAAGATCTTAGAATTCGAAACCTTACTTTGAGTGAAATTATATAAATGTCATTTATATTTTAAAGGTCGTTTGTTATTTACTGTAGTAAGTGTTTGTATTAGGCGCGTAGATGGTTAGGTTTTTGGGTACACTTCTCGATTTTGGTTTAAATCAATATGTAAAGAATAATGTATAAATTAAAAACTTGAGTGTGATAAGTGGAAGAATTAAACAAAATATAATTTAACTAAACAATGTTTTTAGTGTTATAAAACTTTGTAAAACATTACTATTCCTGTAACTAATATTGACTTTTACTATAAACAGATATTGATTTACTATGTCTTATTTTAAAAGTAATTTAATAACAAACTAAACCACACTGTGTATAAATATTTAAAAATATCATCAGAATGTGGGAAATTCTCAGCTTGCTGGCAACATTGTATCCATATTTTGCGATCATTGACAATATAATATTTTCTTCTTTGCAGTTTTGGCGGGAAGTCGAAAAAGACATTTATGCTCTTGTTTTATTTTCATTTTCTTGGTGTATTTTTGAGTTATATCGGATGAAGTTGATGGCATTTTGTTTGATATAGGTTAATAACAGTGCACGAGTGTTTGTGAAATAGATTAACAGTGCTAAAATGTGTATTTTCTACTTGCCTCCAAAATTCCATCGGACACGTTCTAGTAAAGTAGCCATCGCTTTACTTGAATGTTGGACTGACTAGACTGACTGATTACTGACGACTTACTTACTGACTTTGTTATTACTTCGTCCAGTTTTATTGAAACTGGCAAAAAAATTATGCAAAAGTTATACTTGACGCTGGCAGTATGCACAAAGTTTGCGATGCCATAATTAAAAAAAACTTGTCTTTTTGATATTGACATAACATTGATTGACAGCAATGTTTTTTTTTTTTTTTTCAATTATGGCATCGCAATCTCTGTGCATACTGCCAGCGTCAAGTATAATTTTTGCATAAATTTTTTGCCAGTTTCAATGAAACTGGACGAAGAAGGTAATAACAAAGTCAGTAAGTCGTCAGTAATCAGTCAGTCTAGTCAGTCCAACATTCAAGTAAAGCGATGGCTACTTTACTAGAACGTGTCCGATGGAATTTTGGAGGCAAGCAGAAAAAACATATTTTAGCACTGTTATTCTATTTCACAAACACTCGTGCACTGTAATTAACCTATATCAAACAAAATGCCATCAACTTTGTCCGATATAACTCAAAAATACACCAAGAAAATGAAAATAAAACAAGAGCACAATATGTCTTTTTCGACTTCCCGCCAAAACTCCGACAGCAATGTTGCCAACTGCAATTTATCACGTTGGTAAAAACCAATCAGTAGCGCGTTCTAAAACACAGTAAATTATTACCTGATATCTTAAGGGGCGATTACATTTGCCAACATCCAGGGACCAATTTAGCATACATTGCCGGTTATCTTGAGTATTTTATTACAAAATACTCAGAAAACCAGCAATGTATGAAAACTCGGGCTCTGCATGTTGGCCAATGTAATCGCCCCATTATTCGCACTTAATAAAATTCTGCTGTCAGGCAACAATTGCCGATTTTCAGAACGCACCTCTAATTAAATATCTATTTAGCGTAACGAATATAGCTATTTTCGTGGATAGTGGAGTTTTTTTTTAAATATTTTGATTAATTTTATTTGTTTGGTTCTCTTTTATCAAAATTAGCACAATAAATTCTAGTGTATTTTCCAGGATGGTTTAGCGCATTTCTTACATAGCAGTTGGCAACACTGATTGACAGTGAGTTGAGTGACAGTTTCTCTCCGGGTCGGGTGGGGACCGCGGAGCAAGTGTTTAATACTTAATACGCAAAGACCAATAATCCTGAAGACAGCGGGTCGGTGTAACCACTTTGTTGGCATCTCTTTTTCGCAGCCAGTGTTACCCACTTATCATATTTTCCCCCAAATTTGGTAATCTACAATATCAAGCAAGTAAACTATAAACATTGGCAGACCAAACTGTGAAAGGATTTATATGCTTGTGCATTATGGTTGGTTGTTTGTGAGTTTAGATTGGTTGACTGGCATAAAGTTAATTGGGTCAGCAAATTACAGGACATACATATAGGAGAAAATAAAAGACAAATACAAAGATTTTTAATGGCACCAATATGGGTGTTTACAAAAGCTGTTAATACATATTTAGTACGTCATATTTACCTTAATGAGCTATGCAAATATTACAAAGATAAAAGTAAACACTTAGTTATAACGCAATATATAAAAATGTACATTTGTATCAATTTTATTATTATTTTTGTTCTCTTTATCCTTGGTCAATAAATGGCTTTCAAAATAGACCGAACAAATTCGGAATTAAATTGATGGTTGCCAGTCAATACGTCCAGTGGCCTGAATCCATTTATTTTCGGCAAGAGCGTCAGTTGGAAAACTGAAAAAAAAATGACAGCAACATGAGATGAAATTCGTCTGGTAAACTTCTCATAATGTCTAATACAAAATGTATGGAGTATCTTTTTATAGTCTGTGTGAGTGAAATTTAATATGTCGGGAAAATGCTCATAACGTGCACCCCAGGCGCGGTCCCAGGTGGGGGGGTCACAGGACATGACCCCCCCCCCCCAATCCGTCAGTCATGCGTACATGGAAGGTAAAACAAGCGAATTTGAGACACTTCTTCCCTCAAATTTCTTGGCGACCCTCCCCCCAAAATTGAAGGCTGCGACCGCGCCTGGTGCACCCAGCCTATAACATTTTACTGGTCTCCACTTAAATAGTTATATATAAACAGGGGGTATTTGAGCCTCCCGCTTGAAATGTAACTAACTACTAATGAGGTAACACATAATCTTTGATATTATTATTGTCACTGTTTTTGTTAAAAATAAATATATTTAAATAAGATGGTTAATTTTTTACTAATACGGGGAGGATATTTTGATTCGAGATCTGACAACACAATTTCGAATTTGACAATGTTTGAAATAAACAAATATAAGTTTATTTTCACGAATTTCACTATATTTACGTTGAATGACTAGTTATAAGACAAAAGTAATTAAATATCTATATATAAACAATACATATTTAGTACATTTTAAAGAGAAGTATTTAACTTACGCGTAAAATGTAATACCTTCCGGCAGCCTTCCTGTTTACGCTCACTACATACATACATACAACCTAAAATATTGCAGCTCACCATATTATGGAACTAGAAAAATGTTATTTGCTTTTAATACAATACAATTTACAGCTGTGGGAATCGATTTTAACACATAAATATTATAAAACAACAATGTCACCCCGACTTCCACAGTTTGCCTGCCACATAATTAAAGGGCACTGTCAAAATATGTGGTTACACCGAAAAGGACAGAAAATCTCGCTCCCATCTCTTTTTAACAAGTTCTTTAAGTATATTTCGATCTCGCTTTAGCGTGCCGTAATGAAAATATGCCTCTGTCTATAGTACGTAAGTACATTATTCTTAGTCTAAGTTAATACGGTTTAATTTCTCTATGCCGCGCAGTGTTGCCAACTGCACCGTAATACAATCAGCATAGATCTACCACCTACGGTAGGAATATAATTACGGTAGCAAAAAACACCGTAATACATATTGAAAATCGTAATCGATTATCGTAACTCCTGACAAAATCTATCAAACGAAATCTTTTATCGCAGCAGGCCATACAGCGACAGGGAAACATGAAACCGATTACAACGTTTACAGAACAACGGTTTGCACTCCGGGAGTGCCGGCAGAAGTGAAAACTTGAACGTAAAGTTGTGTATATTGGATATTTTGGAATGGTTAGGGAATAATTTCGCACGAATTGCTTGAACAGTATTATTTTTCATCTAGTATTTTCAGTTTCAGTGACAGTTTAATCTTCAACGAGAACAGTCACGTCGATTGTTTGTGCTAGTAGCGAAGTGCAGTGCTGACGCCGCAAAACACGCCGCTGCCGTTGGCCGGCTCGCGTCCGCGTTCGCGATGACCTAGTTTCGATCTCGTGATCATTATGATGACATATGTAAACATTTGTTAAGGCGAAGTGTTTATTATATGATTAAAAATGTCTGAACATCGAAACATTAAATTAACTACCGAAACAGAACATCTTCTGTATAAAGCCTATAAAGAAGAGAAATCTGAAAGACAAAACTTGCAGTCTATTATTAAGGACATGCAAAATAAAATAAAAGAGCTAGAACAGCAGATTGAGGCCAACAAAGAACAACAACAAAAAACAAGTGCTAACACGAACACCAAAAGTTCACCGGAGCATGTAGAATACTGCACGGACGAAGATGAACTGGCAAAAGAAACGGAGTGGATACGACAGAAGACGAGGAAAAAGAGGAAATTAAACAGGTCACCAAGCATCTCTCCACCACAAAAAGACACAAATATAGTTGAAAATAACAACTTGAAAGAAAAGGTAAGAAAAATGCCACCACCTCCCCCTATAATACTAGACGGCGTCAAAAATTACCAAACTTTTTATGACTTTTTAGCTGAAAGTCAATTGAATGAATCAGTTGTTATTAAAATGATGACTGGTGAATCTCTAAAAATCAATGCAAAAGACGATGAGTCATACAGAGCAATCACTAAGCTTCTAACACAAAAAAACTGCCCATGGCACTCTTATGAGAACAAACAAGAGAGACCAATTAGAGTTATGGCTAAAAAACTGCACCATACTTGTATGCCATCCAAAATAATAGAAGATTTAAAAAATAAAGGGTACCTCATAGAGGACGCCACTAATAAACTTAAATGGAATAACAAGGAGCCACTCAACATGTTTATACTGACTTTTAAAAATACCGAGGACATCAACAAGATCTACAAAATAAACAGTATTCTAGGGTGTAAAGTAGAAATACATGCCCTTAAAGCCCCAAAACTGATACCCCAGTGTAAGCGATGCCAGGCATATGGACATACGCAAAGGTACTGTTCTAAGGAACCAAGATGCGTTAAGTGCACTGGAAAGCACCTTACTAAAGAGTGCACAAAAACATCAGAAGAAAAACCTAAATGCATCCACTGCGGCGAACCACATCCTGCTAATTACAGAGGTTGTATAGTAGCCAAAGAAATGCAAAGAATCAAAAGTAAGAACCTAAAGAAGCCCATCAAGCCTCAAGAAACAGAACAGGCACTGAGACAGGAAGGCAAGAGCGTTCATGTAAGTACCCAGCTTGCAACTAAAAATGTCACATATGCTCATATGGTGTCTAAGAATCTCGCAACTAAAAACAATACTTCTCAGCCAAACACTACAATGGATGAAAAGATTAATGAAATCTTAAAACTCATGTCATCGTTTGATGAACGATTAAAAAAACTTGAACATAGAGTTCAGGCACCAGGATCATAAATTTAAAATGGATAAAAAGCTACGAATTTTAGCTTGGAATGCCAATGGACTACTTAAACACAAGATGGAACTTGAAGTAGTCCTAAATACAGAGAATATAGACATCTGCCTGATATCAGAGTCCCACTTTACCAAACAGTCTTATGTTGAGTTTAAGGGGTATAAAGTGTACCACGCACTACACCCGCGCAATTCGGCAAGGGGCGGTAGCACAATTATAATTAAAGAAACCATCAGTCACCATGAGAAATCAAAATTTGAAGAGGAAGAAATTCAATCAGTATCTGTTTGCGTTAAGACATTAACCTACCCCATAACGATAGCGGCCATATATTGTCCACCAAGATATTCTTTGAAAAAGGATGATTATAAAACATTTCTTCAAACGCTAGGTCAAAGATATATCCTAGGTGGAGATTTTAATGCCAAAAATACGTTTTGGGGCTCAAGGTTAACAACTACTAAAGGAAAAGAGCTACTGAATGCAATAAAGGACATGGAATGTAACGTAATGTCCACTGGAAAACCAACATACTGGCCAAGTGACCCAGCAAAAATACCAGATCTAATTGATTTCTTTATTATAAAAAATATTTGCACTAATTTTTTACACGTACAAGAGTGTCTTGATATGACATCTGACCACTCAGCTATAAAATTAACTCTAGATAATAAAATTGTAAATAAGCAAAAAATGTTAAGGCTAGTAAACAAATACACTGACTGGGATAATTTTAAGATAGATTTAGAAAACAGCATAGATCTAAAAGTTCCACTTAAAAGTAAGAAACAATTAGACTTAGAACTAGAATTATTTATAAGAAACATCCAAAAATCAGCATGGCAAAACACACCAAGCCTCCAAATTAGAACAAAAACTACCAATTACCCACGTTCAATATTGAACCTTATTCTTGAAAAAAGAAAGCAGCGAAATAAATGGCACCAGACTAGGCACCCTCAAGACAAAAGGGTACTAAACAATTTAACAAAGCAAATCAGCAGAGAAATAAAAAAATTCAATAACGAATCAATGCATTCTCTACTTAAAAACCTTTCCAACAGTCGCAACACCGAATATTCACTATGGAAAGCAACAGCAAAGCTTAATCGTTCTGTTGCCCATGTAGCACCAATAAAGGACGAAAATGGCAAATGGGCAGTGAGCAATGAACAGAAAGCTAAAAGGTTCGCTGAACATCTAGAGAAAACATTTGAACCTAACAGTGGCGAAAATAATCTAAATGAAATTCAACATGAGCTTCCTTCAACATCTTATCAAAGAATAAAACTAGTAACACCAAAGGAAGTGGCCGCTGAAATAAAATATAAGATCAGTCGCAAAAAATCTCCTGGATTCGATCTAATTACAGGAGAAGTGCTTCATAACCTACCACGCAAAGCGATTGTAAAGTTAACCCACATTATTAACGCTGCATTTCGGCTTGAGTATGTTCCCGACTTATGGAAAGTAGCAGAAATTATTATGATACCAAAACCTGGAAAGCCTCCACATGAAGTGACATCATATAGACCGATCTCGCTACTTCCCGTAATGTCCAAACTATTCGAAAAACTACTACTTAAAAGGCTTAAACCTGCTATAGAACTCAAAAATTTGATACCAGAACATCAATTTGGATTTAGAGAGCAACACTCAACCATTGACCAGGTTCACAGAATCACCAATGTAGTAGAAAAGGCTCTAGAAGAGAAAAATGTTTGTACAGCTGTATTTTTAGATGTAGCCCAAGCTTTCGACAAAGTTTGGCATGAAGGCTTGTTACATAAATTAAGGTCTATGGTTCCTCAATTTTCAGGCATACTGGGATCATACTTATGTAACAGAGCATTCAGAGTTAAACAAGAAGATGAATATTCAGAACTGAAACAGATAAACGCTGGGGTACCACAAGGAAGTGTGCTGGGTCCACTGCTATACTTATTGTACACTAGTGACATACCAAAATTTGATGATAACACCATAGCAACCTTTGCTGATGACACAGCTGTCTTGGCAGCTGGCAAAAGCCAAAGAGAATCAACAAATAAAGTTCAAGTAGCTTTGAATAAAATCTATGATTGGACTAAAAATTGGCGTATAACGCTAAACGAAATGAAGTCTGTTCATATAGATTTTACCAATAAAAGAGAACAGCTACACCCTTTATACATCAATAATAAAATCATACCATATGCAAATACGGCAAAGTATCTTGGTATGACTTTAGATACAAAACTACGATGGAAGGCGCACGTCAAAAAGAAAAAAGACGAGCTTGAGATCAAGTACAAAAAGTTACGTTGGCTAATTGGAAGAGCCTCCCCGCTGTCTGTGTATAATAAAATCTTAATATACAGACAAGTACTGTTGCCCGTTTGGACCTATGGCAGTCAGTTATGGGGTTGTACCAAACAAAGTAACATTGATATAATACAACGATTCCAGAATAAAGTCTTGAGAGACATAGTAAATGCTCCTTGGTACGTCAGAAATAACGATCTCCATCGGGACCTGCAAGTTGAGTTCGTTCCAGACATCATCCAAAAATTCGCAGAGAACCATGAACGCAGGCTTCTCCACCATGTCAATGTCGAGGCTATTCAGCTCCTCGACACTACAGACCAGATAAGAAGACTCAAAAGGACAAAACCACATGAACTAGTGTAGTGAAGTGTAGTGCAGTGAGAATAACTAAGTGCTAGTGCAAAACTATTCACTTATTATAAGACACAACAAAAAAGTGTATTCGCCTTAACAGAGACTAAGAAACGTTAACGGACGCATTCTTAGATATAGTGTATTTAGCAGTTTAAGTTAGAAATAAATTACTCATTAGTCTTAAGACTAGATTGTAATGAAAATAGGGTCAAAAGACCTTATATTATGAAAAAAAAAAAAAAAAAAAAAAATCTAGTATTTTCAGTAGGTTTTCATCTACTATTTTTATGAGGTAGATACTCACTCATTTTCTTTCACTATTATTTTTTTTTTTAATTTCAATAAAGGGCTCGGGCTATATCAGCCCAGGGTACTTCAACCTATAAAGATTGTTTGTACCCGTAGCCAGATTACAGATCACCGTCCAACCCGATAGCCTTGATAAAGGCTAGGATTTTATGGACGGTGATTTGTTTGGCTTCATCTGGCAGCAGCACGTGCCTCCCAAGATGAATGCTACGCTTGTGGTTTAGCGCACCACAATTTAAAAGGAGGTGGCGTGGTGTCTCGCTCTCCTCCCCACAGTATCTGCACGTGTCGGTTGGACTTAATCCTAAAAGCGTCATATGTCTTCCGAGCTTACAGTGTCCAGTAAGGACTCTGGTTACCGTGCGGATATTTGTTCTGTTGAGATTTAATAGCTCTTCAGCATAACTCCGATCATATCCTCGTATCAGAGCTTTGGAGTGGCTGTGCCCTGGTCCTTCAGTCCAGTCCCTCATCATTCACTATTAGGTACTTAGTCACTTTTTTCATTAATAGATGCACTTTGTTCAATGTCCATATTTTAAATACTTGATATACCGAAAAATGGGGTGAATAGAAAGGTTTTCAACTTTTGGATCGAGATTTTAGTATGTTTTTATCAAATTCCGAAAGTAAGAGTTATAGTGTCTTGTGAGTTAAAGTGTAATAAAGTGTTTTCAATTAGAGATTAACTTATTTTCCTTCTCATAATAAATTACAAATAAATTACAATTTGTACGCGTTTTCTATTTACCCGGGATATGGGTGAATGGAGTCGAAAAGGGGGTCAATAGAAAAAAATTCAAGGGTTGTCAAAATGTATTTATGGATCTAGTACCTACAAATTATTTATTATTTGAACAATAATATTCAAAAATACAACAGGGCTGGTAAATTATATTTTTAATGCAACACATTTACTTAGAGTAAATCAACCGTATAAAAAAATTTTAATAAACATAAAACTGTATTTTAAAGACAGGAACTGTTTATCCTGTCAGTTAGATTGCCAAAACAAGAATTATTACATTTTTACCCAATAAATACTCTTATTGAAAAAAAAAAACGATCTTAAAAGGGATCAATTCTTTCTAAATACCTACTTTTGTATGTATGATTCTACAAGCTCATACATACATACATTTATAATTAGCAAAGAAACTAAATAAAATCAACAAAAACAAAACCTATGTAATATAAATAAAATAAAAAAATGCAGTTAACATAGTACGTATTAAAATATTATCTGGAGTTTCTAACAAAGTCTTTTAGAATAGCCTTATAATCGTTATAATACATACTTGTTTGGCCTTGCAGTTTTCTTCAAAATTATTCTTCAGGGGAAGCTTTTTTGTATTTCTTAACATAACTAATATTTTAGCGAACTTATAAAAAGTTTATATTTTCTATTATCTTTTGGCCCTAGCAATAATAATCCTTATCACCCCAGACGCATTGCTACTCACCCCTCGTGCGCTTCTATTTGTACTTTACGCGTTTCCATTTACCCCAATACTTTTCACCCCGAATTAATTCGATTTATAGGTAACATAACTTTTGGCCATGTTTAGGATAGTAATCATGCTTAATTTAGCTTACATTTAAGTTTTATCAATAGTTAACTAACAAACACTTTTCAACAATTCGTATTGATGGCGAAATTCAATCGTAGCACCGAACAGAAATAAAAGTTTTTCACAGCCCAAAATCGCAACCGTTACTGTATCACTTTTACACATTATTTATCGCATTTAAAAACAACTTCACTATTAATGACGATGTTGCCATAATAGAATCAATGTTGGCCTATATAAAAAAATCAAATGTAGCTTATTTCATGTAGCACAGTGAGAACTATAATGCAATGTTAAAAGTTTCGCTTTTTTTTCTATTCCCCCCTTAAATTCTATTCACCCCATTTTACGGTAAAACGAATTTTACAAGTATAGACAGTCGAGCCGTCATCAGCTGTCACCCCTTTGTCTTACGAATTATCGATCAGGCCAAGTGTCCTGACGCGCGTTTAACATTTGTTACCCATCTCAAAAAAGTGCACAACGCCGCTAAAGAAGATTTCACTTCAAAAACTGCGTTGATTTTAATCCCAGTGACGCTATGCATCAAAAACATAATATAGATATATATATATATATATTATTATATAATATTGAAACTATAATATTGTCTGATTCTGATTAAAAATATAGTTTATTTTCACAACTCTGACCTATAATTTGCTGCTAAATAAACAAGGTAATTTTACCGTAATTACAAAAGACGATTGCAACGTAATTTTGTAAAATTTACCGTATTTTTAGAGGAATTCTACCATCCGCTAGATTTCAAAGTTGGCAACACTGATGCCGCGGAGTGCAACTGTAGTTCTCATCAAATAGTCTGTGGCGGAGTGCGGACCACATAGATCCTTCCTCTGAGGCGGACCATGTGCGGACCGAACACTGACCTTATGCATGCTTATGCACTGACCTCTATTATCTATATATTATATACAAGAGTTGTATGTACCTACCTATAAATAATACTTTGTTTTGTTTGTTTATAAATACGCGAGATGTATGTGGAATGTGGTGAGATCTCAGAGGAAGGAATGGTGAGATAGCTAGCTGTCCTAGCTGAAGTAAAAAATATAGTAACTGCATTAAATTTGTTTGCTTTCCAAGAATTTTATATTAAAACTATTGGATTGGGTTTTTCGATATCGTGATATTTTTGTGTGTGAGGGGAAACTTGGGCGGGATTCGATTCGAGTTTTGAGTTAGTTTGTCAACTTTACGAGGGAAGACGTTTGTAATTTGTAAACAGTGCATTTTTTTCTAATTCTGTAATTAAAAGTAACGTCAACGTACAAACCGGTTCGATATACGTAATCAAGTTCTAGTGACGAGTAAGGAAAACCCAAACTGGCCTGACAGGATCACCATCATCAGTAGAATAAAGTTACTGATCGAAAGATGTGGTTTAGTCCGCAAATATTGCTAGCTTTGCTAATTTTAAATAACACCCTTGAAATGGTGGACACACTTTTTCGTAAGTATTTTCATATTAAAGATGGCATGAGGTGCCTCCCATGAACATCATATTTAAATTGTGATGTTATATTTTAGCTGGCGATGATTGCAAGCCGACGAGTACTATTTCAAATGGAAAGTGTACATTGTTGTCTAAATGTGAGGATGCATTAAGGTCAGTAAATATGGGACTTACGATTAATTAATATATAAATACACTGTTTTTCTATGATTATAAGCTAAGCCAGTATTTTAATTAAGGACCAGAAGCTAAAGAAAACAACTTAAAATAAAATTATACAATTTAATTACCTTTCTAATTCATTAAAGCTAAGGCTTTTAATGAATTTGTAACTTGTGTTAGACATAATTTAAAAACACAGTGTAAACTCTTATAACGTTATCCTTTATAACAGGAGTGGCCAACCGGTCGATCGCAGCTATTAGTCCAGTTGATCGTGGCAAGGCAAAAAATCTTATATCATATTTCAGTAGCCGTACCGACACATTTTTTAATAGCTATCTCATAGCACCCGTTGTTTTTGGTGTGCTATAATAATAAGCGGGAAGCGTATCTATGGCACGCGGGAGTAAGGCACGGGTGGTTGTCAATCTGTCAGAACGCGTGAAGCAAGATTTAGCATTTTTAGCGGATTTTACTGGAAATCTGAGCATATAAATTTGGAACTACAAGGCAAGAATAAAATAGCAACAGAAATGATGAGTTCTATTGCAGCATTTCAAAGTCAAACAGCGTGTATGATAGTTGACATCGAAAAGAAAAAAATTCAACACTTTGTAAACATCAAGGATCATATGGAAAAACCTACCTAATTTCATTCCTTTATAGTACATGACAGAAATTAAGGCAGTGGTATCAGACTTCGAAAATCGCTTTAAAGATTTCAAATAAATTGAAAAGTTGGTGGAATTCATCAGTTACTTAACCGTTTAATAATTACAAACCGTTGGCTATTTCTAAAAACTACAAATCTGATTTTGCTAATCCATGAAACATGCTCAAATGCAATGCTCACATTAAATAAGTACTAAATAAGAATAGTTTTCTTTTAATTGTTTTCTATTTTAATTAAATAAAAAAATCTTTTTTGTGTACTGAACTATGCCATTTCATTTAACATTTGGTCGATCGCATAGGGTGTACAGTAGGGTGTCAGTGAACAGTAGATCTTGGGTCTAACTAAGTTGGCCACTCCTGCTTTATAACGATAAACTCCCTATAACGTTGAAGTGAGCCCAACTTGGTTGGTTTGCGTTAAAACCCACATATCGCCGCTTCTCATGAAAAGTGTACAAAGTCAAAATTTTTGCAAAATCAAGTTAAATATACAGAAATACTAAGAATCACCTACTCTTTCTCTTGAAAAGTATCTAAAGAGGCTACTTTCAAAATTTGCTGCCAGGAGAGCTAATGTTCAGTTTTAAATTGGCGCGATTTTACGTGCCTTTCGCGCAAAAACAATACAATCTTTAGTTGTGTCAAAGATTCCGCAGGCTACACATAGAGTTCCTCGTAAAAAGTGTACTAAAACGAAATTACGACCTAAAGGTAAGTTCAGTTTCTCTGTAATATTGTATTAAATCAAATTTATATGGTTTTTGACAAAAGAATGACCTAACACTTAACAAATTCTTCTCTAAAGGACTAACACTTAACAAATTCTTCTCTAAAGGACTGTACAATCTCAAAATTAAACAGTTTTGTTGAGTAATTTTTTGAAACTTGAAATGGAAATTTATTCATCATAACCATATTATTTCTTGATTGTTCGTTTTTAATGTTACATTTTGTAAGAATTAAAGTTTATATCTTCTTTGATTTTTTTATTGACCATTAATCGAGGATTAAGAAAAAAAATTAATGCTTGTATTACCTACTCCACTCAGAAAGACTGGATAGTTTTCATTAAAAGTACTAATGTGTCATGATACAAAACTTCAATATACTAGTTACTTTTATGATAGTTAAGAACAGTCAGTTTCACAGTCTTTGGATAGGCTCTCTCTTGTTTAAAATTGGTATACATATTATTTCTCGTATTTTTACATAATCTGGAAGATAATAACTACTATCTGGAAGTCTGCGAAACTAGTCCTTAAACTTAAAAGATGTTATCGTATTACAATAATGAATAAACTTCCAAAAATTGGATTATAAAATAAGTGTTATGTTGCTATGTTACTCTTGATTATTACAGAAAACATGTAATCATTGATGTAAAGAATTTATATTAATTAAAATCTAAAAGGAAGGATTTATATTGTTGATAGTATTTTATAGTTTTTGATACTTTTTAAGTTTGGTTAATTTATATCCTATTGATTTGAAGAAAATTGTTTTCTTTATTTTATAAAACCCGACTAAAACACTCAGTTATTATTCTGTGATTTTCCAATAAAAACTATATTAATGTATGATTGTTTCATTGAAAAAACGCCATTCATAACTGCTTTAATACATTAAAATAACTATCGAATATCTAAATTATGAGCAATTTCTTTCTAAAATAGTAGCTAAAGTCAAAACGCCTTCATTTAAAAAAAAATTTTCATGACTTGGCTTTTTAAATATTTATTTACAATAAGTTATTTTATAAGCTAAAGGGATGAACAGCTATTTTTCTAAAATAAGAACCACTGTCGAACGTTATAAAAAACGCTTTTATTAACGGTTCAATTTTCAAAACGCTCTCCTGTAAAGTTAGCTAACTTTGAGATTGTACACTATTCATGAGAAGCGACGATATAGAAACACTCTTTAAAGCAATACGCCATTCTCTATTTCGAAGAAATGTGTTCATATTTTTAGACAGTAAATATTTATTATAGGTATTATTGTTTATGTTATGTTTTCAGGTAACAAAAGACTGAAGCTCCGAAACATCGGAGGTCGGTCTAGCTTTTTTTATCCTTAATTGCTTTGAACACATGCAGTATGAAGCATTGTTTTCTCGGAAGTGATGGTCTTCGACCAAGCATACTGGGTACCTATCGTATTATCAGTCGTAAACCTACTTTGAAACTGTTAACATGGCCAGTAAACGGAAAGCGATTAGTGTTGACGAAAAAGTTTGTGTGATACGTGCGATTCAAAAGCGAGAAAAGAAAAGTGATGTTGGAAGGCGTTTTGAATAGGGATGTTGCGAATATTCGCATCCGCATCCGCATACGCGGAGCATCCGCATCGATTTAGACATTCGCATCCGCATAAAACGATGCGGAGCTGATGCGGATGCGAATGTGTAGCATGTCGCGACAAGAAAGAAAGGGGCGGGCGCCGCGAGTGGCTCGTGAAACGCGCGCGTGCTTATTGACCAATTGGAAAACAATAATTATCTTTTGGATTTCGGTAATTCAACGCGCCTGGTAATTGAGTTGTGACAAGATCTGACGCTAACTTTTGTGGTTTTGTGGGAAATAATCGAACACACGTTTATAGCTTTTTTATTAAATAAGTGTTATCGCGTGCATGTAACTTTGTTGTTTATGTACGTATTACGTTAAGTAAAATGCCGCTTTTTTTTTTGACTTTTGATAACTTATTCGGGACAAGTGAACTATGCCTATGAAATTTGGACCTGTTTTAAACCTATTGATAATGACCGGGACAGATCTCAGTGTAAAATATGTATTAAATTATAGATACTTCAACTCAGTTGTGCGCGCGGCGCTATGTGTGCGTGGGCTAGTAATTATGCAGCTTTAATTTGTGTGACAGTGACGCGGCCGTGATCGTCCGAGCAACTTCACTGTACCTCTTGTCACGCACACAAAGTCACTGTGTATATACAGGTTTACCCACACATAGCGCCGCGCGCACAACTGAGTTGAAGTATCTATAAAACATATTCTCGAAAGGGTCGTACTACATCATCGCTAAAAAATCATCTAAAAAAAGAGTTTAGTTTGTTTCAAAACGCGAATAAAGAAAAGCAGCTACAAAAAACAAAAGCTTACATTGGTAAGTTGTATTTTAGGCAAAATTCCCCAATTAAGTTAGGTACTCACTCACTAACACTTATATAGCTAAGTATATAAGGCTATAAGGCCTTGTGATACTGTTCTAATTTTGGCACAATCACGTAAATTCTCTAATAGGGTCCGATCCGAAAAACTGCGTTTTAAGCCGAATTCTTAGCTTTGTCATACTAATATTTATAAAGGTGCTTAGTTACACAACAAAATCAAAATTTTGTTGTTTTTAATTGAATTCAATTTTATTTATTTATTTAATAACATTGCACCTAACATTACAGTGTGAACACCAATATGCGTAGCCATAACAGCATAACGTAGTCATAACAATTTTAGTAATGAAAGAACGAAGAGAATGAGAATGACAGAAAGTGAAACAGATGCGGAACGATTTGCGACTTCAGGTACTGGACGTCAGCCCTGCAAGTGATCTTGTCTTGATGATACTGAAGATGAAAGTCAAGAAACACCAGAAGTTGTCAGACACAATTCCTCAAGAAGGAGTTACTTACTTTTTGCAATAAAAAGCGAAATAATTTTAAAGACTGTTCTCTTAAATGGAGGTGAAAATCGAAGCGAGTTGAAAGTGTTGTTCAAAATAGCACGCATTCTTATCAGCTCCACCAGCCAGTGTTCCAAGTGAATAATTATTTTGTAGTGCAGGATTAATATACGAACCCTTGCAAAACAGATTAGAGACCAAAAAGACGGCCATCCTACTTTTCATTAAATATATTGCGCCAATATACAAATTTAATTACTAAAATAATTAATTACATAGTAAATTAATTTACTAAGTTTTTATTAGCCAAATAATGGTAGTTTTTACACTTAACTGTTGTTTTGTACAGATCCGCATCCGCATCCGCGGATGTGGGTCTCTAAAAATCCGCATCCACATCCGCGGATGTGAAAAAATCTACATCCGCAACATCCCTGGTTTTGAACTAAGTCAATCCACTGTTGCTACCATTTGGAAAAACCAAAAAATAATTCTACAAGCGGTGCTGGAAGGAAACTCTTCTAAAAAATTAAGAAAGCCAAAATTCTAAGACTTAGATCAGGCTATGTTGTCGTGGTTTAACAATCAGCGCCAGAATAATGTACCCATCTCGGGGCCAAATTGTAAAAGCTAAGGCTGAAAAGTTTGCCAACCAACTTGGCATAATTGACTATAAAGCATCTGAAGGTTGGCTCGGAAAATTTAAGCACCGTCACCAAATTAGGTACGGCAAAATGAACGGAGAGGCGCGGGATATCAATATGAATGTGACTAACAATTGGATTAGTACAGTGTGGCCTAAATTAAAGATGAAGTACTCACCAGAAGACATTTTTAATGCAGATGAAACTGGCCTTTTTTTCAAGTTGACTCCCAACAAAACTTTAAAATTCAAAGGGGAAAATGTGTTGGAGGAAAACTGTCTAAAGAGCGTATTACAGTTCTAGTGGCTGCCAATATGAGTGGCACAGAAAAAAGAAAGCTCTTAGTTATAGGCAAATCGAAAAACCCTCGGTGTTTCAAGAACATAAAACAGTTGCCAGTTACGTACAAAGCAAACAAGTCAGCTTGGATGACATTGCAGATTTTTGTAGAGGAAGTGAGAAAATGGGATGCTGAATTAAAATCACGGAAAATCTTGCTTCTAGTAGACAATTGTCCTGCTCACCCAATCATATCTAATCTTCGAAACATAGAGTTAGCATTTTTCCCAGCTAATACAACCAGTATTTTACAACCAATGGATCAGAGTGTAATTAAAAGCCTAAAGGGCCACTATAAACGGAAAATGTTGATGGATATGATCGAAACTGGCGGCAGGGTCTCGATCAACATGCTACAAGCAGTGAACTTCTTATCAATAGCCTGGCAATAGGTAACAGCAGCCACTATCCAACATTCTTTTCGACATGCTGGATTATGTAGTAGCCAAGAAACGAACCAATTTGATAGTGAAGACAATCTACCACTGAGTGAATCAGCCAGTTCAACATACCAAACTATTTTAACGAAGATCTACAATCGTAGGAAAATATAGATGAGGATGTAGCCACAACTGGTACACTTACAGATGAACAAATTGTTGACTTAGTGTCAAAAAGTCAGAAAACACCCGATAATCAAGATGAAGAAGATGATCAAGTGGACAAAGCCGAATCACCACCAACAATTCAACAATGCTGCTAAGTTGGTAGAATTTTTTTTTTGTTTAATCAAGACGATTCCACCACATATCTAGATATGAATAGAATACATAAAGTAATACAAAACAAGTACTGGCATGACAAAAAACGTCAGACAAAGTTATCAGACTATATTATTATGTGTAAACAATAATTTATAAGCATCTGTTATCTAAGATATACATATTAATAATTCTTGTTAATTTGGTTGTTTTTTTGTTCACTCCATATAACGATAACTCTCTATAACGACAAAAAATGCTCAGTCCCTTGAGTTTCATTAAAAAGAGTTTACACTGTATTTGTAAATAATGTAACTAGATTTTTAAACCCTTAATTTTATTACGTTAAACTAAATACTTAAATAATTTAACAATAATTAAAAATTAAATATATAAAGTTAATTTAAAAAAGAAAATTCCATCTAGTAATTGTGCTCGTGGCATTGTACCCAGAACGCTGGCAGCATTTCCCCTCTGAACTAGTAAGCTCATTTTTTGGGAAAAATAGGTGCCAGCCCTCTGGTCATCTGAGGCTAGAATTAGTCTGGTCGACATATCTTTCATGAACGTTTTCATGTCAGCCGACCATGGACCCATAGTTTCCATCGCAAGCGCCGCAAATTCATATTCCTTCGTGATGGAAGAATATTTGCGGCGCTTGAGAAGTTGTGCATGGTCGGCTGCGGCCCCTGCCTTTTTAGCTGTTTTAGCTATATGCGATGGGGCCAACGTATCTACACAAGTAAAATCCCATACCAGGGCCCGACCAACTCGCCATGGAACAAGAGTAGCTCCGTCAGGTCTCTTGCCATCGTCTCTAGACATTCCTGTGGGTTCTAAGGATGCAGGTATAGAGACGGTGGCAAGCGATCTGCGGATCAAATCATTTACAGCTCCATGGCGATATAACCTGCCAGCTGTCGACCAAAACAACCCACACCTCTGCCACATAACCCTTAATTAACTTTTGTAATATAACTTTTGTGACTCCTATTGTTGTCTTCAAAGAATAATAATACAATTAACTCAATGGTTGCCTAGATTAGTTCCACTAAACCTTTAGCACACATGACCTCAATGGGACATACTTACTAGAAAAATTTAGGCACAGAGTTGTGAATATGTTCAATCCCAATATCAATAAACTTTAAGTAGCTTAAGAGATTAGGAGACAGTGGAATGCTAAAAAAGTTGTTGATGATATTGATGAATAATTTTATGTATGTTTAAATATTTTTAGGTACTTTAGAGAAAGAAAGCAACCTCCGTTTTCTAGATGTGGTTTCAGTAATGATGAAGAAGTTATTTGCTGTCCACAACAGTCACAACCAGTAACTACCAATCCTATTACAAAAAAACCTACAACTACTATTACAACTTTTGATCGTTATGGTAAGAGAAATTTAGCGAAATTTGAAATTAGCTTGTATCGTCGTTGTATATTACAATATAGCATTGTATGTAAAGGGGCCCATATACAGAATGATCGGTGTGTACAATACACCTGAAGAATATTGTGACGATCGATCGTTTAAAAGTTTGCCACTCACACACGAAACAATTGGTCGTTATGATCGATCATTTACTTGTTTGAAATGAAAGGATAAAGACGTGCTTCTTATTTCTTTGCTTTGGAGGGCACATTAAGCCGTCGGCCCCGTTTGTTGTCTATAGATAACAGTCGTTAAACCTTATCACATCTCTTATGGGCGGTTTTAAAACATCCGACAGCGGGTTGGCCACTGACCCGCATCTCCACTAACCTGCATTGGAGCAGCGTGGTGGAGTAAGCTCCAGGCCTCCCCAATAGTCCCCAATAATGGGGAGAGACCCGTGTCCAGCCATAGAGTGTATTTACATAATATCCACGTATTATACATAAAGTTGATCAAAGACAATCTAGACAATTGACAATACAAACGAGTTTTGAATAAACTTGTTATGGTTTGATTATTTCCTCAATTTTAAAGATCAAACATAAAATTAAGATTGAGAGTAACATGTTTGTTAATAGTTTGAAATATTTTTAGGAACAAACAATGCCAAGAGAATTGCTGAGAGACGTAAGTAGACTAGATTTTTATTTATTTTTATTATGCTTTCTGAAGCACCCAGCACCCTAGCACTGTACTACTACTTACCGCATTAATACTCTGAAAAGGTTCGAATTTGCTTGAAATTGTAGCTTCTGTGACCACGTATAATAATAATAATAATATATATGTCGCTGCTTAAATTCAAACTACCTATCACAAACCAAACAAAAAATTGTTGATGTTTTTATTGCAAAAATATAATATTAATCCTATTTTCATACTAACATTTGAATTACAATTTTCTAAAAATTATCTGAACATCACACGTCTGAAATTTCCAATACTATCTCTTGGTCATCCTCAGAATCTGAACTTCTATCACTGATATTTTTCTCCAACACGAATTAGAACTAAAAAGAAAGAGAAAATAAAATTAGAACTAAAAAGAAAAGTAGAAATTCTACCAATGTGTCTATATGTATTGTCATATAGTGTTATCCTGTTACTTAACTTGTTCTATTTTCTTAACCACACGTTGGCCAACATTGCAGCATTGTGGCGAACATTGTGGGCCAAGAGATTGTGTTGTGACACCGTCCACACGTTGGTAGGTCATTCAGTTTGCTTCGGAATGCTTCGGCTCGGGCCAATGTAAGCGTTATTGTTAGAAGGTAGGACGAATGTTATAGGTACCATGATACGCAATTATTTCTTATTTACTGGTAAAAGAAAAACAGTTGTCTTACTTAAATATTTATAATATAGTTGAACTATTAGTAAATCAATTACCATGAAATATAACTTATACTGAAATACCCATTTACGAGGAAAAACCTATAACAAGGCTAATAATACGCGACTAAAATTACTTGGTCCGTACTTGCCTAATGACAGCTGTATTGTTATTTACTTTTTTAGTTCGTCCTTTAATAGTTAAGTGTAATATTACAGTTTCTTTAAAAAAAGTTCCTAATCTTCTAGGCTATAGAAAACATTAATAATAACAATAACGCTTGTAATATCTAAGCAATTAATAACGAATGTTATAGGTACCATGAAACGCAATATATTTCTTATTTACTGGTAAAAGAAAAACAGTTGTCTTACTTAAATATTAATAATTTAGTTGAACTATTAGTAAATCAATTATCATGAAATATAACTTATACTGAAATACCCATTTACGAGGAAAAACCTATAACAAGGCTAATAATACGCGACTAAAATTACTTGGTCCGTACTTGCCTAATGACAGCTGTATTGTTATTTACTTTTTTAGTTCCTCCTTTAATAGTTAAGTGTAATAACAGTTTCTTTAAAAAAAGTTCCTAATCTTCTAGGCTATATAAAACATTACGTACAGTTCGGGTAACTGAACATTTTTTACATTATTTGTATTATTAAAACTGATTTCTATTTATGACACCTTTATTTTATCGAATGAATAGTGTCCTTTTGAGTTGGTTTTTCTGTATAACAGAATAAATTTGCGGAAGAAACAACAGAACTACCCATAATTTCCCCTAAAACTCGAATTCAAAGTTATCATGAGTTTTGGGTAACTTTGAATATTTTTTTTAGAATGTAAAATACCATAATATTTTAATGTTCAGGTAAAATAAAAAGAAGGTATTATTAAATTTAAAAACCTTATCTATAAAAATGACATCTACACTGACGTAAAAAAGTAACAAATAGCTTGGTTTTGCCATATGAATCAAACTGGACTAGTTAACGATTCCAAATCAGAGCTCAAAAACTTCCAAAAACTTAACCACGGAAAAGGAGGGAATTTTCAGAATTATGGCATTAACAGTTTATTTCTTTAATTTTCATTTGGTACAAAAACATTTTGGCAATCCATTTAACACATTTATTATATTGAAATATCAAAAAGTTTCGATGTAATAAATTGTTAAATCTTTTTTCCAACTTTGTTCAAAGTTAAACGTCAATTCAAAGTTACCCGTAATGACTGTAATAATAACAATAACGCTTCACACACATAGCCCCACAGTATGTTATATACCCTGTGTTGTGGGTACCATGGACACATACCAAGACAGAAACATAAACACCCAGACCGAGAACAGAAATTTAAACTCATCATTCAAATTTCTGTTTCGCCGGGAATCGAACTCGGGACCCCTCGATTGGCAGTCCGGCATGGTGCCATTGCGCCACGTGGGTCTTCAAATTATTATTAGGAGAAGGAACCACAAGAAAGAATTTAATTGAATAGGTTAAATACTTATAATGATTTTATTTTTCTGATTTTTATTATTTGGGTTTTATAAGCAATTTTCGACTTGCTAGAGCTCTATAAAAACATTTCTTCATTGCTCATTGACATTTTCGAAGACCCTAAATGAATCCTAGATGCGTGTGATCACTCTCGGGGCTTGTAGCAGACTAAAAGAGATTGGCCAACGCCAACGTGTGGATGCGACGGTCATAACTCGGCCACAAACCCTTTGATCTTTTCTAGAAAACCGCGAAACCACGGATCAGAGCTTCATAACGTTATAATAAATATCAAAATATAATGTTATAATAACGTTATACGTATTTCGTTTCGTTATTATTTTGACATTACTAACGAAAAGACGAATAGCGGTATTAAAAGAAAAACGTTATGAAATATCAAAATCGAAATAAATAACGTTATAATATCGTTATTGCTAAGCGATATTGCCGCGTTGTTAGCTCGCTGCATATGATAATTATTATTCCCCGTAAATATAACGTTATTTATATCGTTATTTTCTAAAGAGCGTTTACTGATATAGCGTTATTTTGACGTGTAAATAACGTTTAGTTGTAAAACGTTATTTTTTTTATAACGGGCACAAGTAGATAATAACGTTATGATTTTATAGCGGTATTTGAAGCTCTGCCACGGATATCGCGCTAAGTAGTGGACCATCATGCCAACGTGTGGAGCGGGCATTATGACTGTGATCTACACAAATATTTCACTTTTCGAAATTAATACGATTATTATGCGTCGGACCTTACTATTATATTTTATTTTTACTATTATATTTCGTCCCGTTTAATGGGTCCCCGTAGGATAAAAAATAGCCTATGTGCTATTCCAGGCTTCATTGCTATATTAAAATCATAGGCGTTTAGCCAGTTGCTTCAACCGCGTTGACACTATTACCCATTTTCACGAAGGAATGAAGCATTTTCCCGCGGTAAAAAGTAGCCTATGTTACTCAGGGTGAATGTAGCTTTCAAATGATGAAAGATTTTTTGAAATCGGAACAGTAGTTTTTGAGTTTTTTTTAATTCAATTATGGCATCGCAAACTCTGCATATTGCCAGCGTCAATTTTGTATCACGTTTTTGCCAGTTTTGGTGAAACTGGACGATTAATAATGTAATAGGTAAAGTCAGTAAATCGTTAGTAATCAGTCAGTGAAGTCAGTCAAACATTCAAGTAAAGCGATGGCTCCTTTACAGAAATGGAATTTTGGAGGCAAGCCGAAAAAACATATTTTCGCACTCTTAGATTTATATCTATGTTCGCACTGTTATTTTAATTCCCAACACTCGTGCACTTTAACCTTTTGGGCGCCACGCCACAAAGGCATTTCCGAGTCCTGTACGCCAAAGCAAAAAGTAAACAAGAATACCTACGAAAAGAATAGTGTTTTGGCAAAGGGAGATCTCCCGCCGGGCTAGGTGGTCATGCCCGGGGAGCGGCCGCGCTCCGATAAAACGTAGTGTTTATTTTCTCTATGTGCTCCGACACTCAATTCGGAGCTTGTATATATGTTAGGATATTCCGAAAACTTCGATAGCGTGATTCAAGAATTTGTTAGTTTTTTAATTTTACTTTTTTTATAAAATATGATTTTAATAACATAAGTATTTACCAAATTATAATCTCGATAAAAAAACAATTATAAAGAAAATACTTTAATAACCTGTTCCTATGTAATAATTCGCTTGAGAGTTTTCGTTAAAATACAAAATGCAGACTTAGACCATAGGGCACTCAAAATTAATTTATTAATTTTTAAAACTTCCTTTCGATAATGGTACCGACAATTTATATAATTTGCTTATATATTTTCTAGTACTTTGAATTCTATATCTGTACTAGGTATGTAATCGTATTTAAAAACATCCTGTATATTATATTATATTGTGTGAGTGAAATGTTCGTGCCAGCTTAAGTTAACCAAGCTTAAGACGTAAACCATACGATCGGTACCATACGGTCCATCCAGTACTGTGTGGTTATTGAATTTTCATATAAATAACTCTGAGTAAATAACAATGGCGACTGACGTACGGCACGGTCAGTCGAGCACTGTGTGCTAAGTGCGAGTTTCAAATTACCAATCGAATTCTACCATCGCGTTAATCGAATAAACGTCAAACGTGTCGACAATCGAAAGCATGCGAGTGTGTGAAGTGTCAAAAATGTAAACTCGCACTCGCTATAACACATAATCAACCAATCACGAGCGCTGACCTCGTCACTATCGAGTGTCGTTTGATACTCGATGCTCGAAACCGAAGACGTAAAAAACTTGCACTCGCAAAAAATGTTTCATATTACTACAGCTAGATGGCGCTGCTTCGATTCCATACAAATCGCGTAAACGCAAACGCGATCGAGTAGGTGATAAAAACTCGCACTTAGCACACTGTAACCGGCCTTACGAGTAAGTTCCTGTCTTGTAAACCTACTCTTACGCTCACCCACATGCACTGGCAATAAGTGCATAATTTGCATGCTTACTTTTTTCCTTCTGTTGCAGAGTGTAAAAAAATTGTTGACAGCACTATACCTCCTCTGGACTTGCATATAATCGGCGGCGTTGACGCATCGTTAGGGGAATTCCCTCATATGGTGAATACAATTTTGAAATACCCACCATCTCAGTATGTTTGTATTATGTTCTATTGATAACATTATGGCGCTTGCATAAAGCAAATAAATACGTAAGATAAGATAGTTTCTAATAAACTTTTATTTTAAAGTTTGTGGTAAACAATATTTTCACTGCCTTCATAATTTTAATTGAAATATGAATAAAAACATTAATAATGTAAATTGAACTGATTTTTTGTATTCAATAACTATTTATCCTCAAATAATTAATTTCTGAACTATCTTTATTATTTTGTATTTAAATATTCGAATAAAAAGGTACACACGCAATTGTTTGTCTTAATTATGTAGGCACGGGATTTTTTTAACTTTTAGAAACTGACACTGTATCAGTCTAATAGGCCTTTATAATAGGTACGTGAATAGATGTGTAGGCAGTAGGTTATATACATTTAAAAAATGTATAATAAATAATATATACCTTTGACTTACCTATTATTTCGTTCCTGTTTGCAGGCTGCCCTCGCATACGATACTGAAAATGGATATGATTTCAAATGCGGCGGATCGCTGATTTCAGAAAATTACATTCTCACTGCAGGACATTGTGTTGATAATCACGAGAGGTAACTATTCTTAATGATTTGGCAGCTGCAATAATTACGTTAGAATTAATTTTAAACAAAAAATGAAAACCTTTTTTGCATAGGATAGGCACGACTACTATAATAAATACTACTATAATATTAGTACGTTTCTTACACAGACTCCGAAAAAGTTAATTTAGAGTCATGTCCGTGTATCAAGGCTTAAGAGGAAACGCGGCTTCAGCCGAATTAGAAAAATAGGTAGGAGTGACTATTGCTATCGCGCTGCGCCCTGCGCTATCCGCCGCGTGCAATAGGGACAGATGCAGCTCAAACCGATTATACCTACAAACTTTCTGACTAAATCGAGGTTTCGTATTCTCCTGTTTCCTCTTTCAAAATAGAGTTTATTAAAAAATTTTTCACAAATATCAAAAAATATAATAAGTCTATGCCTCGTATGTTTTTATTTGGTACCTTTCAAATTTGTTTTGCAGTGGTTGGATTATGGCTGCATGAAAGAGGCATTTTCTACGATTTTTGAAGAGTCATATTTTCTGATCTAATTAGTTGATAGAAGAAAAAAAACAAAACAAAGGGGCATAGCTTTAGTAGACTTAGATATTGTCACAAATAATCATTCCTCTCTAGAAGCATTATCCAGGGAGAAAATAGGAGAATACATTTTTAGGGGAATACGACGCTAGCGTTTCCTCTTAACTTTCGAAGTTTTGAAATGAGCACACACTACAATAGATATACACAAGAAGAGAGTTTGTGCTATATTTATTATTAACTAGCCTTCCGCCAGCGGCTTCGCCCGCTTGGACCCATTTTATAGGTTCCCGTAGGATAAAAACCATCCTATGTCCTTTCCCAAGGTCCACTCTATCTGTGTTCCAAATTTCATTAAAATTGGTTCATTAGTTTAAGCGAGAAAGCGTAACAGACAGACAGTTACTTTCGAATTTATAATATTAGTAGGGATAGAGGCCGCCCGCGACTTCGTCCGCGTGGATGTTTGATTGTTTGAACACGCTAATCTCAGGAACTACAGAAAAATTATTTTTGTGTTGAATAGTCCAGTTATTAGGGAAGGCTATAACCTATATAACATCATGCTATGCGACATTAAACTCCTCCAATCTGTGCTCCAACGCACACACGCACACTGTTTTGATAGATATGATCTTTGACGTTAGGAACACACCTACATTGCTTAGACAACAGTGAGTGCTTGTAATTTAATATGAACTTTATACAATAGCAATAAAGCTCAAATTGACTACGTTTTAGTTAGAAAACATTTGTATGGGAAAAAGAAAAGGGCTGTTTTTATGGTTTTTCCGGCAATTATTCGAATTTTTCTCGCCGTACAAACCATCCTTGAACTTCAACGAACATTTAAAAAAAACAATTGGCCAAATTGGTCTAGGCGTTGTTGAGTTATGCGCTTACCAACACATTTTGCGATTCATTTTTATATTATAGATTATAATTATTAAAAACAAAGAAAATACCTTATTTTATGTTCCAGTGCTACCCCCGTCGTCGCAAGAATGGGCACTGTGGAAGTCGGTCAGAACGCGTTTAATCCATCAACAGATATAAAAATTGCTGATATTATTAAATACCCATCGTATAATGTCTCTTATAAATATCACGATATGGCTTTATTAAGGTATGTTTTTTTTTTCATTATTATTCTCATCATATTAATGCACAAATTATTTAGTAAAATAATGTAAATTTAGAATGTAGCTTGCCCAATTCTACAAAAATTCTGTGAATTAGAATTACCTACGCAATTGCTTGTTCTGGACTACTGGACTAGTCGACAGACTACTGATCAATGAGTCAATATGTTATTTGTCAATTGAGAAAAATAAAATAAATATACGTATATATTATATATTTAACGTAAGGCGGTTGAATCGTGATGGAGTGATCGGAGTGACCGGGATGAATGAACAATGTATAAAAACAATAACTAAGATGGCGGGAGTAGAATGGAAGAGGTCAAGGTGTAAAGTGTGCGAAGAGGTTGTAAATGTTAAAATTAAGAAGAAAGAGTTGTTAAAAGAAAATAAAAGTATTTTTTAAGAATATTATATGTATTTATTATATTATGTATATTTAGTATTGGTAGACATACACCTTATAGGTACATATAAGGTGTATTTTATCCACCTATTTATTATTATTTAATTTAAAACTCATTGTTTCAAATTCTTGTTTACTTTTCTTCATTTAGCATTTGTTATTTTTATTTATGAGGCCTACCACAATTTCTCACCGTCGCCAGGGGTTGACTGGTAGAGATTTACATCAGGCATTAAATCCGCCTTTTGAAAAAAAAACAATAAAGGGTAAATAAATAAATAAAAGAAGGTGTAAGTTTGTGACCTCCAATGTTATAGGTTACAGTAGTGTTTTATAAACAGAGTTATAAGTACAAATAGTTTACTGTCCGTGCCTTTGTAGCAAAACGAAGCTTTAGTAATATCTATAAGACATAACATAGTACCGTCTCAGTACTTCATTGGTGTTTCAATCGTTGTCGTCTATTTCAAACGTTGGTACATATCATGAATAATATTATTCCAAATTATTAACAACAAGGCTTCCGCCAGCGCGTGGAACCGTTTTATAGGTCCACGTTCCTACGTGGATAAAAACAATCTTATGTCCTTTCCCAACGTTTACTCTATCTGTGTTCCAAATTTCATTTAAATTGGTTCATTAGCTTAAGCGGGAAAGCGTAGCAGACAGACAAACAGACAGAGTTACTTTCGGATTTATAATATTAGTAGGGATTTAGTTTTGGTGTTCTCATCGACTAGTAATAATGAAAATTTTCTAAAAAATATGATCGTTTTAATTATAATTACTTTAATACGTGTTAATGTCACAAAGTATTGTAACTAACTGCAGGATACATAAAGTTGATTTATTAATAAAGATAAAACCAATAAAATTTTGTTTTATTTAATTATATATGGTAGATTTCTATTTCACTAAGCTTAATCAAGTAATGGATCTGTCGCAAAAAAGTGGCACACTTTTGAAATTTTTTAAATTTTTCAAAAATGTTTGAGAATATATAAGCTATAATATACTACAATATGATGACAATATGACTTTTTTGAGACAAACCCTAATATATTTATAACACTGAACTTAATCTAGTAATATAAGTATATCACTAAACTTCGACGGTTTTATAACTATATTCCTAGTGAGATAGTAATGAATCGCTTTCGTATAACTATGTTACAGTTTATTATATCCCTAGGGATATAACTATATTACGGCTTTATCTATCTGCGACATATAGATACATAACTTTGAACGTTATTTTGACCGACTTCGAAACGTCGGATTAATTTGAAATTGCATACTAATCAAGGACCGATGACATATTATAGTAATAAAAAAAATCTAAAAAATTTAAAATTAATAATAGAAAAACTAAAAAAACACGCTCTTCTGAAAAATAAACTATAGTTTTAAAATATTGACACCATGCACCTCACGGACGGTAGTTTGTTTGTTCACAAAGTATTAGTTATTATTAAGACAACAACAACAACATTTGGTTTCAGGTTGGAACGAGCGGTGGATTTTTCCCCATCTCTAAACCCTGCGTGCCTTTATACCGGCAATGACGTCCCCAATATTCCCCTCACTGTCACCGGCTGGGGAAGGATAGACGCTGATAGTAAGTTATTATATATTTAAATTTGTGTCAAATATACATATTTTTTCACGCATCGCACATTGGGCCCTACGCCTCCCTATTGGACGAAACGAAATGTGACCTCATAGGTCTCATTATTTATCGAGGGCTCCGAGAAATTTTAGCTCGAGTTGTGAAATCGATTCGCGGGCCTGGAAGAATGCGAGTCTGTGGACGAATACAACACCAGGAAGGTACAAACCGTCCACTTTCACACACACACACACTCACACACACTCACTCACAACTTTAAGGTCTCCTCCAGTAGTAGACCTCAAGTGCTCTCTGAACACACCCTCGGTCTTATAAAGGAAAGGCGTGAACTATGCATCCGGTCTCCGTCTTCAATGTTGAAATACAGGCAGCTTAATAAACATATCTCTTGCAGCAGACGACGCGATCTGCGTGCTCATAACGCAAAGCGCGTCAAAAACACTAGAGCGGAACCAAGGCACTAAAGTGTTCTCAAGGGATCTGAGTATTGGGCAAAGCCAGATGACAAGATTGAAGACGGAGTCTGGCGCTATAGTTTCGTCTAAGCCTGAAGTTCAGAGAGAAATTGAGAGGTACTACGGACGGTTGTACAGCTCCTCAAAAGCTCCCGTTACCAATGTACCGACAGAAGATATCCCGGACGTCAGCCTGTACGAAATTAGAGGGGCACTTAATCAGCTTAAAAACAACAAAGCACCGGGCGATGACGGTATCACATCTGAGCTGCTGAAAGCTGGAGGGACACCCTTCCTAGTGGCGCTCCAAAAACTGTTCGATACCGTCATCAGTAGCGGAACTGACCCGGAGGCGTGGAGCAGAAGCGTGGTGGTACTGTTCTACAAAAAGGGTGACAAAGCCCTTTTAAAGAACTATAGACCCATCGCGCTTTTGAGCCGCGTCTATAAGCTGTTCTCAGGGGTTCTTACTAATCGCATTGCGCGCAGGCTAGACAACCAGTTTTGCCAGTGATGACCTACGGCGCTGAGACGTGGTCTTTTACAGTTAGCCTTTTCGATAAGCTCAGGCGATGGAGAGGGCTATGCTTGGTATTTCTCTACGCGACAGAATTCGTAATGATGAAGTCCGTAGAAGAACTAAGGTTAAGGACATAGCTCTCAAAATCTGCAAGCTTAAGTGGCCATGGGCAGGCCATATAGTTAGGAGGACCGACAACCGATGGGGAAGAAAGGTCCTTGAATGGAGACCACGTCTCGGCAAAAGGAGTATAGGCCGCCCTCCAACTAGGTGGACTGACGACCTGAAGAAGCCAGCGGGTAGTCGCTGGATTCAAAAGGCTAAGGACCGGGAGGAGTGGCGAACGTTAGGGGAGGCCTATGTCCAGCAGTGGACAATAAAAGGCTGATGGATGGATGGATGGATATTTCATACCGTGTTAATAGTGTTACGTAATGGTTACGATGCCGGACTGCCGATAGTGGGTGCCGTTTTCGATTCCCGGCGAGACAGAAATTTCTTTAAAATTTCTGTAGGTGCTCGGTTCTCAGTGTTTGTGGTCCTGTGTCTTTGGTACCCACGACTCAGAGAATCCTACTATGAGTGTGAATCGTTATTTTTAAAATTATTTATATTACATTACATTATTTATATTATTATAAAGCTTTTTCTTGATATTATATATAGCAGTTTAAACAGAAATTAATTATATACTTATGGACTGTAATGTAGGAGTAAACAAGCACGATGACGAGGCTCGAATTTATTCAATCTTCTAAATTAATAAAAAAAATTAAGATTTTCAACCCTATTTATATGTATATTTTTTATTATTCTTATTTATTGAATGTAAATGATTAATTATTTAGGACATTAAAAATTTATGCATTTTCGCTATAGTGGCTTGTTTGTTTTTGATCACAAAATAGAAAATTATTTCTGTTTATCGTCAAACTATTAGGTATATCTAAAACTTTTATATTAATAAACACCACAGCATACTAAATTACTAACGTAAAGAAGCGACACTTACCTCCCCCCGCCAATTCGTCGCGCCTCATGATCGCAATAAATAAATAAAGAATTATGGATTAAGAATTTATTTGACATGGCTTTGGCGTGTTTCCGCAGAGGACGTGAGGAGTATAATCCTGCAGAAGGCGAACGTTTCGCAAGTGAACCGCAACGAGTGCAGCGAGCACTACATGCTGTGGCGCAAGCTGCCCGACGGCATCATCGCCGGCCAGTTCTGCGCCGGGGACTCGCTCGGCCGGACCGACGCCTGTCAGGTCTGTCATTACGGCGAAGCCACTCTTAACACAACGGCAACGTTAGCCCCTTCGTACACAAGGCTACGCAAATCTCCGATACTTGACGATTTTAGTCTCCAAGCGACTACCGCAATACAAATTCATTGAGGTTCGTACACTAGTCGCGTCGCCGACATTCGTCCCGCGACTCGCGTCGCGCCAGTCGCGCGCTACCTGCCGGTCGACATCGTCGCTACATAAGTCGCAGAGATTTTCAAGATGGCGGAGCAATTATTAAATATTAAATTTGTTTCTGAGGTAGAGAAATATCCTTGTTTATATAATTATAACCTAAAGGAATATTCTAAAAAAGAGATAACAGAAAAAAGTTGGGTAGCAGTAGGAAATGCCGTTAATTTAACAAGTTGGTATCTTTTGCAGCAACAAACACTCTGCAGTTTATGTTTTTTTCTATGTACGGATGTACCTAGTATCTTCGGTTACGATGATTTCTTTGTTTCCGTAATTATTGTACAAAATTATGGTTTCATCATCACTTGTGTCAGACATATTGTAAACGTGTGATCTGTTTAGCCGCTACGTCTGCAGTGGCTGAACAGGCAATTCACGTCTTGCGACTCAATGTCGAGTGTACGGACCGTGCGCTACTCGATACTCGCGACACGATACTAATGTAGTATACAACATTAGTACCCAAGATTTGCGTAGCCTTGTGTACGAAGGAGCTTAACGTTACATCATCGCAACGTTGACGTTGTTTTCACACGCTTTTATTAGCTTCACTTGTTTATGAGACACGTACTCATATGTATGTGAGTTTGTAACCGACTCCTTTAGATTCGAAGACTTGATATATTATTATGTATATGTCGCAGCCATCTGGTTAAATCAGTCACTCAGTTAACAGGCTGGACCGTTAGTAAATTGAATGCCTAGGCTGATAGTTGATTGAACTAGCACCACTCAAAGTTCAACTAGTCGGCTTATTGTATGCTTCTTGCCCTTTTAAGATGGCTGACGTAAAGTTAAGAAGGTGATTAAAATTTAGTTCATTTTCTTTTCACTGCGGCGCCAGTGTCACCAAAACAAATAATTATTGAAATTATAGGTTATCGGTTGGGGCAAGATCTGGAGAGTATGGTGGGTGACGCAGAGGTTCCAGTCGCTACTCCTCTAACTTGACGACCGTTTGATGTGCAGTGTGTGGTCTAGCGTTATCCTGAAGGAGCAGTGGGCTTGAGCAAATTGACCAGTCTCGGTTGTTTAATGGCGAGCTTTTCCATCATTGTTTTCAAAATTGTTAGCAATACAAGTCTGCAGTAATCGTCTGGCCTGATGTTAAGAAGTTGTAGTGGATAAAACTAGCACTGGTCCACCAAACAGACCAGAATATTCTTTTTGGTTAGTTTTCGCTTAGGGCAAACAATACCAACACAATAATTTTATGTGTTTACCTCATTAAATTTAATTTTTAATAATAAATCGACCTTAAAAAAATGAAAAATAAATTGGTATAGCTAATTAAAAAAAACAAACAACACGTTTTTAAAGAAGGTCAAACTAAAAAAAAAGAATAATAATCCTTAATATAAGCAGAAAATAATAATGAACAAAAAATAGTAGTAAGATTGGGGGCCATCCATAAATTACGTCACACGAAAATATTGATTTTTTGACCCCTCCCCCGTCCTTGTCACAGTTGGTCACAAGTGAGAAACTCCCCCTTCCAAGTGTGACATCATAATAACATATTAATCTATTTAACTTCTAGAAATTATTAAATTAAAGAAGAATCATTTTATATCTTATGACTTTTAATATTTATTATAGATATTTTAAATTTTTAATGTGACGTCACGAATTTTAAGACCCCTCCCACCCATCGTCACATAATGTCACACTTGTTCGACTCCCTCCATGCCCCTCAACATGTGACGTATTTAATGGATGGCCCCAAGCCACACTTTAATTTTCACAACGTCAACGTTAATTTTACGTCTACTTTGCTTAGCTTGCTTAACGCTATCCCACTTTGTCCGTATGAGCGGGGGCGGGGTTACGGCCAGCATCCAATCGAAGCATGAGCACGACGTTAACGTCGCGTCTGAACAACGTTATCGCTGTCCGACAGACCTTGGAGACTCGTCAATAATCGTAAAACGCCAGTGGGATAACGGCCTTTATCGTTTTTTAGAAGCTAAACGCAGCGACCGAACGCTGCATCCTGCACGCTTGAGAACGCTAAAATGAGCGATTCCGCTACTGCGTTCAAATTTAAGTAGCCACAAAATCGCGATGTAGCATCCTTAAAGTCGCTAAAACTCGCGATGCCGATGCCCCGTCCAAGTTGCCAAAACGCTAAGTAGCATCGATGCACACGCAAAATCGCCGATGCTAAAAGTAGCTAGTGTAGCTTGGTCGTTACTCCGTAGGTACTTCAAACTTTCATTCTTGGCGTGGAATGCAAGCGAGCGAAGCGATATGCGGCTAAACATAGTTCTGCGCCGGGGTCCCACTCTGCCGGACAGACACCTGCTAGGCCATTGGAGCTAAGCCACACTACCTACTTTTAGAATCGGCGATAGGCGATTTCATTGCATTTTAGAATTAAACGACCAAACGCTGCACTATGCACGCTTGAAAACGCTAAGTGCGGTTTCAAACCAGCGTATTTTTGGGCGCGTATACGGTGACTCTTTGGGTACCGGAAAATGTCAAATCTGGCTGTTTCACGTGTACACGCGCTACAAAAACAAACGAAAGTCGCGAAAAACACGCTAGTTTGAAACCGCTCTTAAATGCGCGATTCCGCTACCGCTTTCGAATTTACGACGGGTGATCCAAAAGTAATGATAATCGGTTATTTCTACGACACATAAACATAAAATGCTTAGGAAAAAAAAACATTTAAATAGCAATTCAATAGCAATCACGATTCCGGGAGCTACATCATTTGAAATCAGCCTTTGAAAGTCCACTGCTGAACTTAGTGTTTGGTCCTCCCCCTTTCTGAATCTGTTTGAAGGGGACATTAAGAAGTTGGTGCTGCTTGTTATCGATAAATATGCGTAGTAAGTTAGTCGGGAGCCTCGGTTTGACAACAAAAGGCGTTTCCTTTCTTCCTCCAGAAGGCGAAGGTGTCGGTGGTGAACCTGGGCGAGTGTTAAGCTGCCTGACGCCGTCAAAATAGATTTGTGATTGTTTGGTTGGACTTAAAACAACAAAATGAGCCTTTAACGGATTCATTTTTTTCTCCTTTAAAAACTTATTAATTTTACATTCAATATAATTTCAGGGAGATTCCGGCGGTCCGATCCAAGCAATAACAGCGAGAGATGGGCATTATAGGGTAATTGGTATCACCTCCTTCGGACGCGGCTGCGCTGGGGGCGTCCCAGGCGTATACACCCAGGTCGCCACCTATCTAGATTGGATAGTTAGTATTGTATGGCCTAACGATGTATAGTATAAAACTTCTCTGTAGTGTGAAGACTCTTGTCAGTGCCAATTTGTATATTTGAAAACTATTTTACCTAGTTATAGTATGAAATAATTCCTATTCGTGGTCACAAAGTCTTCCATGAATGTTCTTACACCTTCAAAACATGCAATTTGCAATGTATTGAAGATTTTTTTTTATATTTGTACTTTTGTATTTTTTTATTGTGTATAAAACATATCAATGAATGTTCATGAATACAAATGGACTGTAAATAGAAAATAATAAATGTGTTAGAATTTACATACAATGCACTGTGTAAAACCTTGATTTTGTAACATTTACATACTTTAAGGATAGATGTGAAATGGTGTCAAGTTAATATTTGTTTATGTGTACAATCTGTGCTATGTATTTCATTGTTTCGACTATCTAGTAACAAAAACAGGTAATAATAAGGCGGTACTAAATGTTACAAAGATATTTGTTAAACATAAAAATATTGATTTAATTAGTACATAGGTACCTACTAAAAAGTTAAGAAACATTTTTCCGCATTAAATATCCACGATAAAGGAAATATTGTCTTCATTGGTTTTATGTTAGAATGTATAAATGCAAATTAATTGGTATATTGACACTATGTACAAAAAAAACAAAATACATACATACCTACGTTTAAAAGGTCGCACTAATCTATGTCTGTAAAGCAGGATAATTGTAAATTCATTTTTGTTCATGATTTTTATTGTCTTTATCTAGGGAATAATATGGAAAAATCGACCCTTAGTTTTTTAATCCCCGGATATAACTTATCGACAAATATGTTACCGCTGCCAATGTTACTCATATTATTATTAAAAGGACAGCCTATAATATTAACTGAGTACTAACTTCATCTGTGGATTGAAAAATCGGCCCTAAATTCATAAGAATATAGTCAATAAATAAGGGCTTGTGACGTCACAAATATTTTTCTCATACATAATGTATGAGAATGTTGCGTTTTGACAGCTCATTAAAAGTATCTCACTTGATTTGGTATACAAATACCGCGTTGTGAATACGATTTCGCAAATATAACATAGTCCGTATCTTTGTACTTGCTTTTTTAAATTTATTTTGGTATTTTCGATTCGGCACTGTAGTGCCTTAGGAATTGGAATTTAAAAAACAATTTATAAAAAAATGTAATGAAACCATCTCAAAAAGTCCTAATTCTGAAAACATCAAACGTTTAACAAAATCTGAGGCACATACATATTAATGCTAAAACTCTTGGGAGGCTTTTTTTACGTTTCAATTATTTAAAACGGTTCCTTGATAGAAATCATGACACAACTTTGTGGTCTTTGAAAATCAGCCAGTGTAAAATGTGTAAGGGAGATATTAGTTTTATCAACTGAACTGATTTATTTTTTCCTTTGGGTTGATTTTTCGTCTCATAGAAATAGTTTAAAAAATAATGTTATCATAGACAATAAGAGTATTTCTTGTGCAATATTATTTTATATTTAAACTGTTATTTAAATTAATATTAGTAGGAGTTTTGCAACCGCTCATCCCCTACCCTTCATCTATTTAAATATTGTTGAGATTTTCCATTTCCACGCAACCATTTTTAGCTTTTTAATAACGTCAATCAGTTTTGAATGAAAGAATGGTGACTATTATCATATATTATACTTGAACTACATAATAAATAGGTACTGAAAACAATCTCATGTTGCTAGGGTTGTGATTTTTGGCTAATGCATAAACACTATCGTGAAGTAGCACTTGTATGTAGTCATTTGGTTTAGATAATGAAACAGAAAAACATAAATATAAACCTTGACATCACATTTGACTTAGGTACATTTTGTCAATTTTCACTATGTATCGCAAACCCCTAATAGATAACTTCTTAACGAATTACCTTCCCTATTTACACTATTTCTTTTGCTCAATGCGTTTTAGACAAACCTGTCAAATACATAATATTAAAACAATACAAACAAAACATCATGCTTAATCTTGCGTAATATTTGGTAGCGTTAATTAGCCTTAGGCCGTGCTCACTTTGGATACGATTTCATCCGAATTTGATTCACACGTACGACTACGCACGAATGATCCCGACCTTCCAAGGACTTTACTTACGACGTATACGTACGTTTACTTACGACGTCGGAATACAATCCGCTGTTGCAACATTTACGCAAACGCGTGTGTAAAATGAATGGCACTCTCATTCGTATTATTCCGAGTCAAGCCGAGATATAATGTCCCTGAACGGACGGTGTCTATTAAAATGTGTGCCTTGCTCGAGCGCACTTTGTATGAAGATGGTGTTCTGTACCTATTTATATTGTGCTTTAAGTGCGAAGCCGATAGATTTTTTGCTATTGCATAATTGAAGGAAAAATCCGCCAATAGTGAGTTGTTATTATTAATTACATAAGTTTCTATAAACTACTTGTCAAAAGAAATCCATAGTAAGTTTGTACAAAACCTCAGGACATTCCTAAGAGTGCGACTGGAACTAGCAATTTTTTTTAAGATTCTTAATCTGTTCAAAGTTAGGTACTCTAAATTATTCTGAATTACATATCCTAGTCATTTAAGCTCTCTATTTTAACAGGAAACTGAAAATGAAGTTTATAAATAAATATTTGTATGACACGTAACTACGTGCGTTTTATTCTCGGGTTGGGGGATGTCTTGTTTACAAAAGATAATTTTCTTGTAAATAAAAGATCTAATAATTAATATAGTGCTATATTTTGAAAAAACAAAACATGATAATTAATAAAGTAAATCTAGAGGGCTAGTCTGGACAGAGGGCCTACTCTGTAGCGGGCATCAAACTTCGTGAAATTTACGCCTCATTTTTGGATTGTGAAGAAATTATAACATTTCTAATTCAGTAGGTTAATGACATAAATGGTTACACTAATCTTATAAATTTGAAAAATGAAAAACGATCTGATATGCCAGAAATGTTTTCTAAAAATATAAGAAGGAACTTGGACGTATCCGTACAGTGTAGGCCCTCAACCCTCATCCTGTCATCTCATGAAAGTCACTTTGCCTGATGGTGAACTGTGGCCTCAGAGATCTGTGTACATTAGAGGGATATTTAAAAAGGGTAAAAATCTGAATTTATTATCCCGAGTGTACTCGTAAATACGAATTTTTGATTAACAATTGTGAGAAATGTCCAGACTGAACTAGATTCTGTTAACAATCACATGTGTCATAAAAATAAAAATTAGGTATTTAAAACAAGTATACAACAAAAAACTCTTCCTATACTAAATAACATGAACAAAAGGAAATTGTAATATACTTGTAAGGCATGCTAATGAATATAACAATATACTTTATAATTTCTCTCTTCAAATTAATTCAAGCTCTAGCACAAAACAACATCATACTCTTAAATTATTGTGGCGTGAGAAATATTAAATGAAGAAACGAAAAAGAGAAGAAAATGTAGGACAAATAAAAGGTTAAAATAAACGTTAAATAAAAAAAAATACGAATAAACAATTCACGTCCTTAGATTAAAATAGGTATGTCTAACAAAAATGTGTAAATTAAAAATTACTTCTAATGTGAAGGCACGGTAATGTTGAAGAAACGAAAAAGAGAAGAAAATGTGTGAAAATGTAGGACAAATAAAAGGTTAAAATAAACGTTAAATTAAAAAAAAATACGAATAAACAATTCACGTCCTTAGATTAAAATAGGTATGTCTAACAAAAATGTGTAAATTAAAAATTACTTCTAATGTGAAGGCACGGTAATGTTATCTTCTGTAGTAGATAATATAACCGTGGTTAAGGTGATACATAAGTACAAACACAAAAAACTTTTCCTATACATATGAATATTTAACATGTCTTAAATGAAAGTAACTAGGTATGTAGTTAATATGGATTCTTTTTTTATGTTATGAGTTCTCTCTTCAACCAAATAGCCCAATCATCGTGTTCTTGAAACTATTGTTGAGCTACCATGACATGGCTCCAATGAAAAAAAAATCAAATGGTTTATTGACATTTCTTTCTTACGCCAACAACTGGGAATAATTGGGATGTTGAATAAAATGTTTTAATGGTTCCATCGAAGCATTTTTAAGAGGATTAAATTAACACGCAAATATCAAATTTTGAAAATGTGCAAGATACCATCGGTTCAAATTTAACATTAGACAGAGAGAGAGCGCAATACCAAATCGTGACGTTACTTGTTTGTCACGCATAATAACAATATAAAAAAGGCATTAGTAAAGATTAGATTTGCTGAAAAAGGACATACATAAATTCTTAAAAGCTTAAATGTTTTTCAACCAATCTTGATTTTTATTTGAATTTATGGGAAGCGGACGGCAGGTTCATATTTTATTGATAAATATCTGTCAACTACCCAATTTACATATTATTGTAGGTACATATTGTATTGCTCGTTCTATCTCTGTCTTGGATAAATTGTAAAACATAATATGTAACATACATCATTTTCAAGTTACCTATTGAAAATTTCATTTGGAGTGTTACGCGTGTAATAAAATTTGAAACAGTCTAAGTCTATGATCAACTACCCAATTGGTGAAGATAAAAAAATCTTGTTTTTCGTTGACTATTACTACTACTATAACTGCATAACAATTTTAAAGTTAGTAAATTCACTTCTAAGCAGACTTTTAGGTAAATAGTGATACTATACGGTACATACCATACCTACATGTGATTAATATTATTTAATTATTGTTCGTTTTTTGAAGTTTCATAAGTAGTATAGATTGTGATGTACATCCAAATAAAGTATATTCCAGTCAGTTATATAATATTTTGTGGATATTTAGTTTTGGCTCTTGTTTCTTTACAATAGATAGGTACTGTTTGATTCATTTCTCGTTTATGGAAAAAGAGTAGGTAAGTACCTGAATAAGAAAGCGCTTGTAAATATGAAAGTAAATAGAACAGGTTTTGGCCAAGAAACAGATCCGACCACTTAGGTAGAATTAATAATTATCTATGTGATGCGCAAATTTATGATCTTTGGGTTTACTACTACTTACAAAATTTCTAAAAAAACGAAATATATACTTACAGGCAAACACACTCAAACCTATTTCAATAGTTAAATGTCATATTAATATTGTTAATCCAAATTAAAATTAGCCATGTTGTTATATTCCTCGGACCACGCCGCAAATTTAGAGCCGTCCATTTCGGGCGCGTGGCTGTTGCCGCTGAGCAGGGCGTGTGCCCTGCCGCCTATTGCAGCACCACATTCAATACATTTGGACGTTTGCATTGCGCCACCGCACTCGCCGATGCAATAAAAGTGGCCATTAGGACATTTATACCAGTGACCGGCCTTTAGCCCGATAGCCTTAACGATCATTTTCCGTTCATATTCTTTTGCTATTCCGGAAACATTAATTGCTTCCTGAAGACCTTTCAATGCTTCTACTCCTTTGGTTTCGTCATACGCTGTCCAACTGATAATAACAGACTTCGCCTTTTCAAAAGCTTCTTTAACTTTAGAGTCCATCAAACACTTGTTTGCCTTTTGTTGTAATAGATCAAGCTGAATTAATGAATTCGCGCGTTTCATTTCATTTCCGATATCCAATTGCTGTTGTTGACTTATTTTATGGGCAGGTCTAATCAATGTAGTAGTTACCATGTCTATCTGGTATATGACTTCTTCTTTGAAATGTTCTATTTTTGCAGCGGTCATGGCCTCAAATATATCAGAAAGCATTTCTAAAATATTAAGTCGTATGAATTGCATTTCCACTTGCAATAATGATACTTTCTGCTTACTGGTTGTGAACAACTTGACCTGATTAAAAGCCATTCGCCACTTTTTATCTAAAATAAAAATGAAAAAATTGTAAAAAAAATCTGGTCTTATAGCTTCTCCTCACTACTTTACGGAAAGCAAAATCTCAATTAACATTATCAGTGTAGCGATATTCCTAAGGAATTAGCAACTTATTTGTAAACATGATAATTTCATTTACAAGTGTATAGGTCTACTTAACTAAGGCATGATATAAACTAATATGTCAAATCAGTTTTTCGATTAACAATAGTATATTTCATTACAAGTGCGGAAAGGCTGTCATTGCAAGGAGTTCCGACAAATGTCTACCCGAGCCGAGGCGCAGCCGAAGGTGAGGGTTGACAGTTGGAACTCCTTCCAATGACGGTTCCGCACGTGTACTGAACGACTATTTTTAATACAGTTGCGAAAAAATGAAGCAATTTAATAAAATAATAAAAACTCGCAAAGAACATTTTTGAAAAATGGCGCCAACCGTAAAAGAATACCTATATGCAGAGATTATTTTGTTTTCTTCATCCATTCTGGGTAGGCAAAGGGAACTATACCCATACAGCCAAGTCTTCAGTAGAATTTTTTTATTGATATGAAATGAAAATGTTAATGAGATGAAATGAAATAAAACCTAACCTAAGTCATTGAATCAAATCATTAAATCTGATATTGAAACAAATAAGTAGCTTCTTTTTAGAAATATTTGCATGAATCATAAAAACTTCTAACGGAGTTTTGGCGGGAAGTCGAAAAAAACATATTGTGCTCTTGTTTTATTTTCATTTTCTTGGTGTACTTTTGAGTTATATTGAATAAAGTTGATGGCATTTTGTTTGATATAGGTTAATTACAGTGCACGAGTGTTTGTGAAATAGAATAACAGTGCTAAAAGTGTTTTTTCTGCTTGCCTCCAAAATTCCATCGGACACGTTCTAGTAAAGTAGCCATCGCTTTACTTGAATGTTGGACTGACTAGACTGACTGATTACTGACGACTTACTTACTGACTTTGTTATTTCTTCGTCCAGTTTCATTGAAACTGGCAAAAAATTGGCAAAAATTATACTTGACGCTGGCAGTATGCACAGAGTTTGCGATGCCATATTGAAAAAAAAAACTTCTAACACTTCGTGGTTGGTTTTTTTCTTTTTAATATACATTATTTTGACAGTTGGGAAAGAGAACGCACGAGTGCGGAAAAGGTAAAGAAAAAGCACGAGTGTGTAATAGCCCACTTCCCGCACGCTAAACGTCCCTGCAATACGTCACTTTTTGAGCAACTGTATTAAAAAATACTATAAAGGCATATCTGGTGAAACTGGTCAATTTTCCATCACTCCATCCTTAGTTGACAGAATCGTTGAATGTCATTCTGATAACGATTAGGCCAAGTCTATTAAGGCTAGCAATGATATTTAAAAGTTCGTGATTATTTAAAAGATATGTTATAGCCGTTTAGAAAATGGCCCTTAAAAATCTGGCAAACGGCAAAGTTTGACTCATAAACTTGTCAGGCAGTAGCTGCCGTATTCATGAATTCGAGGGACCTAAGCTTAATCAAACTGAAGTATCAGGGCACATTTTGATTGGTCGTTCTGGCTGGACCACATTCGGGATGCGAGAGATTTTCTCATGACATTTTTTTTTGTATGTAACATGCTGTATGTCGACCAATGAAAATGAGCCTTCATACTTATTAGCCTCAATGACATTACATATATTTCTGTTCTTGGTCGGAGAGTTTGTGTTTCTGTCTTGTGTGTGTCCATGGCACCCACGACACAGGGTATATCTACCCTACTGTGGGGCTATGAGTGTGAAGCGTTACTTATTTATTTACTATAGCTAGCTAGGTACAAAAAATATTGAAACGTAAGTAATAAAACGGGTATAAAACCTCAATGATTTACCTCCAAAAATGTTTCGAGGCGATTTCAGGCATTCCTTAACTTTGTCCCTTAGATTTGATATTTTTTTCGTAATTTGTATTTTAGTGCCATATACTCGTTCTTTTATAGGATTAATTTCCTTTTTAAACATGTTATTCACGAAGTCCTTGTATCGATGAGTATTAATAATTGGTTTACGACAAAACGGGCAAGCACGCATTGCGATTGTTTCTTTGTCGCCGAACATGAGATTATCCATGTCTTTTACTTCCAAAATATGATTGCAATCTTCGAGGAGAACAAATCTGTAAAGTTAAATTTTGTCATTATTTTTTACAATAGGTATGTATAATATACATAGATAAAAGGGAAAGAGGTGTAAAAAATGATATAATCTTCAATCAATGCTATGCGCATCTTTATATATTTTTTCCTAAGTGTGAAACAAGTGTAAATTACTAAAATCCGTTTTGTCGTACTTTAATGATTTTGGTTACCAATCTTGGCGGCACTCTTCATTACAATTTAAATTTAACAAGAAAGACAATATAACAAAAAATATTGAACTATGAGAGAAATAAAACAATTTAATAGTAGGTCTTTTAAATTAAACGGAAAATTATGAAGCGCGCATAGCCCTGCGGCTAGCGTAGAATCTGAGCGTAGAATACAAGGGATCTACACAGCTATGCGAAACGGGCGCGGTCGGGATTGAGATGACCGCTATTGGCAACTTTAGTGGGAGATTTTGTACTTCGTAGTGGTAATCAGTCAGTCCCCGTTGTTACTGATAGATCGTAGCAGTCGTTAAACTTTGTCGGAGGCCTTATGCGCGGTTTGAAAACATCCGACAGCGCGTTGGCCACCGACCCGCATTAGAGCAGCGTGGTGGGAACAACATTGCCAAAGTACTTGGATTTTGAAAGGTGTCCACTAGATATGTTCCCAGATTGTTTTTACACAATATCACGTGAATGATTAGAGATTTTCCAGGCTCATCAGCAAGATTTTATTGACGTATGAGAACGACCGAAGCTTGGCTTCATCATTACACCCTCACACCACACCATTACAGCCGAAACAGCAGTACAAACAATACAAAAACAATCCCAAAAAAAGTCTAAATAACTTTGTACGCTGTATCCTTTTTTTGGATTATGAGTGTCGTCACCACCACTAAGTTCGGTAGCTTGACACCGCTCTAAGACTCGAAACATGCTGCATGCATGCAAGTGTATCTCAACATGCTACTGTATCATTTTTCGTCGATTACGCGAATATAAGACAAAAAATCCTATCATTATAATATAATATTATCTAATTATATAAAATTCTCGTGTCACGGGGTGCGTAATTGAACTCCTCCGAAACGGCTCGACCGATTTTCGTGAATCTTTGCAAGGATATCGGGTAGGTATGAGAATCGGACAACATCTATTTTTCATCCCCCTAAATGTTAAGGGTGGTCCACCCATCCACCCATAAATTATTTTTTTTATTTTTTGGACAAAATTTTTTGTTTTTATTTTTTTATGATACATCATACTAAAATACATACAACCCTAAATTTTCACCCCTCCATGATCAACCCTTATTTTTTATTTATTAATTAAAAACTTTAATTTTTATTGGGAAGATTTTTATTTTTATTTTGTCATGACTTAGAATTTAAAAAAAACATCTGTCATCGTAAATTTATCATTAATTTCCAGTGCAATAATTATTTATTTACAATTTATTAATCTGACAAAGACAGCTTTAACTCTCAGTTAATTAAGTGATCTCATGTAAATAAACACGTGTTGTGAGCTCCCGCCAACAACGGCCATTACTGTACCTGTATATATTGTACTTAACATTTTTTAATAAAATTAGCACACCGTGTGCAGTTTGATTCAACTTGAAAGATAGAATAGCTTACATCTCAATTTATAGTCGCAATATTAGAAAAGAAAAGAAAAGAAAAATGATTTATTTGCGCAAATATGGGTATTACAGAAGTTGTTTTATATATTTAAAATCCGCCATATTTACCTCAGTAAGGTATGCAAATATTTTTAAAGAAATAAAAAAATATAAAAAAATACTATTTTTATATTAAAGAAAACAAAATATACTTAAATTACTATATTACTATATAACTAATTGACTTAAATCTAAATAACAATTTTATTTATTATGTTGACAAACCATGTTATTTATTTATTTATCCCATATTTTGCGGTATTTTATTTAGTAGTTATGAATTTATTTAAACGGTGTTTTTCCCACGTCGTCATTAGGTATTTTATTACTGATACTTTAAGGCAGGACAACGTCTGCCGGGTTAGCTAGTTATCATTATAATCCTCTGCTTTATGTACAGCCCCCTAGACAAAATGTTTTCGCATTACAGTCGTAAACGTTAGAGAATATAATTAAGAATGTATGGGACTGACATTTGCTCATAAAATGTCATTGGTCACGTGATAACGATCGTTAGCTAGGTCCCTTAGGCACATTTTCATTATATTCTACAAGCGTTGCGATAGAAGAATACATTTTGTCTAGGTTGGCAGGACAAGCAGCATTTTTTAAAATAGCATAACACAGTGGCGGCTAGTGACATTTTTCGATGGGGGTTCACAAAAAAAAAACATAAAAAATATTTTACCACCCGTTGCCATCCAAACATATTCACCACCACTGTCGGTGTCAATTCCAATTGATAACCACAAGACACGGAAAACAAATTAATTTATTGGTTTGGTTGATCTTAAAAACAATAGACGATACATGTTTTTCGATTAAAAAATGTTATTTTCACGTAAAAACTACTAATAAGCATAGCTTATACATCAGAATAACACATAGGTTAAAAATTTTAAAGGAATTGTGTGAATTGTCCAAAATATGACGATAAGTGTCAAGTAAGTAGGAAAAATCTACCATCTGCAAGCTATTCTGGCGAGCGCTGCCAAAACCGCTACAGTTACAGTTATGTATGTAATGTATGATGAAAATGTTTATCTCAAATAGTCCTACAAAAAAGCCGGCCCAGCGGCACTTCAGAAGGGACTTCACTTTATGCTAATGATCCTCTCTAACGCGGGTGAAACTGCGGGCCACAGCTAGCCATGATATACGTCTGAGGCGGTGAGTGGGTTAATAGCCTGCATCCATGGGGCCCTGGGCTGTAGACCAAAAAGCTGTTGATAGATCCGACCCCGGATAAAAGAGAGGAAGAGAAAAAAGCAAAATGTGTTTACCTGTCGTCCTCCTCGAAGGGGTCGCCGAGGAAGTCCTTGGGGAAGTGGTCGGGGCGGCAGAGCGCGCAGACGGGCGGGCAGGGCTCGCCGCACAGCCCGCGGCAGCGGTGGCCGCACGGCAGCGCGCGCGGGCACGCCTCGCCGCACGCCGCCCGCGCGCACGCCGCGCCGCAGCGCCGCCCGCACGCGCCGTGCGCGCACTGCCGCGTGCACGCCTCCTGCAAATTTGTTATCAAATAATAATGTGAATGTATACTTTTAATAATATTTATATAAAGTAATATAATATAATAAATAACGTTTCACACTCATAACACCACAGCAGGGTAGATATACCCTACGGTCATGGGTACCATAGACACACACAAATAATTTCGATTTCGTAAGGAATCGGACCCTTCGATTGGCAGTCCGGCATGGTAACCATTGCGCCACGTAAAGTCGTTTAATATTTTTCCTTATAGAGATATCTTTAACGAGCTTTTCTAGTATACACTGATCTGAAACCGCCCTTACACTGCGGCCTGCATGCACGTCTGCTACTCTATATAAATTAAATAAAAGATTTATTTGGCAATTCTTTTTTTAAATATGAAACTTAAAAATTGTCACACATACCTGACAAAACACACAGGGCTCGCCGCAAAGTTTCTTGCATTTTGAGTGCTGACATCTAACTTCGCAAGGTTTCTTACACGGTGGACAAACGCTGCTACAGGGCTCCGTGCATCTTAAATTTTACGAAAAATACAAGGTTATTAATGTTATTAACCCATTTAGCGGCGCCGTACTCGTTTGAGTATAGTTAGTTTTTTTGACATACCGTATACATTTGAATGATTTAATAAGTTTTTATGGGTTATCATATTTTTCAAAAGATCACTTAATCAATAAGATACATAATATTTTATTGGTAGACCTAAAATTATGTCAACATGAACATCACATATGAACACAACATAACACTGCTGCAGGTAGGTTTACATTATTATGATTTACGGTATTTGAAAATCATTTTTAGATCATCCAAATTGAATATTTCTATTCAGTAAGTATTTACTCACCATTCCACGAAAATATTAACGAAAATAAGAATTTCTATATATATGACACTTTTTATTCAAATCAAACATTGCTGTACTAGTCAGAGTAAAACAGCCCCATACATACAGAATAGTATATTCTTTTGGTTTTAGTTTACTAAGAATGTCATCGAAATGTTTTACGTTTGTGTTTAAGCTATTGGTACAAGATCCCACGGCTCGATTCTGCAGCTATCTGTTCGATACAACTAATTTTAAATGATTATATTATACTATTTATTATATTATATTATACTGTATCTTAATGTTGCATGGTATGCATTTAGAACCGCCGTTTTGTTCACAACCTTGGCATTTATATAAAGCAAAAGAAAACATAATTAATATAAATTAAAAAAAATACTACACTACAACTAATTTAGTTTAAGTCAGGGTTGATTAATTTAAAACAAATGATTTAAATCATGATTTAAATAAACGATTTAAATCAAGTGTTTTTTTTTATTAAAATCAATTATTTAAATCAAATTTGATTTTTCATGGTGACATTGCTCATCAATGAGCAATGTCACCTGAAACCTATTTTTCATCAGCTGTTCACAGCTGTAGCTTCCTCCTCTCCAGTTGAAAGAATATTTTCCACTTTTGGTCTCATCCAATCAAAACTCTACAATAGATTGGGAAATGAAAAGGCGGCTAAATTGGTATTCCTGTATAAATATTATAATAAATAAGTAAATAGCATTTATTTAGCATTAGTTATTTTAATATTATTAAATTTACTAAAAACTGCACTAATTCATTTTATTAATATTAGGTACCTACATTTAATTTATTCACACTCAATTTAAAAAACATAATATTGATTTAACTAAAGTATCTATGCATAAATATTTAATGGAACTGAGACTTCCACCATTGCAATGGTGTTACATTTTTTATGATTTCCTCTGCGAACATATTTGTTTGAAGGGATCAGTTCTTGCTTTAAATTTTACTATTAAAGGCAGTAGGCCTGTCCCTGGGTACTCGTTTTGTGCATAGTCAAAAATCTTTTGTTTCCTCTTCTTCTGTTAATTGGAATTTGACTTTAATTAATTGGGCGATCGATACCGTATCAAGTAAAATTATCGATACCACAATGGTATCGTTTCATCCCTAAATATACCACTCGATTCGGGGGAATCCCCGTAAGTTTGTTGTTCCTGTGAGTGTTGCTATTTTAGAAAGTAGTAATTTTACTAAAAGCTTGTAAAACTACTTTTTGTGGTAAAAACCAGGAATAATTTTAAAAAAATCGAAAAAATAAAAAAAATCTGTCGGAAATAAAGACATGATTTTTCTATGTCTGCGATTTCTAGTCTGTATTCCAATGGTAAAATTTTGTAATGATTCTGTCTAGTCATACGATGTTAGTTTTCAGCTTCAATAGCTTGTAAAAAAGAAGCTAACCGGTGTCCACAGATGAGTGTCTGATTGCAGACCTGCGCGCAGGGCGCGTGCAGGCGGCCCTGCCGGCAGCCGCCGCAGCTGCCGCCGCACACGTGATCGCATGCCAGCAACGCGTCGCACGGACTGCGGCAGTGTTGCAGGAACTCTGCCTCGCTCAGCGTGCCTGCAACCCACACGGCATTTTTAAGGCCTCGCCTAGATAATCCAATTCTGTTTTAAACTATTCATTCGTATCTATTTTTTAAATAAATTAATCATTTAAATTTTAAAATAAATATTGAAAAGGGGTATCAAACATATAATTGTTTACGTTATGACCAAGTGTGCCTGAGTTTACGTTATGTTACGACCAAGTGTGCCTGACACGCGGTGTGTCCTGACGCGCGCAGCTCTGTGTGCACTGCAGGACTGCAGCGCGCGGGACTACCTGTATGCACTATCTACTGCAACCGGCGAGCGCGGCAGCGTGCGCATGGCAGGGCAGGTGCACGCGATGAGTTCAGGGCGTGCAAGCTCTGTGTGTACTGCAGCGCGCGGGACTACCTGCGTGCACTACCTACTATGGGCGCGCTTTACCGGCAAGCGCAGCAGCATGCGCGTGGCAGGGCAGGCGTACGCGGTGGCCGCACGGCGCGGTCAGCTCGTCAGGCGCGGGCGCCTGGCAGGACGTGCGGCCGCAGGGCTGGGAGCAGCGCGCGCGGCACGCGTGGCCGCAAGGCAACGTCCGCGCACACGGCTCCATACACAGCTCGCGCGTCGCCGGTAATCCGCACTCGATGGAAGCTGAGTGACCGCACTCCGGAATCTCCTTCATCACCTGTTCATCAAATGCATATCGTGATTAGTACGTTAGTGTTACGGTTACGATGCTACGGGTACAAACAATATTTATAGGTTGAAGTACCCTGGGCTGATATAGCCCGAGCCCTTTATTCAAATTAAAAAAAAATACGGTTACGATGCCTTTTAAACAATATGCATTAAACTATGAGTGAAATTAATTATTTTTAATTAGTGAAAAAGCCTTTGACTTGTTAAAAAAGTTTTACTGTCTCTATTGTGACTTAATAAAAAAACGATGTAGCATCAAACCAAGCAGGTCCGCATCATAACCAAACCGAGCCAGGCCTTCTCAATATAAGTATAATGTGCCACCGCCCCATACAGTGGGCCGCAAAAAGGGCCACAGCCAGCCAACAACGCAAGATATATTTCTATAAGCGATAGTCGATTGATAACAAGAATTGCTGATGAAACACACCTTTTGGTGACAGAAACATTTTTCGTAACATTTCTTTCTACAGAAATGGCCGCAAGACATCTTTCGAGCACAATTCTTTCGACATGGCGTCTCATCTACGTTCTCGTTGCACGCTACGTATTGAGTGTGCTTGCAGTTGCTTCTCTTCTTCTCTATCTGTGGGACGTCAAGAAAACTTTTTTTATAACTGACTTTAAAAAAGTAGGTTATCAATTTGACGTTGAAGGGTAAATATTATTAAATAGATATGTAAAATTTAAAAGGAAACAAGTAACGGATAAATTTATAATGCCTGCTACACACGTAGCAATACAATATTAGGTCCTTAAAAGCCGTTCAGTGTCAAAAAAGTGAAACAAGTTTTTTTTAATGAAATTATTATTTAATCATTCGAAGTATACGCCGTCGTTATCGATACACTTGCGCCATTTTACAGGCAGATCATTGATCCCTTCCCTATTCAAATCGCAATGATTTCTCGTTACATGTGTGGCGGGCATAACGTAGCGGTTTATATGCGCAAACCGATTTATGCAGTTTTATCGTACGATAATCTACCGCAAATTATCAAACACATGTGCAATAAAAAACTGCTCAAATCGGTTAGCACCGTTAAATCGCTACGTGTTATTTATAAATTTATCGTTACGTGTGTAGCAGAAAGTGTATGTTTGCTATTTATATGTTTGTCAAGCATACCCGTTTATAATCTTAGTCCTCAGTTAGTGCAGTGCTTTTAAAAAGGTTCAATAACCTTCCTGTAATAACAATTTATTACAGGAAACTATGACTACCAAATCAATTGAGACACTTTTAATGAGCCGTCAAAACGTGACAACCTCATACATTTTGTATGAGAAAAATATTTTTAACGTCGCTCCCCTGTACAGTCTATAAAAAATATGTACAAAAATGAATTGACAATAATATTTACTTTAGCATATTTTTGTTAAACGTTTGTAAGAAATGCATTTTAAAATAAGTATATTGTACATAATATTGTGACCCTATTGGGATGTTGACACTGCACAATTGTTTTTTAATTAAAAATTAAAATCAATAAATATCAAAAATTCAATAAATTTTGCCAATTGTCTATAAATGGTTTGTAGCGTCACTATCTCTTTTTCATACAAAATGGATGAGGATGACAGCTCATTCATTTAAAAGTTTCTCAATCAAAGTAGTAGTTCAAGACTGGATTGTTACCCCATACTTTAATCTCACAGCCGTCGCAGTCCTCGTAACATAGCTTTTGGCATTGATGAAAGCCACGATCTTCTTCTAAGTCTAAACTACATCCTTTCTTAGCCTTTGCACAGGGTTTTTTGCATAAATACTGTAACAAAATAAAGTAGTATTAGATTATTTTTTAAATTTTAATTAGACGGCAAAATATTCGTTTTTAGCGAGCAGAAAAACATGAAAAATATGTCAGATAAAATGACCGGACCGGATCGGATCGTAGCAATTTGCTGTAGTGCTGCGACTCAAGTTCACTCAGTTTCGAGTGACTTGCTCAGCAATCGCCAAGACCAACTGATTAAAACCTGTATACAATGTGTACGTGCCTAAAAAGGGATAGTGTTACTTGTTTGATAGATTTGACTGACTGACATTAGGACTCAATGATTTTGACTTTATTATTTCCCGGATTTAACGAAATGAGAAAAATGGAGTCACGTCAAAAAGTTATACTTGACGCTGGCAATATAATTACAAAGATCAGCCGATGAAAAACATTACAAAAGACAAAAAGCGTGAATTAACTCGAGTGACTCGGACACCCCGAGTGGTATTCGAGTGAAATTGCAAAATGACTCGAGTGGCATCTGTCAGTGGCATCAATCAGTTTGATTCGAGTCACATCATTAATATAATAAATAACTAACTAAATAGTAATTTTATTTGCATCATAAATATTGTAAATCTTCTTAAATAAATTCTCGCCTTGAAGTAAGAAAGCCTCCCCCACGCCCCTTCAGTGTATCCCAATCGAGGCCGGCCTCAATTTAACAGAATATATGACCGAGGCAGCGGGGGAAACGTTCCCGCAAGTTGGGACCCCACCGCAACTGTTCCCGTTATAGGTGGGGACCGTTCCGCTGACACCGGCGACTGCCCCACAGCGTGGAGTTTCCTACGCTGGGGCTCTAGTTACCTCCATCACCCCCAAGGGCGATCTCACCCCAGGCCCCAATTTCAGCCAAGTGCAGCTTCCCAGTTATGAGCAGCGTAAGCCGCGGGCCCTTCGGGAAACGCGGCCGAGGCCGTAGCGACTCGGGCTTACCCTCCCTTCCCCGTAAAGAACTATCTTTCCGACCTTCAAGGTAAAGAAGAACTCAAGCTAGATGACGCAGTAATGGCGTCTGTATCACTGTTGAGTCTGTTGACTATGTTGATCACTAAACTGGTCGTTACTGTTTAGTTACTGGTCGAACTAGTGGAAATATAAAATTTCCAGTAGGTACTTCAACTGCGTCTTATGCGTAGGTAAAAATACAAATTGTATTTTAGCGGTTTCTGTGTCTCTACAACCAATCGTCAATACAAGCGTTGCGTAGATTGTATAATAATCGTCTAAGATCCGAGCAAAGATCGACTTTCACCCACTGTTTAATAGACGAGTATTTTAAATCCAGTTTAGCAGGTAGGTATTGAAAAATATATCACCAGTGGGCTGGCTAAAAACTCTTGACCAAACTAGGTATCTTATCTATCATTAATTGAAAAGTGATATTTGGATTTTATTATTTGGACCGCTTTATCTTTCTGTGCTATCCCTGAGAATATTTATGCGGCGTTTAATTCACTCAGAACTAAATAAAGGCTGGTATTAGTACTCCCTGCTGGGTGTGCTATTAAAAATAATAACACACCCAGCCTTTGTTATGGTTCCGTACCACGAAAGGAAAAAACGGAACCTTTATAGGATCACTTTGTTGTCCGTCCGTCTGTCAAGACCCTTTATCTCAGGAACGCGTGGAGGTATATTTCAAGCTGGAATTTTCATCAAATACTTTATAAATAACTCATAAATATCCCTTGGAAAAATCTACCTCTAAGCCAGCGCAATCAAATATACAGCCTTTTATATTTTCGACACTCGCAAGGGAATCAAAACCTACTACAGGGTAGGGCAGGCAGGCGGCCCAAGTCCCTGTAGCTTTGGGATTAAGAATAGAGCTCCGGTATCTCCCGCTTGATCGTAAGAGGCGACTAAAATGGGGCTTCCAGGGTTGCGGACGGTGAGAGTGAGAGCTTAACCCGTCCAGCCAGCAGTCCCGGGAGGCAGGGACGGCGGTATGTGCGTGGCTGCTGCCGCCGTGAACACCCGGAGGTGTAGGAGAGCACATCTGCTCTCCCGCAGATGGGCCCGTTCTGGGGCGCCGCGCGTGGAGGACACCGGTGCGTTCCAATAGAGAGCCCGGATAAAAAAAATTTTTGACTAAACTACAATTAAAATTTAAAAGAAAAGGTTTTTCTGTACTTTGTCATACATCGTCGCTTTTGTGATTTCTAGGAGTTTCAGAAAAAAATATAAAAATTTGATAATTTGAAGTTAACAAACAATGAAATTGTTGATAAAAGAATTTTTTTTGTGTACCATTATTGACAATGGTCAATTATGATTTTTAAGAAAAAAAAATTCTTAGCAAATATTTTTAACAATGCAAATATTTAATAAACTATTATAAACAATTAAATATTATAATAAGGATTTTTTTATCATAATATTTTGTAGAGTACCTAAGGTAAAATAAAAAAACTTAAAAGCATTGAAAAACTTAGTCCACTTAGTTGGGAAAACCGTAAATTTTCCTTTATCTGTGCTGTCAGACGTTGCTTCGTACCAAATTTCAAAATTTTGAGTTCACGGGAAGTAGGGCAGGCCGGGCGTTCCGGCCATTTTAAGAAGTTTTCACCACATAGGTGTCTGGTTTTACATTGTCTTGATTATTTCGGGCATCATTTTTTTTAAACCATCAAAAATATAATATTCTTAAGTTATTTTATAGAACCTTGTGGTCTAGAAACTCGCAATATAGTGTATATATATACGCTATAAACGTAATAAAATTATTTTTTATTGTATACCTTAGAAGATCGTAATTGACTATTATAAGCATTCACGCTCGCACCTACAGACTACTTTCAATGTGTCTGGCAAGATGTAAAAACCGTTAAAACTGTCCGGCTATTGAGGTAACATTTTTTTATAGGTCCCCAAGTAACATTAGCCTATTTATAACGAAAGTATAATTATATTTTTTATTAAAGTTTAGGGGTGTCTGGCAGGGGGTAGCAACTGTCATATGTGTCTAGCAATGGATGACGAGGTTTCTAAAGTTATCCCGAAGAAAATATAAAAAAGTTGAGCCTTATACATTCACGAATTTTAGGTACTATTTTATACACCTTTACTACCTGTTACCTGCCCAAGCAACCACAACCCAAACTCTGTAGTCGCTGGCCGTTCCTACGAGAAATGTTCCTTCTTTATTTCCTAATGATTCATCAGTCGCGAACGGTAACACAAGAATACAAGCATGAAACGTTTAACAATAAAAAATAAATTGTTTATTTTTCAATTTTTAGTTGGATTTTTCTTCATATTATCGTATTATGTCATCTGTCCTTAATAAGTAAGTATGCAAAGTTTCAAATTAATCCGACGTTTTAAGTACATGTATGTCAAAATCAAGTTCAAAGTTTCCGTTACATACTACGAAGCTAATAAGAGCTTGTTAAGAAAATAAAAAATGAAAGCACTTACATGTTCATGGTCCGGATCCTTTGTGACGTGACATTTTAACTCGCACACATGACCACATGGCAATCGAGTGTCGCATTTTATAGGGCACGGTACAGACTTCAAATGACATTGTTTTTCAGTCTGAAAAAAAAAATGATTAAACGAGGCATGTCATACTCTTGTTATATTTTCGTTTTATGGTGTATATTTTTTAATTATATTAGACAATGCTAATGGCATTTTCTTCGATATACCTATAGTAAAGCCAACGAGACGAGATAAAGAATGTAAACAAACGGACCGTTACCAAGTTACATTGCGAGAGCGAGCAAATATTATCTCTGTCCTTATCATTCATACGCAGTAATGGCGTCAGTTAGTCGATGACAGCTGTTGTTGCGTGTTTCGTGGTACAGGAAAGCAGTCAGTACCGCAGTTGTCAACATTTGGTCGAGTTTTTACGGGGAAGTCTAAAAAGACAATATATTGTGCTTTTGTTTTATTTTCATGTTCTTTGTATATTTTTGAGTAATTGTATTTGGGATTTAGAAGACGCAGTGGTATAAAGCCATGTACTTATAAACATACAACTAATCAATTAATTCGAGCAGCGATTGTTGATATCTCTTACGGTTGACTTACAATAACTACTTTTATGTGTAAAATTTTAATGAAAAATATCACGTTATCTCGAAGCTGTTTTTTTCTGTTCAGTATTAATCCTAATCTAAATAAAAACATTAATTAGCTTCGTCAATTCAGATTAAAATTGTACAAAATGTAATCAAATAAATACATAAGAAGATGATATTTTGTTTTACCAAAAATCATTACATCCCCCGCGGCCCCGGCGCGCATTCTCATCGCGCGTCTATTTTTGCCTTTAGTACTTAAATGGGTTTATGTGAAGTAGATTTTAATGTTTATCACTTAATCGCTCGAGCGAATCTGGGCCAGGACGCTAGTATATGCTATGTACATAATTTATTCAAATCAAAATGTTTTGAACTCCTGAGTTTGTTTACATTTTTTATCTCGTCTCCTTGGCCTGACTATAGGTTAATTACCGTGCACTACACTCGTCAGGTAAATCAGGTAAATCAGCTAAATCGGCAAAATTTCGTATACGGCCTTAGGCTTTAGGCCTTAGGGGCCGATCTCCGTATAAAAGTATCCGTCGAATAAATGTTAGCGCTGTCATTTTTACTCTTATGAGTTATGATTATGACATGAAAACGATAACGATAATATTAACTGACTAATAACTTTATCTGGGGATTGAAAAATTGGCCCATAGAATTATGTATTATATCGTCTGGTTTGGTTTTACCGATACGGGTAAACTGGACAATTAATGATCACTTTACTGACTATAAGGACTTATATGCGATGCCATTACAGAAAACAATAGTTTTAGCGGGAACTTTAAATAGGCACGTTAAATGCGGCCCATGCTGAAAATCAGCAGTTATGGTTATCCATGACATAGGCTGAGCATGGTCCCATTTCGTTGTTCACTTATTAAGTTTTGTTTTATTTTTTTCTATTAAGCTTGTTTTATGTTGTGACGACGAAATAAATGTTTTTTCTTTCTTTATTTCAAATATTAAAATAATATAATATTAGGTCCTTACATATGAAATTGCCGATACTCAATACTGGCAAATTAATTAAGATAGGTATTTAAAATAAAATAGGTTTCTTGCGTTTGATTAGGAACTACTTAGAACGGAATCTATATACCTACTTCCTTCTTCTCCTCGTTACGTTCCTCTGTCGCCCAGGAGTGTTGCAAAGGTTGTGAACTGTTTCTTATGCTTATGTTTTAAGATTATATATTATCGCTAAAATATAAGTTTTCCTTTACTTAAAAATCAGGTTCAAAAACAGTATAGGTTTAAAATAAACGAATTATGTGCGCCACTGCGTGAGGATTTTGAACCGTATCGTGACTTGTGATGAAAAATGGATCCTGTAATCTAAGACAAACGGAAGCGATCATCACAATGGCTTAACCCTGGAGAACCGGCAAAATTATGCCCTAAGCGAAACCTGACAAAAAAGCTGATTCTGGTTTAGTGTTTAGTGGACCAGTGCTGATTTTATCCACTTCAGCTTCTTGAGATCATGTCAGACGATTACTGCAGGCTTGTATTGCTAACAATTGCAAACAATGATGGAAAAGCTCGCCATTAAACAACCAAGACAGGTGAATAATAATTGCTCTAGCCCACTGCTCCTTCAGGATACCGCTAGACCACACACTGCACATCAAACGGTCGCCCAATTAGTAGAGCTGCGACTGGAACCTCTACGTCATCCACCATACTCTGAAAATCATGCTTCAACCGATTACAACTTTTTTCAAAATTTGGATCACTTCTTGCAAGGAAAAAAGTCAAATCTGATGAGGCGGTCAAAACCGCCTTCAAACAGTTCATAGACTCTCGCTCACAGGATTTGTTTTCCAAAATGGACAATGATCTGCCTATAAAATGACGGAAGTGTATCGATAACAACGACGCATACCTACTTCGATTGATTAAATAATAATTTCATTAAAAAAACTTGATTCACTTCATTGATACTGAACGGCAATTTCATAATTATGTAAGGAAGGACCTAATATAACAGAAGTTATATAGAATAGACACAGCACGTACACACTGAAGTCTGTAAAGTGTGTGTGTAAAGTGTAAGTATAAACTATAAAATACCTACCTTTGTACAAAGAAAAACTGAAAAACATTACCTAAGCTTTTTATTATAATAATATTATGTGCCTTTTTTACCATAGAAAGAAAAGTACATACCTCATGGCCGCAACCGGGCAATATGAATGGGACAATGACGGAACACTTGACCCCTGGATCGCTGGTCTCCAGGCGACAAGGCACCTCTTTCGAGTGTCCGCACGGCAGCTCTTTGAGAACCAACACCTCACATCTGCATACGTCGCCACATAGCAGGGGACATTCGTGCAGCTTCGCCTCGCATAATCTATGGTAGGTAAAAATTAATACTAGTCAGCGTGATTCATGCATTGTAATCTGTGGTGCGTGAAAAGAGGGGAAGAGAGTTTTTGGCGGGTAGTCGGAAAGGACGTCATGTGCTCTTTTTTATTTTCATTTTCTTGGTATATTTCTTTCTGAGTTATACTGGATAAAGTTGATGGCATTTTATTCGATATACGTTAATGACAGTGCACAAGTGTTATGAAATTGATAATAGTGCGAAAAAATGTTTTTTAATACAGTTGCTCAAAAAGTGGCGTATTGCAGGGACGTATAGCGTTCGGGAAGTAGGCTATTACACACTCGTGCTTTTTTCTTTACCTTTTCCGAACTGTCTTCTGTTTTCTTTCCCAACTGTCAAAATAATGTCTATTAAAAAGAAAAAAAACCAACCACGAAGTTTTAGAAGTTTTTATGATTCATGAAAATATTTCTAAAAAGAAGCTACTAATTTATTTCAATATCAGATTTAATAATTTGATTCAATGAGTTAGGTTAGGTTTCATTTTATTTCATCTCATTAACATTTTCATTTCATATCAATAAAAAAAATCTACTGAAGACTTGGCTGTATGGGCATAGTTCCCTTTGCCTACCCAGAATGGGTGAAGAAAACAAAAATCCTCTGCTTATATTCTTTTACGATTGGCGCCATTTTTCAAAAATGTTCTTTGTGAGTTTAGATGATTAGTTAGTTGAGTGCATTGTAATTTTATTATTTTATTAAATTGCTTCATTTTTTCGCAACTGTATTAAAAATAGTCGTTCAGTACACGTGCGGAACCGTCATTGGAAGGAGTTCCGACTGTCAACCCTCACCTTCGGCTGCGCCTCGGCTCGGGTAGACATTTGTCGGAGCTCCTTGCAATGACAGCCTTTCCGCACTTGTAATGAAATATACTATTTTAATACAGTTGCTCAAAAAGTGACGTATTGCAGGGACGTTTAGCGTGCGGGAAGTGGGCTATTACACACTCGTGCTTTTTCTTTACCTTTTCCGTACTCGTGCGTTCTCTTTCCCAACTGTCAAAATAATGTCTATTAAAAAGAAAAAAAAAACCAATCAAGTTTTAGAAGTTTTTATGATTCATGCAAATATTTCTAAAAAGAAGATACTAATTTGTTTCAATATCAGATTTAATGATTTGATTCAATGAGTTAGGTTAGGTTGCATTTCATTTCATATCAATAAAAAAATTCTACTGAAGACTTGGCTGTATGGGCATAGTTCCCTTTGCCTACCCAGAATGGGTGAAGAAAACAAAAAAAATCTCTGCTTAAAGGCAGGTATTCTTTTAAGGTTGGCGCCATTTTTCAAAAATGTTCTGTGCGAGTTTTTATTATTTTATTAAATTGCTTCATTTTTTCGCAACTGTATTAAAAATAGTCGTTCAGTACACGTGCGGAACCGTCATTGGAAGGAGTTCCGACTGTCAACCCTCACCTTCGGCTGCGCCTCGGCTCGGGTAGACATTTGTCGGAGCTCCTTGCAATGACAGCCTTTCCGCACTTGTAATGAAATATACTATTTTCAACTTGCCTCAAAAACACTCTCGAACACGTTCTGTGGTAAAGAAGCCATCGTTTTACTTGAACATCTGACTGACTAGAGTCTAGACTGACTGATTACAGATTTTTTCTATGACTAGGTACTAAGTGATACAAAAAATATACTTGACGAATGAAACGAAAATATTTAATGGCTGCTTTTTACATTTTACAGTACGCGACCTGTATGCAGTCTGAATCTACCCCGATTCATAAAACGTAATATAACGGGAAGCTACTAGATGACACTTCAGGGCTGTATGTAAGAGGTGGTCAGCTCGGCAGTTACGAGAGCAGACATAAGCAGATATAATATGTATGTAATTTATATCTGCTGGAACCCTGAGACAAAGGCAGGCACGGTCCCAGAAGGGGGTTACAGGGTTACCCCCCAAAGTCCATCAGTCATGCGTAGATGGAAGGCGAAACAAGCCAATTTGGGTCACCTATTCCCCCAAATTTCTTAGTGACCCCCCCCCCCCCCTCCTCCCCAAATAGAAAGCTGCGACCGCGCCTGGCCTGGACACAGGCACATAAATTTGATTGATATAAACACACGTATACGTATGGGCTTTGATTACACAGTACGTTAGTGCTAACTTTTTCTTACCTTTCACATTTTTTAATACACTTAACATCTTTGTGCCTCCGGTCGTAACCATGGCAAATAAGAGGGCATTGGTGACCACACGAAGGCAAATAAGTTTCGCATGTCGATAAGCAACCCCCTTCAGGCACTTTTTCAAAATCAGACGATGATGAAATCTGTTGGTAAAAAAATATATTTTAGCAATGTAATTAGTTGCTTTGCTCCTATGCTAAATTATGTTAAATGGATTCGGATAGACCTTGTCATAGATATTATAGAATTATGTCTTACCGTTGTTAATTGATTTGGATGATTCTGACAGCGAAGTGTTATGACCGTTCCAAGTGAGTTATTATTCTCCAAAGTTTCCGCCACTTTTACCCACAATTCAGAGTTATTTCGAAGTATGTCAATATTGCCAAAAATGTAAAGTCCTGAAACATTATGATCTCAATTTATTATAGAATCATTCTAGAATTAAATATTCTACAAGCTTTTGCCCGCGACTTCATCCGCGTGTACTTTAGTGATCAGGGCATATGTTTTAATTAACCCCCGTTATAATTGTGACATGTGTGTCTGTTTGTAAGTATAGCGATGTACTGCCGTAAACTATAAGTGATAGTTTACTCCAGTACTTCGCTATATACAACATTTTTTACCAACTGGTGCTAGAAAAGCCAAGCTAATTTATTGCACTAACCCGCTCTCGCTTAGTCTCGATATCTACGCTATCATTTTTATTCGTAATCAGGACCCTAATATACCAATTTTTATAATGCTAAGTCAGCCCAGTCCAATGAGAAAATTCGTATGAAATGATATTATTTTAAATATTTCCATACAAACATATACCTTTTATATATAAACAGATTTTACCCTCAGATCTATCAGGTGTCCGCTTTCTAAAACAGGAACAGTCAGGTTTTCACTATGATCTACTTTTCTGCCAAATTTGTAAATTTTGGAAGATTGTAAGTAGCACTAAAAGTTAATGACTCTTATACAATTATAAATATTTGGAGAGCCTCTCCAAAAGTACCCGTTACCCGTCGAGTACCCATTGGGAGAGATAGTATTACTCGTATGTGGGATTTGTTCCGTAGTAAAAACCACTCTCCAATATCTCCAGTAGAACACACTGGTGTACTCCTTGCGCGGTCCCACAAATCGCCGCCTGCAACCGCAGAAGTCTACTCTCCTCCTTACTCTCATCTTACGATCAGGCAGTTGATCTGTTCTTGTTGTAGCTATGTATGTAGGTATGAAGTTTTACTGTACCTCATATTCGTAACTTCCACCTAAAGAGACCAATCCCGAGCTAACCAGCTCAGGTTCTTGGAGAAACTACATACACATGTCGCAGTCGGATCGTATAATCCGCCGTATAACATTACAGCTAGCCGGTTCCTAAAACAGGGCCGTTCTGTATTGTGGCGGGTTCACGATTAGCCGGATTGTTATTGCGATACGTTCTACAATATGGCGGCTCACGTTTAGCCTCATTGTAATGAAGCCTCATAGCCACCCACCCTACTTATGATTATGACCGCACTCGACATTGCTGAGCTTTACTGACACCCATCCTGCTTATGGCCGCACAACATCTTGGGTAATGACCACCCATCCTACTTTTGACTTTTGACCGCAGGTGTCATTGAGCTAAGCATTGTCCCTGAAACACATTTTCACTATAATTATTTATATTCGAAAAATACCCAAACCGAATCAGAGCACCCCACTATCCACGTGGTCTTATCTGTACTACCCCTAGAGTGTATATAAAAAGCCGGAGGCGCGGAGGGAGACCACTCCCCGCCCGCCGTAGGAAAGCGCAGGGATCAAGAGAGCCGTAGCGGCTGAGGCTGGTCGCCGAAGGCGACCAAAAAGTCGAAGCTGCGAAGGCGAGCGCAGGTGCCGTGCTTTCTTACGCTGGGGCGGAGGGCGTGGTCTTCCCGCAGCGCCGGAGATGTCACAGAGCCACTTGTTTTACATTATCCAAGCCTTGGAAGATATTATATAAAATTGCTAGTTAATGTGATTAATTCATTGTCAATTATCACTTTATCTAAATTGAGTAGATATTATAAATAATGTCTAGATAATATACAATATCCGGATTTATTACTTTGGCAGTAACACATAGACAATTAGGCGGCACGATATTACGCCGCTTTGACGAACGCGAAGAGCTCATACAATACAACCACAACGTTCGCTAATTTAGCTGAATTGCAATCCGGCTGAACGAGAGTGCCGTGAGAGTGAAAAAATGTTGGTGGATCTGAAGATGATCCCCCGCTGCGGGTGCAGGAATTGTGGACTGTAAGTTGCGGTTCGACCTCCGGTTCGATATGATCAAAAATGGTGGAATAAAGGGTGGAAACGAGAAGGATTGATAAAGGGAGCAAGCGCACTAACCTGGATTATCACAGGGGCTGGAGCAGATGGTATGCTCGTGTACTGATGAAGCCTCGATCAGTCTTCTCTTGCCCGGGAACTGGTGTTGTCCTTCACACTACACTACAAGTACCTATTCATCACTTTGAGTCGTTAAATCACAAACTATTGACAGCGGTGATGGCGGCGAGTCTAACCACGCATGGTGGCTTGCGGTGTGGTTGTCACGAAAAGGACTTGCGTGCGCGTCGGCGGCCGGAAGAAGACAGACAAATAGGTGTTCGTGATCACCCGATTTACAGAAAATACATGACCGAGACGAATCTGTATTAATAAAAGTTTTGCTTATATTTTTAGCGGGAGCGGGAACAAAATTACCCATAATTTTCTTATTGTTAGACATATTATGCGAAGTATTTATTGTATGGCACAAAGCCCTATAATACAGCCCTGTTTTAGGAAAAAGCTAGCCGGAATGTAATACGGCGGAATATGCAATCCGACTGCGACACATACACGGTACAGAGATGTACCTACAACAAATCTATGAAAAGTATTTTAAAAGTTTTTACGTTTTTTTTTTATCCTTTTTATGTCCCACTGCTGGACACAGGTCTATTTTCACAAGTGAGAGGGGTTATGACCATCCATCATCCGCCATCGCTGCTGCTATTTTACGTCAATGTTAACTTTTTTAACACTTTTTTTTAATATCTTGCAACAGTTCATCATAAATTTCATTAACTAAACAATCTGTCCGATTGACGTAATTTAAAAAAAATCTATTGGAAAATGTTTGCAATTTTTGGTTGCTTATATCTCGGAATATTTCATATGAGTTGAATTTTTTTAACGTCACGGCAAGACGCAGCAACTTTTGACAAATAAGAACATTCATTTTTATATGAGATCGAAAGCACTGAGGAGTATTGATGCAATTCACCCCCAAAATAACTTTTTACCCCTTTTTAACCCTGTTAAACCCTGTTCCAATAAAATACGAATATGTCTTCCATCAATTGTGTTATTTAATGTTTATGCAAAATTTGAAGTAGATTGGACCAAGAAATCACGATGTCCCATACAAACTTTGCCACCGTTTTTCATTCCCTTGGAGGTGGGTGGAGTTTCGGAAAATCCTCTCTAATCGGATGCCTACGTCATACAAAGAACGCACCCTCCAAGTTTCAGTTCTTTACGATCAGCGGTTTGTGCTGTGGCTTGATCTTTCAGTCAACGACGGACATAGATTTCTATTAAGCTTTTACCCCTCTTTAACCTCGTAAGGCAATAAAATACGAAAAATATCTTGCATTCTTTTTGTAAAATAATGTTTGTGTAAAATTTTTAAGTACTTTGGACCAAGGAATCACGTTGGCCCATACAAACTTTGCCATCGTTTTTCATCCCCTTAGGGGCGGAATTTAGGAAAATCCCTCTCTCTCTCTTATCGGATGATTACGTCATACAAAAAAACACAAGTTTCAAGTCTCCACGATTAGCGGTTTGGGCTGTGGCTTGATCCATCAGTCAGTCGTTCAGGACAAAGCATTTTATAATGTAGTAGTAGCCGCCCGCGACTTCATCCGTGTGGAGTTTGGTATTAATCATACTTATTGATGTTATATAGCCTATAGCCTTCCTCAATAAATTGACTATTCAACACAAAAATAACTTTTCAATTCGAACCTGTAGTTCCTGAGATTAGCGCGTTCAAATAAACGAACAAACTCTTCAGCTTTATATATGTAATGTACATATAAGTATACCTAGATAGATAATATTAAATCTTGGATTAAAACAAAAATTGCGGAAGATAGATGACTCGACTCGCCTTTAATTTAACTTGTGGATCCCCCTGTCGCTTAATTTCATTTTTGCGGAGCGAGAAAGAAATTTACGATACCAATTCAACTGGTTGAAGTTATAGTTGAACTTAGTGGAATGCGGAATATAATGTGACGATAAGCATTTTGACAGGATTCGATTCAAAATACACGATGACACACATGTGAAGAGCATAGTTGTCTCGCTATCGTCAAAACAAATTAATTGTTTGTTTCCACCAGCGGATACAGGGGGATATAATAAGTTCAAAGCTGTGTGTGCATGTAATTGTGCATCATCCTCGTTTTCAGTTGAAAATTATAAAGAGGTACCTACGCCCTTAGATTATTTTATATGACGAAAGTAGCGGAAGATTGGTGACTCGCCTGTAGCGTGAACTGCTTAAATCAAGTCCCTATTGCCTAATTTCAGTCAGCCGCAATTGTTGAGTATGCTTTATCCTCGTTTTCAGTTGACGATTATAAGGCGTGAAGGATTTGTTTTAATCTGAGGATATGATGATATCAAACTGTATAAAAGTTGTGTTAGTTACACCATTCAAAACTCTGGCTGAGTGGCTTGAGATGTATTTATGATTTTTTTATTTTTTGGTTGACAATGGTTCGTGTACCAAGGACATGTTAGGACACTTTTACTATAGTACCTGGACGACCGAGAAGAAGGTATTGGATTTTATTTATGAGTGTATAAATATACATGCATAATTAAAAATATACAAAATAAATTACATACCTTCTTTGGCACGGGATAATGCAACACATACTCTGTTTTCAATCTTCAAGAAACCTATTTTTGCTTCGCTGTTGTTCCTTACGAGGGACAGTAAAATTATCCGCGACTCTTCACCCTGGTAATTGTCGACGACCGTGATCTTAACTTTTTCCAAATGGGTGTATTTCTCGCGTTGCTACAAAAGTTGCCATAAGTTAAACAAATATAATAGGTATAATTATTGTCTAGTACAAAATTGAAAATATTAAGGTAAACATAAAAAACAAAATATGGAGTAAATAAAAATTAATAATGTTATTCATAATTTTAATTAGTAATTAGGTAAGCTTATTTTTTTGCTAAGAGGTAGTAATTCATTTTAACCGACGAAAAAAAACGGAGGAAGTCCTAAGGAGGGTCTCTGGTAACTAAAATATTTTAACCCGTTGTAGCTTCGGGATTAAGAATAGAGCTACGGTATCCCCTGCCTGATCGTAAGAGGCGACTAAAAGGGGGCTTCCGGGGATGCGGACGGTGAGAGTGGGAGCTTGACCCGTCCAGCTAGCAGTCCCGGGAGGGACGGCGGTGTATGCGTGACCGCATGCCGCCGTGAAAACCTGAAGGTGCAGGAGAGCACATCCGCGCGTGGAGGACACCGGTGCGTTCCTATGGAGATCCCGGAGTCCTCACAAACGCAGAGGCAGGCCACCGAGGGGCTTTTAGTGCGGTCAAATCCCACATAACCCGGTATCCTCTCCCAAAGTGTCGGGTACCTTTTGAAGGTTTCCCCCCCGATACAAAAAAAGGTACTCGCCATTTCGTGACATCATAACTGCTATTTTGAAAGAAATAATGTTACTGTGTTTAAAAATGCATCTACATAATTGTAGAAATAATAATAATAATACTTTATTTATTTAAAGTTAATTATTTAGAATCTTTTTTGCAAACCTTAATTTTCAGGCATTTTTAGTTACACATTTAACTATAGTCCATACAACATAGCACCATGATGCAATGCCCTCTCCACTAGCAGGTGAGTCAGTACCTTTGATGCTTTAAGCTGTAAGTATATCCTAAGTCTATGGTCATTCCTATTCTTAGTTTGATTGATCGCATAGTAAATAGGTAATGTAATATTGACACTTAACAGGTACATAGGAGACATTTTTTTAGTTAACAATCTTATAACAACTTTTATATTTTTTGTGAACAAGGGGAGATTATTCAATGGATGAAACGACAAAATTTGAGTCTGCTATTAAGTGGTAGGGTGTAAGTAATATAAAGTAGGTAGGTACACTCACTTTCCTCATGTAAAACATTTGACCGGAGTAAGCCGCTAGGATGGTGATGTCGCCTGGCTCATACCCCTGCTGCATGAGGTAGTTGGCTACGCTCAAGACCATGTCGGCTTCCTGATGGTTCGCCTTACTGGCGCTGTCATCCACTGCCTAGAATAATTGCGATGTTGGCTTAATTTTTTATGGTTTAATCGAGCTATTTATATTGTTAGAACACAAAAATAAAATTTTAGATATGTAACTCAAAAAATGTAGAACATTAATAACATACAAAAGTATCAAATTGCACACTCAGATTAAATAAAAAGTAAAAGTGTAAATCCGCGAACAACAAAGGCCGATTTGTGATGTTTACTTCTTCTCTTTCACAATAATCTTTTGAAGCTTAAACTCCGCTGCTTTTATTCGTTTTATTTCCGGGTCCCCTCCGAAACACCATCGGACCTCTTCTGGTACAGAGAAGCTATAGCTTACACTATTACTACGGGCCTTAGAATAATTACGTGATAGAAACAAAGTTCGACGCCCAAATTAAAGCAAATTGGTGCCATTAATGGGAACTTGTTAATGGTTAAATAAAGCAAAGGTAATTAAAGGTTAAAGCACGCTGAACGTCTCACAAAATGATGACTGTTTGTGCTGTGAAATTGTGTCACAACAGTTTTGAAAAACAAAAGAAGTCTAATAACATAACTTAATATTTTGTAGTATTTAATGCTTAGTGTTCTCCGATAGTGAAAATATTTTTACCATTTTACTGACTTTATTGCTCAGAGTGATTAATTTAAAAACAGTTGCCACCGATGTTTACGAAAGTATGTATGTTCTCTAATGTAGGTATTTGTGAGATTTAATAAAATTAAATGGTTATACAGTATGGATATAACAATATATAAAAAATATACTTGTACATAAAACTATGTTACTTGTAAGTTGAAAATTTTAAACGAACTTTATAACACTTGTTAAAACTAATAAATATTACTGCTAGTGAAAGGAATCCTATCGACCTTGTTATTGCTGAGTAATGAGAGAAAAAATTTAAAAACCCCCCGACCAAAAAAATAAACTCTAAAAACTAACAAATAATATTTTAAACCTATTATAATAATCATCGTCACATATATTATGTGATTTCAAGTATTTTTATTTTCCAAGCGGCGTCGCGTCGGGGGACCGCTATATGGGGTCGCTATATGTGATCTCGACCAAAGAAAGCTGTTTAACAATACTCATGACATGACAAACTGGTTCTGGGAGAATTGCACAGATTGAGATACAATAAAGATTAAACTTTGGTCCTTCTAGATTTTCAGCAAAAATATAAAAATCGGTTATCCGTTTATCCGTTTCATTCCGGCATTCCAGGGTTTCAACCGCCACATCTCATTTCCAGCATCAGGTCCTCGTCAATTAAAAACATGAAGAGAACTAGTCAAGGCAAATTCAACGAGCCCAATGAGGCTTAGTCGTGAAGAAGTATATGAGAAACTTTTATACTCATATTCAGACTAATGGGTTGAAACGTTGGCTGCAACCCTTTTTGCGTCCCACTGCTGAGTCTCTCCCCATTATTGGGGAAGCTTGGAGCTTCCTCCACCACGCTGCTCCAATGCGGGTTGGTGGAGATGCGGGTTAGTGACCAACCCGCTGTCGGATGTTTTAAAACCACCCATAGGCCTCCAACAAGGTTTAACGACTTATCTATCGACAACAACCGGGACCGACCGTTTGGCTAAGTTGCATAGATCGTTTGCGTTCTACGCCAACGGCCGGGCCATATGCGCTGGGTTACATCAATATGATTATTTTCTTTCGCACTTGACCTTAAATTTGATATATGTATGACGTTTTATTGTATCTTATGTTATTACTTTTGTTTTTCAAAACTGTTGTGTTGTGACACAATTTAACAGCACAAACAGTCATAGTTTTTTTTCGTGAGACACGTTCAGCGTGCTTTGACCTTTAATTACCTTTGCTTTAACCATTAATAAGTACCCATTAATGGCATCAATTGGGTTTAATTTGGGCGTCGAACTTGGTTTCTATCACGTAATTATTCTAAGACCCGTAGTAATAGTGTAAGCTATAGCTCCTGTACACAGAAACAACAGAACAAGAACAGGTCCGATGGTGTTTCGGAGGGAACCCGGAAATAAAACGAATAAAAGCAGTGGAGTTTAAGCTTCAAAAGATTATTGTGAAAGATTGATTTTATATATACATATACTACATTACATACTGTTTAATGTGAATTGTAAAAAATCTTAGGAGTTCTTGTTTTCTTTTATCATTTCATACAAATGTTAATCTAATACCTTTAAACGAGCAATTCTTGTATATATCTAAATATATTTTTTGAATCTCGGAAACAGCTCCAAAGATTTTGATGAAATTTAGTACCCTGGTTTCGGGGGTGAAAAATCGATCCACAAAATTTTTGTTGTTAGAAATTTTTCATTGTATAAAATTATTTTCAGTTTTAATCAATTTAAATATAAACTGAAAAATACGACTATTCCTGACATCTATTGGAGAGTATTAATAATGTTGTGGCGTAGACGCTGTCAAACAGGGGAGTCCACGAGGCTTATTGTGGATTTCCTCAAGCGTCATTAGTACCTTGTGCATTTTATAGGTTGGGTGGTAGGAAGATTAAAAGATTATATTTTATGACGTTTTGCGTTTAACCGGTGGAGACAGCGCCTCTAGGTATTCAAAAATGTTATGCAAAAGGTACAGGTCAAATAGTAGAATAAATTAAATGTATTCTAAGTCATATTTCAGTAATTAAATTCATGGTAAAACGGCATTTTGGCAAACTCGGAAGAGTTCGTTTTTTTATTATTTAAAATTCATGGTTCAACGGTAACGGGGTATTTTAATCTGACCATTTTAACACCCGGAAGTAAGATAAAAATATACTGTAATATAGAAGCTCTTTTTTAATCGTGGCAGTACTCAACAGGATGCAAGGTGTACACCATATGTATCTTAATCTGACGCGCTCGAGTAAATCCGAAAATCCCCTCTTGGGCTCCCCTACTACCATCCGCCAATCAAAGAAATCCGACGTATAAAGAAATGACAATGTCGATTTGAAAGAGCTCTATGAAAATTTCGTTCATTGAATTAAAGCTTCCTTGGCCGAATGGTTGCGTGAGCTGACTGCGGAACTAGAGACCCGGGTTCAAACCTCAATCAAAAGAAATTTTGTATCAATTTTTTATTTTTGTGAAAATAACTTTTTTTAGTAGGTGTTATTTCAGATGGCGTTGTTAAGTAACACTAAGTGTTTCGTTTGAAAGTAAACCAAGAAAATAAATTGATATTTTATCCGAGCAACGCTCGGTCGTCCAGGTACTATTAAATAATGTTAATAATATATAAGAATGTTAATAATATATAACATTCTCGTAATTTACAATAAATTTATAATAAAATTTACATTTGGTACGTAATCCATAATTTAGGGCACTTTTTGTATTATTGCGAAAAATAAATAGTTATCAGCGGCCGAATCATTTCCTCGCTTTTCGAAATACTGCACCTCTACTGGCAACACGACAGACATGTATGTGTGCGTGTCGCGGAGTCTAAACAAGTAAACGTCACATCTGTGTGAATCTATTTAGTACTTCAATTTTGACAGCGCGCTTGTATGAAGACACTCATGCTATACGTAATTTTTCTAAGCTACGGGCACTATTTAAACTAAAAGGGGTGAAGTCAAATGTTTCTTTCTGGCAATATGCACAGATCGTTCGATGCCGTTACTGAAAAAAACTTAATAATAGTTCCTTTACTGATCTACGTTTACCTCCTCCAGAAAGTTGTGACTAAAAAAGAACAAATTGTTGTTCATTCCCAGCACATCGGGAAAGCTCCGGACGAGAGGGTGGTTCTCGAGGTCGGGGTAGATAAGCGGCGATATTAAGGCGGCGATCTCAGGGCGCATGCGATGCTGCACGCAAAGTCGCCGGCTGTGCATTTTGTTTACGATCATGCGTTCAAACAGCGACACCTCCAAGTTGTAGTGCTTCGCTAGCCTGGCATGCGCCGCCGAAGGCCGCAATTGTTGGTGGTCACCTTGAATCATACATAAAAACAACATCACAAACTATTTAACCTTAAAAAAAATTAAGTAGCTGCCTACGTTTCTTTTGTGCGTACGTATGGTATGGTACAAAAAAAATTCTTTTCTTTGTGAGGAATAATATAAAAAAAGAATGACGACGTCATTTTGTCTTCGCAAGGATTGTACTCAATTGTGGTAAGAGGCCATCCATCAATTTAAAAAAAATACGTTATACGAAAAAGAGAAACTCCCCTCTCCCCAGTGTGACATCACACATTCATTAATTTTACAGCTAGAAATTATTAAATTAAGGAAAAATCATTTAATATCTACGGACTTATAATATTTAAGTATCTAGATACTTATTTAAAATTTTTGAAATGGACGTCACGAATTTAAAGACCCACCCCATTGTCACACAATGCTCCACAATGTCACACTTGTTCGACCCTCTCTCCCCCTCAACGTGTGACGTAATTTAATTTTATGGATGGCCTCTAAGTGTAATGTGAGATCTTCCCTTTAAGAATACCAACCTATCAAAATTAAGTGCTGACAATGTTCTGTCAATGACGTCACTATGTGCTGCTCCAATACTTCTGCAGCCTCCTCTACGATCACTGCAAAAAAAATAGATACTTAATATACAGTCATTTTGGGTAACTTTGAATTGACGTTTAACTTTGAACAAAGTTGGAAAAAAATATTTAACAATTTATTACATCGAAACTTTTTGATGTTTCAATATAATAACTGTATATATAATGGATTGCCAAAATGTTTTAGTAGCAAATGAAAATAAAAAAAATAAACTGTTAATGCCATAATTCTGAAAGTTTCCGTGGTGAAGTTGCTGGAAGTTTTTGAGCTCTGATTTGGAATCGTAAACTAGTCCACTTTGATTCATATGGCAAAACCAAGCTATTTGTTACTTTTGTACGTCAGTGTAGATGTCATTTTTATAGATTAAGTTTTTAAATTTAATAATACCTTCTTTTTATTTTACCTAAACCTTAAAATATTAAGGTTTTTTACATTCTAAAATAAATATTCAAAGTTACCCAAAATTCATGATAAATTAAAATTCGAGTTTTAGGGGAAATTATGGGTAGTTCTATTGTTTCTTCCGTAAATTTATTTTGTTAGAAAAAAAACCAACTCAAAAGGACACTATTCATTCAATAAAATAAAGGTGTCGTAAATTGAAATCAGTTTTAATAATAAAAATAATGTAAAAAATCTTCAAAGTTACCCGAATTGTACGTAATACGTATACAATATTTAATAAAGTAAATAATTAAATAACAATGTCAAATAAAGTGTTTTAGTATAGGTAGTTAGGTATTTAGTGGTTTATGAGTAAAAAATTTTGTAATTCATAAATTAATTAATTCAATAAGTATGATAAATCGCTATATTTACCAACGACTGGCTTCAATGCTTGCAGCAGTTTCCGTAATCTTGCCGCACCGCTTGTGGTCATGCCTACAACTTTAATATCACTCATTATTTCCAAATCCATCATCATTCTGCATTCTTCATAAGCTGTATTTACTTCCTGCAATTTTTGCTACAAAACAGAGTTATCCATCATTATTTTACAGGTACAATTTGAGTCCAAATTAATTCTTATAATCATTATAAATTATGAAGGTTCGTTAATGTTTTTGTATTGTTTTATTTTCTTCAGTAAAATAGTATGAGGTCACGCATTAGTGTAAAATCTTCTCCTATTTCTAAGCGGGTTGTTGAAATCTGTATAATCACTGTGTACTTACTTGCGATGGCATTATTTCACCTTTGACTCGTTCTAGTACTATATCCGCCCATTCAAAGTAAATTATCCAACGTTCTTGAGTCGAGTACTGAGAAGGGTGTTTGTGTTTTATACCAACATTCAGCTTACGGCCACGTAGCACAGACATCTCCTAATAACAATTTGCAACAAACAATACAAAATTGTAAGTAAATTAAAAAAAATACAAAATTTGTATTAAAAAGTTGTACATTCTATTCTAATATGAAGATTTTTTATAATTCCAAATATAACAAATCCGGATAATAGGTGTAAGCCTGACTGTAAGGTATCTTTGACATTAGACAATATTACCACATAACATTACAATACAATGAAGCTCATAACTTTGTATTACCTGAAGTGTTTTTATAATACGAATTTAAAATGCCAACTTTTAATATTTTACCAATACAAAAGTTCGAATTACAAATACAGTTTTCTCAACGGATCTTTGTCCCTCTGAAGTTACTTGAAATTTGCAGCAAACACCTACACCTGCACGTAGGTAATACTGCTTGCTGTGTGGAAAATTCTTTGGATTGTTGTCAGATGGCCGAATAATTCGGCATTGTCCCGGAGTTTTGAGTTGAGACACAATGATTTATTTATTGAACACAAAACAGAAATAATGAAACATATTGTTCATAAACAACTACAATAGTAAATTAATTAACTGTGCTGGGAAACACAGGACCCTTGTAATTTCACTTTTTTATCCTGGAATTCTTAATAAAGTTTAAAGTTTAAAATTTTAAGTAACTTTTTACTTATTTTATTTAAGTCCTAATTTTTTTACAAAGATAGGATACCACGATTAAAAAAAAACATTTTTATTTTTACTACGACTGCCAAAATCAAGCCAAACATAGGTAGCAGCGCTCGCTTCTCGTATTTAAAAAACGAATCGGAAGATTTATTTTGATTGAAGATGATTTTCCAAGGAGACGTTAAGGGGCCGTATACGAAATTTTGCCGATTTTGCTTATTTACCCGATTTAACACATGAGATTTTGCAGATAAATTACAGTATTTACATAAGTTTTATTGTACAATAATATGACATCATTACAATAAGAAACTATTAAACGAGCCACTTTTTCATTTTTATTGCGTTGCTTTGCAACAAAATTTCGTATACGGCCTCTTTTTTTTTCAACCTTTTTTTTGTCCCACTGCTGGGCACAGGTCTCCTTCTCACAAGTGAGAGGGATTTAGGCCATAGTCCACCACGCTGGCCAAGTGCGGATTGGTGAACGTCATGCTTTCGAGAAATTATGAATTTCTCTCAGGCATGCACGGCGATGGAGAACATCGTAATCAATTAAATATCACGATATTTTCCATCACCTTGGAGCAGCGATAAATGCGCACATTACAAAGTTCTTTGTCAGAGGTGCGCACCTCTGAGGATTTGAACCCAGGATCGGTCGCGAAGAAGACCGCGGCTTTTTTTACCACTCGGCCATCGCTGCTCGGCCTCTTAAATTGGTTTAAGTGAATAATACTTATCTAATGTTGATTGTCTACCAACGTTTATTTAATAAGCCTGGTTGTTTAGTTTTTAAAGACAAGTAGGTTCAACCTACCTGTTGATTTTTTTCTGAATTCAAAATTTTCTAAAGTCTAAATTTCGATGATCAGAAGTCTGAAACTTATTTTCCGCGACGATAAAAGTACAATAATCAGTGAAAGTATGCTTCGGTGTCAATGTTTTATGAATTATAAAAACAACCGAATAATAACCTACCTATTTTGCACTGTTATAAAAAGCCAGTAGTTATACGCAATGCTATGCTTAAACAAGGATTCTTCTTTCGCTGATACGGAAACTTACCTCATACATTTTAATTTGTGACGATAGAATGGTTAACTGTTCAATTATTTCTTGTTTATGTTTATATTTAGTGTTCTTATCGTGATAAGAAGTCACCAGAGATTGAATCATCGCTTCTGCTTTACTAACTGAAAATGAATTAGATAGATCTGATGTTTCAGAAGAATCTTCTTCATCAAATTCATCAAGACATATTTTATTTCTTTTGTAAATATCGTCGTCGCTTGTTGTACTTGGTCCCCGATTTTTATATACGTGCAGCAAAGTCTCATCAAAATAGCGGGGCATGTTTTCAAATAGCCAGTATAATATTGGATCCATATTAGTTCTTGAGTAATGTTTATTTATAAAGCTTTGGATGTCTGGAATATGCTTTGCAATGCAATGATATGAAAGTACACCATTTACTATAACATCCATTAGTTCTTGGATATGTCGAAACGCTCCCATTGCATTTTTTAGATCAAGCCTATTCTCATAAAATATTGATCTAGATTTTAAGCGATGTTTTGGGACTTGGCGTCGAATGTTGTTTAAGTTAAATTTTTCCATTGCTTCGTTGCGCGATTGCCCCCCAATCCTTGCAATAGAATCTGTAATAGGTGTTAAAGCTTCTAAGAACTGGTCTAGGGCGTGATTTGTGTAACAAATTAATAACAATAGACATCTTTTTTCAATTTCAACATTCTGAAGCAATGTCTTAGCTATTTTTACACCTAGATATGTTTTGCCCGTTCCAGGTGGACCTTGAATAACTGCAAATTCGTGAGTAAGGGCTAAACGATAGGCTTCGTATTGACTTTCATCCAAACCCATCTCTTGACTTGATGGCCACGTACTATCATTTAAAACTGTTAACTGATAATCCAAACTATCTTTAGTTTCAATATTATAAACAGAATCTTCTTTTAAATATGATGGATGTTTTGGCTCCGGCTAAAAATATAAGTATTAGGTAGATTAGGATAAAATGTAAGTATTTAAATACATATTATAAAAAATAAAATTGAATAATTAAGTAAAACAGTAGTAGTAAACACAAAAATTCTCTAAAAACCAAAAACCATCGGCCTTTTAAAACTAAACCGATTCATATCCCTTTCAGAACTGGTCAATACAATTTTATCGGTCTATTAAGTTCATATTTTTTCAAACACTATTTGTAGCAAGGAAACGGGCCCGACTTCACGCATTTTATATTGCTATGTCCGTCCGTACACACAAATTTCACTCGATGGTCGATCACGGAAAATTTGTCAACCTGTCGAAATCACTGGTTTCTCAGATATCGCCTATTACGACTATATAAAAAAAAAACAATAGGTATTTTTAACAATATATCTACGTTTTATGCATAAATAATATTATATAGAGGAAAGATTTGTATTTTTGTATGTTTGTAATGAATAAACTCAAGAACTTCTGTTCCGATTTCAAAAATTCTTTCACCATTAGAACGCTCGCTACATTCACCCTGAGTATCAGGATACTTTTACCGCGGAAAAATGCTTCATTCCTACCTGAAAACGGGTAATAAGGTCCATGCAGTTGAAGCAACTGGCTAAACCCCTACAATTTTAACATAGCAATGAAGCCTGGAATAGCACACTAGTTATAAATAAATTGAAGCGACGCCGCGACGGGCGATACCGCCATCCGCGAACTTTTTTAAAACAATGAGGATCAGTAACGTTTTTAGGTGAGAATGCAGATTTATGGAGCTACGAAATCCTTAACATACAGTGCAAAAAATTTTGTTCTACGACAAAAATTTACTGTTATGATATGACTTATATGACACTTATGGACCAAATTGCCCAAATCGTGTATTGGACACTGAAGATAATTTACAACCGTTTCATTTCATCTCTCATTAATAAATCTGTATAATAATATGAAGTACCGTAATACATGAAGTAGTTGTATATGGAATATATAAGGTCAGGCGGGGCAAGGGCGCCATACTTTTTGCATAGATGATTTCGATGCAAAATATTTTTTTTAACGCTGACTTATGAGTTGTGAGTAAGCATTTATTGAATTGTCAATATTTGGAATATTGTAGCTTCAAGAAACGTCAATTCAATCAAATCTATCAATATTTTTACGATATTTTCTATTAAATTGGGAAACATGGATGTAGGCGCACTTGCCCCTGGAAACGGGGCAAGTGCGCCTATCCAAAAAAAACGCTAGAATCGTAGGTTACCAGAAATTCAGATAATTTACATAATAGAACTTATACAAATAAACGCATTACTTTTGGCTTCTTTTTAATTTACTCGTCCTATAGGCTACTGCAGCTTCCATAACAAATTTGGGGCAAGTGCGCCATAGATTAGTAATCAGGGGTTCTAAACCTTTAATGCTGTTTTTTTATAAAAAGTTAAAACTGTTGAATTTAAATAAAAATGTTGTCAGGTTTGGCTGGAATAATAGATGTCTTCAATTAATCAAATCAGACTTGATTATTAAATAAAATAAATTAAATAAAATACAAAAGTAGGTAACAATTCTTACTTAGACGTGATATGATAGGACGTAAATACTTAGTCAAAGACGTTAAAAGAGATTACTTAGTAATCTAGTGGATGGTACGCAAGAACTTACATTATTCCATTATTATTAAAGTAGAAAACATTTAAGTCTTTATTAGGCTAAGTTGAAACAATAGCAGGTTAAAATCAGGCAAAAATAACAAAAAATAATATTAAAGTGTTATAATACTTATAATCTAGGTAGGTACTAAAGTTTTAGCTGCATTATATCCAGATAGGTCTGATCGGACAGCGTCAACTGCTTGACATAAAGTTTCTCTAGACCAAGAAGGCTTATCGGTTTTCTTTGATAAGTACGAACCATCTGCAAAAATAGTTTATGGACTTAATACTTTTGCTGTAAGCCCATCACCCCGCCTTCTCATCACAAAGACCTCAAGCTCAAGCACATCTAGGCAGTAACTTCTCAATACAGAAAAACATGACCCTTATTCAGAGGCCGTCGGGTTAGAAAATATCTTAATCATAAAAGTTGACGACTTCTGCCTCGGGGGAAGTGCGCCATCCATACTACTAAAAACTTAGGCGCACTTGCCTCACTTGACTATTTTGAGGTTAAGATTTTAAATTCTACAAAAAATAATAATTTCACTATCTAAGACTAAAATAAAAACATAGAATTAAAGGAAAACAACTCAATTTTGTACTGACCTCATTGGTTTGCCGCAACACGTTAAATATTTCAAGATATATGGGGATTAGTAACACGTGATCATCTCTGGTAAGAGGTTTAAATAAAACTAAAACTAAAATCGAGGCGCGCATGGCCTGGCGGCTAGCGTAGAACGCAAGCGGTCTATGCAGCTGAGCCAAACGGGCGCGGTCGGGTGTGGGATGGGTGGCTAGTGACAAAAAAATACATGCGCGTTTCCATGCTTCGGAGGGCACGTTAAGCCGTCGGTCCCGGTTGTTGTCGATAGATAACAGTCGTCAAACCTTGTCGGAGGCCTTATGGGCGGTTTGAAAACATCCGACAGCGGGTTGGCCACTAGGTAACCCGCATCTCCACCAACCCGCATTGGAGCAGCGTGGTAAAGTAAGTTCCAGGCTTCCCCAATAAGTGGGAGAGACCCGTGCCCAGCAGTGGGACGCAAAAAGGGTTGCAGTCAAAACTAAAATGGCGGATATATCAAGTTATGGTGAACAGAGGCATCTGTGATAGTGAAGTGGCACAATGTTTTTGTTTGTTGTATGGATGTAAGATGTCGTTACTTAGTTGTATTCTATCTGTAGTTTTCGATTTTTTTATGGTAGGCGCGCTTATTCCGTCGGCGAGCTTGCCCCGCCTGACCTTAAAATTACTTCATTTATATTGATTTCTTATTCGTTAAAAATCTGTTAGATAGATATACACATTAGGTACTTATGCTTAGTAAATATATAATTATGGGCTTTTATGATAAGACAAAAGACGGCAAAATTCGATTTCAAATACTTCATTACATTCATAAATAGATAAAATATTACTTACGTCAACTTTCACAATGTACTTGCTCATTGCAATGTGTACAGGAAACGTCGGATGTTGAAGTGCCTTAAGAATGTGATAATATGGTTCAAAATAAACTTCGCTTTCTATCATAATATAGCTTTCATTAGTAGTATATAAATCGTTAGTTACATTTATAGTATCGTCCACAAATGAAATCAGTATCTGAAAAAATATTAGGTACTTATATATAAAATAAAAATCACTTTACAGTAGAACCCACGGTCCTTTAAATAAGAATTTACTTCAGCTTGGTTGTAGATGGTAAGTATCTGGACAATTCTGATCTATCTTAGCAAGCACCAATTAATTGAGAATAACGTATACAGTAAAAGTATACTATTCCGGGCCGGCATATTTTGATTTTTGGGGCAAAATAAGAAACAATAAGCAAAATCATCGGTTTATGCAACACCATATACATAAACTGAAGTTTCTATAGAATCAAATTAACACGATTTTCGTATAGTTACAATATTCTAAAAGCTTTTTATTGACGTTCCAAAATAGGCAGTCGTTACTGCCTGCTGTTTTTACTGGGTCTGTTGTCGGTGATCGTAAGGACAGTTTAATGCGATATTAGGAAGTTTGATTTCCATAACTTTTTGAAAATATGGCCTAATAGTTATCAAAAGAAGAATTGATTGCTATTTTGAGTTAATGTAATGTAAAATGGTCGCAGATATTACTCGTACCAACTTATTGCGGATGTATGACGGAATAATGGAATACGGAATAATGGAAAATAGATCCATAGTGTTTTTGTGTGTAATATATAATCGAGGCTTAAATTATTTATAAAAATAATGTCATTAGGTTCTGCAGTAACCGAGGCATATTGTGACATATTTTAATCTTAATTCTTATATTCCAGTTTGAAATCGTAAGTAATAACGTCATTCTCCATCCATGGCATTTGGTAGCAAAGTTAAATCAATGTTATTTTATTAAATTATAAAGATATCTTTATCAATATTACGTATATAATAATAATATACGTAAAATTATTAATTTTTAACCATTTTCTTGAATAATCTTAATAAGGTACAACTGTACTGTACTACATTGCAGATAGAAATCTATGCTTGAAAGTTAGTCCGGAATCACGTTTTTGGTATTTTTTGTTATTACTGTTGTTTTTAATGTGGTTTACAAAAAAAGAATATTTGTATTTGTATCTATATATACTATTTGTATTTCATTTTGATTTTACTATCGTATCGTAAGAACGAGGATATCGAAATTAGAGTAGGTAACTCCGCAGCAAAATAAAATTTTTGATGCGGTAGCCAGGCTTTGGCTTGCGGTTGCCTTTGCTAGATATTCAAATGATAAGCTTTTCAAAAGCATACATTTCTACATTAAGGTACTGCTTGTCTCAGTCACTGTAGCCAAAAAATATGCAAAAAAATACTCGATCACCCGAGAGGAGCCGGCCCGGATCGCTAGTGAAATAAATGTGTAACTGAGAAAAAGCTGTGCATTGATTTATTTTCAGAGAAGCCTACATTATGTGCTTATACATAGAAAGGTAAAATAAACTAATATTGTTACCTGTCCTCTAATTAAATATTTAATGTCTCTATCTAGAATTGTGGCAACTATAAAAGTTTTGCAATTATCCTTGGTAAATATCAATAGAGAACCAAATATTAATCTTTTGCTGTGTGCCCAATTTATGTTCTTAAATCTTTTCGCATCTTTTTCATCAAGTTGTACGACAGCGCCAATTTTTTGCTTTGATGAGTAAGGCTGCAGAAATTTTACATTGCGGTGGACACTAAAAATAAGGACATAATATTCACATATATGTATATACCTTTTCAATCTCAATCAATTCAGTATTAACATCTAATTTACAAGAAATAAACTAAAGAATTACAAGAATAAACAAGGTCTAAAACTCCTTAAACAGAATAAAAAGACAAAATGGTAAAATAGATGTCGTGTCTTTTTGAGATGAATAACAAGTAAATAATTAATTAATCGAAATATAATTGCAATTTGATACGTAAAACAGTAATGATTGTTTTTTATGTTCCTTATTCGGAATATCGTTATGAAATGATATTCATTTTAAGCGAGTATACTAGTAAAGAAAGACGCACATGAGTTAAGGTTAAAAGAAACTTTTGAAAAAGGTACAATAACACAACTCGATAAAGCAAACACCCCCAAAAAATTAAATTGTGTAAAATGAAACTGTTACTGAAAAAATAATGCATATAAAGGATGATTTTGTTTTAATCTTTTCGTAGTCAGTAAGTGAATTTAAAAGTAAGGTAATATCGGGTGCGGTCAAGAGTCTTAATAAGGGGCGCGATTTATTAGGTATTTGGTTGACTGTAATTTAAAAAGCTAAGATTTTTTTAAATATTCTTACGTAGGTATATCTTTAAACTTACCAATAAAAGGCCGTAAGTGATAAAACTTACCGAATGTTATCAAATTTTTTCTTACTAGGATCTTCTAAAAATTGATCTGCAAATAATATTTTTAAGGAATAATATAACGTTCATTAATAGTAAATAAAAACTAATAATTGTTATTTCAGAAACTAGTCCATATTTTGTTAATTTATGTTCTTAATTTATAAGTACATTATAAAAAGATATTAATTGATTAATTAGTTCACGTTACTATTTTGTAAATTGCATTTCTATAAAAATTAAATTAAAATAAAAGTATTTACTATTAAGATTATAAGTTTCCATTACTTTAACTCGTAACGTAACCGTTCAGGAGTTACGAGCTTACGAGTATATTGTACATTCAAACTCGTTTTAAAATATTATTGCGAAGCGTAAACTAGAAGATATTATTATTTATATACGGATGAATCTTTGAGGTCCACGGCCTCAAAAAAAGGTTTCAATGTGTAGTCTACAGGCATTGCAATTAATTTTTTTTTCCAAATGGATTAGGTAACTTACGTATTCCATCCCGAAGTGGCCCGTAACAATCCTCTCGGAGTAATCTAAATTGTACATCAAGATAATGTTCTATATCAACATAGGCACCGTTCACGATATTGGGCCGCAAATAGGGACGCCGTTCCAACAAGTCTTCACGGGTCGGCAAAACGCTGAGATCACGGAAGTGATCAGGTGGCAGCCCGGGTTGGGAACATTTGGCCGTTTGGCCATGTTGGTCCGCACTATTTGCCTGTATAATCTGCAAATAAGAATTTCGTATTATTTAACTTAATGAATGGCATTACAATACTAAAAATACTGAAGTGGACTGTATGATTAAAACGCTTCTTCGATTTTTCTTGATTCCTTTATTTCTTCGTATTTTTCTTCTTAGGAGAGAGCCGGGCTGGATGGAACCTCCCCGTGGAGTATAGTATTCTTTGGATGTTTGGCAAAGGGAGATCTCCCGCCGGGCGAGGTGGTCATGCCCGGGGAGCGGCCGCGCTCCAACTGACTCAATTCGGAGCTTGTATATATGGTAGGATATTCCGAAAACTTCGATAGCGTGATTCAGGAATACCCGTGGGGCCATCTCTTGATGAGTAGCGGAAGGTCGCTACATCACCCCTGCTCAGACCGGTCGATGTCTTCAGAAATCCAAGCTTGTGCAGTCTTTGCTTACAAGTGCCTTCAATGCCCTCTATCTTCAGTGAGTCGAGATGTGAAGGTGAGGCCTTGTGTTGCCCTCTATCCGCGATGAGTCGGGATGTGAGGGTGAAGCGAGGTGTAGAGATAGGTACCCCTTTATCCACGGTGAGTCGGGATGTAAGGGTAGGTTGAAGTGTGGAGGCGAGTAGTGGGTTCTCGAGCCGTCCACGAAGTCGTTGGAGGTAGCTGGATCAGGATCAGGAAGCGTGGTTCAGACGCGCTGCGATGAACCTGATGAGCTGCTGAAGTGATGCTGCAGTCCATCCAGGGTGTGAAGGTGCGACTGATGAAGGTCAGAAGGGACGTATTCTTGTCCGGGATCACCAGTTTGGCAAAGGGAGATCTCCTGCCGGGCGAGGTGGTCATGCCCGGGGAGCGGCCGCGCTCCAACGGCCGCGCTCCAACTGACTCAATTCGGAGCTTGTATATATGGTAGGATATTCCGAAAACTTCGATAGCGTGATTCAGGAAGCGGATAGCGGAAGGTCGCTACATCACCCCCTGCTCAGACCGGAGGTCGATGACTTCAGTAATCCAAGTGTAGTCTTCGCTTACAAGCGCCTGGAATGCCCTCTATCTGCGGTGAGTCGAGATGTGAGGGTGCAGACCTTGTGTAGCCCTCCGTCCTCGGTGAGTCGGGATGTGAGGGTGAAGCGAAGAGTGGAGATGCCCTCTATCCACGGTGAGTCGGGATGTGAGGGTAGGATGTGGAGGCGAGTAATGGCTACTCAAGCCGTCCATGAGGTCCTTGGAGGCAGCTGTGTCAGGAACAGGAAGCGTGTACATGGTGCGCTGCGATGAACCTGACGAGCTGGTGAAGTGATGCTGCAGTCCATCCAGGGAGTGAAGGTGCGACTGATGGTCAGAAGGGACGTATTCTTGTCCGGGGTCACCAGTTTGGCAAAGGGAGATCTCCCGCCGGGCGAGGTGGTCATGCCCGGGGAGCGGCCGCGCTCCAACTGACTCAATTCGGAGCTTGTATATATGGTAAGATATTCCGAAAACTTCGATAGCGTGATTCAGGAAGCGGATAGCGGAAGGTCGCTACAGATGGAACTGACGACAAGCGGCTACAGGCCCCATCTTTATATAAAAAAAATCCCGGCCGCTGATTGGTCGACCAATCAAGTGCGAGCATGCCGACCAATCAGCGCGCACTCCAGAAAGCTCCTCAAGGCAAATTGTTTCACTTTCACCCAATTGGAAAAATTTTGTTAGATACCTACGGCATTTCAACATGTCGCCAAAATCTTCTTTAATGGCCACCGCCATCGGTCGTTGAACCTTTCTCGCTTTCTTTGCCTCGCGATCGCGCGCGTTTGAGGTGCGGTGCCGCGGCAGTGGCGCACATAATTTGTTTATTTTAAGCCTACACTGATTTTGAACCTGATTTATAAGTAAAGGAAAACTTATATTTAAGTGATATTATCTTAAAACTTAACCATTATTAACAGTTCACAACCCTGGTAACGCGCCCGGGCGACAGGGGCGTAACGACACCGCGCCGCCATATGTAATTTGTGGTAACGAGGTGAAGGGGGAAGTAGGTATATAAATGGCGGCGTTTCAATGGCGGTCAAAGAAGGTTCAGTTCTAGTTATAATTTATTCTTATGATATAGGTACTAATAATAGACCTAGAATATAATAATTAAGAGTTTGTTCGTTTGTTTGTTTGAACGCGCTAATCTCAGGAACTAGTGGTCCGAAGTGAAAAAATATTTTTATGTTGAATGAATGGTCCATTTATAGAGGAAGGCTATAGGGACCAAAAAACTGAAGTTCACGCGAACGAGGTCGCGGGCGGCTGCAGTTATTATATATATAGAACAAGAATTACTCGTTTGTACTGTGATGTAATAACATATTTTCGGAATTCATGATTCTAGGTGTAAGGGAAATACCCTATCAAGTTTGATTCCCCAGTATTACAATAAAAAGTGGGTTCACAAGCACTAGCGGATCCAAGGGAAGAGGCCCCCTCCACCCCCCCCCCCCCAAAAGCATTCAAGCTCACCCTTGACAACCCTAAACCAAACTAAATTCAACTAAACTAAAAAAGAAACAAATTGTAGGTACTTAGTACAAAACCTAAAAACAAAATTAAAATATTTTATCTCTGTTCTTGAGCACCAAATCAAGGGGGTACGTATAGTACGGAACAGTATTTTCAAAAGAGAGTAGATGGATGAATGGAGATTTTATTTAAAAAGAAACCGTAAACATTACAAAATTTTTAAAAGAATAATTATTATTACAGACACCAGCACACTACCTTTAAATATTGTTATTTATACATACCTTCCTTTGTTGTTCATAAATAATTGTTAACGAATCTCTCAAGCTTTCCAGATGCAAGATTTGTTCTTGGGGCAAGGTAAAACCGTGTCGTTTGCTTAAAGCTTCCAAGCAAAATTTAGAAACGTCTTGAATTAATGATCTGCACTTATTGATTGCAACAGAGGGAATCGTCTTAATGATTGTATCAGAAAAGGTTATAAAGTTTTGCCAGAATTCAATCGGATTTTTCCAGTACAATTCATTTTGTGGTCCTTCACTATCTGGTAAGTCCATTAGGTAGTTACGCAGATTAGTAATAAATTGTGTATTACAAATGTCTAATAATAAAATATATTTCATTTGATCAAACGGGGAGGTACATCCTGTTGCAACTATTTTCATGATCAAGACAAATAAATCAGGCCTTTCTATATGTGATTGTAGCAGATATTTGAAGGCATCTCTTCTTTTGTTTATTGCTACAAAAACATGATTGCTATTACTTTCTGATACTTCTGCCAGAAACTTGTATCCAATAAAACATCTGCTTCTGTCTTCTCTCGGAGAAGCTAATTCTTTGGAACTCTTATCAATATCGCCCTTGCTCGAATTGTTCTCACGTGAGCCACTTCTCTGACTTTCTATTTTTCGACATTTCTGGTTGCTATTGTAATCACCGCCTTGCAAACGTTTTCGAGTATAATGTGGATTCATATTTGTGTTTCCAGCTGAAGCGTTATCATAGTTATTGTTGTGAATCTTTTTCCTTGCTGCAAGAGAATATGTATAAGAAATAAGTTTTATTTCATCAAATTATAATTGCCACTGATTGCTAAGCGAAATTAAACTTTTCGTAGATGATAGTGGTTCGAACAGGGTCAACATTCAACAACGCGCAAATTTCAACAACCCGCGATTACACCCTAGCCTTCCGTGAGGCAACGCAACTGCACAAGACCTCAGGCTCAGAATACTATGTACCACGTACCTCATGTAAGCCTAATTTCTTATGCAGTTAAACTGCCATTCCTGAGGCTGATAGTTGCGTCATGTAAGTATAGCTCACTACCACCTCAGACTACCACGTATTTCCAACTAAACGAACGAAATACAACAGAATTCCTTACAGCAGAAATAGGTGCAGCGGTACCACCATTGCACCCATTTCTGCAGCTGCGAAGGATTAATCAATCTTGAGTGCTGGTAACTTTAAAAACCGGACTTACACTCTATGTATGATTAATGATGATATCATATCGCGTTTAAAAGCGAACCTTGAAAGTTGTTTACTTTTTAAAACACGAACACAAGACAGTCATGTCGCGTTCTCGTTCTTGAAATTTAGATTACCATTTACATCCCGCAGCAAATTGAAATCTTTCTTCAGACGTGCAAGACCGCGTGCAAGATGCACGCGGTCTTGCATCCGGTCTTGCATCCGGTCAGCAAATTGAAATCTTTCTTCAGACGTATATCTTGCACGCGCTCCTCTTCTCTGTGCAACTTGATTTCCTCCTCCATCGATCCTTACTCCAGGAAAAAATCTAGACTTCCGTTGAGAAGGACCTAAAATTAAATATTAACATTAGAACCATCAAAACTATTGGCGTTTGTTTTAGGGTTGTTTACCATAAGAACCTATATAGGTGCAATATCTTCGTTGTCCATGTTCCTGTCTGTCAAGGAAGTTTTCTCCGCATAAGTAAAACAGACGTGGCTGAGTTTGGTAACCGCTTTTGGTAAAATTTGTTTCAAATTGAACTAAATACCAAAATGCAAGCAATCATAAGTAAAACTGACGTGGCTGAGTTTGGTCACCGCTTTTCGTAAAATTTGCTATTCTCGAGTTACGTTAAACAATTGGTTCCTTGGTCGATAGATACTATTCGCTAAACGTTTTTGACAATTATTTAGACTGGATCAGTCTAGATAACATAAAAATTACTTAAATTAAAAATTAAAAAACCCCCCCTACGCAAAAAATACTTATATTTTAAGGAAAACCCCTTAAAAAATTAAAAAAGTAATTGTCCTTTATCATTCTTTAGAAACCAAATAAGCGGCGGGGTGTCGCTAGTTCAGAATACACAACTGATATGCCGCCGATGCGATAGAAGAAGAATCGATATAAGTCTGTTTACAGTGTTACATTTTTTTTTAATTTATTTATCAATTAACATAAGAGTACAATAGATTATAACAAAAAATAGCATCAGTAAACCTCGGAGGTTTGTGTTGAGTGCTATTATTAAACAGTTTGCATCAAATAATGTAAGGAAAGTACTATTATAGAGGTAACGCCTTCAGATATATTTTCATTACAAGTACCTACTTGTAATGAAAATATATCTGATCATGGTAGCTAACCTGTAGGTACTGGTTCGATCAGCTACCATGGGCATAAAAAAATCTAATTGTGTAAGTAACATGTTCATAACAATCTTACGTTATATACCTAATCGCTTGTGAAATTACTTAAAAAGTGCAATTTAAGATTTTTCTTAATATTATTTGGCTTAATATTATCACGTAGATCAGTGGGTAATGCATTGATTAAACCAGGAACCAGGTAAGCAGTAGTGCGCTGGCCGTATGTACTCGTCGCGGGTTGCGTACACAGCTCGCGGCGAGCGACGGCCCGTGTACATACAGGGTGTTTCATTACTTCCCAAAAATCGTTATTAAAAAAAAATCTTTTAAAATCATATATTTAAATTGAACATTTACCGGTAAAACTTTATTTTCTTTAAAAGGTTCTAAGTCATTCGAATACTGTTTTTTGTTATTTATGATTTTTAATATTCTTTTTTGGAGTTTGAATATATTTTTAAGATATGAATCATAGGTGCGTCCATAGCTAGTCAAGCCATATTGGATGTGGGATTCGGCCAGAGCATTGTATAACATTATTTTTATTTTATATGGGATACGCTTATTTAGAATAGTCATATTAGCTAAAAATTGTCGCAATTTGTTGCACAGGTACTCGATGTGATTACTCCAGTTAAATTTTTTGTCTATTATAAGACCTAAATACGTATGTGTGTCATAGTGACATAGGTAGCGATACCCCGCCGCGAACTTAAGCCACTACAAAAAGATCTATGTATATTTGGGAATGTCGAAAAAAATCGTTAAATTGAGTATTATAATATAGGTACATAGTTTATCGTTAAGTTTCATCAGAAAATATTATGTTAAGATGTTAAGAGACGACTTGTTAACTTAATATTTTTCAGTTTCCATTTCGATAAACATTTGTTTATTTGATTTCTAAAGAATGATAAGGACAATTATTTTTTCTTTTTAAGGGTTTTTCCTTAAACTATGTATAAGTATTTTATGCGTAGGAGGTTTTTTTAAATTTTTAAATTCGCTTTCTACTGAGAGTTGTATGCCGCAAATTGATGACATGATATCCCCCATATCATGTCACCAATTTGCGGTTTTTTTATTGGGATTAAGTTTAATGGCAACAAATACCTATTCTCCTTTTTTAATTTTTTTTTTTTCACTTTCGGTTTCGAACTGTTTTTTTTATGTAAAAATTAGTAATTTTTTGCTTCAAAACTGCAACTCGTATCGAAGTCGGGTTTGGGCTGTAATGGACTACATGGTCTACATGCAACAAAAAGGGTTTCATACAACACTGTGCAACGCAAAAACGACGGGGTGTTATAAGTATGACGTGTCTGTGTGTCTGTGGCTGTTCGTTAGAGTTGCCATCCGTCCTGGTTTCCCCGGATTTGTCCTAGTTTAGAGGGCATAATAAGAACCTGGACGCCCGAGCGTTGCTCGGATAAAAACAATTGATTTTATTTTTTATTTTAAAGCAAAACATTCATTGGCTTAGTGTTTCTTAACAAAGCCTTTAGAAATATGTACCATACTCCCAATTAAAAAAAATGTCACAAAAAATAAAAAACGCAACTTGCCTACTTGAGGTTTGAACCCGGGTCTCTAGCCCCGTAGTCAGCTTTCGTAACCGTTGGACCAAAAAAGCTTTAATTCCATTGACGAAATTTTTATAGGTCCTTCATATAGACACTGTCATTTGTTTGAAGGGCGGATTGACGGTCGACATTTGATGGCCACAATATTATTAATATTTTCTAATAGATCTCAGTAAGAGTAATTTTATATTTAACGGCATAAACATTAAATAAAACGACAATTTCTATCAATAAAAATTTGCTGGATCGATTTATCATCCCCGTAACCAGGGTAGGTACTAAATTTCATCAAAATATTTGGGGCCATTTCAGAGATGGAAAAAATATATATTATTTAGATATACAAGAATTGATCGTTTAAAGGTATTAGATTTAACTTTTAAAATATTATAATTCAAGGACACATAATTTTTATATCAGGGGAAATATTAATAATAATAACAATAAAAAAACGCAAAAAAATAAACTATTATATTTTAATCCTATTATAATTATTATTGTCACATATATTGCGGCGGCGTCGGTTCGGGGGGGGAGAGGGGGGGAGGACCGCTTACAGGGAAAAATACAACCAAATACAATATTAGTGGTTCGGAAAGTTTCTAGTGTTAGACTCATTTATTTATTTGTACAATGTTGCTGGCAGTGTGACTGATTTAATAAGTAGTTAGTACCTATTGTGGTCATAGATATTTTTATGGAAACCATGGTTACAAAAATAACAATGAATAATGAATATCAAATCATATATAAAATTACAATAAAAGTTGTTGATTAAGTTTAATTGTTTTACTGAGATAAAAGCTTCCCTTTTATCTCAGAAGTGGGATAAAGCCCACCCTTTAATCATTTCCATGACTGTAAACTTTATTGTTATTATAAAATAATGGGAGACCAACGTCCCGTATGCCGTGCAAATGAATCGCGGTTGGACGTCTTATGGGTACGTTCGTAACAACGGTTGCGCTTTCGATGTCCGAGTTCCGAGCCACGCCACGAGGCACCGACGAGACTGGGGTACCACAGCGATTGGACTTCCAGCCGGGAGTGAAACGACAGCGATAGGCGGGGTGGAGTTTCAGCCGGGAGTTGAGATGCTGCCGGGGAAACAAGATGGAAAGCGAGGTGGTGTTCCAGCCGGGAGAGGACAGGAGGTGCGGCCGGGACGAGCGCGAGGCGGTGTTGCAGCCGGGAGGGACAAGAGGTGCGGCCGGGTCGAGCGCGGGCCAGTGTTCCCGTCGGGAGAAGACAGGAGGTGCGGCCGGGTCGAGCACGAGGCGGTGTTCCAGCCGGTAGGGACAAGAGGTGCGGCCGGGTCGAGTGCGGGCCGGTGTTCCCGCCGGTAGAGGACAGGAGGTGCGGCCGGGACGAGCGCGAAGCGGTGCTCCAGCCGGGAGAGGACACGAGGTGTCCAGGTCGGGCGCGAAGCAGTGTTCCAGCCGGGAGCGGACACGAGCTGTGCCCGACTCGGGCGCGACGCGCTGTTCCAGCTGGGAGCGGACACGAGCTGTGCCCGTGTCGAGCGCGACACGCTGTTCCAGTCGGGAGCGGACACGAGCTGTGTCCGTGTCGAGCGCTACGCGGTGTTCCAGAAGAAAGCAGACGCGGGCTGCGCCCGTGTCGAGCGCGGCGTGGTGTTCCAGCCGGGAGATGCGTGCCATTCCAGTCACCGTACTCGGTGCGCGAACGGAATAATTATTATAATGAGGAAAGTCGATATGGTAAGTCTGGTGAGTAATCCCTCTTGTTTGATTGTGGGCAAGCGAGCGAGCTAATATGGATAAACTAGATTTACATACTCGTATGTAGCTACTTTGTTGTAGGAAATAAATTTCGTTGTTAGGAAATAACATACGAGTACTGACTGGATGAGAAAATGCCAAACCGTTTACCTGTGGTTTAGAAAAGTAAAGGAATGTTTGAATGACTGGAGTGACGACGATATTATTCATTAGATATTTAGTCGTTAACCCGTATATCATATTTTTGGCCTGAATGGAAATTTAAAACTATCAATTCTTTTTCCAATAGTATTTTGAAGTTCGTAACAAAAGTGTTAGTTATTTAGAATAACTTGATTTTATGAACCCCTATGATGAACTGGTGCGTGATACGTGGTAAGCGTGGACTGCTTACGCGCGAAGATTATTTAATATAAGCAATTAGTGGAAGCAACTTTTCAAGTCATTTACATAATAGATCTATTGCAAATAAACTTTACAAGGTGCTATAATTTGTGGGGGACTAGTTTTTAGTTTTAAATGTTCTAAATAAGTATATTAACGACCCCCAGCGCAGTAGTTACCATTACGGACAGCCAAAAAAAGGATCTTGGGCTTGATTCTTGGTGAATTAGAAATTTGAATGTTGAGTTTCAATGATTTTCGGTCGGGGTGTTTGTGTTCGTGTCTTTGTGTGTGTCCATGGTATCCATGACACAGGGAATCCAGGTGTAGGGCTATGCGTGTGTAGGTTCGCTGATGATGGGTTAGATTGATTATTTAGGTAGACGAGTGTACACCATTGATATGTAGTGAAACAAATAAATATTATTTATTTGGACTAATGACAGATTAGGCATAAACCTATAATGGTATAATGGTATGCTATGAACCTATAATGGTAGATAAATAAAGAATAGAATATGTAGAATAACTACGTAGGTAGTCTTTATAGCAGATGGTATGATCTATTATCGTAGGTCATAGACTGACAGAGATGAAAAGAAATTACTTAAATACTCGTATTTAATTCGATAGATTCAGTTCACTCAGCTATTATACAGTATTAAATTATTTCTTTAAATACTAGATGAGAGTGTACAAACGTATCATAATTATTAATAAAATATTATCTCCATGTTTTTGCAATTTATCCTAAAGTTATTATAAAAGATATTTGAATTTTTATAATTAAATAAATCTACATATACCTACATAATATTAATAACATAACTTCAGGAAAATCTAGGTTCGTTTTGGTATTTTAAATACTATAGACACTATGAAGTTTAGTCGGAATCGACAATAAATTGTGCAGCATGATGTGACGACTCCACCGCAGATTTAGATGTGGTTGTAGCCTGCACCAAGGTTTCTACATTCTCAATGTCATTATGTTAATATAGTTTTTTGAATGGACAGGGTGACTTTGAGTTTGCTAATAAAAATCAATATATTGCGATTGAATTACCTTAAGTTTTTTATAGACCATAAAATAACAAGATAAGTAGCAAACTAACCAAATACTAAGTATATTGTTATTTATTATCTATTGGACAAGAAAGATTGAAAGTAGACCGACAAACAAACCAATGAATTAATCACTTGTAAGAATTGCTTGTTGAAAAATTTATGTTTCATATTAGCTTTGCATGACTTAAAATTAGTCAATGAATTGTGACTTAAAATTTGATGTAGCTGGTTTTATTTAATGCAAAGATGTAAAGACGTTTTACATAGGACTATCGCGTTTAACCGTTGGAAAACTATGTACTTATGATGAATAGAAGCTTGATTTGTTTGAATTGATGTGTGTAATGTGTGTAACTGTGTAATAGCTAAAATCCATTTACGCCTGTTATAGCTTCTTTCAGTCAATTCCGCATTTGATTGCTGGGGTTTAAATTTAAAACTAATTGAAACTGTATGTTAATATGTTTGAAAGTACATTATAACAAAAAGAAACTTGATAGCACGGAGTTCTCGAAATATCAACTGTAAAATCGAATAGATCTTGTTAACGTATGAAGCACGTCAATTCATCAAGTCGTAACTAAATCATGTTTCAGTGACCAATTTGTAAGTTAATATTTATTTATTGATATATAATGTAAATCATGACGATTCACCCGCATAAGAAAGGATCAAATACATGATAATGAGTCTTTCCATGGTAATGAGATGATCTACCGTGGTAAAAAGTAGTCTATGTTAATCTTCAGCCTCTTTACTATCTTCACGTTCAAAGTTATTCCATACGATCACGAGACGTGAAAGAAAGGCAAACAAACATAATTTCGAATTTATAAAATTAGTCTGGATTTATTGTAGACCACAGGAATTGCATTGCTATTTTCCAAGAAAATGTCAATTGAATTAAGCGTATAAAACATATTTTACAATACGAAGCTGGTGATGTACGTAATAAATACAAGTACCAGATTGAAAATAAACATGCATTTTGTTTGATATGTTTGGTGTTGTCTTGGTGCATAGATGGCAGGTCTTACGAATGAGCTATAGAATTTGGTTTCAAAAAAACAATGAACCGTTTATACTTTTAGATTTTGTAAGCTGTGGCATTATACACAATTAGTGCATTGATCATGAAGCACCTTCTTGTGTTTGGTGAATATGTTAATGAACCATGGTATTTGAAAATATAGATGCGTTTGCAAAATGATTTAACTGTGACTGCTGTTTAAGGAATATTTTTCCTATTTCGGGATATACGTTTTTTAAGAACAGGTTGGAATGAATGGAATATAATTAAATTATGGTATTTTAGTATTTTCAACAAAAATCACTACTTATCTTAGATAGAATAAAAAAAGAATATTTAATGGATACGATAAAAATGATAGAGCAAGTGAAACTGATGATGATACTTCTGATGAATCTTTATATTAATTTTTACTTGACAACGTAATATTAAAGTAAACTATTTTATTGTGCCTTGAGATACGTTTGTACTATTCGACAACATTCATTTAATTACTACTAAAGAGACTAATAAACGATTAAAGATAAATGAAATTAGAAACCGATGGAGACTTGATAAAGTTTTTACTAAAACTTCATATGAACTTAGTGTTGATTACAGATTATTTGATTATAACATGAGCATAGGCTAGGAACGATCAGTGCAGAAGCGAATGATTTTGGGAAGCTAGTAGGTACTTGCCGCACAGATGGTCGTAGATCGTAGTAGACTATGCAAGACTAGTATAATTTTTATTACAGATTCTTAGATTAAAATGTGTACATAGGCTATGAGCGATCAGTGTAAAGTTAATACCGCACAGATGGTCGTAGATCATAGTAGACTATGCAAGACTAGTATAATTTTTATTACAGATTCTTAGATTAAAATGTGTACATAGGCTATGAGCGATCAGTGTAAAGTTAATACCGCACAGATGGTCGTAGATCATAGTAGACTATGCAAGACTAGTATAATTTTTATTACAGATTCTTAGATTAAAATGTGTACATAGGCTATGAGCGATCAGTGTAAAGTTAATACCGCACAGATGGTCGTAGATCATAGTAGACTATGCAAGACTAGTATAATTTTTATTACAGATTCTTAGATTAAAATGTGTACATAGGCTATGAGCGATCAGTGTAAAGTTAATACCGCACAGATGGTCGTAGATAATAGTAGACTATGCAAAACTAGTATAATTTTTATTACAGATTCTTAAATTAAGATGTGTACATAGGCTATGAGCGATCAGTGTAAAGTTAATACCGCACAGATGGTCGTAGATCATAGTAGACTATGCAAGACTAGTATAATTTTTATTACAGATTCTTAGATTAAGATGTGTACATAGGCTATGAGCGATCAGTGTAAAGTTAATACCGCACAGATGGTCGTAGATCATAGTAGACTATGCAAAATAAAGATTTTAGATTATGATGGGAAATAATGAGCACAGGCAATGAGCGACCAGTGTAAAATTAATACCGCACAAATGGTCGTAGATCATAGGAGACTATGCAAGATAAAGAACGCGAATAAGATAAAGAGACCTGATTTTAATAGACAGATAACCTTGAACATGACGCTATTTTTAAAAAAAATGTGTTGTCTTTTATATTTTTCTTGTTTTGCTTTGTAAATGTACCTAAAATTTATTTTATTTTATATTGTTTAGTGTGAATAATGTTTGTAATGTAATGTTTCTAATGTAAAGAGATTTAAAGATTGTAATGAATTTCTTTAACAACTGGCATTTAAAAGAGTGTTGCTGAGAGTTTTTCTCCTCCGGCTCTTTTCTCTCAGCTCTACTGATCGCCCGATATAGGCACCTAGAGCCGATGACCGCGAAAAGATTGACATTAATTATTATGATAACATTTGTATTCTAAAAAAGAAGAAATTATATGTATACTAGTGAGAGGACTCACCATTTGAGGATGGCCGAGCTGTTAGACTCATTTATTTATTTGTACAATGTTGCTGGCAGTGTGACTGATTTAATAAGTAGTTAGTACCTATTGTGGTCATAGATATTTTTATGGAAACCATGGTTACAAAAATAACAATGAATAATGAATATCAAATCATATATAAAATTACAATAAAAGTTGTTGATTAAGTTTAATTGTTTTACTGAGATAAAAGCTTCCCTTTTATCAGAGAACCATGGGTAGCGAGCCGCGACTGACGCAGTTTAGTTCCGGAAGAAACCGAAACGATCTGTACCAAGCGACAAGGAAGACTTATTTCGACGACTACAGCGAAGATATTGGACTATAGTGATTGTGCTTTGTGATTTGGACTCTGTTAAGTGGATTTTTGTGGAAGCTGACAATAAACGTCTTCTACGTTACAAACGGCATTTTATTACCCACAGCGCGAGTCGTTTGCCCTCACATTTTAGCGGTCCCACAACGCGAAGACGCTTGACGACGACAAAAATAAAAATATTTGCACTTACATTATATATGTGACGATAATAATAGATTTAAAATATTATTTGTTCGTTTAAAGAGTTTATTTTTTGGGAACACTGACAAGGGATTTTTTTTAATTTTACTTTTATTTTGTCTTTTTTCCTTTCTTTTTAATCCTTTGTTCCTGGAGCTTGTTTATTATAAAAGCCCCTACCTCGCATTCTCAACATCACCCAGGGTCGACCGGTGACAATTAGGTGTTAATTGTGAATCTTAGTATCAGATAAATAAATACTCCAAAAGAGAAAAAATCTAAAACAATGCAATTGAGATAGCCTAAGCTAAAGGTAGTGTAAAATATTAGTTTTAGTCTTTTAGTTCGTAAGACTAAATTAATTTTATCCTTTTTAAAGTGTATTTTTGAAGCGGATCATTAGCCACTTTGATTTTACGTCAGACAGCTACGTAAACAAAAAGATTTTAACTGTGAAGTCAACATAGACTAGCAACATAAAATAGCAGTACATTAATTTACACTTCGAATAATATACTTACGTACTAAATTTACATGACCCAGCGACGTCATCGTCATCACAGAGTAAAAATCAAATACCTACAGTTTATTCGCTAAATTCACGCTAAATTACATTTACGCGCAAAATTTGAAAAGAGGTCCCTTATCGTTTGAAAATATTTTTTTTGTTCAATCAATTTTTGATATAAAACTTTTTAACCTTTTGATCATATTGGAATACTTTCCAAAAGTCACTACCCTATTCAATCAACATTACTCCATGCAGAAATAGCTTTCGTTGCAGAACGACCTTTCGGAATATTTTACGTAAAGACGAATTGTTACAGTTTCTAATCGTTGTTGTTAGTTGTTTTTAATCACTTGGGTATCATAGAGGCATGCTCTATACTTCTCTAAAGGATTTACCTGCTTCTTCAGAATCTCTGTCGCTTTTACTGTCCATAATTTAAATCCATATACACCTCTGAGAGACCGATGAGAAACTGAAATGAGACATAAATTATTAAATAGGTTGTTTTCAACATTACGTAGTAGTAGTACCTCAGAGGTTTTCAAAGTTTAGCAGCGCTGCTATAAAAATGGGTACTGAGTCAGTCACTCAAGATCCATAGAAGTAAATCACTTCTCCATATATGTATAAATATATGGTTATGCTTACAATGCAGTAAGTACATTCAATGACAAAATACAATGAAAGGGTTTTTCTAACCACTGGGAAAAACCCGAGTGAAATGCATACACGTATTTCTCATACCTATCTTCATATCTAAGTTTTACTTTGAATGTTAACTTAACTAGGTAGGTATATCTATACATTAAAAAAACAATAGGTATATAGGTATGTATATCCAGGTCATTGAGGAACGAAGAAAGACTGCATGCGCTGTCATGTCAATACTTAAATGCTATAATGTAACGGCTACCCTACAATACCGTTATGGCCACAGATAAAGTAGTTATGTATATGACCAAAAATTTTACACTGCCTACGAGTATTACGATAATTTTACAATTCCTATCAATATGGTATACTAGCTATGCCCCACGGTTTCACTTCTGCTGATTACTTTGCAAGCACTTATATGATATACTAGCTATGCCCCGCGGTTTCACTTCTGCTGATTACTTTGCAAGCGCTTGCAAGTACGGGTAAGTAGGTACGTAGGGTGTCTAAGATAATGAGATTACAATAGACTGTTCATAATGCTACCTAATGCCGTATTTATAGACAAGTCTATTTCGTAAGTAATCTTAATAATATATATAAAAAGTAAAGGGTTTTCTTTGTACGTAAAGACACGGTTTTCTCTATTATCATTAACTCCAATGAACTTCCCGTTGGGGTGGTAAATACCCCTTAGTACGTAGATGATAGTAAGGGACATGGGCGTACCCAGGGGGGGGGCAGGGGGGGGGGGCAGCTGCCCCCCCCCTGGATCAAGGTCCAGATTCAGGAATTCACAAAATCCCAAAAGATCTCCTAAACGAAAATGAAATGAAATGAAATAGTTTTTTTTTGAAATGAAATAGTTTATTAACATCCTGGGTAATAATATACACTTGATGTTTGAAAAAATGAAACCAATAAAGAGTACGCTAGATAATATGCTACCTCCTGCTGTTTCCTTTGTATATTTAATATTTTTACGTGTAATAGACCAGGGTCGATAATTTTGAAAATGGTAAAAAGTGAAGTTTTTTTATGGTAAGATGAAACCCATTGGAAAAGGTAGAGAATATAACAAAAAAGAAAGGAAAAAAATTACGAAACACATAAGTATACAATATAACATAAAATCTTATGTTTTTCGAGTAATTTAAGTATACATTTTAATAAATAGCTCAAAATTGTACATAATCATTCAAAATAAATTCGGATTCGAGTTTTCATTATTTGTATTTTCTGAGAACATTTACTGTAGTATTGTATACTTATTATATTTTTATACCATCAGAAAGTAGAGATATGAACGAACAAAACTCACACCGACTTTTAAATTAAAAAAAACTAAAAAACACGCTTTTTGAAAATACGAACTAAAAAGTAAAAAATAAGAAGAAAATATATTATACTGTAAAAAAAAATCGTGGGGTGCATGGTGTCAGTAGCATATATTAAAAACCACCCCACGCTTTTTTTACAGTAAAATACATTTTCTTCTTATTTTTTACGTGTGTTTTTTAGTTTTTTTTTTTTTAATTTAAAAAGTCGGTGTGAGTTTAGTTCGTTCATATCTCTACTTTCTGATGGTATAAAAATATATTATTCGTATTTTCACAAAAACGTGTTTTTTAGTTTTTTAAAGTACATTATTTATTTTTAATTTTTTAGTTGGATTATTTTTACATATTATTGCATTGTCATGCAAATGCAAATTTTCAAGTTAATCAGATGTTTAGAAGTAGGTGAAAATGAAGTTAAAAGATTCCGTTACATACATATATATATATACAGGTCAAGCTAATATAAGCGTCTTAAAAATATAAAACTTTATATATGTTTCATTAAGTACCTTAGGCCGCGAACTTATCAGCCGCCCATCGTATATTTTTTTTATCCTGATGATCCTAGTTAGGACTTTTACAAAAAGTTATGAGATTATTGTATTGTCATCTGCCCTTGAACCCTGTGCAAATTTTCAAGTTAATCAGACTCCTAGATGTAAGTGAAAATGGAGTTAAAAGATTCCGTTACATACATACATACAGGTCAAGCTAATAAAAGCGTGTTAAAAAGCAGATAATTTGACGTGAGAATTTTCCATTGAAAACTAGGGTGATTTTTCAAAATTAGGTGAAAAATACTGTGTGTTTGGTTCATAAAAAGGTAGGTTATCAACAAATTTTGTGACAAAATATTTTTTTAGCAAAAGATAAAAAAAATCAAAAACTTAGTTATTTGAATATTTCACATAAATTTTGAAGTTATTTGAAAAAACTGTAAATACGAAAGTTGTAGATCTTTTTATTACCTACAACTTTGCCATTTTTTATAGAGCATGTAGTTTTTCCGAAAATCGAAATAAACCGTTATTTACCCCTAAAAACTCACCCCCTCCCCCTTCCCGATCTCAGATAGCGCGTAAAAATTTTTCCTTTCATTTATGTTATACATACATACCTATTCTCTTACCTTTTTCAATGGGTTTTATTCTACTACTTATTTATAATTTTTTTTGGTCTCAAAAATTATCGACACTGGTCTATAACGTGAAAGGCAAAAACACACGCGGCACCTTAGCTTAGGTTAAAAAAAATCCCACCCCCCCCCTGACCAAGATCCTAACCCCCCCCCCCCCCGACCAAAATTTTGCCCCCTCCTGGCCAAGACTTTGCCACCACTGGCCAAATCTTTGCCCCCCCCCCTGGCCAAGACTTTGCCCCCCCCCTGGCCAAGAACCTGGGTACGCCCATGGTAAGGGAGTTTGATCGCGGTGGGTGGAAGTGGGTGGAAAAATCTGAAAAAAAATATCTGTACTTTTCTAACCAATAGGGACTTCTGTTCTGGGTGGATCTCAAAATTACTGGGATGATCTAGCAAACTATTTTAATTTTAATTTTATTGACAATGTTCGAGAAAGTTCCAGAAACTTTGATAATTAATTGAGAATATTCGAGGAAGCTTCTCAAATGATCTCGATTTTTTTTAAATAATTGTAATCTTTTTTCGAATGATCTGGAGATTTTAAAAATAATTGCAATTTTTTTAATTAATTGAAAATATTCGAGAAAGTTCCAGGAACTTCTCGAATTACCTGAAGATTTTTTAAAATAATTTAAAACTGTTTTAATTAATTGAGAATGTTCGAGAAAGTTCCAGAAATTTCTCAAATGATCTGGAAAATCCTACTAATATTATAAACGCAAAAGTTTGTAAGGATGGATGTTTGTTACTCTTTCACGAAAAAACTATTGAATGGCTTTAAATGAAACTTTACAATAGGTAAAATAGCTTATACATTAGAATAACACATAGGCTACAACTTATAAATATATTGTGTGAATTGTTCAAAATATGACGATAAGTGTCAAGTAAGTAGGAAAAAATATGATGGAAATGTTTATCTTAAATAGTCCTAAAAAAAACCGGTCCACGGCACTTCAGGATGGACTTCACTTTATGCTAATGATTCTCTCTAACGCGGGTGAAACCGCGGGGCACAGCTAGTATATATATAAAAAGTAAAGGGTTTTCTTTGTACGTAAAGACACGGTTTTCTCTATTATCACTAACTCCAATCAACTTCCCGTTGGGGTGGTAAATACCCCTTAGTACGTAGATGATAGTAAGGGAGTTTGATCGCGGTGGGTGGCGTGGGGAGCTGATGATGGAAGGTAATTCGACGGTTAGGAGTTGAGAGCAAATTCTTTCAATAAATGGGGTTTTGTTCGAAATATTACATTCCTGAGATGGTCCAGCAGTCACCAAGTCAAAGTCTGATGATGGGATCCCAGAGAAATCGAAGGGAACATACAAATTTTATAGCACAATAATTGATTTCATATTTTTACTAAAGCAAAACAGGCATTTGTGTATAAATATCATCATGTCATGTTGCTGAGCTGATGATTGAAGGTACAACTCCTCAGCGGTTAGGAGCTGAGAGCAAATTCTTTCATTAATTTATACGTTCAGGTGGACTGACAGTAGTATTCTTTCAGGCTATAAGATGGCTATTAGAAAACATTATTATAAAAGGTAAATCTCTTTAAAGTTTAGATTAAACATGCGACGTATTTTAACCCGAGCAACGCCGGGTTTCGCAGCTATTTACTATAATTCTTTATCATATCATAGAGTATGTACTTAAATTAAAAAATTTAAACTCTTATATACGTATGTATATGTAAGTGTTACACACCGGCACAATTACCGGAACAAATGAAAAATGATTTATTTAAAAACTATTAGATATATTTAGAAGTAGCTTTTATAATGTGTAAGTAGGTACCGTCTTAAAAATTATTTATGTACATATAGTACACTTTTTTTTAACACGCTTATATTAGCTTTACTTGTAACTATGTATGTATGTAAGAAAATCTTGGAATCTTAATTTGACCCACTTCCCTTCGATCGTCTTCGATCAGGACGAAATTTTGCACACGCTCTGAGTTCTAATGAAAATACTAGCTAAGAAACGTTATCAAAAAATCCAATATGGCGGCCACCCCAAGATGGCGGACAGGCTATTTGAAAAGCACCCCCATGATTGCTTGCTTGCTGCAACCCTTTTTGCGTCCCACTGCTGGGCAAGGGTCTCTCCCCATTATTGAGGAGGCCTGGAGCTTACTCCACCACGCTGCTCCAATGCGGGTTGATGCGGGTTGACCCCCATGATATGGGTATCAAATGAAAGGGTTTGCTGTCAGGAATACGAAAAAAATAGTCGCGTGACTTAAATTCAACATGGCGGACATCCAAGATTCAAGATGGCGGATTGGCTATTTGAAATGCACCCCCATGATATGGGTATTAAATAAAAGGGTTTGCTGAATGGGATACCATTTCGTATCCCATTCAGCAAACCCAATCCAACAAAAAAATTAAAAGTATAAATAATGTAGTTTAAAAAACTAAAAACACGCTTTTGTGAAAACACGAACTAAAAATTAAAAAATAAGAAGAAAATGTATTTTACTGTAAAAAAAGCGTGGGGTTTTTAAGATACCATTGACACCATGCACCCCACATGGTGCTACATTATTTATTTATTTTAACAGGTTTTATGGTTTTTTTTTTTTTCGAATTTGCTAATATGCAGAGATTTTACTGTTTAAAATGAAAACTTCATAGGATGCTGTGTAATGACTCAATGAGAATGAGTTATATTTAATATAACACCCCGTCGTTTTTGCGTCGCCCGCGCCGTCGCCGTCGTCGCGTCGGGACTCGGGAGATGCTCGGGAGTTAAAAACAAACTTGACGCTTTCGTTCGTCGCAATACTCGCAATCCTCAACTGGTAGACGTCGAACGATAACTGGTCTTTTAGTGCGAATAAAGCTTTGATTTGACTATATTTTCGATATTATTACTATATCGTTACTGGTGATGCATATCGATCGACGAATATATAGTAAATATATATTTTTAAAATAATTTATTAAGCTTCGAGGACTTCCAGCGCACAGTTCACGGACGTGGTTTCAGCAAGATGAAGACACCATTGCTACCGCCCAAACTGCGAGATTTGCCATTGGCAAGCTTCGTTTCCTCGAAAATTGATATCCCGCTTTGATAATATCGCACGGCCTCCATGATCACCAGTTATGAACCCTTTTTTTGTATCGGGGGGGAAACCTTCAAAAAGTACCCGGCACCTTGGAAGAGGATACCGGGTTAGGTGGGATTTGACCACACTAAAAGCCACCCTCGGTGGCTGCCTCTGCGCTTGGGGAAGATTCCGGGATCTCCAATGGAACGCACCGGTGTCCTCCACGCGCGACGTCACAAAACAGGCCCATCTTCGGGAGAGCAGATGTGCTCTCCTGCATCTTCAGATGCTTCCGGCAGTATGCGGCCACACACACACCGCCAGAGACGCTCACGGCAGAGTTAGGATTTTGAAATTACATATGTAATTTAAAAAAATATTGATTACCAAAAGTATTTTTAATGTATTTGATAAAGCATATGTGCGGATATCATTATTTAAAAGTGACGTCACAGGAGCTCTTTGTATTGGTGACGTCTTCGAGATGACCTCCCATGACGTCGCACGCACAGGTGGAATCTCGTATCGTCACTGCATTTTGCGTGACGCGCCGGAGCAAGGCAGGATCAATGTTCACAATATCGTGGTGGTAGTCTATAGCTACGGGATTAAGAATAGAGCTACGGTATCCCCTGCCTGATCGTAAGAGGCGACTAAAAGGGGGCATCCGGGATTGTGGGCGGTGAGAGTGGGAGCTCGATAGAGCCCCGGGGCTTCAAAATCCTAATTCTGCCGTGAGTCACTTAAGAAATTGAAGATTTAAGAAAGAGAATTAAAGACAGCCAAGACAGCTACATATATTACTAGCTGACCCCGCGAACTCCGTATCGCGTTTAAATATTAAATAATAATAATAATGGATAGCATATAAACCTTCTCCGTGAAAAAATACATGTACATACCAATTTTCATAATAATCGGTCGAATAGTTTCTGAGTCATTACTTAACACACCCGCAACCCCCCCTTCCGGGTGGAATTTCGTAAAATCCGTTCTTAGCTGACCTCTACTCGGCGAAAGGAATATTCCTACCAAATTTGAAGCCGGTAGGTCTTATAGTTCCAGAGATATCGTGATGAGTCAATATATGGGTGGAAATACCCCCCCTTCCGGGTGGAATTTCGTAAAATCCGTTCTTAGCTGACCTCTACTCGGCGAAAGGAATATTCCTACCAAATTTGAAGTCGGTAGGTCTTATAGTTCCAGAGATATCGTGATGAGTCAATATATGGGTGGAAATACCCCCCCTTCCGGGTGGAATTTCGTAAAATCCGTTCTTAGCTGACCTCTACTCGGCGAAAGGAATATTCCTACCAAATTTGAAGTCGGTAGGTCTTATAGTTCCAGAGATATCGTGATGAGTCAATATATGGGTGGAAATACCCCCCCTTCCGGGTGGAATTTCGTAAAATCCGTTCTTAGCTGACCTCTACTCGGCGAAAGGAATATTCCTACCAAATTTGAAGTCGGTAGGTCTTATAGTTCCAGAGATATCGTGATGAGTCAATATATGGGTGGAAATCTCTTATATATATATTTAGATAATACAAAAGTGCCATTTTAACTAATCTGGATTAATTATCACCCTTTTTAAATTATTTCAATACCTGGCTGGTTGGTGTCACAATTTAGTTAGTGAAAGTTCTATTTTATTGCCGTGGTTCTAGTAGGTAGTAAAGTACGAAGGTTAAAACTACCTGTTTTTGGCCACCTAATGATGAACATCATAATAATTAGGACACAAAATTTTAATATATGTTACCACAATATGCCACATTGTAGGACATTATAGGTATTACTGATATGGGTATAAAATAGAGTACCCGGTTGATTGAATTACGTAGGTATAGGTACTCGCCCGCCGATAGGCTGATGTCAAGAAGAGCCATATTTTTGAGTTTATGTATATTTTCTGAAACCTAGCTAGATCGATTTATTGCCCCCGAACATCCATGCATAGGCAGGTACTCAATTTCATTAAAATCGTTCAAGCCGTTTCATAGATTCAGATTATACCTTTACTAGTGGCCGCCCGCGACTTCGTCCGCGTGGACTTTGGTATTAGTCATAGCATGATGTTAAATAGCTTAAAGCCCTCTGGCTCCCCTGGGGTTGCCCGTGTCCATGGGCGACGGTGATCTCTTAACACCACGCGGACCGTGTGCCTTTAAAAAAAGGCTTCCCCGATAAATGGACTATCCAACACAAAAATATTTTTTTAGTTGCAACCAGTAGTTCCTGATATTAGTTCGTTCAAACAAACATACAAACGAACAAACGAACTCTTCAGCTTTATGTATAGATTAAAATATTGATTAACGGCATTAACGGGCTAATATAAAAAACATAAATAAGCCAAAGACAATACTATACTTTATTAACCTATGAAATGAAATAGGAAACATACAATTTTTCTTTTCTTTTAATATTGAATGGATTTTTATACAATGCCGTAAAACGAATTTAAAAAATAAGAAACATAAGACAGACATGCTTAATTCGACTCATTGCAGACATGACAATTTTGATAGCTGCGTCAAAATGTAAATAAACAAACAGAGAAAGTAAATAATTTTGTAAAGAAATAATAAAGGAAAAGCAAAGTATAAGAATAAAACAAACGGATATAAGTTATAAAATATGATAATCGACGTGAATGAAGTACGTAATACTAGTAACATGTAGTGTATTTATAACACTAAACGGCGCATTTCATTATTTAATTTGCTTCCCGTGGGAATGAGATATTTTCCCGCGGTAAAAAGTAGCCCATGTCCTTTCTCAACGTCCTTTCTATGTTTATGCCAAATTTCATCGAAATCGGTTCAGTGGTTTAAGCGTGAAAGAGTAGCAGACAGACAGACAGACAGACAGACAGACCTTATTTGCAACTCCGTGAGACAGACAGACAGAGTTACTTTCAAATTTATAATATTAAGTATGGATATAGATATATACAAGAATTGCTCATTATAAAGATGTATGTATAATATATAATAATATATGAAATGCCTGTTATTTACATATAATGCCTTTTTTACACGCTTTTTATTAGCTTCACCTGTATGTTTGTATGTTTGTAACCGACTTCTTTGGGCGCGATTTTGACCCACTTTAAACGGCCAGATTTCGTTCAAACTTTGTAGATTTATTGAGGACCGATGACAATACACTAATTTGATAAAATTATTCCATTTAAAAATCCAACTAAAAAATTAAAAATAAATAATGTAGTTTAAAAAACTAAAAAAACACGCTTTTGAGAAAATACGAACTAAAAACTAAAAAAATAAGAAGAAAATGTATATTACTGTAAATAAAGCGTGGGGTGGTTTTTAAGATACTATTGACACCATGCACCCCAAGCTTTATTTACAGTAATATACATTTTCTTCTTATTTTTTTAGTTTTTAGTTCGTATTTTCTCAAAAGCGTGTTTTTTTAGTTTTTTAAACTACATTATTTATTTCAACCTTTTTTTACGTCCCACAGCTGGTCACAGGTCTCCTTCTCACAAGTGAAAGGGATTTAGGCCATAGTCCACCACGCTGGCCAAGTGCGGATTGGTGGACGTCATGCTTTCGAGAAATTATGAATTTCTCTCAGGCATGCACGGCGATGGAAAACATCGTCATCAAATTAAATATCACGATATTTTCCATCACCGTGGAGCAGCGATAAATATAATGCCTTACATTTTTTTAATACCTATGACATTTCCCTGTGTGCATAGTAAGTAGGTAGGGTAAAACACCCAGTAGTCGGCCTTTTAGTGGGAATAGTATTTCGATTTGACTGTATTTTCGATATTAAACACTGAAAATAAAAAAATGTTATTTTTAGAAAAGTTATTTATTTAATTCTCTAAAGATATTATTTAATTATTAAATTTATATGAAAAACTTAGAAAAATCAATTTTAAACAAAAAATTGCTTTTCACCAGTAGTCGGGTCCATTTCTCCACAAGTCGGCCATGCCTACCCAGTAGTCAGCCTCTTATTTATTCTTGCATTATTGGCATCCATCCATTCTTAAGCTAGTGGATATGATCCATGCATCAGCCTTTAGAATTCCACTGCTGGACATAGGCAACCCCTAATATACGCCACTCCGTACAGTCTTACGCCATCTAAATCCAGCGGCTTTCCGCAGTCTCCACATCGTCAGTCCACCAGGTCGGAAGGCGGCCTGTGCACCTTTTGCCTAAACATAGTCGGTTTTTCAGTCCTCCTAATCATGCTGAGCCTAAGCAAAAAGCTAACGGTAGAAGACCACATCTCAGCGCAATAGGTTTACACAAACTGCTCGAAAACTTTCGACTTCAGGCACTGGTACTGGACGATAAGATACTTTGTACGTAAGTTCCCGAACGCTGTCCAACGTATTTGCATTCGAACGAGTTACTTCTGTCTTCAGTCTCAAAAGTGTTCTTCAAGTCGTCGCTTCACATTGTTGGAGGGCGAAAACGAACTGGTCGAGAAGACAATTTGTATTTTCTCGATCAGTGACCATCTGAGTTGAATTTTACGAATTACTTCTCTCTCGAAGCTGGACTTGCCCATACGAATCTCTTGTCCCAGACAAATGAACTCGTCGACAAGTTCAAGAGTTGCGCCGTCAATTACGACCGATATGGGTAAGACCTGGATATTAGACTTAATCTTTGTCTTGTCCATGTTCACCTTAATCCACTCGTTATGAAGCGCTATAGTGGTCACTTAGCATAGTGCTGAGTTCTTCCAAGGACTTAGATGACTATTATCATCAGCAAAACGAAGGTGTGGGCGGCATTGCCATTGATGTTGATCCCTAGCTCTTGCCTACCACTATGAGATCAGCTTATACATGGTTCCAGTGCAATAGTTACTATTTTGGCAACACCTCTATGTGGCGGTAGTTAATCTGGCATAGCTGGAGATACTCTAGCTCCACCCAGGTCTCGACAGAACTGAAGGATTTTCATGATGGATTTTCCATTTCCAAATCGAAGTGTTTTCCATACTTAAATGACTGTGTATAAAGTTAGACCTAATCAAAAAACTTTATGATTAATGTTGTGCAACAAAACTAGCGACTGACTATTGGATTTATGAATCTTCTGATATGCACTTACGTTTATATGCAGCCGATTACTGGTTTTGTCTTATAAGAAATAAGCTTAGAAGAAATGAGCAAAATAGGGACTATTCGCAACGTTAATTATTTCAGCTAGATACAGTAAAATCACTAAAAAACCAGTAGTCAGCCACTTGTGGCTGAGAACTAGATTTGCCTTAAAAAATCATAACCTATAAGTCGGCCACCTAATTTTAAACGTAATAAACAAATACAATGTATATATTGCTTTATATTTCACAAAATAAACATTATATTACGATAGTAATATAACATCACAATTGACAACAAATTACAGCAAATTTACGTAAAAACTCACCGAAAACTTGAACACGTTTCGTTAAGAAAAAAATTGCAACTACGACGCGTTTAGCCACATCGTTGATCGTAGGAAGCAGTGCAAACAAACGAGTGTAGATTGTAAACCTCTCATGCTATTGGTTCGTAGGCTCGCATAATAGCCAAAAAGAGAACACAGATTCGATTAAACGTAGTATATAGTAGTATATAAGTGCGAAAAAATTAAAATACTATTTATAAGGAAATAATGTCTGTAAAGGCTGACTACTGGTTCGCGGCCGACTTCTGGGTGTTTCACCCTTTTCATTTCACATAGTGACATCATAATGCACTGCATACAAAGGGTGGTATGTAAGAAAAGTTTAGATTAACGACGGCGTTATAACAGGCTCTTCATATTATTTATTATCTATAAACATGTTTACCTAAGTGTAAAATAAACTAAAAAAAAAACAGTGAAAATTGTACGAAAATTTACATACCAACTACATATTATTATATTATTATATAAGCGTAAGTCGCCATTTGTTTTCGGGTTACATTTTTTTATTCAGATTTCTTTCATAATTTACAACCTAAAGAATTTTTTAGTTCCTATCTGTAATTAGTTTGTGAACTTCTTTGTACAGTGCTATAGGCTATAGGTACCAATTAGGTATGTACTCTTTTTGCAAACTTCCTGTTTTACAAAAACATCCAATCCCTTGCAGCAATGTTTTGAGTAGTTGTACAATGATGTAATAAGGTACAGAGGTACCTACTTAATGATCACTATAGGTTACCTATGTAGGTACCTATGTACTCTTTTTGCAAACTTCCTGTTTTGCAAAAACATCAAATCCCTTGCAGCAATGTTTTGAGTAGTTGTATAATGTTGTAATAGTAGGTACCTACCTCTAAGAGGTACCTACTTAATGATCACTACGGTTAAGGTTTCATGGTAGGGTAGCAGCTTAGAGGTAGACACCTAACAGTTTATTCTGGACTTTGGTACGTAAGAGCGTAAAAAATTATAAACCGAAAAATAGGTAAGTACATAGGTACCTACTTTAACTAAACCCAAAAGCAATTGAGTAAATATTGTATATTATTTACTTGATTGTATATTTACTTGAAGTCTGTAAAAAACTAAAATAAACCGCCCGGTTTATAAATCCTACATATACCATACATATACTATGTATGTAGCGCAGATAAGGTACCTACTTAATTATTATCGGCGTTTCCTGCTGAGTTCCTAGAATGGTCAATGGCGTAAGTGCCAATTGCCTCGTCGTCGTCGAAAAATCAGCTCCGAAAGAGAAAGAATAGTCAAGAGGCCTTCCAATGAAGCCCTCACTGCAACTTGCGAGCCTCCTGTCCAACTAGGAACACAAGTCGTTCACCATTTTGTCCTTACTATTATTACCTATGTTAAAAAATTAATAAATGTACTTACAGTGCCCATAAGAAATTTAACGAAGAGATTTGCAATGTCTAATAACAACCACAACACCACCCAAGAAATACCTACTCAAGAAAAAAAAAGGTCCTATTAATTATTACAATAGATCACTTTAGATCACGTCTCGAACTTGAACTCCCGTCGAATAAAAGAAGCACAACCGCCGTCAGTGAGTCAACCGGCCGGTCGGCAGCTTGTCGTCGCTTACAAACAATAACAATTATTATTCATTCATGGGTTGCAGTTCCTATAACTAAAATTCCCCACTCTGTAATAATTGTTTTATGAACAACTTGATACATATTTTGTATATTACAATATTTAATAAATATATTTATTTACTTACTATTGATCCGGTCCGGCTTCCCTGAGGGTGATTTGAGTTTCATAATTCATAATTCATAATTATTTATTGCATCAAATACGGTAGGGTACATAAGATGTTACAATTGTCTTAATTATCTGCATATTTGGCCTTTATTGGCATGCAATGTTTAGTTATAATTTGTCAGCGAATACAGATTCATTTATTATAACAAGCAACGTTAACTTAATAATAAATTATAGACTCCATTATTTTAACTATGTCACATTAGTATATAAATAAGTACATGTCAACTAGTTTTATAAAGCATTATTTATATTATTCTCATAATTCAAATTCAATTTAATACATCAGTCTTATATTAGCTAAAAATTCAATTAGATGTTATACTTATCAATAGTGTCAATTTCAATTATTAAAATGTCAGTTCATTAGCTAAGTTGTATATGTATTAATTTACATCATCACGTCATTGCATTGAAAAGAATTCATCAAGTGAGTAAAAGCGATGTAATATTAAAAAATCAAATAGCTTTCTTTTAAATTTCATAATGGGCATGTCTTTTAAGGAGTCTGGTAATTGATTATAAACACGAACACACATGTAATAGCAATTTCTTTTGAACAGACCAGTCTTCATAATGCTTTCAACTATTAGCTTATTGGGCCCGCGACATCTACTGCTAGTTATAAATTTATCATTGTGTTTTTTCACGAAATTGGATACTTCATAGATATACATAGTTTATATGATTATACTAATATATGCCACGGAATAAGTACATTTTTGCGGGACAAAAGTTAATATTAGCATGTGCTATTCCAGCCAGCTATCTGTGTGCTAAATTTTATCCCGATTAATTCCACCGTTCCATCGCGATTGAGCAAGAACACACATACACATTGATACATATATACACATACATTCACTTGTTGACACATCCAAGTCAACAGCCAAATTACCAGTTACTAGTGAATCAGTGAGTGTGAATTAGCACAACTTTGTTTAAGGCAACAAGATACTCGTAAATAAGCTACTAATGTGAAATTGTGTGGTTTGATTATGTATTTGTAGCTTACTAGATGACGATAATTGCAGCATCAACGTTACGTTTTTTAGACAAGGTCATATAACGACCTTGCACTTGTTAGGTATTTCAATTTTCATAATCATATTTCTAAACCCTTTTAGATATTTTTACAATGTGAATCAATGCCTTACGACTTACGACACTAGAAGCCAAATTTTGCAAAAACCCGTTTTTTTCTTGGAGGTGTTCCTTACTAGGTTTTAGAATTGCACAACCGTTTTGGAAGTCAGGATAGTTACTAATTGATTTTTAAACATGCCTTTAAAGGGTTATGTCCAGCGAAAGCTGAAAATATTTAAAATATAATATTAGAAAATATGTCCTGTAAGTATTTCAAAATCTCCCTTTGATAGCGCAATCATCCATAGTGGCAACATCTTTCCATTATATTCGGTTATGTCCCGAAACCGCCCAATACTAGATAAGTACATAATTCATTCTTCTTTTTTTTAATTAATTTTACGGCATTGGATAAAATCCTTGCAGCCGTTCAATATTTTCGTTTCATTAATGGCATCGCACTCTGTGCATATTGCCAGTGTCAAGTATAATTTCTGCATCGTAGAATAAATCAGTCGTCAGGTATCAGTCAGTCAGTCAGATGTTCAAAGTTCAAGTTAGAGATGTCCAAAATAATCGTTTGGATCGATACAGCGTATCGATACGTATCGCAACCAATCGTATCGATTCAGCGATGTATCGCAACGTCTTGTATCGATACATACGATATTTATCCATTTTTTAAACAGTTAAAATAAAACAAAGGTATTAGTTCAAAAAAATGGCGGCAACATAGTGTTAATAGTACAATAAATTACAAGTGCGGAAAGGCTGTCATTGCAAGGAGTTCCGACAAATGTCTACCCGAGCCGAGGCGCAGCCGACGGTGAGGGTTGACAGTCCTCCTTCCAATGACGGTTCCGCACGTGTACTGAACAACTATTTTAATACAGTTGCGAAAAAATGAAACAATTTAATAAAATAATAAAAACTCGCAAGGAACATTTTTGAAAAATGGCGCCAACCGTAAAAGAATACCTTTAATATACATATGAATAAATAATACTACGTAGAACGGAAACTCCCGCTCCGGACGGGCTCAAGGTCACGATATTTACCTACATGTTAAACATAGTAATAAGTCGGGCTGTCTCGGCCGGCGCGTCAATTACAATAATGGCGTCAAGTTTTTTTTTCCTTAATGGCGTCTCGGTCTTTTGACCACTTTGCCAATGACAAGCTGGGGAAATCATTATTCAATTCTAAATTCCTAAAAGGATCGGAAATTTGGACAGGATAAGGATAGTTATTGTGGTGTGTTTGGTTGTACAAACAATGCCACACTTAAGATTTTTTAGTTTGCCCCAAGATGATGCGAGGTAAGTAATATATTTTAAATATTATTCCGTTTCCGTACCTAATTTATCAAAAGAACATGAACAGTTCTTTTTGTGTAGCCGATTCGGTAGTTGACTCTATGAACAGGAAAATTCAAAAGCTCACCCAACGCTAAATAAACTTATTTAATAGTTTTACGTGAATCTGTATGTATTTTATTTCATATTTTTAGGTAAGTAATACTTACTTTAATGGCTTCATTTGGTATGATACTTATGATAACTTATTATTTATAAGTATTTATAGTGTTAATAATTCTCATATTTTGTAATCATATCTATAAAACAGAAAGTGTGTATGTATGTTCCTTATAGACTCCGAAACGGCTGGACCGATTTCAATGAAATTCTTGGAGAATCTTCAGATTGGTCCAACGAGTAATCCTGTAAAGTTTTGTTCACTTCTCTTTCTAACGCGGGTGAAACCGCGGGGCACAGCTAGTACCTACTAAACCAAAATAATGATTTTTAAGTTAAAAAAGTAAAACCTATATTTAAGCGATATTATAACTTACCTTACAACATATAAGACATAAAAATTATTAACAGTTGACAACCCTGGCAGCACGCCGCGCCTGGGCGACAGAGGGGCGTAACGAGGTGAAGAGGGAAGTAGATATATAAATTGCGGCGTATCGATGGCGGTCAAAGGAGATTCCGTTCTATGTAATTATTATTTAATTTTATTCTTATGGTATATATGCAGAGATTTTTTTTGTTTTCTTCACCCATTCTGGGTAGGCAAAGGGAACTATGCCCATACAGCCAATTCTTCAGTAGTTTTTTTTTTATTGAAATGTAATGAAAATGTTAATGAGATGAAATTAAATGAAACCTAACCTAACTCATTGAATCAAATCATTAAATCTGATATTGAAACTTAGTAGCTTCTTTTTAGAAATATTTGCATGAATCATAAATACTTCTAAAACTTCGTGGTTGGTTTTTTTCTATTTAATAGACATTATTTTGACAGTTGGGAAAGAGAACGCACGAGTGCGGAAAAGGTAAAGAAAAAGCACGAGTGTGTAATAGCCCACTTCCCGCACGCTATACGTCCCTGCAATACGTCACTTTTTGAGCAACTGTATTAAAAATTATATTTCAACAAAGTTACTTACTTAAAACAAAGACGAAACTGTAAACTGTCAGCTGTCTAAGACTGCAAGACAAAGACAAACATACATTCATTTCGGGAATCGACGACGGGAAATCCTCCAAGCATAGACTTTTTACATAGATATGGATGCGTTCGTGGTATTAAACTGTAGCGTTTTGTTACTATTTCTCGCTTAGCTGCGTTTTGTTCTACGGTGACCAGAAAAAAAATGAAAATGATTGCTGTTTAGTGCTAGATTTGGTTACATTAATCTCTCCTTATCAAAACATAGAAAATGTTTACTATTACAGGTTCAAAATCATAATTTTAAGAAGATATACATGGATTCGATATTTTTTACCTGGAGATACGATATACCGATGCGTATTGTATGGTTGTGTATCGATACAAAATATCGATATATCGCATTGCTTTGTATCGATACATCATAATATCGATTCGTATCGTGCATCTCTAGTTCAAGTAAAGCGATGGCTACTTTACTAGAACGTGTCCGATGGAATTTTGGAGGCAAGCAGAAAAAACATATAGCACTGTTATTCTATTTCACAAGCACTCGTGCACTGTAATTAACCTATATCAAACAAAATGCCATCAACTTTATCCGATATAACTCAAAAATACATCAAGAAAATGAAAATAAAACAAGAGCACAATATGTCTTTTTCGACTTCCCGCCAAAACTCCCTCTTATTCTTTCTTAGTCGACCAATAGTGATGTGGCCATAGATTTAGAATATACTAACGTATATTATACGTATCCATCCAATATCCAATGGATGCTAATGGTAAAGTAGCCAGCCATCGCTTTACTTGAACATCTGACTGACTAGACTTACTGATACCTGACGACTGAGTGATTTTTTTCTACGACCTTCGACTACAAAGTTATCAAAAATTTTACTTGATGCTGGAAATATGCACAGAGTTTGCGACGCCATTATTAAAATTGAAAAGTAAATATTGAATGGCTGAAAGGATTTTTATCAAATGCCGTAAAACGAAATAAAAAAAAGGAAAATTGTGTCACTGTCAGTGTCATCAGGAGAACAAGATGAGATTGAGATTAGGAGTTTTGGCGGGAAGTCTGAGGGAACAAGTTGTGCTCTTGTTTTATTTTCATTTTCTTGGTGTATTTTTGAGTTATATCGAATAAAGTTGATGGTATTTTGCTCGATATAGGTTAATGACAGTGCACGAGTGTTGTGAAATAAAATAACAGTGCGAAAACATGTTTTTTCGGCTTGCCTCCAAAATTCCATCGGGCATGTTCTGGTAAAGTAGCCATCACTTTACTTGAACATTTGACTGACTAGACTGACTGATACCTGACGACTAACTGACTTTTTTCTATGACTACAGTGATGCAAAAAGTTTACTTGACGCTGGCAATGCACAGAGTTTGCGACGCCATTATTAAAATTGAAAAGTAAATATTGAATGGCAGAAAGGATTTTTATCCAATGCCGTAAAACGAAATTAAAAAAAAAAAAAAAAAAAATTGAGATTGAGATTAATTGAGATGTGTGTGTGCGTCTTCTATCTGTAGTGTCTAATTTAATAGAAACTTTACTGTAACCCGTTTTTTTCTCTGTTTTACTATGAAATAACATAAATTCCGGCTTTAATATATAAAAATAATGAATAACCAGCGATCTGATGAAGAGGCAACAGAAACCGGTCCTGTGGACAATGCGTGGGCTATGAAAATTCCAAAGTTTACACCAGAAGACAATCCACATGGTCTGCTAGAGGAAAGTAAATTTGCTACCTTATTTCCAAAATATCGAGAACAATATCTAAAAGAATGTTGGCCTTTAGTCCAAAAGGTTTTGAAGGAACATTATATTGTTGCGGAACTCGACCTCATTGAAGGTAGTTTAACAGTAAAAACAACTCGAAAAACTTGGGATCCGTATATTATTATAAAAGCTCGAGATCTTATGAAATTGCTATCTAGAAGTGTTCCCTTTGAACAGGCGGTAAGGGTATTACAAGATGAAATAGGATGTGATATAATAAAGATAAACTCATTTGTTCGTAAAAAAGAAACATTTCTAAAACGGCGTCAACGTTTAATTGGCCCAAATGGAGTAACTCTAAAATCAATAGAGTTATTGACAGAGTGTTACGTACTTGTTCAAGGAAATACTGTCTCAGCAGTAGGGCCCTATAAAGGATTAATTCAAGTGCGACGAATAGTCGAAGATACAATGAAAAATATACATCCAATGTATAATATTAAAAGCCTAATGATAAAAAGAGAATTAATGAAAGATCCACGACTTAAAAATGAAAGCTGGGATCGCTTTTTACCTAAGTTTAAAAGTAAAAATGTACCTAGGAAGCAGCCTAAGAAGAAAGTCAAAAAGAAGCCTTACACACCTTTTCCACCTCCTCAACCAGAAAGCAAGATTGACCAACAGTTAGCTTCTGGTGAATATTTCCTTAAAGATGAGCAAAAGAAAGCTAAACATCGTCACGAAAAAGAAGAGAAACAGCTACAAGCAAAGAAAGCCAGAATTGAAGAGAGGAGGAAAGATTTTATTCCACCTGAAGAAATAGCTCCTAAGGTATCTACAGATTCAGCAAATTCTATAGACATCAACCAGTTTAAGGCAAAAATGAAGAAAATATCCCATGTAAAGAAATTAAAAAAGAAAGCTAATTGAATAAATTGTGATATTAATATGCTTGAATTAATAAAAGATTGTCAATGAGTATGGGATGTTTTTTGATACCTGGATAATTTTAAAGTTTTGTATAATGTCAAATTGGTTAAATGTAACAAATTGGTAAAATATCAGGCTGTGCACAATAACATGGGTGGTGACCAAGTAGCATGTTGGCGACTGATAAATTGTATAACAAAACCTTACAATGATCATCCCTACATTGGCAATGTATGTGTTCAAGAAAATCCAAAAATCTCCTCTTTAGCTCGCTACTTATAACTTTCATTTACCTTTAATCCCTTGTTTGTGTCCTCTTACTGGGCAGGGGGCTCTTCCCCACATTTGGGAAGCATAAATTGTAGCTGTGTGCTGCTACAATGCGGGTGGTGGTGATACAAGTTAGTAGTCAACCCACTGAGGAATGTTTTCTAACTGCAAGTCCTCAGATATGGTTTAACAACTGCTTTTTATCATTAACATAATCAACAGCTTATCACATGATAAGGTTAGATAATAATTTTGTGCTTTGGTCCCTCCAACCCCACCAAAGCACAAAAATGAAATTTTCTACTAGCATTTTCCAGACAAGCAAGTTTGTTTTGTCTTGCTCCATGCACACCTCTTTATCAATTACTAGCCTTCCGCCAGCCGTTTCGCCTGCATGGACCTGTTTAATGGGTCCCCGTAGGATTAAAAATAGCCTATGTGCTATTCCAGGCTTCATTGCTTTATTAAAATCATAGGCGTTTAGCCAGTTGCTTCAACCGCGTTGACCCTACTACCGGTTTTCACAAAGGAATAAAGCATTTTCCCGCAGTATAAAGTAGCCTATGTTACTCAGGGTGAATGTAACTTTCTAATGGTGAAAGAATTTTTGAAATCGGAACAGTAGTTTTTGAGATAATTCATTACAAACATACAAAAATACAAATCTTTCCTAATATAATATAATATTCGTATATTTGCTTTTTGTGTATATATATTAAATTTTTAAAGGGAATGCTTTTTTAGTCATATAAATATAACTATACAGTAGGTACACAATAAAAAATAACAACTAATTTTCTTGTCAAGACTAATGATTATTTTAACTACTTTGGGAGTCTGTCCATTTGAAATTACAGGTACACTTTCTAGTAAGGGCAAGCATGACTCCAAATAGTTTTAATATGAACACTATCTTTATCTCAAAAAAAAAAATTTCTTTTTACATTTTTGAGTTAGTTGAAATGGATTTTCCTGGGACCTCATCATCAGATTTGACTTGGGGTCAATGGGTGGTCCCATCAGGAGTCAAAGTTTCAGAACAAAAATAAATTTTGTAAATCAGGTCTACAATGGCAGTGAAATCAGTGAAGTTAGTAAAACACATGTACCTAAGACAATTTACTTCTTTATTTTTAAGAGTTTTAATTTTGGTACATAATTGTTTTTAGTAATGAACTTATTTTTCATGTAAGGTTGTAACACTTCTGGTATAAATATTTTACCCCTGGGATCCTGATGTGTTTCTAGTAAAGCAATAAGCATTCTTGGTATTGCACATGCTGTTCCATTTAAAGTATGCACATAGTTTTCTTCATTATTATCAACATATTTGATGTGCAATCTTCTGGATTGGTAATCTGTACAATTACTGCAGCTAGATATTTCCCCATAGTTATTACGACCTGGCATCCAGGCCTCAATGTCATATTTCCTTGAACAAGAATGCAGTGGTGAGTTTTAAAACTACTTCAGACAAAGCAACTAATATGTAAAAAAAACACCATATGATTGAATTTATGTCTGGGATTATTTTTTTAGGAGAATCTTGGCTTTGAGCATCAAAGTTACTGACTCAATAGAAACGGCATAGCGCCTCGCTTCGATACTTACGTAATTTTTGTGCCAAATCTGGTGCGGGGGAAGAACACACACATTTTAATTTTAAGTTACACATTCACAAATATTCTTTCATCGCTACAGACACATACATTTCTAAATATGTCAATTTCAATTAACGTAATTTTCTATGCACCGACAACACTGACACCGACACACACAGACACACTAGTTGTATAATAACTAGAAGGCACATAGTGCATGGACGTTGGGACGAGGAGTTCGCCCGTAAAGCCCACCCTCTGATGGGTGTACTACCTACCTGTCATACCTTGATTGATGCTCTAAGAATCTTGGATACAAGAATGCTAAGAACCCTTGATGTAGTTAGGCCTCATTGGCTACTTGACAGTTACATGAAACATGTTTTAAAACATGTGAATTATGTTGTTATCAATTATCACAGTTGATTTTCTCTCAAATATTAAATATTGTAAGTAATAAAAAATGTAATATTTACCCCATAATGATTTTATATTTAATTTTCTTATATGAGTCAAGAAGCCAAATATGCCAGTCTAATAAAAAAAACAAATATTGACTGTCAAAAGCCTTTCTTTTAATTGACTGACAAAAGGCTTTCATCGGTTGCTTAATACACAACAGAAAATATAATTAATCAAGTGTTTTTTTTCATATTCGTATTTTAATGCACATGAATAATCAATATATTTATATATATATATCTATATATACACAGTTGTCACAATAGATCTTTGTCTCTCTAAAGACAAGTGCTGTGCATGTAACACTATTCATAAAATTGTTTTGATTGGATTAGAATATTTTTGAGTTCTACCAAGCAACTTGTAACCAACTTCAAAGAGACAAAGATCCACTGTGACAACTGCACTATACTAGATATACTAGTTACCTATATGCTGGTGCCCCTAATTCATGTGGTGGCATATCCAATACCCTCATATGAATTGCCAAGGGTGTAAACAGGTCTTCCTGTACTTTTCTTATGTACTCAAGCATCTCCTCTGACTGATCTGGTGTTGTTACTGCAAACATCTCAACTTTAGTAAATTGGTGAACTCTGAAAAAATACAAAGTTCAATGGGGTGAACATAATACTTTGGATAGTTAACAAATTAGTTAAATGTTTATAATGTGATACGGTGTACAAATGATAATCTTTAAATTGTTTTTTAATTACCATCTTTTTATAAAATGTATTTTTTTTTATCTTATTCCATATATTTATTATATCCAATATTAGCTAGACCTCAGTCTACAGTATAGTAATAACAACAACTATGGGAAAATACTACATCTGGATCAATCAAGAATAGGCATAACCAGTTAGTAACACTGTTAACTCTTATAGATAACTATTTCAATTTAACTATTTAAAGTTTGAGCTGAGTTCAAAAAAGGCTGTAACATTTAAATCTATACACATATAATTTATTTTGTCTCTTGGGAACAAACTCGAAATAATTAAGTACATATCTATGCTACTAATGCATAATGTAGACAGTACCTATATGTTCCTCTCTCTTCTACAACGTTGGAAGTTTCTGCTCTGTAACATCTACTGACAGCAGCTAACTTCAATGGTAAATTCTCCTTAGAATGCACAGAATTCACTAACAATCCTGCCAAAGACATCTCTGCTGTACCTGACAAATACAAATCTGGTCCATGATGCACTGGATCTAATGAATAAATCTACAAAATAATGTAATAATAATAAATATCTTTGGACAATTCACACAACACCATCTGATTCCAAACTAAACAGAGCTTGTACTATGGTAATCAGAAAGCTGATAAACATACATATATAATTCTAAATACATACTTAAATAGATAAATTAACACCCAGACACAGAACAAATAGTCATGTTCATCACACAAATATTTGTCCTGGGTGGGGATCGAACCCACGACCTCACGCTTCGCAGTCGGCTCATCACCCACTACGCCACGGAGGCTGTCAAATGTAAGATTGTCTATCAGTATTTATTTATTAATAAATAAATCTGGTCCATGATGCACTGGATCTAATGAATAAATCTACAAAATAATGTAAGATTGTCTATCAGTAATATAAGATGACTATGAGATTATCATAATATTATTATAAATTATGAAAGTAAAAAGTCTTCACCGAGGCCATCTAGCGACCGCGATGATGCATGATGAAGGACCTCGATATGGTCCGAAAAATGTCGGGCGCCCCCGAAGAAATCAGCGAGGTAAGCCAGGACTTTATAAACATATTTACCTATCCTCACAAGACGTTTTATAGTAAAAAAATCCTTATAATATTATATAGCTGATCTCATGAACTCTATACCACCTACTAATATGTCTATTAAAAATAGTGGTTGATGGTAAAAGGGTAAAAATTTAGGACTAAATGTATTTTTTGTTGTGTGTGGTAATCTCAGAGTATACATACTCTTTTGATATGTTTATTCCGTGACAATCTTTTGAATAAGAAACATGTGTAGCTATCTGACATAACTTTCCTATTTTATATATTATTATATAAGTAAATTCAAAAAATGTTAAAGTTCAAATACATAGTTTGCTTATGAATCCTTAAGTGTCTTTTTGGTTTGAAAGTGATCCCATTAATCTACCATTCAAGATTTTTAATGACGGCGTGTCATAAAAAAAATACAAAAAAAAAAATTTGTACAAAAAATTCAACAAAAAAAATTGTGGGTACCATGGACACATGTAAAGACAGAAACACAAACACCCAGACCAAAACAGAAATTTATAAACTCAATCATGCAAATTAATGGCTCACCAGGATTCAAACCTAGGACCCTTTAATTGGCAGTCTAACATGGTTGGTCTAACATGGGCTGTCCAATACATACACAAATGTACAGTAATTTTGTTTATTTTTTGTACTTCGATTGTAGCATATAACTTGATGATAGTGTACAACCCATGCAAGTATGAGCATAGACAGTTGTTCAGTTAATACTTAAAATGTAATGATGAAACACTAATTGTGTTTATAATTTTTTAATAACAAGTTGGACATAACTTTTTATTAAAAACTTAATTTTGGTAAACCAGCATGCAGAGGACTGCAAATCTGAGGGTCCTGGGTTTGTTTCCCTGTGTGGCAGAAATTTCAATGAGTAGTTTAAATTTCTGTTCTCAGTCCCAGTGTTTGTGTTTCTGTCTTTATGTGTGTCCATGGTACCCACGACACAGGGTATCTACCTTAATGTGGGGCTATGAGTGTGAAACATTATTTATTTATTTCTTTAATGGTGTCTATAAATGACAACTGGGGCTTATTGCTTAATGTGACCTCAGAAGCATAGATATGTGCATGAAATTTTGCCACTAGAAGTTACCCATCTCACATCTGACCTCACCCATATTATGGCCATGTGTGGTTCATATTTTCTATATCCCTATGGGGATAAAAAGAGACCAAGACTTTTAATTTGACCACAAATGAATGATTACAAAGAATGTTCATATACCTTTAGTTTCCCATATTTACCTTCAAGAGGTATGCAAATATTGAAAGAAGCTTAAGCCACATTATTGTAATCAATATTTTTTAAGTTTATAAAAAATATTTAACATGACATATGCGTCTGTCCATAGGCTCTAACATTTTTGTAATAATTTTTGGAATGTTTTGACAGTTTTTTTTTCGTAATTTTATAAGATTAGCATTGTCATTGTTAACATTAAGCCACAGAATGAATATTTATATAATATAATATAATTTCGTAAGTCTTACTAAAAAATGAAACCCAAAAATTCACAAACTTTCGGTTACGGCTGTTCAGAATAACCTCCCAGGTGTCATGTTAACTTGACTGAGTAGTAATTTATATCTTTGTGTTGCAGGGCAACAAAGAGGGTCAAAGGTTCCATAAAACTTTTTATTTCTTCAATAGATTCATTGACTTTTGTATATAGCTTCCTCAGGTCATGCAAGACTTAGTTACTACTAAGAAAGACATTTGGGAACTCAATCTAAGCTGTTTATATTACATTACAATTAAATTATAATGGGAAAATTCTAATATAAAAAATTATTCTACTAACCTGTGTTCTATCATCATTTATAGCCATTCCACAACTTTTCAACACATTACTTGATAATATATCAGGTACTGATACTAGGTTAAATTTTTTATTGAGTAATGTAGTAACTGTATATTTGATCAATGCCTCCTCTAATTCTGCTAGCTCTGCTATGTAGTAATAGCTTTTATTTCCACAAGTGGGGCCAAGCTTATCAGTTCTCATTAAATTAAGTCTGTCTGTTATTTCACTGAACTCTAATGGTTTATAGGAGCCAAAATCCTTTTTAAAATTTATTTCATGCACTAAATGTGGATCGTCTGTGTACTGCTGCACTGCAGGGTGAGTCCTGTTTGGTAATTTATTCAGCTCTTTGTATAAATCTTCTTTGAGGTGTTGATACCTTATATCGCTAGCAGGTGTCTTTAAAATACTTTCATAAATATTCAATACCTGATTTATATCCCCAATACCTTTGCGTAATTGAATATTTTCTCTTATTTCTCGAGCATTTTTAGAGTTGCAGTAGTAATCTGTATCTATAGCTGGTACAGAAATAGTAGAATAAAACTTTGTAATGTATTTAAAATACTTGACAGTTGTTAAAATTTTTGAGGATATCATTTTGAGAGAAATCCTCAGGAGAAATCTGATAGTTTAATGTTTCCAATACATCTTAATATTTCGATTTAGATTGGTTTTATTTTAGCAAAAAATATGTAAAAGTACTCTCAGCTGTGACCTGTGACTTTAGCTGATTTTTTTTATTAAGGCATCGCAAACTCTGTGCATACTGCCAGCGTCAAGTATAATTTTTGCATCAATTTTTTGCCAGTTTCAATGAAACTGGACGAAGTATTCCGAAGTAATAAAAAATTACGGGTTGCACTCCGGGAGTGCCGGCAGAAGTGAAAACTTGATTATTAACGTTGTGCATTTTTGATATTTTGGAATGGTTGGGAAATAATTTTGCACGAATTGCTTTAATTATCAATATAAAAGTACTATCATTTATGTGGTAGAATTCAATATCTAATACATATTCCATTCATGATTTAGACGACTTTTTCACCATCATTATTACCAGAACCATTATCGCCAATCTCTAAAACTGATACTATAGGTTTATTATAGCTGAAGTAAGAAACGAGCAGTTTTGATTCGAACCCATTTAAATTAAATTACATTTGCAAATCATCCAACTTCTTTTGGAACAATTCTTCTACTTTTTGTCATTTTCCTTTAAACCTTTTGTACGTTGATAATATGCCCTTTGATTCTCACGATGTCTTTTTCTTATTTCTTCTTTTTTCTCTTTTTTCTTCAATCTTTTTTACGCTGACGCCATGCCCTTTGGTATTCTCGATTTCGTTCTTTTTTTTCTTTTCTTTCTCTGAAAAACGGAGATTATTTATATCTTATTTCATTTATTTTCATTCGAAATTATTTGTTTGGTAAACCTATGTAACGGTTCGTTTTTATTTAATTTTAATTTTTCTAATTTACTAACTATGCTTCTTTTATTTTTATACGAGAGTTCGATACTTTTTATTTAAACCTATATTATAGGTTTCATTATTTTTCTTTTTCATTTTTCTATTTATTCAAATTATTCTTCCATCGAATGACAAGACGTCATTATTAATTTGTTTATCCTATTACTTGTATTCTGAGGAAAATATAATACTTACTAAGTTATTTCTTTTGATCTAGGTATATATAAAGAAATATAAATATATAAAGTGTATAAAGAAGGGATCGCCTGCACCCTTCTTTATTCCATCATATACTCTGAGAAGAGCACTACGCCCGAAGCTCCGGTGTGAGTATATCGGCCGCCTGAGTCGGATATCGGATATTCTGAAGCTTCTCGCCGAGAGCAGCTGCGACTCTTGTCCATGCTGCATCAGGACTCGTGTCTCCGGCGAACACAATCAGCTCTACAAGAAGTCCAGTGTTATACCTCGGATAGAATTATGCAACCCGGTTAATTATGAAATGTAACCCCGACCCATAAATTTACGTTCTAAATTTACTAGCTCTATTTTCATTGTTTTTCTTGATTTATAAATATAATTTTTCTATTTCTCAATTAAATTTTTACTAACCTTTTTTTGGCTTTATTTTCCTATCTTTACTAAGTAGGACAATTTAAAGTGTTACACCTACACCGCACATGTGCGTGCCTACACAACATCACAATAATGATGTTATGAAAATATAGGTTAATGCTATAAACTGAGGCTATAAAGTATAAACATATTACAAATAATACATCTATAATGTGTAAGTACATAATATGTATCTATATTAATAATTTCGTCAAGCAGTAGGTACGGTAGACTCGATAGAAACCTAATGTTAATAAAACTTGAACATTAATGTTGTGCATGTTTGATATTTTGGAATGGATAGGGAATAATTTCGCACGAATTGCTTTTATTATCAGTATTGTTTTTCATCTAATATTTTCAGTAGGTTTTCATCTAGTATTTTCATAAAGTAGGTACTCAGTCATTTTCTTTCACTATTTCTTCGTCACTTTTTTCATTAATGGATGCACTTTGTTCAATATTTTAAATACTTGATATAAACGAATTTTAAGATAAAATTATACTTGACGCTGGCAATATGCAGAGTTTGCGATGCCATAATTGAAGAAAAAAAAGTATAGACAGTAGAGTCTTCAGTCGAGTCGTCATCAGTTGTCACCTTTGATAATGATACCTATGGATGCCTATGGATCTGAAATAGTTGTCTATAAAAAGCGTAGCTTATTGTAGTATTATTTATTCTTATGCTTATACTTTTGTATCATAATCCGATGAAGAACATATAAACATATTTCTGTTTCTTTCTCACTTATGTTTATCTACTCATGCGATAAGAGATAGCATGTTGAACGTGCCAATTTTGGCAACATTTTTCTGTAACGTCATGGTAATACCTCTTTGCGGCCGATTCGCCATTTTTTATTACACTTTCATGTGGTACTTGAGCTGTCAGTGAGCTTTGTTGTGGATAGTTTTTTTTAGAATTTCTTCGTTATTTGTGGTGTTTTTTAGCAAATCCTTTATTGAGAAAGGTGCAGTGGTGTAAAAGAAGATGCCAAAGTGCAGTTTTATTGGGTGCGGCGGCAGAAGAGGGAAAAAACAGCATCATGTACATTACGCCGGTACGTACTGCATATTTCATCGAAATACCCAAATTTACAAATGAAATGTTTGCTAAAAGTCTTAAGTAAAGATATTGGATCACGTTTCCTTTCATTTTCATTTATATTTACGATTATTTCACTATACAATTTTATAAAAACATTTTGTATGAAAAATAGTGTTGCGGTATTGATTGCTCCCATATCGATAAAATTATCATACATAAGATAAAGGGTAAAGAATATCGGGCTAATGAAATATGTTTTTTTCACAATTGTATAACTGGAAAAATTAGTTGTATTAGCAAATTAAAATTTAAACTTCTGTTAATGTTCCACTGCTGGGCATTCCTCTCATAACTAACATTATGTGTATTTTGTTTTAGGTCACCAGTGTGTGAGTCAATCAAACTACTTTCAAGATAATAATCACTGTATTTTATAGTATATCACTACACAACATTAGAACATGTGTGACTCATACTAACTCGTTATATAACTGTGAAAAACAACTGCACTTACCCAATCTAATCTTATGACACAGAAACAATAACCTCAACCACTTACTTGATACAGTAACTGAATTACACTTAACTCACTTAAAATGACAACACAGTTATAAATCAATACTTATTTGAACAGAGCTTTCGCGTACTTATTTTACTACCTAATTCCTTGAAGTCTAGGACAGTAATGAATCTATCATCTCACTTTGCCGGTATTTATACAGAAACTTGAAGAAAATAGAAGGTACTTTATAAAACATGCATTAAAAACTACCCGTATTATGATTGATAAATTAACATAATTATTTTTCTACCCTAGAATGTTGCTATTTTACTAATTAAAATCGTTGGCGACAACAAGTGATTGAAGAGTCTGAAAATACAAACACTACAAGGAAACATGTATATTTTTGTCCCTTCAATTTGATGATTCATGTTTCAACAGAACAATGAATAATATAGTACTACATGATGATGGCCTACTATCACAAACTTTATTGGTGAGAAAGATGTGTGCTCTTTTAATTACTTAACAATTTATTGTTCACATATATATGATTGTTGTTATATATTATTATTGTTATGTGTGTGCGTGTATATGTATAGGCGTTGTGTTAAGCGAGCGAGCTGGGGTTGCTCGCGAGCGATTACCGTCGCATATGGACGCGACGGTAATCGCTTAACACCACGCCGCCTACTTAGGATAGCTATACATAGTCGATATAAATCAATCTACTCATATACCTACTATGGTTTATATGTTATACTGTTGGGTACTGGTCTCTCCTGACTAGAGAAGGTACATGCCATATAGTTTACCAAGCTGGTCCAGTGCGAGTTAGGGTACTTGGATAGCGCCCTGTTTGTATAGTTCTGATAAGACTATCTATTTAAAGACATCTTATTATATTTAAAATGTAGGTATATATCTTGAACGGAAATATAAAGATAAAATTTTAAAACAGGCTTTAATATTAATAGCCAGCCATTATTCAGCCAGTCATGAGTCAGCCAGCCTTAAGTTAAGAGCCATAATGATCTGTTGTTCCAGATGCTAACCATTACGTTCTGTTCCCATTACAGGAGCAATTATTCCAGGATGGCCGAATGTACCGAACGCGTCAGCCAGCTAGCCAATCGGAGCCTTGCCACCATGCCATACTGACGTCTCCCTGCAACCTAGCCAAGCCGTAGCTAATAAGGAGAGAGTCAACTCTATATAAGCCATCCCCAACAATTATTATGTGTCATTCTGCTTGTCAGTAAAAATGCAGAAACTCTGTCCATTTTTATTTCAGGTAGATATTTGAGTAAAATTTATGCTTTCTTTTTAAGGACATTCGTCTTAGTCCCTTGTATGGTCCCTACCTTTATACAAATTGTTAATGACCAGAGGTCTTCAGGAGTCCAGATAATTTATAATAGGTACCTTAAGCTTACGCAACTATACCTCCCTATTATGTTTTATTATCTTTTAGGTACATATTTGTTTTTAAAAATAAAAGGAAATGTTCAATAAAGTAAAATAAATGTGATTATCAATATCTTGGATATTTTATTTTGTGCCCTACTAACACAACCTTGATAAAAAAGGACATACCATACCAGCAGACATACAAAACATCAGACCGTACAAGATCATCAATTCGCAATTGTGAGCGAGAGAATCATTCGTGATTTTTTGCATAATATTATAAACGCTGACGTTAGTATGACGTGGCATTAGTTTAATTTTAACTACGTTTAACGTGTTAGCCCATCGTTTTAATCACACCTCGGAGTTACTGATGGTTTGAATGGAAGTATAACTTTTATATTTTATTTTATATTATTATAATTTGTTAATTTTCCTACAAACCGATATTCAAGCCCTAGGATAGATGATCACTTCCAGTGTATCTATTTGTAACAAGAATGGAACTATCGATAATGTCTATCGACCGAACAGAAACAGCTCTAGTCGAATCCGCCATTTGTAATTACAGTCGAGTGTAGGTATGGCACGTTTTTTTTTGTAGGTATTTCAACTCCTTCCGTAAGGGGGATTCGTTCCTCATTGGTTGTCACCCCTCCGTCTTTGTCTAAGAGCCTGTGAAGACATTCACTCGTTCGGTTATTTCAAGAGTGAAGGTGATATGAAAGAAAATTGATTAAATTTAATTTAGTTAAAAATATCTATGAACACTTTTCGGTAGTCAAGTTATCATAGGCATATATGTTTATAAATTATATTTGGTCAAAAATATGTCTCATCGAATTATCAGATCGGTGAAGGTCGATCTTCCACGTCTCCTCTACTATCTTACGAAATTTTCGATCAGCACACGTGACCTCGCGCGAGTTTCACAGTTTTTACCCATCCCACAAAAGTGCTCAACGCCGCTAAAGAAGTTTTCACTTCAACAAAGTCAGTAAGTAAGTCGTCAGTAATCAGTCAGTCTAGTCAGTCCAGTCGAACATTCAAGTAAAGCGATGGCTACTTTACTAGAACGTGTCCGATGGAATTTTGGAGGCAAGCAGAAAAAACATATTTTAGTAAACGTAACGTAACGTAAAAGTAAACAAAATGCCATCAACTTTATCCGATATAACTCAAAAATATACCAAGAAAATGAAAATAAAACAAGAGCACAATATGTCTTTTTCGACTTCCCGCCAAAAAAGACCCTTTAGCGTAGTATTATTTATTCTAGCTTAAGCCATCAGCATAAGAATAAATATTTATTCTTATGCCATCAGTACCTTCTTTTTCTTTTTAATAATGGCATCGCATACTCTGTGCATATTGCCAGCATCAGAGAGTTTGTATATAGGTTTCTATATACAAACTCTCTGGCCAGCATCATGTATAATTTCTAGTCATTCTAGTCAGTTAGATGTTCAAGTAAAGTGATGGCTGCTTTACAACGTGTCCGATGGAGTTTTGGAGCCAAACCGAAAAAACATGTTTTCGACATTTTATTTCACAAGTCAGTCATAACCATATACATACTCTATGAGTCTCTTTGGTCATAACACTCGTGTCGTGCATGCACTGTCATTACTTCAGTACCCTTCCCACCAAAACTCTCTTGTACGTACCGTGTTACCGCAGGGGCGATCTAGCTAGGATAGGATGTAGAGGTGAAGACCGTGAGGATGACCCTTAATTGCCACCTTAATCGTGTCGTGTATAGGCAAGCAGGGGCAATTTCCTAGATCGGCAGGGCGGCAGGAAATTGACCCTGCGTCGTGTGTAGACACGATTAAGGTGGCAATTAAGGGTAACCCTTACACCCTAGATCGCCCCTGCGGCAGGTGTGTGAAAAGCACGCTTAATAAAGATAAAAAGAAAAATGTTAAATGGCTTTTAGGGATAATATCCAAGGCTGTAAAACTATTTAGTTAAAAAATTACCTGTCAAATTGACAGTGTCAATCCTGTCATTGTTCTGTCAAATTGACAGTGTCAATTGTTTTCGCGCGCTCCACGCTCGCCGAAAAGTCTGCCGAACAATTTATTACATATAAATAATAAAACAGAATATTTATTAAATTTAAAATTATAGATTAAGTGCAATTTTACACAAAATAATTATTAGTTTTGGCTTTCCAGTGATTGGACTTAAAATAAAATGCCGCAATCTAATAACCTGCGTGCAAGCCCTAGACTGAAAGGAAAGTTGGTTTCAAAGGAAAATAATGTAGTTTTGAGTGTTTCCCAAGACAACATTTCCCTATGTAGTAAGTGAGTATCCATTAGTGCTGCTGCTGAATTATAATATAGGTAGTACTTAATTGAAATTGGTGTACAATAAAGAAAATTAGTATAGTGTTGTTTTGTATGGTTTAGTTATTGTGCAGTGTTGAATTACACATAATATAAAGGCTCTACTTCTGATTATGGAGTAAGTGATGACTTATAACATATGTTTCTAGAACCAAAGGAATATCAAAAATGAATAACCAGTTGAAGATAACTGGTATGTTCCCAACCAAGAGGAATAGAAGTCCTATTGATGAAGGAAGTGTTGACCCTGAACAGGTATTATCATTTTTTCTGAACGTTTAAGGATAACAGTTGTAACATGTCACACCATCATAAAATTACCACCAGAAAACTTACTGTTATCTTCTAAGCTTACTTAAGATTCACTTTAATAGTATTAGCACTACTTTTAAAGTGATATGTTTAACACAACTCTCCCAAGAAAAAAAAACTGAGTGTAAATCTACTTCTAATGGTATTTTTGCATAACATTGGAGCTATTCATCAAAATGTTTCTAAGCAGTTTAAATGTAATTTATTTACATATATTGATGTTACTTTTTCTAGAAAAAACTTAAATTGGATTTGACAGAGGATGAACCTGTGGGATTAACAAAATCAAATAATTCTAGTGAACCTGTGCAAGTCGATTGTGTTGGTAATGGAGAAAGAAGTAATTCAATCAAAAATGGCTTTAATTCCTTAAATAAAGACAATAATAATTTAAACAATGCTGAAAAAAGGAATTTTACAAAAGAATTGAAATCATTGGAAAATGAAGCTAGCTTGAACTATGATGGGACAATTATTTGTACTGAAAATGATCATGAGCCATCAATGAAAGATAATAATTCAAATGAGGTTACTGCTACAGATGAGGTTTGTTGTGACAATATTCAGAACTTAGAAGAAAAAGATAGTTTGGCAAAACCCAATGGTATATACAAATTAGAAAATGAAATGTCAAACAAAACAGCTAGTCCACCAAAAGCTAACCCAGATTTAGAGAAATGTGATACCTGTGGCCAGTTTTTGAATGACTCAGATATCATATACTATCAAGGACATCCACAGAATTCTGTTGAAGAATTTATAGCTTTGACAAATGAAAAACTAATATTATCAGCTGGTTGGTATATGTTTATTTATCTGAATTTAAAATGTTTGTTGCCCATTGTTTCATACTTAAAAATGTTGACACACCAACACCTGTACTTAAATTTTAATGAATATTGTTGTAATGATGGCTCCTTGTAGATTTACAATTTCACACAGAACAGTATAATTTGAATATGTGATATGAAATTTTAAAAATAAACATACTTAAAAATAAAATGTTAAAACTCCTTTCTAACAGTTTTCATATGTAAATTTTATAGCAATCAAAAATACAGTCATACAGGCAAACATGCAAAATATTACCAGATGGTCACATTGCCACTGCTTTGTGTGAATACACATGGCAGTAAAATAATGGTTTATTCGTATATTTATCTATTCGAACCCTTTGACCTTCCAGAACCAACAGGTGTGGGGTAATTTTATTATTTATTTGTGTATTGGATAACTGAGATCCATTATTAAGTAATGCTTATATTAGAGTTGCCGCGAATAGTTGTTATAGTGAATAGTCGAATACTGATTAATCGCCACACTTTGGCGAATAGTCGAATAACTCAACATTACTATTCGACATAAATAAGGCACATTAAAAATATATCTAATTTCTTCTAAGGTTGTGGGAAAAGAAAACAATAAATTTAAAGAAATCTGTTTCATGTTATAAATACCTACATATGTAAGTAATGTAGTAATATAATTTTTGATTTTTAAATGCTGGCAACCCTTTTCTTGTACATATTTTACGAGGAATACCCCTTTTTGTATAACCCAGCGTTTATTATTCTTGGGGATATCCCGCTCAATCAATATGCTTGTGTTTAGGGTAGGTGGCAAGCATTTGTAATTTGATAATTGACAACAGTTGAAGATTTTTTTATTTTTTCTTCCTATACTTATTTGAAAATTGCTGTTAACAAAGGCTGACAGAAAAATAAACCCATATGAATGGTGGGCTTTGAGTACCAATAATAATAGATTTCCTATTTTAAGTAAGCTTGCTAAACAATACTTAATCACACCAGCAAGCTCTGTTTATGCCGAAAGACTATTTTCTGAGGCAGGTTTAATTTATGAGGAAAAGCGAAACCGACTTGCTCCCGAATGTGCAGAAAAGATTTCTGTGGTGCACCACAATCTTAACTAATTATGCTTCATGAATATGATAGGCACAGGCACATATTACAGATAATAATAGATACTGACGGTGTATTGTTTTATTAAGGAAAATAATAAAAAATGATTATTATTAACTCGTTAGTTTTTTTGTTCGTTAAAATTATGCTTCATGAATATGATAGGCACAGGCACATATTACAGATAATAATAGATACTGACTGTGTATTGTTTTATTAAGGAAAATAATAAAAAATGATTATTTTTAACTCGTTACTTTTTTTGTTCGTTAAAAAATTATTTTAGACGACTATTCGCCGAATGCCGAATAATACTAGCTATTATTCGGTATTCGACGAATATCGAAAAAATGACGAGTAATGCCTAATACCGAATAATAGCGAGTATTCGCGGCAACTCTAGCTTATAAGGTATTGGCCTTGTTTGTCAAATAGGTAAATAACGACAATACTTTGTAAAAATGTCGAGTAATGCCTAATACCGAATAATAGCGAGTATTCGCGGCAACGTTAGCTTATAAGGAATTGGCCTTGTTTGTCAAATAGGTAAATAACGACAATACTTTGTATATTTGAATACTCTCCACACATGGAAGTTATTTACAGCAAATACAAAAATAAGCTAATAGAATAAATATGTATGGAGCCACCATTACAATATTCATAAAAAATTGAAGTACAGGTGTTAGTGAATAAATTAAAATTACAAATAGTGTAAAAAATGCATTTTATTGTAAAAAAAGTGTGGGGTGCATGGTGTCAATAGGTAGTTATAAATATGTTTCTGACAGATATCATTAGAAGGATAATCATTTTGAGCACCCCACACTTGTTTTACATTAAAATGCATTTTTTACACTATTTTAAATTCAAAATTAATATTTTTTATTTTAATTTACATCAGACAATATCCATAGTGTTGTTAGTTATGTCTCTTATATCATGTTACTACAAAACCAAAAAAAAAGCATAAAAATAGAAAATAATAAAAATCAATCTCGTAAAATTAGTCAACAGTTGTCAAATTTTATCTATTTTATTTGTTTTCTAATTTTTAGTTTGGTTTATTTATAAATGCATGTTTTTTATTCATTTTTAATCATATTTTTAAATAAAATACATTTTTTCTCATTATACTAATATTAATTTATGCTTATTGCTAAAGATAATGGTTGGAAATTAATTTTAACATCAATTTAATATTATAATGAAAATTATATAAATTGACAAAAATCTTACATTGCAAATTGAATAATGGAATAATCTTATCAAATTAGTGTATTATCATTGGTCCTCGATAAATCTACAAAGATTGAATAAAATCCGGCCGTTTAGAGTGGTTCAAAATCACACCCAAAGGAGTTGGTTACAAACATACAAGTAAAGCTAATATAAAGCATGTAAATAAAACATTCATTTGATGGCATAAGCCCCGGGAAAATTACAGATAAGAGCATTCTGTGTGTAGCAAAGATTTATTTACTTACTCTTAATTATCTTAGATAGATAGATAGATTTGCATTTTAATTTACACAGCCTGTGCTCAAGATATACATAGAATGTTAAATGTTTTTTTCAGGAGAGGAAGGAGATATAATGGAACGGCCCCAAACCAACATAACTGGCTTCTCCATATTTGATCACCATGGACATCTCTGCCCCATAGATGGTGGTCTAGTTGAAAGTGATGTTCGAATTTATATGTCAGGCTATTTAAAACCAATTTGTTCTGATTCACCAGACATTGATGAAGAATCTATTCCAGTTAAAGATGTAGGACCCATTATTGAATGGTAATATTTGTAACGTTACTTAACTTAATTTAAAAGTACCTGGACGCCCGAGCGTTGCTCGGAGAAAAACAATTGATTTTCTTGGTTTATTTTTAAGCAAAACATTCATTGACTTAGTGTTACTTAACAAAGCCTGTTGAAATACCTAGCTCCCAATTTAAAAAAAAAAATGTCTAAAAAAATTAAAATCGCAACTTGCCTACTTGAGGTTTGAACCCGGGTCTCTAGATCCGTAGTCAGCTTTCGTAACCATTCAACCAAGAAAGCTTTAATTCCATGACGAAATTTTTATAGAGGTCTTTCATATCGACATACATTGTCATTTGTTTCAAGGGCGGTCGACATTTGACGGCTTTCTACGCCACAATATTATTAATATTCTCCAATAGATGTCAGTAAGAGTAATTTTATATTTAACGGCATAAACATTAAATGAAACGACAATTTCTATCAATAAAAATTTGCTGGATCGATTTATCATCCCCGAAACCAGGGTACTAAATTTCATCAAAATCTTTAGAGCCGTTTACGAGATTCAAAAAATATATTTAGATACATCTAAACAAGAATTGCTCATTTAAAGGTATTAGATAATGTTGTTTATATCAAGATATTCATGTATTAAGTGGAAAATGAGGCGCGCATCTCAGCAGCAAAACTGAACGGGCGTGGTTGGGTGTGAGATGGGTGACCTCTAGTGGCAAAAGGCTTGCTGCATGCCAAGTGAAAAATTAGAAAATTTGGACCTAAATTTAGTAATACAATAATAACTAGAACAAGCTCATCAACATGTATTGAGGGGTTTTATGCAGGCCTATTGCATAATTGTGTTGAACAATTTAAATACTTAGGACATTGGGTGACCTCTGATTTGAAGGACGATACTGACATTGAGCGGGAGCGTAGGGCGCTGTCTGTGAGGGCTAATATGATAGCCCGCAGGTTTGCGCGTTGTTCTAAGGCTGTCAAAATCACTCTTTTTAGAGCTTTTTGTACGTGCTTTTACACGAGCAGCCTGTGGGTGGATTATACGCTAAAACAGTACAGCGCCCTACGCATTCAGTATAACAATGCGTTCAGGGTGTTGTTGGGGCTGCCACGGTTCTGTAGCGCATCAGGAATGTTCGCTGAATCGCGAGTAGATTGTTTCTATACCATCATGAGAAAGCGATGCACGTCCTTGTTGCGCAGGGTCCGAGCCAGCCCTAACAGGATCTTGATGGTCTTGTCCGACAGATATGACTCCCTGTACTTGAATCACTGCTGTATGATTCATAACAGGGTAAATAAATAAATGCCTTGACTTTTTAATTGTAATTTTAATTTTAATGTAATAAATAATAATATGTGCTTATAATGTTTAATTAATTGTAATTATAATTTAAATTTAAATTAATAGAATAATGCCAATTTGTAATTTATAATGAAATGTTTTTGACATTGTATTGTGTGTATGTTTTATGAGCCAAAGATGCTTGAAATAAATAAATAAAAAAAAAATAAAAAAAAAATAATGCCTAAGAGTGAGTTTAAAGAACAAAGATTGCATTTTCTCTACATTCCTGATATATTTGTTTTTAGATTTCATTATTTATAGATTTCCATATGTTCAGTTAAAGTAATAATAGCTTCATAATTCACAGGTTTATACATGGATTTGACGGTGGCATGAGAAACTGTATAACACTCTCTACAGAATTTGGGGAATACAATTTGCTTAAACCTAGTGCTGAATATACACCACTAATGAATAATTTGTATGAAAAGATTTGGCTCAGCAAAGTAGTTGTTGAATATTTGGAAGAATATCATTATCTTCAACCAAATTATGAAGACTTATTAGAGATTGTGAAGGAGTCTATCATTCCGGAACTGGACGATAAACAAATGACTGAAGAATTATTGCACAAACATGCACAATTTGTGTGTGACCAAGTTGTTACATTAGAAGCAGTTGATGATGACGAACCACTAATTACGCTACCATGCATGAGGGAACTCATAAAACTAATGGGCATAAAATTTGGAAAACGAAAGATTCGTCCTAAGATAGATTACAAAAAGGTCGACAAAAAAGCTTGGACAAAAGCTACCACCACTCCCCTTGTCAGAAAGACATTTGAAAGTTTCTTTACAAATCAGTTGGATAATTCCAATCATGAGTTAGTCTTGAGAAGAAAAAGATGCGGTGTATGTGAGGCTTGTCAATTACCAGATTGCGGAGAGTGTAATGCATGTCGGGCGATGGCGAAATTTGGTGGCCACGGCCGGACTAAAAAAGCATGCGTTCGAAGATTATGCCCTAATATGGCTGTACAGCAAGCGGAAGATTCCGACCCTGAAAATGAAGAAGAGTATCAACAAGTAGAAGAAAAGAAAACCATTCATAAAATCGATGAAGCAGTGCCAGTGAAATTAACTGGAAGCAATAACAACAAAATTAAATGGATAGGAGAACCTATAAAAGCTGATGCTACCAAAGTTTACTATGAAAAAGTGGAAATTGATGGTGCAGAACTAAGTGTTGGAGAATTTGTTATGCTTGAAACATCACAATCGAATATTCCAGCTTTAGTCGCCAGAGTGACATACATGTGGAAAGAAAGTATAAATCCTAAAGCAGGCTATTTTCATGGAGAAGTTTTCATGAGGTCATCAGACACGGTTTTGGGGGAGTGTGGTGATCCAAGGGAAATCTTTTTGGCAGATAGATGTTGCCACGGAGCTCCCTTATCTTCAATATTAAGAAAAGCAAATGTAGAAAAGAAAACTGCACCACCAGATTGGTTCAGACTTGGTGGTAAAGAGGTTGATGAGCAATTCTTTGAAGATGACGGCAAAACCTACTATTACAAGAAATATTATGAGAGATTTACAGCAAGATTTGAGGATATTCCTGAAGATCCAGTTTGTCCAAATATATTAAGGCTACATCGTTTCTGTCCTTCGTGTGAGCGTAAGAATAAACGAGATGCGTTGGACATTCCTAAAGTTTCAGGAAAGCTTGTGGAGAAATCTGATGTTGTCAAAGAAGCAAACAGAAGCGAATGGAGTGTGGTCCGATGGCAAAATCACGATTACAAAAAGGGTAGCGGCGTCTTTCTGAAGCCGGGGACATTTCATTTAAAAAATAACAATTATCTTATGAAGGAAAATAGTAAACCTAAATTGGAGAAGGTTGATGAAGAAATCTATACAGAATATTACAGGAAAAGCGATAATAATTTACGTGGCTCGAACATCGACACCGGTGAACCATTCTGCGTCGGCTACATAGCCGCTGTCACGGCGGCCGGGGAGGGCCCCCTCGTTCCTCCCCAGGACATCTACCTGAAAGTCAACGTCCTGTACAGGCCGGAGAACACGACAAACAGATTTCCGCAACACGAGGATCTGAACGTCGTGTACTGGAGCGACGAAATAAGGGAGGTCTCCTTCTCGGCGGTGGTCGGGTCGTGCCAGCTGATTTACGAGAAGAACATTCCTCAGCAGGACACGCTGCAGGAGTGGCTGGAGCGTGACCCGAGTAGATTCTACTTCCGGAGCGCGTTTAACGGGAAAACGGGGGAGATCGAGGAGGCGCCGCAGCACGCGATGGCGGTCGGGCGCAGCGAGCGCAAAGACAAGGGCAAGGGGAAGGGCAAGTCGAGCAGACTGGCGGAGCGGCCGGAGGTGACGTTGCCGGAGTTGGCGGTGCGGCCGCTGCGCGCGCTGGACGTGTTCGCGGGCTGCGGCGGGCTGTCGGCCGGCCTGCACCGCGCCGGCGCCGCCGACTGCCGCTGGGCCATCGAGAACGTGGAGGCCGCCGCGCACGCCTACTCGCTCAACAACGCCGGCTGCACCGTGTTCAACGAGGACTGCAACGCGCTGCTTAAGGCCGCCATGGCGGGCGCCTCGCACTCGGCCGCGGGGCTCCGGCTGCCCGCGCAGGGCGAGGTGGAGTTGCTCTGCGGCGGCCCCCCCTGCCAGGGCTTCTCCGGCATGAACCGCTTCAACTCTCGCGAGTATTCCAACTTCAAGAACTCCCTCGTGGCCTCCTACCTCTCCTACTGCGACTTCTACCGGCCCAAGTACTTCATCCTCGAGAATGTCCGCAACTTCGTCGCGTTCAAGCGAGCGATGGTCCTGAAGCTGACGCTGCGAGCCTTGCTGGAAATGGGCTACCAGTGCACTTTCGGCATCCTGCAGGCCGGAAACTACGGAGTTCCGCAGACGCGGAGGCGGTTGATCATCATGGCCGCCGCCCCTGGGTACAAGCTGCCCTTGTATCCGGAGCCGACTCATGTTTTCAGCAGACGCGCATGTTCCCTGACTGCTACAATTGACGGTAAAAGATTCTTATCCAATATCAGGTGGGACGAGTCCGCCCCTCGGCGAACGTGCACGATAAGCGACGCCATGAGCGACCTCCCGGAAATCGCTAATGGGGCAAACAAGATAGAAATTGATTACGGTTGCATGCCCGAGAGTCACTTTCAACGGCTGGTCCGAAGTAAGGACGAGACTGTGAAACTGCGCGACCACATATGCAAGAATATGGCGCCGCTCATTCAAGCTAGGATTAGTAGAATACCAACTACGCCGGGATCAGATTGGAGAGATTTACCCAACATCTCTGTCACATTGTCCGATGGATCGAAGTGCAAGGTGTGTATCTATTACTTATCTTCAGCAGCCACTTAATACCATGGGGCATGAAGGCTATTCTGCTACATCACTTAAAAATACTGACAAGCAGATGTCGCTTTCGTAATTCTGTATAAATTTTGGAAAAGGAATTTCAAATTTGTGTCACAGGTCTTACAGTACCGGTACGACGACAAGAAGAACGGGCGGTCGCGGAGCGGTGCTCTGCGCGGCGTGTGTGCGTGCGCGGCCGGCGGCGCCTGCTCGCCCTCCGACAAGCAGGAGAACACGCTCATCCCCTGGTGCCTGCCGCACACCGGCAACCGCCACAACCACTGGGCCGGTCTCTACGGTGAGTGCGTCTACTCGCCCGCCGACAAGCAGGAGAACACGCTCATCCCCTGGTGCCTGCCGCACACCGGCAACCGCCACAACCACTGGGCCGGTCTCTACGGTGAGTGCGTCTACTCGCCCGCCGACAAGCAGGAGAACACGCTCATCCCCTGGTGCCTGCCGCACACCGGCAACCGCCACAACCACTGGGCCGGTCTCTACGGTGAGTGCGTCTACTCGCCCGCCGACAAGCAGGAGAACACGCTCATCCCCTGGTGCCTGCCGCACACCGGCAACCGCCACAACCACTGGGCCGGTCTCTACGGTGAGTGCGTCTACTCGCCCGCCGACAAGCAGGAGAACACGCTCATCCCCTGGTGCCTGCCGCACACCGGCAACCGCCACAACCACTGGGCCGGTCTCTACGGTGAGTGCGTCTACTCGCCCGCCGACAAGCAGGAGAACACGCTCATCCCCTGGTGCCTGCCGCACACCGGCAACCGCCACAACCACTGGGCCGGTCTCTACGGTGAGTGCGTCTACTCGCCCGCCGACAAGCAGGAGAACACGCTCATCCCCTGGGGCCTGCCGCACACCGGCAACAGCCACAACCACTCGGCTGGCCTCGACGGTTAGTGCGCCTGCTCGCCCACCGACAAGCAGGAGAACACGCACATTCCCTGGGGCCTGCCGCACACCGGCAACCGCCACAACCACTGGGCCGGTCTCTACGGTGAGTGCGTCTACTCGCCCGCCGACAAGCAGGAGAACACGCTCATCCCCTGGTGCCTGCCGCACACCGGCAACCGCCACAACCACTGGGCCGGTCTCTACGGTGAGTGCGTCTACTCGCCTGCCGACAAGCAGGAGAACACGCTCATCCCCTGGGGCCTGCCGCACACCGGCAACCGCCACAACCACTGGGCCGGCCGCTACGGTGAGTGCGTCTACTCGCCCGCCGACAAGCAGGAGAACACGCTCATCCCCTGGGGCCTGCCGCACACCGGCAACCGCCACAACCACTGGGCCGGTCTCTACGGTGAGTGCGTCTACTCGCCCGCCGACAAGCAGGAGAACACGCTCATCCCCTGGTGCCTGCCGCACACCGGCAACCGCCACAACCACTGGGCCGGTCTCTACGGTGAGTGCGTCTACTCGCCCGCCGACAAGCAGGAGAACACGCTCAACCCCTGGGGCCTGCCGCACACCGGCAACAGCCACAACCACTCGGCTGGCCTCGACGGTTAGTGCGCCTGCTCGCCCACCGACAAGCAGGAGAACACGCACATTCCCTGGGGCCTGCCGCACACCGGCAACCGCCACAACCACTGGGCCGGCCGCTACGGTGAATTGAATGCGCCTGCTCGCCCACCGACAAGCAAAACACCCTCACGTTCGAGACGCGCATATTAAAACTTTTTTTGTGTAGTAATGGAGCACCCAAAAAGTTTTATTATAATTTTTCAGTTTCAGCAAAGGCAAATTAGCAGAAATGCCAACGCTCGTAAAACGTCAGTCAATGGGATAGTGGCCTTGCCTATGATTGTTTGAGGCTGTGCGTAGGTGTATATGGACTGCAGCCACCACTTAACACCAGGCTGCATGCTCGTCTGCTACTCCATTCAAATTTTAAAATAGTTTTATATTTTACAACAAAATTATTTGAACAGCGACATCTACCAACAAACTGTCGTACCTACATGTTGTAGAGCTTCTCAAAAAGGCCGATAGATGGCAATGCAAAATGAATTTTTTTGTACCGGTTCTATAGATGGCGTCACTAGAATCATACTTAGTTTTTCTGTGTACGATCATACTTAAAAAAGCGTGGGGTGTTCGTTGTTTTTCTCATGTTTTCATAATATTGCATAGTCATTTGTCCTTGATAATTATGCAAAATTTCAAATTAATCCGATGTTTCGAAGTCGCTAATAAAAACGTGTTAAATTGTGTCGTGGTTATGTTACAGGTCGCGTGTCGTGGGGCGGGTACTTCAGCACGACGGTGACGGACCCCGAGCCCATGGGCAAGCAGGGCCGCGTGCTGCACCCGGCGCAGGCGCGCGTGGTCTCCGTGCGCGAGTGCGCTCGCTCGCAGGGCTTCCGCGACACTTACCGCTTCGCCGGCTCCGTCATGGATAAGCACCGACAGGTCAGAGCTTTGCAGAGCACTAATTCACGTTTGTAAAGCAGGATAATTGTTAATTTAATTTTATACAAGATTAATATTACCTCTTAAATAAATAAATATTAGTCAAATGACTGACGGGCAGCAGCGTCATTGTTCGAAATGTCCAGGGTCTGCGATCGCCAACCCGCTTGCCCAGCGTGGCGATTAGGGCAAAACCTCTCATGAATAGTGCCATATACAAACGGCCCCCAGTTCCCGGCCGCCCCACTAGGCCGGGCCAAGGTAGCGGTCATGGTTTCGGTGGGGCAGGGGGTGCTAGGAATCTCCGGGCTACGGCAGGCTACCACAAAAATCTGACACTGGCTACTTATAATGGACGAACGTTAAGGATGGACGAGAACCTGGCTGAGCTTGAGGTAGAGTTGGAGAACATAAATTGGCAGATTCTGGGATTATCTGAAGTCCGAAGAAAGGGTGATGACACGATAACCCTACAATCTGGCCATCTCCTCTACTTCCGAGAGGGAGACCAACTATCCCAAGGCGGAGTAGGATTCCTCGTCAACAAAATCCTCACTGACAACGTTGTTGAAATATCTAGTGTGTCGAGCAGGGTCGCATATCTTGTAATAAGATTATCCAAAATATATTCTCTTAAGATCGTACAAGTTTATGCGCTAACTTCGACACATTTAGACGAGGAGGTCGAAACCATGTATGAAGACATCGATAGAGCCACGGTACCACAAAGGCTCACTTCAACGTTGTCATGGAGGATTTTAACGCCAAGGTCGGTATACAGACTGGCATTGAAACTTGTATTGGCCCCCAAGGTTTTAGAAAAAGAAACCATCGAGGGCAAATGCTGGTCAATTTCCTCGCAGCCCTGATGGTAAGTCCAAAAACGAGATAGACTTAATCATTACGGATTACATGCGGATATTTAAAGATGTCTCAGTGATTAACAGGTTCAACACCGGCAGTGATCACAGGCTTGTAAGAGGCTCTTTAAATATAGATCTTTAGCTCGAGAGACGCCATATGTTGAAGTCTACGCTCCGACCAAATCTCCTCCAAATCGAAACGGGGTCAAATGAATTTCAGTTGGAACTGAAAAATCAGTTTGATGCTTTGGAACCCACCATGGATATTGACGAGGACTATGAAAATGTGGCTGATACATTAAGGGACGAAGGTAACAAGTATTGTCGGACGAAGCATAAGGGCCGAAAGTCTAAACTTTCGGATAGGACTCTCACGCTTATGAAGCAAAGACGCGAAGACCGAAATGCCACACCATCAAAACTCCGATGTCTCACAAAAGATATCCGAAAAAACATACGCAAAGACCTCCGGCACTCCAATAAACTTGTTATAAAACAGGCAGTTGAGAAGAACCGGGGGTCTAAGACGCATGACGGCAAAATGGTCGCTTCTAAGCCAGAGATACTGTCCGAGGTTGAGGACTTTTAAAGCCGATTATATGTTTCACGTATTCCGCAGCCTTAGAACCAATCCACAGATCCCAGAGCCACATTAACACGCCACTATACTGACGAGCTTCCCGAAGTTAGTCTTGAGGAGATCACGTTGGCCCTCAAATAACTTAAAAGCGGAAAAGCCCTTGGTGAGGACGGAATAACAGCGGAGCTTATTAAAGCCGGCGGCACACCTATCCTTATACAATTAGCCCGAATATTTAATTCCGTCTTGCAGACACGGAGAACTCCGCAGGCGTGGAACAGGAGCATTGTCGTTTTGTTCCATAAGAAGGGGGACAAAACGCTACTAAAAAACTATCGCCCCATCTCGCTCCTGAGCCACGTCTATAAGTTGTTTTCGAGGGTCATAACGACTCACTAGACGACTAGACGAAGCCACCAGAACAGGCCGGGTTCCGACGAGACTTTAGCACCATAGACCACATTCTCACAGCGAGGCAGATAATACAAAGTTTTCATGAGTACAATTGTACAATCAGCCCCTTTGTCTAGCGTTTGTGGACTATGAAAAAGCTATGAAAACTCATTCGGGACCTGGGCTGTTCCCTGCAGCGATGCCAAGTTGACTATCGATACATCTTTGAGATCCTTATACAATTCAGCCATTATGTCCGTCCAAATCCAAAACAGCCAAACAAGACCTATCCAGCTGCACAGAGGCGTGAGACAAGGGGACATTCTGTCACCGAAACTGTTTACCTGTGCACTGGAAGGCGTCTTCAAGTTATTGGACTGGGAAGGACGTGGCATACGCATAAACGGCAAATATCTCTTACATTTGCGTTTTGCCGATGACACAGTCCTCGTGGCAGAATCGCTGCAGGAGTTGCAGTACATGTTGTCCAGCCTAAATGAAGCCTCCCGACGAGTAGGGCTAGGAATGAACTTGGACAAGACCAAGGTTATGTTCAATGCACGCGTTATTCCTACCCCTATCAACGTCGAAGGTACGACACTCGAAGCTGTTCAAGAATATGTTTACCTTGGGCAGTCCATCCAGATTGACAGAAACAGCTTCGAGAAGGAAACCGATAGGAGGATTCAGTTGGGCTGGGCAGCATTCGGGAAGCTCCGTCATATATTCTCGTCAACTATACCATAAAGCCTCCAGACGAAAGTCTTCGACCAGTGCGTCCTGCCCGTTATGACCTACGGAGCCGAAACGTGGACACTGACGATGGGACTGGTCCACAAGCTCAAAGTCGCGCAACGAGCAATGAGCAACGACAAGATCCGAAATCAGGATATCTGAAGGAGGACTAAAGTCACCGACATAGCTCTAAGAGTCAGCAAGCTGAAGTGGCAGTGGGCTGGGAACATCTGTCGTAGAGCTGACAATCGTTGGACGAGACGGCTTTTGGAGTGGAGACCGCGTTCGGGCAAACTTAGTGTAGGACGCCCCCCTGTGAGGTGGCGCGACGATCTGCGCCGGGTGGCGGGAAGTAACTGGATGCGTAGAGCCGAAGATCGGGCTCAGTTGCACGCCTTGGGAGAGGCCTATGTCCCAGCAGTGGACTGATATGGGCTGATGATGATGATGATGATGAAGTCAAATGACTATGAGTTGTGACATCACAAATTATTTTCTCATATAAAATGTATGAGAATGTCACATTTTGGAAGCTCATCAAAAGACCGGATTTGAATGAGGAGTTTAAAATTTATGTTCTGTGTCTTGGTGTTTGTGTTTGTCCATGGCACCCACAACCACAACTTATTAATTTTTTACCCGACTGCGCCAGAAGGAGGCTTATGTTTTCCGAGAGAATGTATGCTTGTACATATAATTGTTTGGCACGCTCTGTAGCCTGAACGGCTCGATGGATTTTAACTTTAGAGGTGTCGTTAGGTTCGTTTTTACCGTGAGAGTGACACTGGGTATATAAAAAATTGCCGGATTTTTGGAGCGAAATATAAAAAAAGTAATTTAAAAAACTAAAAAACAAGTGTTTCTGTGTAATTTGGAAATGAAAAAATCGCTAAAACAAAAAAGTCGTCATAGTATTTTTAAAAACATTTTGAAATACAACAAAAATTGTAGCCGTCAGGACCGATTCTAGAAAGTCAGCTGTCTAGTCAGTAGATTGGAGTAGTCTAATGTAATATTGCTTTGAATTCACTAAGACTCCACTTCTATAATTATAGTAGAAAATTAAGTGTTTTTAATAGTAGTAATAAAACGTACTTACTTTGACCTATGGACGTAGAGAGCATGATAGCATAATTTTTAAGTTATGCCAATCTGATTAATCATCTAATAAAATTGCTTCTATTTTACAGGGTTTTTAGTTAACTTCCCAATTTAGATGCATAAATCTAAAACATCTCTTGATAATAACGCTTTACACTCATAGCCCCACAGTAGGGTAGATGTACCCTGTGTCGTGGGTACCATGGACACACACAAAGACAGAAACACAAACATCCAGACCGACAACAGAAATTTAAACTCATCATTCTAATTTATATTTCGCCGGGAATCGAACCCGGGACACCCGGGAGAGAATGTTTAAATAAAAACTAACAAAATGCTTCTTTTCAGATTGGGAATGCTGTTCCTCCACCTTTGGGCGAAGCATTGGGCAGAGAAATTAAGAAAGCTCTAAGTGCCTCAATTTTGTGATATTTTTTATGACGTTACATTATTTGTGCAAATTAATCATGTTTCTAATTTCATTTCTTTATGTTCATGTATTTTATATTGTTTACAGTTAAAATTGTATGTAGTGTAAGTGACTTGTGATTAAAGCTGATATTTTTTGAACAAAGTATTTTCTTTGTGATGCGTTGTGATGATTGATGATGTGAAAATAAAACTGAATCTGAATCTCAAGTAAAAATTATGGGTCCAGGCCAGTGCTCCATCTGAGTGAAGCACGGGTACGTGCGGGTGTCCGTGCTCCAACTGATAGTATTATTGTACAGTCGAAGACACAACACATTGTACGCCCCGGGAAGGACGGCGGTGTGGGCGAGGCCGCATGAGCATTGGATGGTGCAGAAAAGAACATCTGCTCTGCCGCTCGTGGAAAACACCGGTGCGTTCCACTGGAGATCCAGGAAGCCCAAGCACAAAGGCTAAAACAGTACTACCTAGTTCTACTGTTGCAATAAAGATCTATTATATGCTTTGATGAGCAGCCGAAAAGTTGTATTCTGTACGATCTAAACGTTCTGTACGTTCGAAAAGTCTTGTACGTGTACGTAGATACGACAAGGTACAATACCCAGCAGTGGGGTGCAAAAAGGGTTGGCCAATACGATTAGGGGGCGTCCATAAATTAAGTGAGGTGTTTTTTTAAATTTTCTGTCCCTCCCCTCCTGGTGAGATGTCGTGAGATTTTATTTAACCCCCTCCCCCATCCTCACGTGAGATTTTTCAAAATGTGGATTTCTTACGTAAACGATTGTTATTTTAAAAAGAAAAAAAATTACTTCGTGCTTTTATTTGGCTTGGCTGCAACCCTTTTTGCGTCCCACTGCTGGGCACGGATCTCTCCCCTTTATTGGGGAGGCCTGGAGCTTACTCCACCACGCTGCTCCAATGCGGGTTGGTGGAGATGCGGGTTAGTGGCCAACCCGCTGTCGGATGTTTTCAAACCGCCCATAAGGCCTCCGACAAGGTTTAACGACTGTTATCTATCGACAACAACCGGGACCGACGGCTTAACGTGCCCTCCGAAGCACGGAAACGCGCATGAAATTAGCACCACTAGCGGTCACCCATCTCACACCCGACCGCGCCCGTTTGGCTTAGTTGCATAGATCGTTTGCGTTCTACGCTAACCGCCGGGCCATGCGCGCTTTTATTTACGACATCAATATTGCTGAGAGTATAAGTAGTAAGTGGTAGTATAAATCGTAACTACTGTGATTATTAATATCTACTCTAATTCAGTCCGTGGAGAATCATGCGCGGTTTCAAGAGAGACTATTGGAACCAACATGCCCACAGTGGCGCGAAAACAAAAGATAAAATTAAGCTATTTTGGTATAAAACAAATATGGTGGTTTGACAGTCTGTAGATGTATAACGTCGAAGTATGAATGAAATTATTTCCTTTCGAACGAATTAGTCGAAGATCTTAATCGTATTACGATTACGCTTAAAGATTAAATCTTAGCATGTACAATCTGGATTAAATGGACCAAAATATTTTTTTTAGTTTCGAACAGAAAAAAAATTGCGTGATATTTGCCGAGACCACCCCCTCTTTCCAACGTAAGATTAGATGAGATTTGACTCGACCCCTTCCCCCCCTTATACATCTCACCTAATTTATGGACGCCCCCTTATTACCTCTATTAAAAATCAGTGTCAATTATATTTTTGATAGAGAGATTGATAAAGCGAGTTCCCATAATGGCCCATAACACATGATTGTAATTAATGGTAGTTGGAGCACGGATCACATACTTCACCCAGGTGGAGAACCTACGTGAAGCACTGGCCCAGACCCAAAATTATGATGATACTGTCTTATTTGTTGTAGGTTCTTATAAAATTAAATAAAAAAATAAAAAAGAAAATAGGTAATAAATTCAGTTTAGGAAATTATAGTCTGTCCTGTACATTTTATGATAATAATATAATTTAACCTCACTCTAAGTAAAATTGAAGTAAAAATCAACATTTAAAAAAACACAGTTTCTATCAAGACTAATGTTTATTTAATAACATTCTTGGTTTTTCGTTTAATATTTTTAACTAAAAGGCTCAATTCAGCTTCCTCTCTAGATTTCTTAGGCTGAGTCTCGCCTGTGGGAGCATCAACTGGTCGTCGTTTTAATTTCTCCTGTATTATTTTTTCCATATTCTTTGTTTTCTTGAAGTTGGGATCACTAGGATCAATGTTATAAAGATGAGAACTATACAATGCTGAGAAACGCTGATCATTCAGATTGATCTCAAAATCTGGCAAAGCCTCCTTCTGTTCTTTAATTTTTTCTTTTAGTTTCTTTTTTCTCTTTGATTTTTTGCTAATATTGTCAGCTTCCTGTATTTTTTTTAAACTAAAGTGTGCTTTACCATCATCTTCATCTAATAACAATTCCAACTCAGCTTTCTTTTTTTCATCTTCTACATCATCACAATTTTCTTTAGGCTGTTTTTGATTAGGTTTCTTCGATTTGAATTCTGGTTTATTGAACTCCTCAGCAAAGTATGAGTCATTCATATCAATATCTGATGGGACATCGTCAGATGAAATTCCTTCTGAATCATCATTGTCCTTTTCATCTTCTTTCTGATTTTTAAGTTTGCGTAGTTTTTTCTTCTCTTTTCTCTTTTGCAACAGTTGTTGGAATGGCGTAAGGTTTTTATTATCTGCAATTCAATAAAATAATATTATTATGGCATTTATAAAAAATAGAAATGTAATAGGTATTTATAGTTTTAGTTTATGGTGGGCCTGGCTGCAACCCTTTTTGCGTCCCACTGCTGGGCACGGGTCTCTCCTCATTATTGGGGAGGCCTGGAGCTCGCTCCACCATGCTGCTCCAATGCGGGTTGTTTGAGATGCGGGTTAGTGGGTAACCCGCTGTCGGATGATTTCAAACCACCCATAAGGTCTCCGACAAGGTTTAACGACTGTTATTTATCGACAACAACCGGGACCGACGGCTTAACGTGCTCTCCGAAGCACGGAAACACGCATGAAATTATTTACCACTAGCGGTCACCCATCTCACACCCGACCGCGTCCGTTTGGCTTAGTTGCATAGATCGTTTGCGTTCTACGCTAACCGCCGGGTCATGCGCGGTGATGGGCCTAAAGATAAAAAATATATGGAATTAATTTCTGATTTACAGAATTCTGATGAACTCACCTTCACTCATTTTCTTCTTTATCAATTCCTCTGCCTTATCCTTAACACCCAAGCCCCACGTTATTTCCATTTCCATATCTTTATTTCTCTTCCGATCTTCTTTGGATTCAATATCTTGCAGCAACATTTTGTATTTCTGTATTGGATCACCATCTTCTGTTTCCGAATGTGAATCATCAAGGTCATCGTGTTCATTTTCGTCTGAAATTATTTTTTTGAGATAATTTTATTGAGTCATCAGCAATGCCTTTTTTGATATTGAACAACTGATAGTAAAAATATTACCTTCACTACTCGACGCCAAATAGTCTTTGAGATCTAGATCGTCAATCTTTCCATCAAGTGCACTTTTGATAATCTCTGTACGGTTCGGATTCGTAGCGTCCCAAGTGAGATCAACCTTCGCTTGCTGCAGTGCGGTCGTTGTGAATAGCCTGGGCTTGTATTTGGTTAAGTCGGGTAGTTTCGTGCACACTTCTCGTGGCTCCTGTAAATTTTCGTCCGAATATCAGGCCGGATCCAACCAGATTTGCAATGCATAAAAAAATATTCGGTTTTATAGGTAGCGAAAATAATCATTTTCGTTTTAGTAGAATGGACCTTTCCAATAAAATAGTGTTTTAAGAACATTTTAGTAACTAACATTTGATAACATATGTAAATTAGGTACTTATTTCTACAAGCTAGGACATAGGAGTGCATTCTTATTTCAGTTCAAGGATTGATGGTAAAAGCGTTAAATTTAGCTGCAAGAAATGAACAACACTAAATATAAGCTAGTAATGAAAAGTAGGTCATACTTGTTCGAAAGTGACGTCATCAGGTATGAATCTCATATCGAGTCGTGTGGCGCTACTCTCGTACTCCATGCCATCGCACTCTGCATACAGGCGGTCGGCCGTGCCCGCAGAGTCGCATTCTACAACGGCGTAGTAATACCGTAGGCGGTTAAGCTGGTACCGCCGGAGCTTCTCCATGTGGTAAGTTGAACCTGTTATAAAGAATACCACTTTTAATACATTATCACACAAACGTAGTTGAATAATGTCTATCTCTAGTATACATATAATACAAATACAATGAGGACATTAAGCTATGCCAGAATGTCCCTTCCCTGCACACATTATATGCATATATTGGACTGATCCTCTTGTCATCTTAACACAGCAAGCAATAGTATATATTAGGTAGATTACACAGCAATATAAAAGAAAAAAGAATATCTAACAATATTTAGTTTACCTTCTTCATTGCCTCCATCATCTGATAAATCTGCTGTATCTTCCTTTTGTTCTGTGAGTTCAATAGGACCTCGAATCTCTTCTTCTTGCATCCGTTTCAAACCATATTCCGAAGGATAAATCTAAAATGAATGATAAATGATAGTAGTAAACCAATCGTAGAATGTTTAAATAAAGAATTACAAAAACTAGCTGTATTTTACTCACTGTAACACACTTAATGATACCACCTGGAGGTAAAAAAGAGCTGAGCAACACCATTAAATCAGTTGCTTTGATATTGTCCCAATCCATGTTGCATATTGCAATCCTGAAAGTTTATTAAAATATGGTAGCATGAAGAAATTTAATTGTTTAGTATGGCACATGAACACTTGTAGACATAAATCTGTAACGACTGTAACTATAATACTATATTACTATGTGAATATACATAGGTGGTAGATTTTTGATGATACAACACGGGAAGGACTACCACTGCATGGACTGGTCCCACTTCAGCTGTGAACTCTAAGACTAGACAAACATGATCAGCCTTTGGGGTAGCAGCACAACAGCTTACAACCTCATGTTTTGTTTTACTTTAATAGAGTTGAAGACAATTATGATTATAAAATATAATTTAAGTGAGTAAATATTTTCAATGAAAATTATGAAGTTAAAATCTTTACCTTCATCTCTCTCTATGATGGTTTTATTTTAAACAATACATACCACTAGTGGTATGGCCATGGGAATGCAGTGCTATTACTAAACTAAAAATTGAAAAAAATTGTAAAAGAAAATTACAATTTATATTATAAAATTTTAAACAAAAAAATATTTCATGCTCCAAAAAGGAAAAAAATAAAATTGTACAATAACTTTAGTTCTCAATGGGTGCAGACTCCAAAATTGTTTTAATGGTCATTCATTAGTCATTCATTACCATAAGCAAGTAAAAGTACCATGCCAATTAACAATTTATTTATTTTTATTTTTTTATCTGTAATAATTTTTACTTAAGAGGCAGTATACGAAATTTTGCCAATTTCGCTTATTTACACAACACATGAAATTTTGAACACATGACATTTAAACATAGAAATGATCAAATATTGTGCAATAAAACTTATAGAAATACCTACTGTATTTTAACTGCAAAATCTCATATGTAAAATCAGTTAAATCAGCAAAATTTTAAAGTAATTGTGTTTTACTTTTAGTACTTACCTATTAGTAGCTTCATCTGTTGACTCAGCATCTGCATCTAACTCTCCCCATTCATGTTCCAGCTCACTTTCCACTTCTGATTCACTGCTCTCTTCATCACTGGAGCTGTCAGTCACCAACACACCTGATAAGTCAAAAAAAAAATCAAAAAAGATTTTGTTTTCCGGATGAACAATCATTGTTCAGATAAAAACAATTGATTTTCTTCAGAGATTCATTGGATTAGTGTAACTTAACAATGCCATCTATTTCAGCTCCCAAATAAAATAACATATACATACATATACTCGCGATTGATATTGAGAAGAGTCATATTTTCAGTTGAAGTTCTCTGAAAACATGGATAAAACAATATTGTCTAAAAATGAAATCTAGCTAGATTCATTGGCTCCGAAAACCCCTGCATACTAAATTTCATGAAAATTGTTGGAGCTGTTTCTGAGATTCATATTATATTATATGAGATATTATAGGGAGACCCTAGCCAAGTTATATTTAGTTAATGTTTCTTATCAATCAACAGCATACATAAGTGTAAAGGATTGTTAGAGGAGTAGTTCTGATTTTGAAAAATATCACAAAGATAATTTATAATTAACAAAATCAGGTGTTACTTTACGGAACTTCATTGTTATATAAAGACAATTTACTTGCATTGCAGTAGAAATTAATGTAGAAAGATTAATGGATCTTTGGAGATTGAAAGATGAGATATAGTGGTAGAATAATAGGTTAAGTATTTTTCAAATCAGTTAGCAAATTAGAACATCACTATAACAAAAAGAGAGCACATCCTGTCACATAATCATTTCATCATTGCAAATCTGAAATGTCGTATTTGCAAAAATGATTTGTTGAGAAAAACTAAAAAACTATGGCAGACAGTACAATGTAAACCAACACAAATTTTTAATTAAGTATAACTCAGTGAAATATTAAAATATTCAAGTAGGAGTTTTTGCAGGCAATAGCTATGTTTTTCAAAAATCTAAAAAGTCTATATGACTAAAATGTCACATAGGAGGTTGAGTTTTGTAACAGTTTATGAAATTATTCAATTATTTAGAAATCACTGCTGGATAGCAGCAGTTCCACACTTAACAATTTTATTAAGTACAAGGAAGAGACCTCTTGTTGAACAGGTACATCAGTCACCATAACAAAGAGAAATATCAAATTATCACAAACTAGCCTTCCGCCAGTAGCTTCGCCCGAGTGGATCAGTTAATGGGTCCCCGTAGGATAAAAAATAGCCTATGTGCTATTCCAGGCTTCATTGCTATATAAAAATCATAGGTGTTTTGCCAGTAGCTTCAACAGTGTTGACCCTATTATCCATTTTCATGTAGAAATGAAGCATTTTTCCATGGTAAAAAGTAGCCTACATTACTCAGGGTGAATGTAGCTTTCTAAAGGTGAAAGAATTTTTGAAATCGGAACAGTAGTTTTTGAGTTTATTCATCACAAACATACAAAAACACAAATCTTTCCTCTTTATAATATTAGTATAGATATCAAAAAAAAAAATATATAAATCTCTAAGTTAAATGAGCATAAATTCTAGCTAACATCCCTTAGCTAGAATTTTAAAACATGAGTTTTTATAAATTGAACAAACCTTCTCCTCTAGCATAATCAATTTCAAGATCTAGCAGTCGCCTTTTGGTTTTCTTATCCAGTTTTCCTCGTGTTAGCTTATCATTAGCGAACTGAGGTTCTTCTTTTGCAAGAGGTTCGTCATTACTGGTTTTCCTTCTTACAAACCGGCCTGGTTGAGACTCTTCTTCTTTTGATTCCTTTTCATTTTGCTCTTCATCATCATCAGACTCATCAGAACTTTTACCAGAGTCCTCTAGTTCATAATATTTTCTCAAATTTTCTGTAGATGTTTCATTCACTGGTCGGCCTCGTTTGTCTACAGTATATTTAACTTTAAATTTGTCATCACTGAACATGGACTGAAATCTTTTATCAATTTTGATTTTACGCTCATGTTTAGGAATTTGTCTATAACGAGGGTCATTCAGGTATTTAGCAAAGCGACTGTCCTTTAATATATCACCCATATTTCTAATATCCATCCAAATAAAGGCGATTTGCCCAATTATCGTAACTTTTTATCAATTTATGCAAAAAATAAATTATTCATTTTATGATTTTACGGCAAAAACATAATTTTTAGGTTATAATTTACTTAGGGACATTTTTTTTTCAATTATGGCATGGCATCGCAAACTCTGTACATACTGCCAGCGTCAAGTATAATTTTTGCATCAAATTTTTTGCCAGTTTCAATGAAACTGGACGAAGTAATATTAACAAAATTAACAAAGTCAGTAGGTAAGTCGTCAGTAATCAGTCAGTCTAGTCAGTCGAGCATTCAAGTAAAGCGATGGCTACTTTACTACTGTTGCTCTAGGTTGCGATGCCATTATTAAAAATTAAGAGAAAATATTGAATGGCCGAAAGGATTTTTGTCCAATGCCGTAAAACGAATAAAAAAAAGTATCACGTCAGATATCAACTGTCAAGAGCAAGAGTGTCAAGATATCAGACTTAGGGATGGGATTCTTTCCGAAAAAGATCGATTTTTGAATTGATTCGAGTCGTGACCTAATAAATCGAATCACAAAAAAATCGAGGTCTAAAAGATCGATTTCCGAAAAATTGATCTTTTTTTAACCGACTTCAAAAAAGGAGGAGGTCACTTTATTCGACCGTATATATATGCTTTTTTATGTTTGTTCGCGGATAACTTCGTCGTTTATGAACCGATTTTGATGATTCTTTTTTGTTCGAAAGCTTATACTTTCGAGGTGGTCCTATTGTCACCAACACCAAGTCAAGATCTGATGATGGGATCCTAGGGAAATTGAAGGGTACTCTAAAATTTTATAGCCCCACATATGTGGAAATATCGCCAATTATGCTTAAACAATACAGAATTATTAAATTAAAGGTACTAAAAAGAGTTAAATTATATAACTTTTAAACCAAAAATACCGCCTTTAAACGGTAAAAAATAATATTGTTCAGGACTTCGCATTTGATACTTTTCCTTGCTAATGGTAGTTAGTGACTCTATAAACTGTTTTGGAATCGGGCCCGTAGTGAAATGTCGTAACTTTCGCTTTGAATAGGCACCGACTCCAAAACAATTTCAAGAGTCGGTACCATTAGCAAGGAAAAGTATCAAATGCGAAGTACTGAAGAATATTATTTTTTACCGTTTGAAGGCTTTTTTTTGTTAAAAAGTTAAATAATTCAAGATTACGTTTTTTATGTAACATAAATCCATTTTATTAAATACAAGTAAAATATTGTAATTAAACGATGTCTTATATTAGTAAAAGCAGGGAATTCAAAAATAATTTCAGTTGAATCGAGCTAAGTGTATACGGTAGTGTTATGCAAATGAATATTTTGTGCAATTATAGTCAGATTATATAGTCCAAGAGCCCGCGAGGGCCAGACTTTCGTCTTATAATAAAAGTTGAAAATTCTTCTATGTGTGCCTCTAGTACAGGTAAGAACTGTCCCCACCCACCCATAATACCTGGGTAGTGGTTCCTTCAGCAGCTAGGAGGTAACAAAGGTGTATAAAATTCCATCCCAAATTTGTTAATCTATAAAACTACATTTTTTTATATTTCATTCGTAACATTATCAAAACTCGCCATGCTCAGTCCCAGACACTTAGTGTGGTTCCAACCCCCAGCCGGACCCCCCTAAACTATAATGTTTTGTAATTCTATTTACGTTATTTTGTAAAAGCTGAATTAAATATATATTTTTTGGAGTACTATTAAACGACGTTTCCTTGGTAGACAGACATTTTTGACGGTTCTATTATCCTGCCAGACGCATTGAAGTGGGTGGTAGTTGCGAGAGCATATAGCATATGTGGTAACTGGTGCGAGTGAAACAGGATAATCAAATTGACTTTGACAGCGACGCCATAATTTTTTACTGCATTTGTCATATTTCATTCACGCCAAACATATAATTTTATTGCGCATGCAAGGAAACGTCGTTTAATAGTTCTCCAAAAAATATATATTTAATTCAGCTTTTACAAAATAACGTAAATAGAATTACAAAGTATTATAGTTTAGGGGGGTCCGGCTGGGGGTTGGAACTAGGGCTTGAGCTCCGGAATTCCGGAATTCGCATAATTCCGGAATTCCGGTAGAATCCAATATCGTTTCCGATTCCGGAATTGGCGAGACCAATATCGAAATTTCGGTATTGAAAAAAAAAATTTTATCACTAAGTACATATCGATCTGTGATCACGCGATCTGCGTGCTCATAACACAAAGCGCGTCAAAAACACTAAAGAGCGGAACCAAGGCACTAAAGTGTTCTCAAGGGATTTGAGTATTGGGCAAAGCCAGTTGACAAGATTGAAGACGGAGTCTGGCACTATAGTTTCGTCTTAGCCGGAAGTTCAGAGAGAAATTGAGAGGTACTACGGACGGTTGTACAGCTTCTCAAAAGCTCCCCTTACCAATGTGGTGAACGATAAGAGAGCCAAATTGACCCGAAACTATACCGAAGATATTCCGGACGTCAGCCTGTACGAAATTAGAAGGGCCCTTAGTCAGATTAAAAACAACAAAGCGCCGGGATATGACGGTATCACATCAGAGCTGCTGAAAGCTAGAGGGAAATCCCTCCTAGTGGCGCTCCAAAAACTGTTTGATGCCGTCATCAGTAGTGGAACTGTCCCGGAGGCGTAGAGCAGAAGCCTAGTGGTGTTGTTCTATAAAAAGGGTGACAGAGCCCTTTTAAAGGACTATAGACCCATCGCGCTTCTGAGCCACATATATAAGCTGTTTTCAAGGGTTCTTACTAATCCGGATTCCGCCGGATTCCGAAAAGGCGATAGTACCATGGACCACATACACACGCTGCTACAGGTTTTAAAAAAGACCGAGGGGTATAATCTGCCGCTATGTATTGCGTATGTGGACTATGAGACAAGCCTTCGATTCTATCGAGACCTGCGCGGTGCTAGAGTCTCTCCAGCGATGCCACATTTACTATCGGTACATCGAGGTGTTGAAGTGTTTATACAAAGCCGCAACCATGACAGTCCACCACGGAAGCAGTGGACATATTCCACTGTAGCGCGGAGTACGACAAGGGGATGGTTATATCCCCGAAACTGTTTACCGCTGCACTAGAAGTCGTGTTCAAGCTGATGGAGTGGAACAGGCTAGTAGGTCTTAAGATGAACATGGACAAGACGAAGATCATGTCTAATGTCCATGTCACACCCATATCGGTCGTTGTTGATGGCGCTACTCTCGAAGTTGTCGACGAGTACATCTACAAGCGATCCGTATGGGTAAGTCCAGCTTCAAGAGAGAGGTAATTCGTAGAATCCAACTCGGTTGGGCAGCGTTCGGGAAATTACAACGTGTCTTCTCGTCCAGAATACCTCAGTACCTGAAGTCGAAAGTTTTCGAGCAGTGTGTGTTGCCAGTGATGACCTACGACACTGAGACGTGGTCATATTAATAAGCTCAAGGAGATAAGCTCAAGGTCCCTCAGCGAGCGATGGAGAGGGCTATGCTTGGTATTTCTCTATGCGACAGAATCCGTAACGATAAAATCCGTAGAAGAACGAAGGTTACCGACATAGCTCTCAAACCTTCAAGCTGAAGTCGCAATGGGCAGGCCTATAGTAAGGAGTACCGACAATCGATGGGGAAGAAAGGTCCTCGAATGGCGACCACGTCTCGGCAAAAGGAGTACAGGCCGCCCTCCAACCAGGTGGACTGATGACCTGAAGAAGACAGCGGGTAGTCGTTGGATTCAGAAGGCCCAGGACCGGGAGGAGTGGTGAACGTTAGGGGAAGCCTATGTCCAGCAATGGACTATAAAAGGCTGATGGATGGATGGATGGATGGATGGAATGGACATATCGAGATAAAAAAATCTACCCTTAGTAAATTATCATAAACATTCAAAATTTTAGTATCAGAATATTATAAATCTCTTTTTACTATATCATCATTTTACCCATGTACTTCTAAACCTTAAAAAAATCGTGAAATATATTGTCTATATTATCTCCAGAATCTAATATCTACTATGCAGTACTTAGGCTTTATAGTACCTATTCTCTTTTTGGTAGTCTTAAGTTTGTGGGCTTGATCTAGACTTTTTTTAATTTAAACATCGTCTACCGTAGTACCGCGGCACACTTTGTCTGCATTTAGTGCTTGCATACCATTTAATTTTTCTGTGTAACAGATTATTATTTACATAAATAAATAAGTTATTAAATTTTTATAGGTAGCATTTTTTCTAACAAAATGTGAGAGCATAGTCAAAATAACTTAGAAATGAATTTTGTTGTAACACCAACAGTGGCAACAGTGTAACACAAAAACATGACATGCATGTCTATGTCATGTTTTAGGTTTCAGACTGTTTTTGGAACTAATAATAGACACTCTTTTTTGAGAAATAACTAATGGGACCAAGAAAAAAATCTATTGTTTTCTTCAGAAACGATCCAACGTTTCCAATCAAACAAAAATAAAGCAGAAATTTTATAACAAAAAGGATAAAATGATACCTGAGAGTTTGAAGTCTCCTTAACTAAAACAATAAGAAATGGCAGCAAATATGAATTTTTCATATTTGGCTGCAATTGGCTGCAACCCTTTTTGCGTCCCACTGCTGGGCACGGGTCTCTCCCCAATATTGGGGAGGCCTGGAGCTTACTCCACCACGCTGCTCCAATGCGGGTTGGTGGAGATGCGGGTTAGTGGCCAACCCGCTGTCGGATGTTTTCAAACCGCCCATAAGGCCTCCGACAAGGTTTAACAGTCGTTAAACCTATCTATCTATCGACAACAACCGGGACCGACGGCTTAACGTGCCCTCCGAAGCACGGAAACGCGCATGAAATTTTTGCCACTAGCGGTCACCCATTTTTCATATTTATATAATTTCAATAGCAAATTTTTGTATTGTTACTTTTAAAGGGGAACTGCATTGTATTCTTGCTTTATCTTGAAACCGATGATGCTAGGAGTCTCTTGTCATCAAAATAATTGGCATATAAACAAGAACATTCTTATTATTTGAGTTTTTTCGAAAGTATCATCCTTTGGTTACCACCTATCGGGCATTGGTGCTTTTACCTTATGATATTTTGCCAATTTTTTTACACTTATAGTCTTCTTAGGGTCAATTTCAACTTTTATGTACCTATCACTATTTTGTACAAAAAGACACTTGAGTTCCGGAATTCCGGAATTCCGGAATTGAAATATTGAATATCGAAACCCAATTCCGGAATTGAAAAAGCGTCCGATATTCAAGCCCTAGTTGGAACCACACTAAGTGTCTGGGACTGAGCATGGCGAGTTTTGATATTGTTACGAATGAAATAAAAAAAAAAATTGTTTTACAGATTAACAAATTTGGGATGGAATTTTATACACCTTTGTTACCTCCTAGCTGCTGAAGGATCAGGTATCATGGGTGGGGATAGTTCTTACCTGTACTAGAGGCACACGTAGAAGAATTTTCAACTTTTATTATAAGACGAAAGTCTGGCCCTCGCGGGCTCTTGCTCTAATATGGTAATTATAGGTTTTTAACAGGCGTATATTTTTTTGCAATAGTGCTTCGAAAAATAAACTATCGATAAAATTCGATTTGTGATATTCGAAGATGGCGGTTGTGATTTAGTTTCAGTATTAGTATTTCTCTGTATTTAGGTGTTTGAAGTATAATTTGGATATGTATTATGCAGCAAATTACTTATAAATTGGACAGTGATAAGAAAACGAAAACTATTTCATATAGCAGTTATTTTTGAATTCTTACAAACGTGGCATCAACTTACGTGGCATCAACAATTCTTCTATCAAATTACTGTACCATCACACGACGGTACAACGTTGCCACAATGTTTATAAGATTTTTGATTTGGATTGTTCTCTTTAACTTTGACACTGGGTAAATTGTTATGTGACAGCCATATTCTAATAAATGATGTCAATCAAACAAGCATCATAAATTATTGTATTATTTTCTTCACTCGTAGTTTTGCGAGCGAATAATGCCATAGCTACCTTTGAAATGACAGTTGGCAAAAATCAGCGTGCGGTAATGTTTTATTTTGTCATTTTCAGATTTCCCACCGATGTTGATATGAGGCAAAAATAGATCAATGCTATTACACGTAATAACTGGGAATGGAAAAAACAACATCAGAAATCACGTCGTACATTATTTAGTAGGCTATGTAGTGCGGAAAATAAAAAAAGAAATAAACTGCGAAAAATGTGTCCAATGTTTGGGAAATAAATTCAGTCAATCAACATTTTCCTTGATTTCTATGAAAGATAGAGGTGGGCTTATAAAACCCTCCGATGGGGTTAGCAAAGTCTATAAAATCGCAAAAACTTTGGAACCTGCAAGAATACGAAATTCGTGTAGGTTCCAAAGTTTTAGGACAACCCAAGTGTTTTTTGTCAATGATAAATAAAATATCGAAAATATTGCTTGGTTGGGCGATTTGTTATTATAATGTTACTTTCATTTTTCATAGGTTTAATATCTATATAAAACACTCTCAATTATTGCTAGCTTGCCAGCATAATGTTTTCAGGAGTGCTTATCGGTTTCTGATTCGCTGTTTACCGAACTCCTTTCATATTGGATGAAGGAGAACAGTATCATAGGCCATAATCTTTGTCTATGATTAGTAAAAAATAAAAATAGAATATTATCTACGCCTGCCAGTATGGCGGCGGTTGCATACGAACGTACGCACGTAACTTACGTCGACTAGCGTTCTTTGGCTATGTTCGAAAATATTCTTAAGTACTAATCTAAAACCCATCAAAAACTACAAGCGGAACCTTGAAGCGGCAGACTGCAGTCTGGAAGAACGTCCAGGATCCTGTGATTGGATATAGGAGAGGTGGCTTCGATTCAAGAATTCCGTAAGTACGCTTTTGATTACTTTATGTTGGGTGAGTGGGCATTAATTGAGATGTTTACACTTTCCCAACAGTGGGCTTGGGTCATAATTACGCGCCCGCCCATCCATTGCTACCAACGACAATTTTTGATGATTTACTCAAACATTCAGTCAGATAATGATTTATTGGATGATCATAGAAATTTATTGATTAAATTCATTAGCAAAGAATATTTAACAATCAGAATTCATTGTATCACAAAAGAATTAACTTCCCCTGTAGAAAAACTAAGAACGTTTCTAACAAAAATTACATTTTTTTAAAGGACAATTAATATACTAGTTCAGATTATTTAAAATTAAATATAGTTAATACTGTATGTTGTAATTTGTTGGTGAAACATTTACCTACAATGAATTAGTGGAACTAGTAAAATAATTTTATCTTGTGTTTATTTATAAATAAATGAGTTGACCAGAATTGACTATTTCATTTTCACCTTAGCGTATTTAGATTTATTGCAAGGTATTCAACAGATTTTTTCCAATATTTAAAAGTATCACCTCTTCAATCAAAACACTGCGGTCACCAACCCGGCTGCCCAAAATGGTGACTAAGGGCAAATCTTCTCACGTATAAACTGTCACAAGCATGTCACATGAAAGAGGCCTACGTCCAGCAGTGGACGTTCACAGGCTGTTGTAATAGTAGTAATACAGCTAAGTACAGTTAAAAGATGGGGTTTTTAAAAAATATTTTGTCATAAAACAAACAATTTATCAAAAATATGCTTACATACGATTGAAGCTAGCGGATACTTAAGTATTTTAAGAAATTACATTACAAAACATGGTGTACCGAAGTATCAAAGCAAATGTGACCGTTTTTTACACTTTCGCCGTCCTTAACTACAGAAAACTACTTTATTATAAAGCAAAAACTAGGATTTAGAATGACAAAAATACCATAGCTTCAATCGTAATTTAAGCGAATTTTATAAATACATAAATATAAAATTTTATGAATAAAAAATAAATATAAATAAATAGTTTAGTTTGTCAGTAATTCTTATTTTTGAGAGCGCCACGCCCTTAATACTTTAAACATCAAACTTAATTGATGCCCTTTCTCTTAAATCTGCTTTGCATTATTTTTGTTTATAGGATGAAGAATTCATCAACTTTACAATTTAAATGTTCATGGAGCGATACCATAGAGAAAGAAATCAGTATCGATACTATCGATATTGGTATTCATTTTGTGCATAGTCACATCACTAGCTAATATTCTGTTGTCAATGACAGGGGACGCTTGAATCAAATGTCGTAAAAAAATTCCTTCTACGCCTATAGTTATAGTTATTGTTCTTAGAGTACTACATATCGATTAAAAAAACGATCTTTTTGGACCGAAAAATCGATTATTTGATTAATCGATCTCAGATCGCCAATATCCCATCCCTAATCAGACTATCAATCATCAGTCAGTATATCATTATCTTTATAAATCCTTATTATTCCTTATCGGTAGGAGTATTACTGTTCTGCGATCCTTATCGATCGAACAGATGCTGCTGTTCTCATCCTCAATTTCTGCGGTTATATATCTTTATTATTAAATTATTTGTGTATGATGAATAGCATAGGAGAAGAGTGTACGGATTTGAAGAAGAAATATGATGACTGCTTCAATAGTTGGTTCTCAGAACGTTTTCTTAAAGGGGACCATGATGATTCAGTTTGTGCCGGAATATTCAAAGTTTATCAAGATTGTGTTAAGGTACGAAAAGTTTTAGAATTATACTGTGTTACGCAATTCATCTGGTTAGTATTGATTACCTACTGTAAAACTTGTTTCTGTTGCAGAAAGCAATGAAGCAGCAAAATATAGATTTCAAAGAAATTGAAAAGGACGTATTAGGTACTGAAAATGAGTTCAAAGCACCACCTTCAGATAGCAGTAGCTGACAAAAATGCAGCTTGCTGTTGTGCGCAATCAATCCAGCATTCTTCTGGAATTATTCTAAGAACAAGAGCTTAACCAAATGCTCTGAATAAAAATAAAGGTATTAAAAATAAATATTTGTTAATGTCAACTTCAATATAATATAATGTACCTATGTTGTTAAATGTTCCAAGTGTAGATATGCTTCTTCTACAGATACTACATTTAAATAATATTTATGTATTACAATAGATTGCATTTATGTAGCACTAATATAATATGTTAAGTGTAATTCTGTTAGAGCATAGATATAATATAAAATTTTGTTAGAAAATGTTGTTTAATTTTTATGTGTTTACATAAGTATCATTCAAGATCAAGTAATTATTAGAGAATTAATTATCGAGTTTAGGTAAATGGAGATATTGGATTATATACATTGGATTGCAGAATAATTTTGTTCAATCAATGTATTAAAGTCAAGTCAATAGACACATTTTGAGTGCTAAAGTGCATGTAAGTGATTAAGCAGAGGCGGGGTAGGGTATTGCAGTGCAAAGGGCCTTGAACCACTGGTTTATTGTAAGCAGTGGAAATGTACCAAATGCCCGCACTAAATTTTCATCTCATGCTACCTCTATGTTTAGCACCAGAAAGCATACTAGGAAAAAACACCAATGTCACATGCAAATTGAAATCACTTATCTCCAGTATCAGTATTAAAACTAGACAGATTGACCCAGAATTTGCTGATTTTTTTCACATTTTTGTCTAAGTTGGTGTTTAAGTGATTTACCTTTCCACAAATTTGGAATATAATTAAAATGTAAATGAAGTGCCATTGTAACAAACATGTCAGCCAGCTAGCTAATCAGAGCCATGCCGCCATGACATTTCCCTTTAGCCAAGCCCTAGCCATAAGGGAGTCGTCTCTATATAAGCCTTTGCCAGCCATTATTCTGTGTCATTCTGCATATCAATAAAAAATCGTTTTATGTCTGGTTTTTACAGCTTAATTTTTTTCTCACCTAACATTACACATGCATGCAGGTAATATTGCAGCGATGTCTTATTTTGAGAAAATAGGAATTTGTTGTAAAAAAAACGCAGGTTATAATTTAAATTCTTTGTTTTTTATAAAAAGAGCTACAAGTTCACTATAGAATCCAAAATGATATTGTGTAAGCAAAATAAGTAACATAAGGTCAGGTGGGGTAAGAGGGACGCTGGGGGAAGAGAAACAGTAACAAGTAAAAAGAAATCTATAATGCCTAGGTCTATGATCACTACGTCGGTAAAACAGTATTAGACGTAGTTCAAATATTTTTGGATAAATGGCGCTGCGACACGGTAACTAAGCCAGTAAATGAGAGAGAAAAAAAACAGTTGTCAAAATAAAAAACTAAGACCTAACGGCGTTCCTTGTTTGTGCTTATTTTAATATGAAAAACACCAGTGTAGCGGTTGATTGATACGGTAAGAGAAATTATAAAGTTGAATCTTTATTTTTCTCCAATTATGTTGTTCGTAGCGTGTGTTTTTAGTGCTTTTTCAATGTCATTAAAAACATACCCTTCAAAATGGCAAGGTGGGAAAGAGGAACGGCCATACCAGGTAAAGAGAAACACATGTTCCTCTTTTCCGATTTCAGAGGTAACAAACATTTTTAAAATCGATGTCCTGATCGACTATACTAACCATTAAACAAATCTGCTATGAGATCAAAAACTGCTATCACATGTGCATTAAGATATACAATAAGCTACCTAAAAACCTTAAAAATGTTACTACAGAAAAATTAAATAAAAACAATTACAAATTTTCCTTTTTGAGAAATGTTAATATAGTCTCAAAGAATTTATGGAGGATGGTAACAAAAGATATGACATACACTAAAATATTATAATAATTTAATTGCTACTCATTTTCTTAGACAACTGACATACATATTGTTATAATTATTAATTAATGAAGAAATAATGTACTATTGAATGACTACTGTAAAATTTAACCACATCTTTGTAAATCACACCTAATATTGGTTAATGTGAGGACTTTATCTTTATCCAAAATCTTAACATTGTATACCACATTTTAGCAAAAGTAAAGTAAAAGAGACTTACGGTCAATATGTTTTAGACCTACGCTAGGCTGATTTTGATATTCAGTAGTTACAGTTTATATTTCACTACAAATATATTTTGTGTTTGAGACAGTTTTTAAGTTGTTATACGTTGTTGTTTACTACTACGCGTATAAACCAAAGTGAGAAAAGTTCATAAGTTTAAAAAAATAATTAATTAATAACAATAATAATAATACATACATATATTTCTATTACATACATACATACACTACATAGATACTTTTCTATTTTTATTGCATTCATTTAATGGCAGATCAGGTTTAGCACCTCTGACCTCACCTGTATGTTCCTCTTACCCCAAATTTCGTTTTTGTTTGCTGTTATTTAAAATAAGACCTTATTTTAACAGAGGTTAGTTTTATTTGATATAACTCGAAAAAATGTTTAGAACATGCTATAAAAACACTTATAAACATGAGTTTTTACCTAAAATTATCGAGTTGTTCCTCTTACCCCAAATCTCGGGAAAGAGGAACATTTAGAAGACCTGGCTTTGTCGCTAAATTGTGCCGTTATTACAAGAAGAATCCAGTTCTGTTTGAAAATCAATGTTAGTTTATTTCAAAAGCTACGGTTTGTTTCTATTAACATCAAAGTAAATGTATAATTTTAATAGCTGAAGGCCAAATAATTCACAAACCAGTAAACTATGTTTCTCTTACCCAAAACTTAGCTTTTATTACGGGTTCAATTATAATCTAACAATTAAAACTTTATCTTTGACTTGTGTCTCTGGGTCTATAAACAATTCCACGACTCTTCATGTCCCTTATTACACCAGCTGGTAGACGTCCAGATACTGAGATTGCATAAACTCCTTTACAAAATCGACCTGAAAAATAGAGCAAAATTACTGTATCTAAGTAACATAGTTATTCTACTGGAATACAGAATATTATAACCCCTATCGAGAATCAATAGATTGGGTATATTAAAAGGTGGGATGGGTTCTATTGTAATATATGTTGGCAAAAATTCAAAATCATTTCACTAATAACCAGAGGGTATGCCAGCACATATTTAAGGTAAGAATTTTCATTTTTTTAACACGCTTTTATTAACTTGACCTGTATGAATGTAAGTATGTATGTATGTATGTAACAGAATCTTTTAACTTCATTTTCACTTACTTCTAGGAGTCTGATTAACTTGAGAATTTTCACAGGGGTCAAGGGCCGATGACAATACAATAATCTCATAACTTTATATTAAAGTCCTAACTGGGATCATCAGGATAAAAAAAAATATACGAGTGGCGGCTGATAAGTTCGTGGCCTAAGGTACTTAATGAAACAAATATTAAGTTTGATATTTTTAACACGTCTAAGCGTCTGTTTAACTTGAAAATTTGCACAAGGGTCAAGGGCCGATGACAATGCAATATTATGAGAATAAAAATCCAACTAAAAAATTAAAAATAAATAATGTAGTTAAAAAAACTAAAAAACACGCTTTTGTGAAAATACGAACTAAAAAGTAAAAAAATAATTTTACTGTAAAAAGCGTGGGGTGCATGGTGTCAATGGTACCTTAAAAACCACCCCACGCTTTTTTACAGTAAAATTATTTTTTTACTTTTTAGTTCGTATTTTCACAAAAGCGTGTTTTTTAGTTTTTTAAACTACATTATTTATTTAATAATAGCATTGCAAACTGTGTGCATATTGCCAGCATCAAGTATCATCCTATGTATATCAAACAAAATGCCATCAACATTCAAAAATACACCAAGAAATTGAAAATAAAACAAGAGCACAATATGTACTTTCCAATTTCCTGCCAAAATCTCAAGTTAAGAATTAAAGATGTAATTAAAGTTTGTACTTTTGTAGTATGGTTAGTTAACCCCTCAAGAGTACCGTGTCAAAAATGTCAAACAGACGTCAGAATTTTCAAGACAAGATCGTCGTTTTACAATGGGTTTATTTAAAATATGAGGCCTACAAATACTTTTTTAACAGGAAATGTATGGGAACATTAAACTAAAGTTTGTCGATGGAATTCGAGCGAGAATAAATCGAATTACAAAATTTTTTATCAAGGTGGCAAGTCTGTTGACGCATTTTATTCCTCCCTTATCTGTAGCATTATGTTTTTTCTTAATTCCGAACTAAAAAAATTAAGATTTCAAGTAACATTGATATACATACTTTGTTTTTCAAGTAATTAAAGTGTAATTTTTAGTAAAAAGCTCAAAATTGTACATAATGATTAAAAAAAAATTGGGATTCGAGTTTTCATTATTTGCATTTTCTGAGCACATTTACAAAAGTAATGTATATTTTTTTATACCATCAGAAACAAGAGATTTCAACGTACAAAAAGCATACCGACTTTTTAAAAAGAGCAGTAATTTTGACGTTAGAATTTTCGATTGAAAACTAGGCTGCTTTTTCGATATTAAGTCAAAATGAGGTGAAAAAAAATTATATTTTAAACCGAAAAAAAATACTGTATATCTGGGACATAAAAAGGTAAGTTTTCACCAAATTTTGTGAAAAAATAATTTTATTTGTATAAGATAAAAATAAAAAACCAAAAACATGGTTATTTGAATATTTCACTTAAATTTTGAGGTTATGTGAAAAAAGTGTAAATATAAAAGTTGTAGATCTTTTTATTAACTACATCTTTGCCATTTAACTTTTTTTCATAGGACCTGTAGTTTTGCCGGAAATCGAGATAAACCGTTTTTTACCCTTTAAAGCCCCCCCTCCCCCTTCCCGACCTCAGATCGCCTCTAATTTATTTTTGTTATACTCTCTACCTTTTCCAATAGGTTTCATTCTACTATAATTTTTTTTTGGTCTCAAAAATTATCGACACTGGTCTAACTGTAATTTGAGCCACTTGAGTGCAGACACGAGCGGTCGTGTGGGCGCTTGACTGAATATTACGCCGCAGACCGTAGGTGTCGTGCGGGCAGTTGAGGGGTTAAAGGGGGTTCTGTTAATGATGGCTAGGATATAATATATATTATGTATAATTATATAGGCTGCTACCTTTTTTGCATCCTACTACACTGGGCACAGGTCTTTCCCAAAAACTGGAGCTGAATTCACAACACTGCTCCAATAGGTTGGTGGACATGCCAATTAGTGCCAATCTGCTCTTGGATGTTTTCAAACTGCCCATAAGGTCTCTGAAAAGGTTGGCTGCAACCCTTTTTGCGTCCCACTGCTGGGTCTCTCCCCATTATTGGGTAGGACTGGAGCTTATTCCACCTTGCTGCTCCAGTGCAGGTTGGTGGAGATGCAGGTTGTTTGCCAACCCGCTGTCTGATGTTTTCAAACCACCCATAAAGTCACTGACAAGGTTTAACGACTGCAACTGGGTCCGACGGCTTAACCTCCGAAGCACGGAAACAAGCATGAATTTTTTTTCCACTAGTGGTCACCCATCTCACAAACAACCGCGCCCGTTCTGCTTAGTTGCATAGATCGTTTGCGTTCTACGCTAACCGCCAGGTCATGCGCGCTTCAAAATGTTATACAACTGCTATCTATCAATAACAAATGGGCCAGGCGACTAAATTAACACGCCCCCAGAAGCACAGAAACACGCATGAGATTTTTACAATCTCATGACTGCATCAGTTTCACTTAGCTGCATAGATCGCTTGCATTCTATGAGTTGCTGAGCCATGCGTAATTGAAGGCCTCAAGGCTAGGTAATAGACAAATAGTAAACTCACTTATGCGTTGCCACTTGCAAACCCAACTATCTTCAGGGCTCATGACAGCTATCATACTGTAACAACAATATGAAATAATTAACACTGAACACAATTTACAATATGCTTTCATGTTTTTTTTTAAATATCTTTGTACAATTCACACTGCCACCTGATTCCAAACTAAGCAGAGCTTGTGCTATGGTAATCAGAAAGCTGATAAACATACTTATACTTATATAATTCTAAATACATACTTAAAATAGATAAATTAACACCCAGACACAGAACAAAATAGTCATGTTCATCACACAAATATTTTGTTCTGGGTGGGAATCGAACCCACGACCTCACGCTTCGCAGTCGGCTCATCACCCACTACGCCACGGATGCTGTCAATGCATAGTTACAGATACTTCAATCAGTTGTGCGCGCGGCGCTATGTGTGCGTGGGCTAGTAATTATGCAGCTTTAATTTGTGTGACAGTGACGCGGCCGTGATCGTCCTAGCAACTTCACTGTACCTTTTGTGACGCACACAAAGTCACTGTGTATATACAGGTTTACCCACACATAGCGCCGCGCGCACATCTGAGTTGAAGTATCTGTAAGGGTCATTATTAGAGACCGGATTATATGCATTTGCATATTTGCATAGGCATTGGCATATTTAAGCCATCCTCAGTGGTAATAGCATATTTTACCTAAGATCTAATGATGATGCATATTTACAATATTTTTCCGAGTGCAGTGCACTGACCCTGTGTTCCGAAATGCGATAAAAGTGATAATATCGCGAATCCGACGCATTTCGAAACGCAGAGTCAGTTTAGTAGCCGCGCGCGTCTTTTGTGTCAAATTGATAGTTTTATTAATGGGGCGGCAGAACTTTTGCCAGAAACTATAAGTGCTAACATAGCACCCAAGTTCAAATTCTGCCCAGTTACCTTAGTGGATGTGGAGCGAACTTTTTCCACTTATAAAAATATTTTAAAGCATCGAAGATACTGAACATTTGGAACAATACTTGATTGTTTACGTATACAAAAATATTAAATATCAACACTAACACTATGGCGTAAATTACAAAATCTATTGGATAAATTTGACAGTGCATAGCTTGATGTGGAGCTTACTGTACCTATTATCGCCTACCTACCTATTGTCAAAGGATATTTTACCAATAATAATTGTATGCTGACCGACTTCAAAAAAGGAGAAGGTTACTCAATTCGACCGTATATATGCATTTTTTATGTTTGTTCGCGGATAACTTCGTCATTTATGAACCGATTTTGATGATTCTTTTTTTGCTCGAAAGCTTTTATACTTTCGAGGTGGTCCCATTGTCACCAAGTCAAGATCTGATGATGGAATTCCAGGGAAATCCAGGAGAACTCTCAAATTTTATAGGCACACATATTGATTTTCTTATACTTTCTGAACCGAAATTGATGTTTGTGCATAGTAACTATCATCTCATGTTGCTGAGCTGATGATGTAAGCTACTACGAAGGTTAGGAGTTGAGAGAAAATTCTTTCGATAAATGTTTTTTTGTTCAAAAACTTATACTTCCGAGGTGGTCCCATTGTCATCAAGTCAAGATCTGATGATGGGATCCCAGGGAAATCGAGGGGAACTCTCAAATTTTATAGGCACACATATTGATTTTCTTATACTTTTTGTTTGAACCAAAATTGATATTTGTGCATAGTAACTATCATCTCATATTGCTGAGCTGATGATAGAAGGTAATACAAAGGTTAGGAGTTGAGAGAAAATTCTTTCGATAAATGTTTTTTTGTTCAAAAACTTATGCTCCCGAGGTGGTCCAACTGTCACCGAGTCAAGATCTGATGATGGGATCCGAGGGAAATCGAGGGGAACTCTCAAATTTTATAGGCACAAATATGTGGCAATATCGCTTTTTATGCTTAAACAATTCAGAATTATTAAATTAAATGTACTAAAAAGAGTGAAATTATATAACTTTTTAACAAAAAAATAAACCGACTTCAAATGGTAAAAAATAACCAAAAAAAAATTGTAAAAAATTTATCATTTAGTTTTGCATATTCTGCCAATATTCGTGCATATTTCAGTCATTTTTCATGCATATTTGCAATGTACATGCATATTTTCATGCATATAACAAGTCTTTTATGTTGCATATAATCCTGTCTCTAGTCATTATAATACTAAAATAAAAATCAAACAAAAAATTAAACTTAAAATTTGGTGGTCCATTAATAGGTTTGTTTAATAAAGTAAAGTACCTAAATTGAGCAGTGATGGCCGAGAGGTAAGGACCGCGGTCTCCGATGCGGGAGATGCCGGGTTCAAATCATAGGCGTACCTCTGACAAATGAAATTTGTAATGTTTCACATTTCACTGATGCTCCACGGTGATGGAAAATATTGTAATATTATGTTTTTCATCACTATGCATGCCTGAGAGAAAGTTATAATTTCTCGATGGTATGATGTCCACCAATCAGCACTAGGCCAGCCTGTGCCCAGTAGTGGGACATAAAAAGGTTGGAAATTTTTTAACTGAAGGACTCAAATTTGTAAGGAAACATATCTACCATACTGTGGGGCTGTGAGTGTGAAATGTTTATTTATTTACTTATTATGAATAGGTTCTGGACGGTCTAGTTGATCGTATATATGAAAAACACATTCATTTGCATGAAGCGCAATTTGGATTCAGGCCCGAGTTGTCTACCTAGATGGCAATTTTGCAACTCAAGCACACCGTTCAGTATTATGCTACACGGGGAACGCCACTATACGCATGTTTCCTGGACTTGTCCAAGGCATTCTTACTGGTATATTATACAATACCAGTACTATGGGATAAGCTTAGGAGGGAGACTAGTACGCCTGGGGAGGTTGTGGGCCTGACTAAGTACTGGTATCAGCACCAAACAAACAAGGTCAGATGGGCTAATTCTTACTCAGGGGAGTATAGGTTGGAGTGTGGAGTGAGACAGGGGGGCTTACTTCTCCTCGGCTTTTCAACATATATATAAATGGACTGATCAGTTAGCTAAACAGGGCCGGTGTGGGCTGCTCAGCTGATGGATGTTACGTTAATAACATCTGCTATGCAGATGATATGGTCCTGCTTAGCCAGGCAGCCAAGGCTCTCAGGGTTTTAATTAGTATCTGTGAGAGGTATGCTGTGGCGCATGGCCTGAGGTATAACTCTAAGAAAAGTGAACTACTTGTTTTCAAAGTCTGCAATAAAATACCAAAGGCAGTTCCACCAGTAAGACTGGGAGGAACAATACTTAATAGTCACCAAGTTTAAATACCTCGGCCACTGGGTAACAGAGGATCTCTCCAATGACCTTGACATTGAAAGGGAGCGTAGAGCATTGTCGGTGAGGTGTAACTCCTAATCCTCGTAGTACCTTCCATCATCAGCTCAGCAACATGATATGATGATTACTATGCACAAATATCTCTTTTGCTTCACTAAGTATTACAAAATCTATGTATGTGCGTATAAAATTTGAGAGTTCCCTCGATTTCCCTGGGATCCCATCATCAGATCTTGACTTATTGACATTAGGAATACCTCAGGGGTATATCAGGAGTATATATTTTCGAACAAAAAAAGATTTATCAAAATTAGACTATGCTCTAAAAAGTTATGTGTTGGTTAAAAAAAAACGAAAAATACATACCCATCAAAGTTGTTGCTTGTGCAGTCATATACATTGTCCTTATTATTCTTCATCCTGAGAAACTCATCACAATTGTCACATCCATCATATTCAAATTGATCAAAAGTCTGCAATAAAAAAAGGTATAATAGGTGTTAGTTTTTATAGTAACATCATTGTACAGTTTAACAACTGTCTAACAGATATGAAGCCTGAGGGAGAAACAGTTTAAATTGGAGATATTATTGCAACTTAACATTTATATTATAGAAAAACATTGTACTTAGTTATTATGTCTTTGCGAGCCGTGTTTATGGTTATTATTATTTTGACCAGTGTGTCATGTCATGACCTGTTAGATTATATTCTCTCGCGACATTGTGAGGTATCGAAGGATTGTGAACAGTAGAACATTTGACAAACATGCTGATAATAGTGACAAAGATGAGCTGCTGCATAAACCGTTCTCGTCTAATTCTTTGTGTTTGCCACCCGGGTCGTATCGTTGCTACAGTAATGTTATCAAACAATAATACAAGTCTTGGTATACATCATGTAGTGGTAACTGAAGAGTTCCACTACGAGTATCTATGTATCTGCATTGTGCAATCTTCAGACCCTCATTACCAAGTTTAAACTATTGCACTCTTCAAAACGAATAAAATAATAGATAGACTTTCACGTCTAAACTCGATAACATATCACAACATATTTTTTTCTTAGCAATCACTTGTTAGGTGTGATCATGAATACGAGTAGGTATGACAAAATGTGACTTCTGATTTAATTATGTTATAATCTTACCCCTTCCTTGACTTTTATCCATGATCACACTCCAACACATAAAAATAATATTCATATACACTTATAAATCAGATAGAGTAAAGAGAAACCTTCCAAAACGAAGCTAGAGCTTAAACTACACATTTATTGAGTATTTGGCTAAACATTATGCCACCATACCGTGTAGGGAAGGGTAGGTATCGGTAGGGTGTACACGCCTAGTGGGTACACCCTACCTCTTGAACAGTGCCAGCTACCCGCCTAGCGATTCCATAGAAAATGTAGGCGGCATTGTGTATTACCTTCAATATTTATGGAGGTTATGGATTTGTTATTATTTATAGAACAAGAGCACTACTCTGTTTAAAAGATCTGAACTTTAGTAAAAATTGATATAAGTTGTTAAAGTAAAATGAATTATGGGCTTAAGGCTCATAATAATAAATTCTTATTGTATTATGTACTATATACTACAGACATTTTTTTTCAACATATTTATGTCCCACTCTTGGGTACAGGTCTCCTTTAACCTCTATCAAGTTAGAGGGATTTAGGCGATAGTCCACTACGCTATGACATTATTACTATTATTACTAGAGTAAAAAGTTGAAAATGCATTTTTATATGTCTACTATAGACTTTTTTTCTTACCTTTATAAGGGAACATACTAGACAGGCTCGAAGTCCTCTTATGTCCTTAGGTACAGTATCCAACGACATACTGGATGAATAAATGAAGAATGTATGAAGTTAAATAAATTAGTGTGATTTTTCCTTTATCACTTGATGATAGTAATTTTAAATAGTTACTTTGTTCCTTTCTAATTGGTTGGTATTGTTCCTAAAATAAATAAAATAAGGTGTAGTATATTATTTATTCTTATGCCGTAGTGTTTTTATTTCTCTATGTTTGGCACTGGCCCCTATGTATAAATGTACTCCTGTGTATGGCACTGGCCACTGGCAGGCACTACCTACAGTGTGACCATCTCAAAATTGGCGAATCTATCTGCCACAGGCTGGGCCTAAATTCTGCCAAATCTGCCACAGGCTGGGCCAAATTCTGCCAAATCCACTGCCACTTGAGTTTTTCGGGCTATTACAGGGGCTTCTGTAATAGCCCGAAAAACTCAAGTGGCTTTCGGGCTATTACCCAAACGGGGGTTTAACAATATACAATACTAATACGTTACAAATTTTCTTCAATAAAAAAACAATTACAATTTATGATCAATAATAATAATAATAATATATGTATAACAGTGAAATTTCATTTAGATATTATGTCAATAGCATACAATTAAAGTCAAGAAAAGAAAAATGATTTATTTGCGCAAATATGGGTATTACAGAAGTTGTTTTATATATATAAAGTCCGCCATATTTATCTCAGTAAGGCATGCAAATATTGTTAGGGAAATAAAAATTACTATTATTAGATTAAAGAAATAAAAAATTACACTTAAATCTACCCATATAACTTTTTGACTTAAATCTAAATAACTAATTTATTTATTATGTTTACAAACCATGTTATTTATTATTTATCCCATATTTTGCGTTTTTTATTTTATAGTCATAAAATTATTTAAACGGAAGTAATAATATGATTAAAATAAACATTATACACTCATAGTTACACACACATAGCCCCACAGTAAGGTAATTAATACACTGTGTCGCGTGTATCATGGACACACACAAAGACCGAGAACAGAAATTTAAACTCCTCATTCAAATTTCTGTTCCTCCGGGAATCGGACCCGGCAGCCTTCGATTGGCAGTCGGTAAGCATTGCGTCACACGGGTCGTCATAAAATTAATTAATTTTGCACAATTTATATTGCCTTCATCCATGTCATACTCCTCAAGACCTCAACCCTTCTATTTTTGCACGATTGAGCAACAAACATCCAAGCTTTTTGGTTTGAAATATTACGTTGCCAGTTCGGAGACATCATTTTAGATCTACGTTATATTATACCAAATATTACATTTATAAAAGAAATACTCATTAAACATTTAAATTATGAGATTTTATGTCTCAAAATATCGTGATTCCTAAAATCGTCAAAATCTGCCAAAATCTGCCATTTTTATAATCCATCACCATAATCTGCCAAGAGACAAAATTTAGCGGTAAAATCTGCCAAAATGGCAAAAATCTGCCACAAATGGTCACACTGACCACCTGCCTAGTCTAAGTAGTCTACCTAGTCTTGTGTAGTACGCGTACGATGTACTATTAGGTGATGTTACCCAGCACTGTACTACAAGTAACGTTACCAAATATATAATACATATATATAATAACGTGCCAAATCCTTAATCGGACATTTCGGACAGTCGTACACTAAGCGCGTCTCACTTTAACATGCATGTTAGCGCAAATGTCCGAGTGTCCGACTGTCCGCATGAAATCCCGAACCGAATAAATGCACACCGCGCCGGTGCTCATGCGCGGTAGGGTAGGTACTGATTGTTGATGTTGTTATGCCACAGTCAACTTTGCTGCGCGTGAAAAAATTGTTTGTAAATCTGTAATGCATATAAGTTGTATTTTTACCGACTTCCAAAAGAAGGAGGTACTGTATTCGGCTGTATGTATTTTTTTTTTTTTTTATATATGTTCACCGATTACTCCGCCGTTTGTGGACCGATTTTCGAAATTCTTTTTTTGTTCGTATGCTTATACTCCCGAGGTGGTCCCATTGTCACCAAATCAGGATCTGATGATGGGATCCTAGGAAAATCGAGGGGAACTCTCAAATTTTATAGGCACACACATTGATTTTCTTATACTTTCTAAAGTATAAGAGATATTTGTGCATAGTAATCAACATCTCATGTTGCTGAGCTGATGATGGAAGGTACTGCAACAGTGAGGAGATGAAAGCAAATTCTTTCAATAAATAGTTTTTTATTCCAAATCTTACATTCCTGAGGTGGTCCAACTGTCACCAAGTCAAAGTCTGATGAGGGGATCCCAGAGAAATCGAAGGGAACATTCAAATGTTATAGCACAACAAATGATTTTCATATTTTTACTAAAGCAAAACAGGCATTTTTGTATAATTATCATCATATCATGTTGCTGAGCTGATGATGGAAGGTACTATGACGGTTAGGAGTTAAGAGCAAATTCTTTCAATAAATGGTTTTATGTTGGAAATCTTACATTCCTGAGCTGGTCCAACTGTCACCAAGTCAAAGTCTGATGATTGTATCCCAGAGAAATCGAAGAGAACATTCAAATTTTATAGCACATCAAATGATTTTTACTAAAGCAAAACAGATATTTGTGTATAATTATCATCATATCATGTTGCTGAGCTGATGATGGAAGTGGAAGGTACTATGACGGTTAGGAGTTGAGAGCAAACTCTTTCAATAAATGGTTTTTTGTTGGAAATCTTACATTCCTGAGGTGGTCCAACTGTCACCATGGTAAAATCTGATGATGTGATACTAGGGAAATCGAGGGAAACACTGAAACTTAATAGGCACACACATTCTTTTAGTCATATGTTTTAACATAATACAAATATTTATGTCCGCTAATTATCACCTCATGTTGCTAAGCTGATGATTGAAGGTACAACTCCTCAACGGTTAGGAGCTGAGAGCAAATTCTTTCATTAATTTATACGTTCAAGTGGACTGATAGTAGTATTCCTTCTATGCTTATACATATGTGCAGAATTATTAAAATTACTAAAAAGAGTGAAATAAATAAAGTTTTTAACAAAAAAATAGAACCGACTTCAAACGGTAAAAAATAAAATTGTTCAGTACCTACTTCTTCTTGCTTATGGTAATGACTCTTAAAACTATTTTTGGAGTCGGGCCCTTAGTAAAATCAAAAATGTCCTGTCTTAGTAAATATAGTGTACCTTTCGTTCTGAATGGACACCGACTCCAATATAGTTTTAGCAGTCATTACCATAAGCAAGAAGAAGTAGGTAATTTCCCACTGTCTGTACTGTCGGTGCCCATTTAGAACGACAAAATACGACGAAAAGACGAAATAGTTCGACATTTTAGTAAGGGCCCGACTCCAAAGATAGTTTTAAGAGTCATTACCATAAGCAAGAAGAAGTAGGTACTGAACAATTTTATTTTTTACCGTTTGAAGTCGGTTCTATTTTTTTGTTAAAAACTTTATTTATAATAATATATCAACAGTTCATTGTTTCTGGCGATTATATTGAAATAAGGATTGTTGGTTTTATATTACGTTGTTTCAATATTTTATAAGTGGTACTCTTATAAAATACGACTTTTTTTATAAATATAAAATTATGTAAATAGATTTAATTTTCGAACTTATAGATAACTTAATATTATCTACAATTTTAATTATTAGTATTTAGGTAATCATACCTACTCATTTCAATAGTTAGAATGGTAGTCCTAAGTCTGTTAAAGTTTGAAGGAAAATCAAATTGGGTTCGACCGGTTATTACGCTCGACGCTGTGTGATAAGGATAACAGTACTATGAGTACTAAATGTACTAATAAGGTGTACTAGTACATTATCCCAAACGTACACTAGTACAGTGCGAACTCGCAGACGTCCGATTAAGCACAAGACTACTCTACCTACTATAATTTTTTTTTCAATTATGGCATCGCAAACTCTGTGCATACTGCCAGCGTCAAGTATAATTTTTGCATCAATTTTTTGCCAGTTTCAATGAATGTAATCAGTCGGTCTAGTAAGTCCAACATTCAAGTAAAGCGGCTACTTTACTAGAACGTGTCCGCTATGGTATTTTGGAGGCAAGCAGAAAAAACATATTTTAGCACTATTATTCTATTTCACAAACACTCGTGCACTGTAATTAACCTATATCAAACAAAATGCCATCAACTTTATCCGATATAACTCAAAAATACACCAAGAAAGTAAAAATAAAACAAGAGCACAATATGTCTTTTTCGACTACCCGCCAAAACTCCCCAGCTACTATAAATTAATTTCATAATTCAAATGGCCTTGGCAAAATGGTCAAAAGACGGAGATGCCATACGTAAAGAAAAAAAATAATGTACGTACTACATCGCACTCTGTGCACTGCAGAATAAATAATAGTATTATTTATTCTTATGCTCTGTGCATATTGCCAGTGTCAAGTATAATTTCTGCATCATAGAATAAATTAGTAAGTCGTCAGGTATCAGTCAGTCTAATCAGTCAGATGTTCAAGTAAAGGGATGGCTACTTTACGAGAACATGACCGAAGGAGTATTGGAGGCAAGCCGAAAAGACATGTTTTCGCACTGTTATTTTATTTCACAACACTCGTGCACTGTCGTTAACCTATATCGAAAAAAAATGCCATCAACTTTATCCGATATAACTCAAAAATACACCAAGAAAATGAAAATAAAACAAGAGCACAACTTGTCCCTTCTTTCTGACTTCACGCCAAAAACTATATATTTAGTTATTTTTCTTTGCTACTATATGATCCCACCCACAGAGTACTCCCAGAAATTAAACACTGAATGTCTGACGGTCTTGACTACTCTTGACTGATTGATTACTGTGACGTGACGACTTACTGACTTAACTTTACCTATTATTACTCGTCCAGTTTCACCGAAATTGGCAGGGCAAAAACGTAATGCAAAAATTATACTTGACGCTGGAAATATACAGAGTTTTTTTTTCAATTATGGCATCGCAAACTCTGTGCATACTGCCAGCGTCAAGTATAATTTTTGCATCAACTTTTCTTCAGTTTCTAGGAAACTGGACGAAGTAATAACAAAGTCAGTAATCAGTCAGTCTAGTCAGTCCAACATTCAAGTAAAGCGATGGCTGCTTTACTAGGACGTGTCCGATGGAATTTTGGAGGCAAGCAGAAAAAACATATTTTAGCACTGTTATTCTATTTCACAAACACTAGTGCACTGTTAACCTATATCAAACAAAATGCCATCAACTTTATCCGATATAACTCAAAAATACACCAAAAAAATGAAAATAAAACAAGAGCACAATATGTCTTTTTCGACTTCCCGCCAAAAACTCCTAATAAACAGAGTTTGCGATGCCATGCCATAATTGAAGAAAAGAAAAATACTACACAATATTGAAAACTCTGTGAAAAGCTTAGATTATTCTTAGTCTAAGGTGAAAAGTTATTTTATTATGGCTCCAGTACACGTTGGCCTAACGCGCTCGGCGAGTGCGTTCGGCCAACGTGTACTGCGCCGTTTTGTATGTATTTGGCGTTTGCGGCAAACGTGCGCCAACGATCCGATTATTGTAGGTTTTTCGAGCACAAATCAAAGGAAGTTGGCGCAAGCCAGTTGGCCGAGTGCTCATTTCATTGGTAGGTACGCATCGTATAGACTGTAGTGTCGAACTTAGTTCTTCTACTATTGTTTTACAAATATGGCGGCGTCATGGAGTAATGAAGAAAATATTTCGGTTCATTGATTTTTATCAGAATAAATCCATTATATGGAACCACAAATATGAGCAACATAAAAATAAAACCAAAGGAAGTTACTTACCAAAGTAAGTAACTTGCCTAACATTGTAATGTAGGTAACATTAAAAGTAATATATTATTATGTTGAGTTGCGATTTCAGAGTAATAATTTTATGTTAGGTACCGATATGCTTTGATTTTATTTTATGAATTCGTTCATAATAAAGCTACTTGCCCCGGCTTCGCACGGGTGGTAGATTATATGCCTATATTTTGTTAGGCAATAGTCCTGAGACGTCCATCTTTATCTATCGACCAACGCAGAATGAAACACGCCAACGTGTGAACAGGTACCACGAAAATCTGAGGGCCCACTCTGTACGCCCGTATCCGAAACTAAGTGGATTTTCGGACCTCATTTTTGGATAAGACTGAAGAAATTCTAGCAATATTATTCATTCAGTAGCTTAATGTCATCAATGAAAACGCTTAGTATCGCAGTATCACGATATTGCGTGAAAAAAAAACGATCTGAGTATGCCAAAAACGATTCCGAAAATGTTAAAACTTACGGACGGATGCTTATTACAGAGTGGGCCCTCTGCCGAGTGCACTCCGCGCCGAGCGCGTTCGGCCAAACGTGTACTGGAGCCATTAGACTTCTTTTGTTTTTAAAAAGTGTTGCGATAAAATAAAATTTAACCTTATGGCATAAGAATAAATAATGTAATTATTAGTTATTCTTATGCTTCTGGCACCAATCACCATGCTTCAATTTGGGGGCGCGAACTTGGTTTCTATAATGTAATTGTAATTATTCTAAGACAGTGACATATTTCTTCCGCTTCTCTACAAATCTCCAATGTCTCCATCATAAGTACATTATTCTTAGTTCTAAGGTCTCCATCGAACAACTTGGATATTGACAAATTACTGAATACGTAATCTGTGAACTGAACTGACTGATTTGAATTTGGCTATCGTTGTTTGCATAGACCAACGTACGTAACGTTTGTACGTAAGTACATTATTCTTAGTCTAAGATTGTTTGATTATACGACGCAGCATCTTTTTTGTTTCATTATATGAACCGGTTTCAAGGAAACGGGCAAGCAATGACTGGATACAAATTTTTAGTTTGATGGATGACTGCCTTGGAAAAATGAGGCGTTATTTTTAAAGAAGATTTTTATGGGACAATAGTTACCATGCCGGACTGCCATTCGGAAGGTCCTGGGTTCGATTCCCAGCTAGGCAGAAAAGTGAACGATGAATTGAAATTTCTATTATCAGTCTAGGTGTTTGTGTGTACATGGTAACCACAGCCACGCACAGAGAATCCTAGTGTTGCAATTATTACCTATTGTGTATCCTTATAGATCACAGGTCGAAGATGTAATTTGACCCTATCATTTGGAAAGCTTGCGTGGGAACATACTCGTAGGTCCAACAAGTAGAGGTCCCTTTGAGACACTTTATTGTTGTTCGTATAACAACAATAAATAAATTATTGCTTTTATGCGTGGTTACCTCGGCCGTATCATATAAAAAGTTATACGACCCGAAAAAGATCCTCGCCAGGTGCACAGGATCTGTCCCTGTAGCTTCGCGATTAATAATAGAGCTACGGTATCCCCTGCCTGATCGTAAGAGGCGACTAAAAGGGGGCTTCCGAGGCTGCGGGCGGTGAGAGTGGGAGCTCGACCCGTCCAGCCAGCAGCCCCGGGAAGGACAGCGGTGTGTACGTGGCTGCTCTCCCAAAGATGGGCCCGTTCCAGGGCGTCGCGTATGGAGGATACCGGTGCGTTCCATTGGAGATCCCGGAGTCCTCCCCAAACGCAGAGGTAGGCCACCGAGGGGGTTTTAGTGAGGTTCAAATCCCACATAACACGGTGTCCTCTCCCAAGGTGCTGGGTACCTTTTGAAGGTTTCCCCCATGATACAAAAAAAAGGTGCACAGGATCTATTAGAAGAAAAGGGAAAACTAATATTGAGTCTGGAATTGGTGAATAATCTAAAATGAAGCAGGTGGTGACACGCCAGTCACTAAATGGGCACCCGTACAATGGAGTAAATGCCTGGGAGCGACATTGGCGTGAGCAGCTAGAGGTGTCGAGAGGAGCGGCACTGATTTCTCAATCTAACCCAGAGCAGGTTTCCACGTTCTTACGCTATTACTTACATTAAACTTCAACCACCGAGCATTTAGCTCTAACAACTTCAATTTGGAAGGCCAATTAAGGCAAGCCAGAGGTGGGGACTTTTTCCTCTAGGACACTTTAGATCACTCCGCCTGCCGGAAACGAGGAAGAGGGGACTTCCCCGGGAGAACTCAGCTTCGTGGTGTCCTTATTCAACAACGGTTCGCCACAAGCCGCCTTGCGGGGTTATTATGTTTTTTTGGAAGCGTACCCCATAAATGATGGTTCCCCGAGTGGAGACTCAGATCATTACTTTTTTATTTTTCTTGGAGTGGGGGCTGGATAATCTGTCGAACTGGCAACGTCGCCGTTAAAATGTACAAGTGTAAGTATAACTAAGTTGCAACTGTTTCAGTAAGTAGGTACAGCCGCGCGGCCCGCCATATTTTGTACGGACAAAATTAATTTCGATGCAGAAAAAAATTTGAAAAAATCAAAATAAACCTTGTTTTTTCGTCTAAAGATAATTCTCCATTTGATGTTTAAAATACACCACACGAACGACGATATTACGAGATTTGGACCTCGCCTGGTATAGGTGTTCCGTGCCATCACCATGGCTACTCTGTTTGGTGATTTTCGGACTGGTGGTCTAAATTCTATAACTCCTGGACATAGTCGGACTCATAAGCACGTTCAAACGAAAACCAGTAGAAAGCATCGATAATTATGTTGCAAGGGAGATTAAATCCCTGCAGGGCTGCAAGTTGCAAGTGATTCATACGGATTCTGTAGACGAACAGTCAGACTCGATCATAAATTACCCGCATTTTTTTGTTTTTGTCGAGACTGACGCACTAGTCGTACAGTTTCATTTTTTTCGTCTTAAAGTATAGATTCTGTAGCTTTTTTGCATATTGTTTGTGAAGACATAAGTACGTCGTACGGAAGGAGAATTTGGCATTGAGCCAACTTAAAGCTCATTAAACCATTACCAGTGCATTATACTCGTAGGATAGCAACGAATATAGTGCAGTTTTTTTCCAGTAATATTGAGTTGATTAGATAAACCAATCGAAAATACGTATATTAAAAGTATGCATAATTTTAACGAATTAAGCTATAAATTTAAAATTGTCGAGTCAGATAGTATGCATTGCCAACTATGCGTTACCTAGTTAGAGTACGTAGTTCCTAAACTAGTACCTACGTTAAACGTTTTTCGAACACTAAGTGCTTTTGTGAATATTTTTTATTGTTTATGTTTTCTGAATCGACAGGCCCTTTACCAGGTACCTTTGCCAGTAGTATCTAGATCCTTAGAGCATCAAAGTTACTGACTCACCCTTCATGAGAGACGGCATAGCGCCTCGCTTCGATACATAATTTTTGTGCCAAATCTAGTGCGGGGAAAGAACGCACACATTTTAATTTTGTCACACATTCACAAATATTCTCTCATTGCTACAGACGTATACATTTCTAAATATGTCAATTTCAATTAACAACGTCGAGTTTTGGCGGGAAGTCGAAAAAGACATATTGTGCTCTTGTTTTATTTTCATTTTCTTGGTGTATTTTTGAGTTATATCGGATAAAGTTGATGGCATTTTGTTTGGTATAGGTTAATTACAGTGCACGAGTGTTTGTGAAATAGAATAACAGTGCTAAAATATGTTTTTTCTGCTTGCCTCCAAAATTCCATCGGACACGTTCTAGTAAAGTAGCCATCGCTTTACTTGAATGTTGGACTGACTAGACTGACTGATTACTGACTTACTTACTGACTTTGTTATTTCTTCGTCCAGTTTCATTGAAACTGGCAAAAAATAAATGCAAAAATTATACTTGACGCTGGCAGTATGCATAAAGTTTGCGATGCCATAATTGAAAAGAAAATTAACAACGTCATTTTCTATCTTAGACTAAGAATAATGTACTTTATGACAATGTACTTACGTACTATTTCTTATCTATATATATATATAAGAGATTTCCACCCATATATTGACTCATCACGATATCTCTGGAACTATAAGACCTACCGACTTCAAATTTGGTAGGAATATTCCTTTCGCCGAGTAGAGGTCAGCTAAGAACGGATTTTACGAAATTCCACCCGGAAGGGGGGGTAGCGGGGGTGTTAAGTAATGTTTGTATATATGACATCGCGAAACTCAGAAACTATTCGACCGATTATTATGAAAATTGGTATGTACATGTATTTTTTCACGGAGAAGGTTTATATGCTATCCATTATTATTATTATTTAATATTTAAACGCGATACGGAGTTCGCGGGGTCAGCTAGTTCTATATACCGTTACCACTGACACCGACACACATTGACACACTAGATGTATAACTAGAAGGCACATTGTGCATGGACTTTGGAACGAGGGGTTCGCCCGTAAAGGCCACTCCTCTGATGGGTGTCATACCTGTCATACTTTGATGCTTTAAGCCTAGATCCCAAGGTGCTCTCTGAACATACCTTCGGTCTCTTAAAGGAAAGGTGTGAACTATGCGTCCGGTCTCCGTCTTCAATGTTGAAATACAGGCAGCTAAATAAACAGATCTCTTGCAGCAGACGACGCGATCTGCGTGCTCATAACACAAAGCGCGTCAAAAACACTATAGAGCTGAACCAAGGCACTAAAGTGTTCACAAGGGTCTGAGTATTGGGCAAAGCCAGTTGACAAGATTAATGACGGAGTCTTGAGAGGTACTATGTACGGTTGTACAGCTCCTCAATAGCTTTCGTTACCAATGTGGTTAACGATAAGGGAGCCAAATTGACCCGACACTATACCGAAGATATCCCGGACGACAGCCTGTACGAAATGAGAAGGGCGTCTAATCAGCTTGAAAACAACAAAGCACCGGGTGATGATGGTATCACATCTGAGCTCTGAAAGCTGGAGGGAAACCCCTCCTAGTAGCGCTCCAAAACTGTTCGATACCGTCATCAGTAGCGGATGTCCCGGAGGCGTGGAGCGCGATGGGTCTTTAGTTATTACTATAGACCCATCGCGCTTCTAAGCCACGTCTATAAGCTGTTTTCAAGGGTTCTTACTAATAGGATTGCGCGCAGGCTAGACGACTTCCAGCCTCCCGAACAAGCTGGAATCCGAAAAGGCTATAGTACCATGGACCACATACACACGCTGCGATAGGTTATACAAAAGCCCGAGGAGTATAATCTGCCGCTATGAATTGCGTATGTGGACTATGAGAAAGCCTTCGATTCTATCAAGACCTGGGTGGTGCTAGAGTCTCTCCAGCGAAGCCAGATTGACTATTGGTATATCGAGGTGTTGAAGTGTTTGTACAAAGCCGCAACCATGACACTCCGAGTCCACGACGGAAGCACTGGACCTATTCCACTGCAGCGTGGAGTACGACAAGGGGATGTTATATACCCGAAGCTGTTTACCGCTGCACTGGAAGACGTGTTCAAACTGATGGAGTGGAACGGGCTGGGTATCAATGGTACATCAATGGCGAACACCTCACACATCTTCGATTTGCCGATGATATAGTAATCCTGGCGGAGAACCTGGAAGAACTCAACACTATGCAAGGTGACCCCCATAGCGCCTCACAAATGGTGGGTCTTAAGATGAACATGGACAAGACGAATATCATGTCTAACGTCCATGTCACACCTATACCGGTCGTTGTTGATGGCGCTACTCTCGAATTTGTCGACGAGTACAATTACCTGGGACAAGCAATCCGTCCGTATGGGTAAGTCCAGCTTCGAGAGAGAGGTAACTCGTAGAATCCACTCGGTTGGGCAGCGTTCGGGAAATAACACATTCTCGTCTAGAATACCTCAGTGCCTGAAGTCGAAAGTTTTCGAGCAGTGTGTGTTGCCAGTGATGACCTACGGCACCGAGACCTGGTCTTTTACAGTTAGCCTTTTCCATAAGCTCAGGGTCGCTCATCGAGCGATGGAGAGGGCTATACTTGGTATTTCTCTACGCGACAGAATTCGTAATGATGAAATCCGTATAAGAACTAAGGTTACCGACATAGCTCTCAAAATCTGCAAGCTGAAGTGGCAATGGGCAGGTTAGGAGGACCGACAACCGATGTGGAAGAAAGGTCCTAGAATGGCGAAAGGAGTACAGGCGCCCTCCAACCAGGTGGACTGATGACCTGGATGAATTTGGATACTTAAGGAGAGTTTCAACTAATTTTTGATGTGAAACATTTATAGGCGAGGGTAAACCGGATAGTTCACATGGCGACGTGGCAACGCTTGCCGTGGCGACGTGGCGACGTGGCGACGCTTGCCGTGGCGACGGGTCGCCACGCTTTATTAGGCTTTATTGACGTGATAACGTCTTTAAAATCGTTTTAGTCGGGTGACATGTTCAGAAACTTGTGTCACACCAAAATCTCACGAGCGCGATCGCAGGTATAACGAGAGAGAGACGGACCGATCTCCCGTCTCATCTCGAGCGCTGCCAGTCATTCCGTGAAACTTGTCACGCGGAATCCTCACGAGCGGAGGCTGGCATAGCGTTCGAGTGAGTGGACCGATCTTCCGTCTCTCTCACTCTAGCGGCATACAAACGAATGGAGATTTTCTCGTGCGGACGTTATCACGTAAACATCTCGATCGTAAACCTACTTTACAAAAATTTGCCGGTTTTTTTTTATACAACCTATAAATAAAAGAGTGTATTGCGCGTTTTTTTTATAGTGTCTACGACGGAATTTTTAACAATAAAATTTATTGATTGCGGTGGAAGTGAATAATCTGTGTTGAATCCAATAATTTTAAAATTAAAAAATAAGTCTACGAACATATAAGAAAGTTGTTTTTGATGTGAAACATCTAAAGGCGCTGGTAACCGGGTTGTTGGTGTGGCGACGTGACGACATGACGACTATTGCCGAGGCGATGGGTCGCTACACTCATTTGAAGCAACTTGAAATTAATACTGAATTTTTGTATTAAATGAAAATAAATGTTTATTAAATAAATGAAGCAGAAACATCTATAGGACATAAACCGGAGTGGGTTGGTCGCTCCAGGCCTCCCCAATAATTGGGAGAGACCCGTGCCCAGCTGTGTGACGCAAAAATGGTTGGAGCCATTAAATAAGTAATCGTTTTCCGCATCAGATGTGGCTGAAAGGCCTACTTTTGACTGCACTCAACATAGCTTAGTTTTATTGATCTATCCTTTTTATGACCGCACCAGATGGTGCTTCATGGCCACCCATCCTACTTTTGATGTGAAACATCTATAGGCGTGGATAAACTGAATTGTTGGTGCAGCGACGTGGCGACGTGGCGACGCTTGCCATGGCGACGGGTCGCCACGCTATGTCCATACTCCATACTAATATTATAAATTTGAAAGTAACTCTGTCTGTCTGTCTGTCTGCTACTCTTTCACGCTTAAAACACTGAACCGATGTTGATGAAATTTGGCATAAACATAGAAAGGACGTTGAGGAAGAACATAGGCTACTTTTTACCGCGGGAAAATATCTCATTCCCACGGGAAGCAAATGAAATAATGAAATGCGCCCTGTAGTTTTATAAATACATTACATGTTATTACTTACTTCATTCACGTCGATTATCATATTTTATAACTTATATCCTTTTGTTTTATTCTTATACTTTGCTTTTTCTTTATTATTTCTTTACAAAATTATTTACTTTCTCTGTTTGTTTATTAACATTTTGACGCAGCTATCAAAATTGTCATGTCTGTCTTTTATGTTTCTTATTGAAGTGAAAACTTCTTTAGCGTTGAGCACTTTTTGTGGGATGGGTAAAAACTATGTAACTCGCGCGAGGTCACGTGTGCTGATCGCAAAATTTCGTAAGATAGTAGAGGAGACGAGGAAGATCGACCTTCACCGATCTGAAAATTCGATGAGACATATTGTTTACCAAATATAATTTATAAACATATATGCCTATGATAACTTGACTATCGAAAAGTGTTCATAGCTATTTTTAATTGAATTAATTTTAATCAATTTTCTTTCATATCACCTTCACTCTTGTAACAACCGAACGAGTGAATATCTTCACCGGCTCTTAGACCAAGACGGAGGGGGAGGAGTTTTGGCGGGAAGTCGAAAAAGACATATTGTGCTCTTGTTTTATTTTCATTTTCTTTGTGTATTTTTGAGTTATATCGGATAAAGTTGATGGCATTTTGTTTGATATAGGTTAATTACAGTGTACGAGTGTTTGTGAAATAGAATAACAGTGCTAAAATATGTTTTTTCTGCTTGCCTCCAAAATTCCATCGGACACGTTCTAGTAAAGTAGCCATCGCTTTACTTGAATGTTGACTAGACCGACTGATTACTGACGACTTATTTACTGACTTTATTATTCGTACAGTTTCATTGAAACAGGCAAAAAATTGATGCAAAAATTATACTTGACGCTGGCAGTATGCACAGAGTTTGCGATGCCATAATTGAAAAAAAAAAAAAGACGGAGGCATAAGAATAAATAATACTACGTAGAACGGAAACTCCCGCTCCGGACGGGCTCAAGGTCACGATATTTACCAAAGACCAATAATCCTAAAGACAGCGGGTCAGTGTAACCACTTTGTTGGCATCTCTTTTTCGCAGCCAGTGTTACCCACTTATCATATTTTCCCCCAATTTTGGTAATCTACAATATCAAGCAAGTAAACTATAAACATTGGCAGACCAAACTGTGAAAGGATTTCAAAGGATTTATATGCTTGTTTAGATTGGTTGACTGGCATAAAGTTAATTGGGTCAGCAAATTACAGGACATACATATAGGAGAAAATAAAAGACAAATACAAAGATTTTTAATGGCACCAATATGGGTGTTTACAAAAGCTGTTAATACCTACATATTTAGTACGTCATATTTACCTTAATGAGCTATGCAAATATTACAAAGATAAAAGTAAACACTTAGTTATAACGCAATATATAAAAATGTACATTTGTATCAATTTTATTATTATTTTTCTTCTCTTTATCCTTTTGCTCAATAAATGGCTTTCAAAATAGACCGAACAAATTCGGAATTAAATTGATGGTTGCCAGTCAATACGTGCAGTGGCCTGAATCCATTTATTTTCGGCAAGAGCGTCAGTTGGAAAACTGAAAAAAATATGACAGAACCTTGAGATGAAATTCGTCTGGTAAACTTCTCATAATGTCTAATACAAAATGTATGTAGTAACTTTTTATGGTCTGTGTGAGTGAAATTTAATATGTCGGGAAAATGCTCATAACGTGCACCCCAGGCGCGGTCCCAGGTGGGAGGGTCACAGGACATGACCCCCCCCCCCAATCCGTCAGTCATGCGTACATGGAAGGTAAAACAAGCGAATTTGAGACACTTCTTCCCTCAAATTTCTTGGCGACCCTCCCCCCAAAATTGAAGGCTGCGACCGCGCCTGGTGCACCCAGCCTATAACATTTTACTGGTCTCCACTTAAATAGTTATATATAAACAGGGGGTATTTGAGCCTCCCGCTTGAAATGTAACTAACTACTAATGAGGTAACACATAATCTTTGATATTATTATTGTCACTGTTTTTGTTAAAAATAATTATATTTAAATAAGATGGTTAATTTTTTACTAATACGGGGAGGATATTTTGATTCATGATCTGACAACACAATTTCGAATTTGACAATGTTTGAAATAAACAAATATAAGTTTATTTTCACGAATTTCACTATATTTACGTTGAATGACTAGTTATAAGACAAAAGTAATTAAATATCTATATATAAACAATACATATTTAGTGCATTTTAAAGAGAAGTATTTAACTTACGCGTAAAATGTAATACCTTCCGGCAGCCTTCCTATTTACGCTCACTGCGGCTCTTACAACCTAAAATACTGCAGCTCACCATATTATGGAACTAGAAAAATGTTATTTGCTTTTAATACAACACAATTTACAGCTGTGAGAATCGATTTTAACACATAAATATTATAAAACAACAATGTCACCCCGACTTCCACAGTTTGCCTGCCACATAATTAAAGGGCACTGTCAAAATATGTGGTTACACCGAAAAGGACAGAAAATCTCGCTCCCATCTCTTTTTAACAAGTTCTTTAAGTATATTTCGATCTCGCTTTAGCGTGCCGTAATGAAAATATGCCTCTGTCAGTCTGTCTATAGTACGTAAGTACATTATTCTTAGTCTAAGATATTTACCTACATGTTAAACATAGTAATAAGTCGGGCTGTCTCGCTCGGCCGGCGCGTCAATTACAATAATGGCGTCAAGTTTTTTTTTCCTTAATGGCGTCTCGGTCTTTTGACCACTTTGCCAATGACAAGCTGGGGAAATCATTATTCAATTCTAAATTCCTAAAAGGATCGGAAATTTGGACAGGATAAGGATAGTTATTGTAGTGTGTTTGGTTGTACAAACAATGCAAGACAATGTCACACCACGGTCACACTTAAGTTTTTTTAGTTTGCCCCAAGATGATGCGAGGTAAGTAATATATCTTTAAATATAATAAATCTGTAACAAGTCGGTTTCTGTACATTGAAGATATTTGAAAAAAACCGTCACTAGGGCTATTTATTAGCGTAATAGAACCCAAAACAATGATTTTTAGAATTATTGTCTGTTTGTCTGTTTGTCTGTTTGTCTGTTTGTCTGTTTGTCTGTTTGTCTGTTTGTCTGTTTATCTGTTTGTCTGTTTATCTGTTCGTTTGTGCGCGCTAATCTCAGGAACGGCTTAACGTAGAAGGATGCGGTTTTCACTGATGTATTGGTATTTTTTTGGATTAACATTTAGGGTTTGTTTTATTTAAATCGGTTCACAAACAAAAAAGTTACGTCAATTTCAAGGATGAAATGGATGAACGCCTGCACGCTGACTCTGCGCAATGAATCAGCACTCCGGTGCTAATGCGTTTAAATGCATAATAAAATAAAGAATTACGTATTTCAGCATTTTCCAAAATTCACCCTTTAAGTGTCAATTTTTTTCGAAATTCTTTAAAAACTGATTGTTGAGACTTGATTTATAGAATCTTTTTGGGAAAAGTAGAAAAAAAGTAAAAGCAAGTTTTCTATCACTTATGCTAGATTTCATCTCTAAATATTTAAAAAAACCATATTATATCACCACATATTCAAAGAAATCCTCAATACAAAATGTACAAAACCTTAACAAAACGAGGATACTGCCGACATCTATGTTCATATTCAGAACTATTTAGTGATCTGTTGCAAATTCGCTATATCGACAATTTAGTTTAAACGCTATACGATAGATGTCGTTGTTATTCATTTATTCACATTTAATTGCTTTTTACAGGTAGATTTACAGGTGGTGAACTACATATTCATTATTTTAACCAATAACGCTATTACAAAGTGGATTGGTGGAGATTATTTCAAATAATTAATTACGAGTATATTTACTTAATAAAATATCTAATAAAAAAATTAACAACTTAGAGAGCTTTGGAACTGGCGCTGATATTGTACTCATTGTGGTAGAGCATTATGGAGGCGCGGCGCGGTGGTTACATCCACATATTATGGGGGGGTTACAGGGGACATGACCCCCCCCCCCCAAATCCCTCACTCATGCGTAGATGGAAGGCGAAACAAGCCAATTTGAGACACCTCTTCCCCCAAATTTCTTAGTGACCCACCACCAAAATTTCTTGGCGACCATTGCCCAAAATTGAAGGCTGCGACCGCGCCTGGACTCGCGTGGCGCAATGGTTACCATGCCGGACTGCCAATCGAAGGGTCTCGAGTTTGATTCCCGGCGAAGCAGAAATTTGAATAATGAGTTTAATTTTCTGTTCTCGGTTTAAGTGTTTGTATTTCTGTCTCTGTGTGTCTCATGGTACCCATTACACAGTGTATATTTACCCTACTCTGGGGCTATCAGTGTGAAACGTAAAAAAAATCAAAGTGTTCTACCGACTTTACTATGCTGAGTGATCTTTTCAAAATGATAGCTACGTCACCATATCATGATTACACCACCAGTCGAAGGTTAAAGTTCCACAGGCCGCTTTGCACGCTCCTTTTGATGTTTTGAACGGATGTGTAAGTTATGGGACAACCTTCCAGCTGAGGCATTTCCAATGGACTTTGACATAGGGTTCTTCAAGAAAGCTGTAAAGAAAGCTCTTCTTGAAAGCCGGCAGTGCTCGGGTGATCGCTTAACCACGCGGCCTTTCTGCCTCTTTGTTCGGTTTATTTATAAAAAAAGTGATTTCGAATAAAAGAATAAGCAATTGCCGAGGGTCTTATAATGTTTTTATTGAAATGAGCAGACGTTTTCAGTGGTTAATTTAATAAGAGCTATTACATACATACGCAGTACTGGCACTGGTGTTACACTAATATGCTAAAGCGTCACGGCAGCAGCAGGGCATGGTGGTCACGCCCAGAATAATATTAGTAATTGATATATTTATTTCTGATGCTGTGTGAAGGGTTGTTAATAGGACCAATTGACTCTTAATCGCGTAGGGCCTGATCCTCTCACGCTGCTCCAATTCAGGTTGATGACGTCTTCATTGTTAGTGGCCTAACTGCTGTCGCAAGTTTTAAATCGCTCAAAAGACCTCCATTAAGTATGAACGACAGTATGTTAACGACAATTGCAACCAACGTGTAAGCAACCAAGAATTTGACTCCCAACTACTAACCACGTCTGACATAGCGTAGACATTTCACCACCTTTCTGCAATATATTTAAGTTACATAATGATAATGAATCTATGCATTATTTGCAATACAAATAATTTAATTATAATGATTCTTTCCGCGGGCACAGCAGTCCTATCTAAACACTTTAAAAACAGGCTACTAAAATACGTTTAATTTGTAAAGAGAAACTGATGATAACGACTGAAAAGTCGATATTATAAGAGGAGTACAGTAAGAATTGTAAGGACTCAGGAAGAATGTTTCCACTCAACATAATATAATATGAACTTTTGTATCATATGTAATTTCATAAAAGGTAACAATAATCCTAGGGACAGTGGAGGGCAAGCGGTCACGAACGAAATTGCAACCTCATCAGCCACGACCACTCTGTCAAGAGTGAACGACTAAGGAGGAGGAGGAACAAATAATCCAAGCCTAATCAAGCCTTTTGTACAAGTCTTTATCTACGCGGACGACGTCGCGGGCACAACTAGTTTTAAATATTATTCCGTTTCCGTACAGCTAATTTATCAAAAGAACATGAACAGTTCTTTTTGTGTAGCCGATTCGGTAGTTGACTCTATGAACAGGAAAGTTCAAAAGCTCACCCAACGCTAAATAAACTTATTTAATAGTTTTACGTGAATCTGTATGTATTTTATTTCATATTTTTAGGTAAGTAATAATTACTTTAATGGCTTCATTTGGTATGATGCTTATGATAACTTATTATTTATAAGTATTTATAGTGTTAATAATTCTCATATTTTGTAATACCTACTAAACCAAAATAATGATTTTTAAGTAAAAAAAGGAAAACCTATATTTAAGCGATATTATAACTTATAACATATAAGACATAAGAATTATTAACAGTTGACAACCCTGGCAACACGACTGGGCGACAGAGGGGCGTAACGAGGTGAAGAGGGAAGTAGGTATATAAATTGCGGCGTATCGATGGCGGTCAAAGGAGATTCCGTTCTATGTAATTATTATTTATTCTTATGACGGAGGGGTGAAAGCTAATGACGGCTCATCTGACGGCTGTCTATACTTTTTTTCTTCAATTATGGCATCGCAAACTCTGCATATTGCCAGCGTCAAGTATAATTTTATCTTAAAATTCGTTTATATCAAGTATTTAAAATATGGACATTGAACAAAGTGCATCTATTAATGAAAAAAGTGACGAAGAAATAGTGAAAGAAAATGAGAGAGTACTTACTTTGTAAAAATACTAGATAGAAATTAATAGGTACTGATAATTCAAGCAATTCGTGCGGAATTATTCCCTAACGATTCCAAGACATCAAAAATGCACAACATTAATGTTTTCACTTCTGCCGGCACTCCCGGAGTGCAACCCATTGTTTTTTTTTTATTCGTTTTACTTAATGATATATATTTCGTTTAATAATGTCTACGACGGAACTTTTTACCGACTTCCAAAAGAAGGAGGTAATGTATTCGGCTGTATGTATTTTTTTTTATATTTATTATGTTCACTTATTACTCCGCCGTTTGTGAACCGATTTTCAAAATTCTTTTTTTGTTCGTCTGCTTATACTCCCGAGGTAGTCCCATTGTCACCAAATCAGGATCCGATGATAGGATCCCAGGGAAATCGAGGGGAACTCTCAAATTTTATAGGCACACACATTGATTTTCTTATACTTTCTGAAGCATAAGAGATATTTGTGCATAGTAATCATCATCTCATGTTGCTGAGCTGATGATGAAAGGTACTGCGACGGTTAGGAGTTGAGAGCAAATTCTTTCAATGAATGGGTTTTTGTTCGAAATCTTACATTCATGAGGTGCTCCAGCTGTCACCAAGTCAAAGTCTGATGATGGGATCCCAGAGAAATCGAAGGGAACACACAAATTTTATAGCACAACAATTGATTTTCATATTTTTACTAAAGCAAAACAGGCATTTGTGTATAAATATCATCATATCATGTTGCTGAGCTGATGATGGAAGGTACTACAATGGTTAGGAGTTGAGAGAAAATTCTTTCAATAAATGTTTTTTTGTTCAGAAACTTATGCTCTAAATGTCACCAAGTCAAAGCCTGATGATGGAATCCCAGAGAAATCGAGGGGAACATTTAAATTTTATAGCACATCAATTGATTTTTATATTCTTACTAAAGCAAAAAATACATTTGTGTTTAATTATCATCATGTGATATTGCTGAGCTGATGATGGACGGTACTACGACGGTTAGGAGTTGAGAGCAAATTCTTTCAATATATGGTTTTTTTTTTCGAAATCTTACATTCCTGAGGTGGTCCAACTGTCACTATGTCAAAATCTGATGATGGGATCCCAGAGAAATCGAAGGGAACATACAAATTTTATAGCACAACAATTGATTTTCATATTTTTACTAAAGCAAAACAGGCATTTGTGTATAAATATCATTATATCATGTTGCTGAGTTGATGATGGAAGGTACTACAATGGTTAGGAGTTGAGAGAAAATTCTTTCAATAAATGTTTTTTTGTTCAAAAACTTATGCTCCCAAGGTAGTCCAACTGTCACCAAGTCAAAGCCTGACGATGGAATCTCAGAGAAATCGAGGGGATCATTTAAATTTTATAGCACATCAATTGATTTTTATATTCTTATACTAAAGCAAAAAAGACATTTGTGTTTAATTATCATCATGTGATGTTGCTGAGCTGATGATGGAAGGTACTATGACGGTTAGGAGTTGAGAGCAAATTCTTTCAATAAATGGTTTTTTGTTCGAAATCTTACATTCCTCAGGTGGTCCAACTGTCATCATGTCAAAATCTGATGATGTGATGCTAGGGAAATCGGGGGAAACACTGAAACTTAATAGGCACACACATTCTTTTAGTCATATTTTTTAACATAATACAAATATTTATGTTCTTTATGTGTTTCTGTGGGCTTCCTCTTCTTCTTCTCGACTTTGATGAAGCCGTCCTTGTCACACAAGTTCCTAGCCGGACCCTGTTTCAGCAGGTCCCGTTGAATTGCTTCTCTGTGGACCTGCTTTTCCCCTTATGCTGCTTAGCTTGCAAGACTTGAGCCTCTTGCCGCTGCTAATCTCCTCTTCCTTGAAGTTAGATCTGGAAATTTGCACGATGCTAACTTCATCCATTGTATCTATGGCATGCTGGATGGATAAATGCCAGAAACTCGTTGGCTATGAGCTGCTGTGAACTCATAGCGGCAGTTGCAGGCAGCAGCTAATGTATTTATTGACACCCTTCCTTGTTATAAACGCACCAGATATTTCTTAATGGTCATCCATCCTATTTTTGACCGCCCTCGATATTGTTTAGCTTTACTAAACTAACACCCGTCCTTTTCATTATGCTGTGTTTTGTTCCTGTCGTAATCTTGTGTTTTATGCATATTATTTATACGAACACCATGTTTCTCATCTACCAGGCGTCCCATGACGGCTTACTTTTTTTTTGTTTTATTTCAATGTACAGGCTACGTTGTGTCAAGTGCTTGCTGCAACAGTCACAAGCCTGTGACATGCCCGAGATTTATGCAGTTGATGATGTTTGTTGATGGAGGTCATGTAAGGGGGGCCTTTAGTGCCTGTAGTACCTTTCGAACCACAATAGATTTGCTTCACGCCAGAAACGGTGCAGCGGTGGCATTTCGTCCGTTGAACTACAAAAGTTCTATAACCTATGCCGACTTATAGCACCTTTATATAAAGTGTAATAGATTTTATAAGAAGGTACATAATTTAAGATTTCGATGCTATTAAAATCTTAGAGCAACAAAGGTACTGACTCACCCTTGTCATACCGGCCAATTTTGGCGCTCTATGATTAAAATATACATTTTTGAAATGCTTATTTGAGTAGCAAAGCTAATGGGACAATCTATTTTCATCGACAAACGTAATACCTAGAATATTTTCTTTTTTCCTATTTACGAAACGTAGTGACAGATGAATGTCATCTTTGTTTGTTGTGAAACTATTTCCAGGAAACGGAATAGAAATTTCCAACAACTTTTATCACACGCAGTCACAGACCAATTGGTCTGTGCACGCAGTAGTCTTTGTAATATTTTTATCTTCCAATAGCTTTTATAAGGTACTGGTTATCTATTGCAGTGTGAGATTTACCAGTTTTAAATTATCTTTAAAAATGCCTTTAAAACAAAGAGTAAAGAATAAAACATTTGTATCTATATTGTTTAGCTGCAAGCTTTCCAAATAATGTTGTGCTGTTTGATTTTCAGTCAGTCAGAACGTGTAAAGTTATGTAGGTACCTACCTACTCGTACGAGACTCACCTCGTTTTCTCTAAATTTTATCTGGAGTCACTCCCATTTAAAGGTGCGTACGTAGAGCAACGAAGGACGACTGCATGATTTTTCCGTGTCAATATCTTTGATACTCTAAGGATAAGTAGCATTATTTGACCTAATGAAAAAAATTAATCCTTTTAAGTCGTACCGCTAGGCACAGATCTCCTATCGAAAGTGAAAGGGATTGAGTCCACCACGCTGTCTTAAGTACAGATTGGAGAACATCATGTCTTCGAGAAATTATGAGTTCCTCTGAGGCATAATATGCTTGCATATTCCTATGGTAAAAACTGTTTTTCCCTGGTCCGGTTGACCGGACAACCGAACAGTACTACGGAAAATTAGCGCTATTATGTATGTATGTATGGTGGATGACACAGATGTTCCAGTCACAGCTCCTCTAACTTGGCGACCTTTGATATGCGGTTTCTGGTCTAGCGTTATCCTGAAGGAGCAGTAGACTAGAGCAATTCACCAGTATCGGTTGTTTAATGGCGAACTTTTCAATCAAGCTGTAGTGGATAACACCAGCACTGGTCCACTAAACAATAACCACAATCTTCTTTTTGGTCAGTTTTCGCTTAGGGCAACGTTTTGCCGGTTGTCCAGGGTTAAACCATTGTGAAGCTCGCTTCCGTTTGTCGTACAGGATAAATTTTTCATCAAAAGTCACGATACGATTTCCTCTCATTATCCCCTATATTGAGCAAAGAAACCCAGCACTCGAAGCGTGTTTGTTCGTTTGCTTCAGACAATTCGTGCGGTACCCACCCATTTTTCGAGTTTTTTGACTTGATTTGGCGCAAATGCATAAGTTTCGTTTTGTCACTTACGCTGAGGGCTGCTGCTAATTCAGGAGTAGTTTGAGATGGATCTGCTTCCAAAATCGCTTACAATTCTTCGTTTTTCACTTGAGTATGAGTATTAGGTCGTTCGTTCCTTAGCGGTGCCTGGTCTACATACGTCGTTCATTCTTCGAGTAGGTACTACATATACATAGGTATACCGCGAATTTTAAATTTGTCCATAGTTGTTGTTATATAGCAACTTCAAGTTTAAACAAATAATGTGAAAACAAATGAAGTACCTACGAATTTTAAAATAATATTTTTCTGGCTTTATTCCGGAATAAATTTGAATTTGGAATTCCTAATCAAATGCAAGATATTCTATTTTAAAGTTGCCAGTATTGAGTTTCGGCAATTTAATATACCTACATATTATAATAATATATTTATACGAAACATCAAACAGTGTACCCAACGGATTAAGTTAAACGTTTAACTTAAAAAACTAAACTTTAGCAACAAGTCACGTCACGCAGCGGCCCTAGTCCATCCATGCCTATTTGTTATAGAGAAATTATTTTGTAATAACGTAAATGAATAATCATTCATGTCATTTTGTTTTAAAATTTAAGCATTATTAGATCATTAGTTTTATCATTTTATTAGTTAAGTAGATTAAATTGTGTCGAAATAGGCAGCTGCTGACGCAATGTCAATTTTGAATCATCATAATTCACTGAACTAGATAACGATATGGCGTGATCCATACTTTTAAATGAAAACCTTATTCATATTATTTACATCTATATTCGTTCTATTACATCTGGTACCAACAAATGTGCTTCACACTTCATACGTAGGTATACTACAAAAAAATATTACGGGTTGCACTCCGGGAGTGCCGGCAGAAGTCAAAACTTGATTATTAACGTTGTGTAAAAAAGTAAAATGTAAAAAAAAATCAAAATTTCATTTTCAAATTCTTTTCATTTTTTTTTCATACTTTGAAAAAAAATTTAACCCATTTTTTATGAAAATAGATTTTTTAAAAATCGATTTTTTAAATTAATCGAAACCCTTATAATCGATTAAAAAATAAACAATCGATTGTTCGATTAATCGATTTCGATGTTACAACACTACTCTCCAACCGTCTTACGGTTTTTCGATCAGCACACGTGACCTGACGCGAGTTTCACGGTTTTTACCCATCCCACAAAAGTGCTCAACGCCGCGGCGCCGCTAAAGAAGTTTTCACTTCAAAAAACATTTGAGGCTGACATTAGTTTCTTGAGTTAAGACGCTGTAAGTAACTTCTAGTTTATAACTTAGTAATTAACAACACCATCTGAAATAGCTCCCAATATAAAATATTTTCACAAAACATAAAATTAAACGCAATATGATTTTGATTGAGGTTTAAACCCGGGTCTCTAGTTCCGCAGTAATCCCGCCACGATGCCGCCACGTCACCACGCCAAGGAAACGTGAACGAAATTTTTATAGAGCTCTTTAAAATCGACATTGTCATTTCTTTGAACGTCGGATTGGCGGATGGCGTTTGACGGCGTTCTCTACGCCACAGTATTATTAAATACTCTCCAATAGATGTAGTAGGAAGAGTAGTATTTTTATTGATTATCGCTGAAAATAATTTTTAATATGTAATTTAAAATTTCTAAAAATAAAACCTAGCTGGATTGATTTATCAATCACCCCCGAAACCAGAGTACTAAATTTCATCAAAATCGTTGGACCCGCTTCCGAGATTCAAAAAATATATTTAGGTATTACAAGAATTGCTCGTTTAAAGGTATGAGATACCTACTGTGAGAGCTCTAGACCTCAATCCGAAACGACCGCAAAATATATGCATTACCTTATGTCCAATAAACTATTAACTGTTTCCCCAATAATTTAAGGTTTGTAACATATAAAAATATAAGAACTTACAAATTTCCGGCCCTGTAGCGAAATCCGACATCCGTTCTTAGCGTATGTAGGTAGGTTAGGTACCTCTACCTAAACTCATTATAAACTATGTATCTCTCGCATTAAATAAATATTAAGTGGTTTTCGAGATTTCGTGATGAGTGTGTGAATTACTTTTTGAAATACTCACTCATTTGATTTGTTTCACAAATAAATCGATATTTATAAGTTTCCTAAATAAATAAAAGTTTTACAGAATATGTCGCTGTCGTTGCTGAGCTAAATTATTACATCAAATACCTACATTAACTTAGTATTCCTATTTTGTTATTAGTCGATAAGTACTTAAGTGAAACAAATTTAATTACAAAGATATTCCTTCAGTCCTGACAGCTGTCGACGTCGATGCCCCCGGTGAATGCTGTCAATCATGATCATCAAAAAATAATATATAATACTAGCTGACCCCGCGAACTCCGTATCGCGTTTAAATATTAAATAATAATAATAATGGATAGCATATAAACCTTCTCCGTGAAAAAATACATATACATACCAATTTTCATAATAATCGGTCGAATAGTTTTTGAGTTTTGCGATGTCATATATACAAACATCCTCTTTTATATGTATAGATATAAATGAAAATATTATTTAAAAATATTTATTTATCCACCTGTTTTTAGCTTTTTTGTTCTTCACGCAGTCGAGTTTTTTGTTTTTTAATATTTTTATATTTTTAATTTGTATGATGAATTTGTACTTATTTTAAATATATTAGCCTGAGATATTAGCACGTTAAAAAGTCCTGCTGAACTACTTAAGGTGCCAAATGTATTGTTTTGAAGGCACGTGCCGCGCGCCGCCGCGCCGGCCCGGCCCGGGCCTAAAGTAATATCTTCGAAAATATTCATTTAAATTACATTCTGTGAAGAGCCATATTGATCTATATTAAATGCACTGTGTATTGAAGGTATTCTTATTCTTTATTCAGTATACGGTTCCTTTACAAACTCTTAGTGATCGTTATTTTGTTTGTTCTGTCTGCTCTGGGTGCGCTTAGGCAATGCTGAGCTGAAGAAAAGAGCAGACGGAGAAAAACTTCAGTCCTGTTTTAAAATATGGGGTAGGTATACAATATCTAACTTTCATACAGAGTAGCTATGGGCCGATAAGGAACATACGTGACAGCTACCGCATGCGTCAATGTCGTCCCACAGCCACCTGCTGGTACTTAAATGAATAAGGATTATTGCTGTATTGCTTAAGTTGCTTCGTAAATAAGCCATTATTTGTCGTAAAAAGTAAAGGACAAAAAATATTATTGTGGGTTATCTCCAAGAGATAGACATATAATATACCATCGCGGACTTAATATGTACTTAGAACTTTTTAAGGTGTACAATACTGTAGTACATTATTTTGATCTATCTCGTAGGGTTTAGCCAGCGTTTGCAATGTGAGCGCAAAAAATGTGTTTATTGACGAAATCACATTAGAAACATCTAAAATATCAGTGTTTCTCTACTATATGATTCATATATTATACACTAGCTGTGCCCGCGACGTCGTCCGCGTGTATAAAGACTTTTATAAAATGGATTGATTAAAAATTAAAGATTATTATTTGCTTTGAATAAGTAGTAGGTAGATTATTCTTACATATTGTGAAATCACTTATAATACAATGTTCATATGTTCAGAAGAAACCTAATGTATTTTTTCTAAATCCTTCAAACCTAAAACAGTAAGGAATGCTTACTGTACTGATCTTACTATCCACTTTTCTCACGTTTCGCTTTTCTCGCGCAATCAGATTCTCTTTACAAATATGTACCTCGTTTATTAAAGTTAAGAGATACTGCTATGCCCGTGGCTTCATCTATGTTAAAAATAGTATCTTTAGTAAATTGGGTGAATTTATACTGCAAAGAATGTATAGACTCATTCTATATACATAGCTTTAACCTACTGCAGAAAAGAGGGGCACTATAGGTACAACTACTTGTAGTTGGGAGATAAAAATTCTAAACATACACGTGCTTAGGATTAAACAATCGGAAAAATAATTGTAAGGTCAATTAATAAACTATAGGTTTCAAACTTGCGGAGAGTAGTTTGGTCATAAGTCATAACTCATATAACATTGTGAAAACTAAAGCAGAAGGCAGGGTCTCTACACAGTGTGCTATCTGTATTTGGAAATAAAGAATATTTTTATAAAGAATCTTTAAAGAATCCTTAATATCTCCATCAATCAACGTGTGTGGATGAGCCCTCAGCCCGTACGCAATAAAGAGACGCAAAAATGAGTTAAGTTATCATTGGTCCAATTAACAATGTTCAGCATCATACGTATACCTACCCAACGATGGGACAACCCGCGTGGCGTAATGTTTACCATGCCGGACTACTAATCGAACTGTCCCGGGTTAGAATCCGGGCGAATCAGAAATTTCAATGATGAGTTTAAACTGTTCTCGGTCTGGGTGGTTGTGTTTCTGTCTCTATGTGTGTTCATTGCACCCACGACACAGGGTATATCTACCCTAATGTGGGGCTATACGTGTGAAATGTTATTTTTTATTTTTTTTACACTATGTACTTACTTTTATTAGACTTAAGGCTTTTATTTGAAATTATCTCCATCGATTCACTTTGGAGAAGAAATGAATATTGCTCAATAACGCCATCTACCGTATGACATGTAAACTTTGTGGTTGATAAATCGAACGTCAAATTACCAAATAGGTAGATATTGAGATTAACAGTTGGTTCACTAAAAGTTTAACTATTCGTCACCTAGATGTCTGCAGTAGTCTCGTTTTGTTAAGGCTTTGTACATTCTGTATGAAGGTTTAGATTCCGTATCTTACAACCTTAATGCTGGATGCATTGAGATTGTAAGATTTGGATTTCGGTTCATCGGAGCTTGAGGCCTCCTCAATATTGGGAGAGCTCCATGCTCAGCAGTGGAATGCTAAAAAGGTTGCAGCTTGATATAATGTAGCGATAATAATCGTTTCAGCTGCAGCCTGTTCATAATCTTCCACCCCAAAAGAAGACTAATAAGCTGAGCAACTAACTCAATGGAGCCTGTGATGTAAAGTTCGGCGGCGGTAAGGCTCGCAATGCGCTTATTTAGGTACCTATAGTCTAGCCATACTCGGCTAACGAAAGAAAATACAGTAAGCTGATATAAGTATATTTAATATAGTCGACAATATTAGTGAGAGTTCAAAATAATTTTACTTAAATTTAAACTTTTATTTATGGTTTTGAATGGGCTGTTAACGAAACTTTCATACAAATTCCCCAAAGTGCCTTTTAACACGCTAAACGCCATGGGGGTCACCGGTGACCTCACCCTTCCTCTATCATAGCGCCATGGGGGTCACCGGTGACCTCAACGTATAGTCATATTCAAACTACTTTTTCTCGCCGCCGGCCATACTGACTGTTACTTTATTCGTACTCCGTGACCGGCACGGCGCTGTAGAACTATACTGCGCAGTGGGACAAACATACCTTGTAAGGAATTGAAAAAATGAAAGATAGCGAAAAAAGTAACCAAAATAAAAATTCAGGATATATAATTCAAATTAGTCTTTATTATTTAAACGAAAATTAGCAGTCTTTATTTTTTAATGAAATACAAACATAAAAATCAGTTTTACTGAAAAATAAAATAAAGTTCTCATTAGTAAGCATAATTACAAACAACCATTAGAAATATAAATAATTAGCCATAATATTTGACAAAACATGCTGTAAAAGATGAGATAAGAAACCTTTTATAGCATCAACATATTAGCGATGGACATAATTGAAACATTTTAGACAAAAGTGAGGCTCCCCCTTACATTGCACACAGTACGTACTCACTTTCTTAGCTTTATTCTTAGCTACTTTACGACCAAATTCCTGTACTGAATCTTTATAACATTGCACGCAAAAACGACGCGTGTCTCTTACTTTTCCTTCCTTTAATTTTAGAACATGCTTGAGTCTTTTAGGTCTTTCATTGATAATTATTTCTTGGGAATCTGCTGGCCGAGTCAAATAATTTATGAGAGCCCTCCTAAAGTCGACAATTGAAGATTTGCTCTGCTTATTTTCATTGTACATGACCCAAGCATTTACAACTGACGTATTTAGAAGTAGTTCTATTGCCAATTTTCTATACCATTTTACGGTTTTCCGCAATGGCGAAGAATAGGCACCCATCTGGTCACTCATGTCTACAGACCCTTTCGATTTATTATAATCCAAAATAACTTTTGGTTTACGAATCTGTTTCCCTTTTTTCACCACCACAGCAATTTTGTCGGAATGCTTTGTCGACAGCATAAGCACGTCCCTCTTATCTTTCCATTTAAGCACTGTTACTCCATCTTCATTCTCCATAGCCATTGTTTCACCTTTTTGCAGTTTCGAATCAACAACAGCCTTAGGCAATCCTCTTCTGTTTTTTCGCAATGTGCCAATTAAATGGGTTTGCTTCTCCAATAACCGATAAGCCAGTTGCAAGCTAGTGTACCAATTATCAGTTGCTAGCGTGTGTCCTTTGTCAAATATATTTTCACATAGTGCCATCACCACATTTGTTGGCGTAGTATTTATTGCGTCAATGTTTTTCCCACTATACAAATTAAGTTTGCAAGTATATCCGGGAACAGTACATAACTTAAATAGCTTCATGCCATACTTGTGTCGCTTACTTTTATTGTATTGCCTGAATATTATTCGACCTCTGAAAGGTACTTGGCTTTCATCCACACAAACATCTTCTTTAGGCGAATAATATTTCTGGAAAGTAGCATTGAGAGCATCGATTAAAGGTCTTATTTTGGCAATACGATCGTTTCTGTCGACAGATAAATTGTCGCTAAAGTGTAGGTATTGCAGTAGTAACTCGAAGCGGTTCCTACTCATAACGGTGGCTGGAAAAGTTTGTCCAAGTATCTTGTCTTTGCTCCAATAATAAGCTAATTTCGGCAGCTTTACTACGCCCATAAACAAGACCAGCCCAAGAAAATGTTTTATTTCTGTCTTGTTTGTTGGCTTCCATGAATGAGACCTTGATCCAGGCTTTGTTTGCCTGGCTGTGATGTTTTGACTTGCGAACAAATTTGTCTGCTCAGCAATCATTTCAAGAATTTCTTCAGGCACCAATAGATCATAATACTGGTCAGGGCCAGCTTCTTTCAGCAAATTAGAATATGGAGGTTTCATACCCTCGAACTCGGTGAAAGGAATCACTGATGGCTGTCGTCTTTTTGGCCTCGACCATTTTGAGGAAATACGGTCATTTTGCGATATATTGGCGGCAACAAAATTTTCAGCCGACTCACTGTCACTATCACTATCACTTGCGATAACCAAACGTCTTTTCTTTTTCGGTAATTGCATGGGTTCACTATCCGATTCTACGAGAGCGTCATTGTTTATAGAAGCGATCGAAAAAGAAATTTCTAACGCGTTGATTTGCTTCCATTCATCCTGCGTAAATTCGAAGTCCTCCATAGCTAAATCCATATCTAAAGGCTCGCACATTAACTATTCAATAAGAAAATGATGACAGCTAAGATAGTAGGAACGTAATTGATCTAGTAACACACGTTCTATCACCGTAAGCGCGAGCGCACTACTGGTGTAGCGGGTGGCCGGCGGGGTGGCCGGCGCGGCGCCGGGTACCGGAAAATATATTTTCTGTATTTGTGCGCCATGGGGTGCACCGGTGACCTCAGCTATGTATTTGACTGTAACTATGTAACCCATGTACAGAATTGAATAAAACTTATTTTCTATACGTATCGTAACATAATAAACAAATTACGACCAAAAGTATTTTTACGATTTTTATTTTTTTCTATCGGCGTTTAACGTGTTAAGTTTATGTCGCGTATTGTGTAAATGACCATAACTTTTTTGTTTATCACCCGATTGATATGAAATACACACTAATGTTACGGAAATTCATTCAACAATATATCAGTAAACACATCATTCAAAGAAGGGAAAAGAATTTGAGAATGAAATATTAAGTTTAGGGTAATTATTGTAAGCTTGAGATACCAACTTTCGAATCCATTTTATTTGCTATTGAGAGGTAGTTTTGCAAAAAGCTTAAATAGAATTCTTACTATGTTAGTAAAGATTACAAATACAAAATTATAAGTATATTACTCTGCACAAAAATATTCTGTACATCAAGTTTCGACACTCAATTTTCAAAGAGTTTCAAAGAAAATTGACATTTAAAGGGTGAATTTCGGGAAATGCTGAAACACGTATTCTTTTATTTTGGTTAGAAAATATTTATACCAAATTTCAAGAAAATCTATTGAAATAATCCAAGTTTTCCATACAAATTTTCATCGCTCATTTCACACCCTTAAAGGGTGATTTTTATAATTATCTATAGCCTAAATGTTAGCGAGGACCAATATATATAAAACAAAAAAAGTTTCATCAAAATCCGTCCAGTAGTTTTTGCGTGAAAAGCTAACAACAGACAGACAGACAGACAGACAGACAGACAGACAGACAATAATTTCAAAACTTATATTTTTAGCTTCTGTTACTTATAAAAAGACCCCTAGAAGTATTTTTTTGAATTTATATGCAATGTACAGAATTGACCCTGCTTACAGTTTTATTATATGTATAGATATAAACCTTTCTTGTATCACTCTATCAATCAAAAACTCTAGTGACATACAAAATTAAATGTAGGTAAGTAATTGAATATTTGGTCGACGTCGTACATTTCATTTCTTTTGAGCATTGTTTTTATTTCATTTCTTTCTTTAACTTAACATTTTTGTAATGTCCTCATTAAACCCTTCATTTCGATACCCCACTCGGATAGGATTTGCAGTATATTTTTTGTAGTCGTTTAATTTGGCTCTAAAAGTCAGTCATTTTGTTTTTTCGCATTCACTCTGATTATTGAGACGAATCCAACGACACCTCTCAAGCTAAAATCCATCGAGCCGTTAAGGCTGCAGAGCGTGTCAAAGAAATATAGCCACAAACATACAAACATGTATACACACGCTCGAAAAACATAACCCTCCTGTCGCAGTCGGGTAAAAATATACCTTGTAGTTCCTATTTTCACTCATTTGTTGCCTTATTGGAGCTCTGGCCAAAAATCACTCATTAGTACCTATTAGTGATTTTTTTCACTTAACAGGTCTGTCTATGACGAGTATGCAGGCCACATGGTATTAAGTGGTCGCTGCAGCCCATGGACATCTACATACAACCTCAAGCAAGCATAGGTAAGTCTTGTCTGAGGTCGTATGCAGTTGCGCTGCCACTCCAGAGGCTGGAGGTCGCCTCATGTAAGTATGGCCGGCAACTGCAACTTTTAACCGAAACACAATAGAATTGCTCACGGCAGAAGTGGGTGCAGCGGTGGTACTTTCCCGGGCTAACCATAATAGTTCTACCACCTACAAAAGTTGTCGTTGTTGTGTTGCATTAGGGACATTTAAAGGACTGTAAATATTATAAAACTTCAATACATTAAATGATCGATAAATTCTTGAAATGGACGTAACTGTTTTATTTGTGAACCGATTTAAATAAAACAAACACTAAATGTTAATCCAAAAAAATACTAATACATCAATAAAAATCCTTCTACGTTAAGCCGTTCCTGCGATTAGCGCGCACAAACGAACAGACAAATATACAATAATTCTATAAATCATTGGTTTTGGGTTCTATTACGCTAATAAATAGCCCTAGTGACAGTTTTTCTCAAATATCTTCAATGTACAGAAACCGACTTGTTACAGATTTATTACATGTAGGTATAGATAGATTTTAGACCTTACAAAGGCAATTACAATGCAATTATAGTAGGTTCCAAATAAGATGCAATAATAACTCTTGAGCCACTACAGGTGACAAAATTGCCTTACTACTAATCAAATACTACTTATTTAGTACTAAAGATGTCAAATAAGGAAAAAATACCACCTATTAGGGCATAGTTCTTTAGGGTGGATTTTAAAACTTCATATGCTTCTTTGAGTTCTAAAAGAGAGAAAATTAAATCCTTTATGCGGCTGTAAGTACGTTATAAATTCGGCTTAATGCTATCATACATAAGTAATAAATAAAATAAATAACGTTTAACACTGATAGCCCTACAGTAGGATAGATATATCCTGTGTCGTGGGTACCATGGACACATACAAAGACAGAAACACAAACACCCAGACCGAGAACAGAAATTTAAACTCATCATTCAAATTTCTGCTTCGCCGGGAATCGAACCCGGGACCTTCCGATCGGCAGTCCGGCATGGTAACACGGGTCGTCAAGTAATAAAGCAGAAACAAAAGTTACAATTACTCAGAAGCAACAGTTAGTGATAAGAATTACTCATTTGCAAATTCGAGAGCTGTTTGCATCTATAAATAATACCATACATTCTTGCATCACTTATATATTATGTTAACTGAGGTTGCAAAATAAGTTCCAAAATTCACTAACGTGCTACTTGGGATGTAAAGACCGCCCAAAATTTAAATTCATCTTAATAGGAGCGTAGCGTGGTCATAATAACTGAGGGTCATCAGTCATCATAATGATGCAATATCGACGTGCGCTCCGTCAGGCAGGGACGCTAGGGCACGTCCGGCGCCGCGGCGTCATCCGGGGCGAGGGCGGGCATTCTACGTCATGTTGTATAAAATATAATTAATTTACAATAAATAGTGGTCCGGCCCAACTCCGCCCGGGTGCATACGTTGTCCTGCATCAAATGTATTGTAAGACCAAATTGTGAATCTAAACCATTCTCAAATCCCCTTGAAGACACACAAAAAGTTTTATCAAAATCCGTCCACTCGTTTAGGGAGAGTTCGGTGACATACACACACACGCACACAAGAAATACCTATATACCTATATTAAATTAAGACAGGTAACGGATTAAAAAAATATTTTTTAGAAGTAAGTGATAAAATCTGATCCGTTTACCATTTATCAGTTCCTTTACGTAGGTACTTATATTGTTTTAATATTTATGTAAAAGTTACATTAAGTGACCGAAGAATTAAATCGCTGAGTGCGTAGCGTACAATAACAACAACATGACGTGTTCGTTGACAGCTTACGGCGCCCGTATCGCCAGCGTAAGATAGGCGTTTCATTCATTAACTTAACAAATAAGCGATAAATTACACATTATCAGAGCTTGGTATTGGTAAACATCTTTATTGATAGTAAGTATTGAAAATTTACGTTATTACGTTATGCTTAAAAGTAACTAGCGTTGTCTAATTGACTTGTGGCTTTCAGCGACTTTTTCTAGTAAACCAGAAGTCAGCAGAAATTATGAAAAAAACAAAACAAATAAATATAGGCCAGTACACAAACGAGAACAAGTCCCATTTTTCGTGAAAAAGTCTATGGATGGACAACTTAGGAACCTGTCTATTGACACTATTGGATGTGAGCATGGGCAAATCCAGTGTTTATCGAGGAAATGTTGTTTTTCTGGATCTGGATGCTATGTATAGACGCACGGGCCTCTTCAGCCTACTTATATATACGCGCGGTTGCCCGCCACCGGCACTCCGTCACGCACTGTCGTCGCGGGCTGTGCCAACGCTATTTGCAACCCTGCTTTTCGCGTTTTTGGATTAACTACACTACCCCAGAAATAAAAATAATGAAACGAACGCTGTTAATCCTTTTGGCCTTATGCGCCCTCACCTCCGCCATGGTGCCCAGGCATAGGGTAAGTTTTTAAGCGGCAATTTACGTACCTAAGATTTGGAAAAATCTCGGACCTATTTTTGTTTATTTTCGTATTAAGTGTCGTGTTCATGTGTTAAGGAATGTGAAAAGGAAAATATAGCCGTCTGCTGTAAACAAAAAATATCAAGAGCAGTTATGTAAATACTGAAAATAAGATCACAAATTTTTATTGATTTTGATAATTATTAAATCCATTTTTTTGCGAAGATTTTTTTAGGATACGTAATTTTGACATAAAATGGTAAACAATTTACTACTGTGTGTCATTACTCATTATCCAGTATTAATATTTACTCACGAGAATATTTGAAACGGTGTTATTTCAATGAGTAATATTAAAAACTACATCATCTCTTAAAAACGCAATGCCATTGAAACATTCATAATCACAATAATATTGTTATATTATTTTCTTGTAAGTGACATTACAATTTAGTTTTCTGCAACAGTAAGAATTTGTATATCAAACATATTAACGTAAATTTACATTATATCTCTATATAAGTTCTTCTTAATTAATTAATATCTATATACTTAGGTATTTAAAAAATCTATGTGACGATTTTAAAATCGTTTGCATTTTTTTACTAGTAACCGCTCGCGACTTCGTTCGCATAGGTGATGATTCGATCCAGTGGTTCCTGAGATTAGTGCGTTCAAACAAACAAACAAAACAAACAAACTTAATTACTTAATTAGTTAAAACTTAAAATAACGCTTGGCCGACTAGATTAATGAATTTTACCAATATAATCATAGCTCATAGCTCACCTAGCTCTGGAAATGTACAAAATAAATCAATTTAAATGCTGTGGATAATTCTTATTTAATAAAGTCTTTAATAGACAGCACAGCTGAATACTTTTGTATTTGATCTGAGAGCTAAAATAAGTATCAATCTTTGAAGTTTAAATTACTATTAAATAAATGACGGGGGAAATCATCTTTTTACCTGTGCAACACTGTTTGATCAGACTCAAATTTGCTTGAAGCTGGGTTTAAATGTCCAAAGACTGCAACAAAGAGTACCTATTTAATATCTACCACGTAATTTTTTAAACAAGTATTTTTAAAATATCTGTCTTATACCTTTCTACTTATAAATATCAATAAATATCATTAAAATCAATTTTTCCAAATACGTTACCGCGAATCGTTTCATAGTTATTATATCGTAAAATAAAATAATTATCGGGCAAGCTTTACACAAATGAAAAGAAATGAAATGAAATATTCGTTACCTATTCACTGTACGGACGGTTCCTTTACAAACTCTTAGTGAACGTTATTTTTTTTTGTTCTGTCTGCTCTGGGTGCGCTTAGGCAATGCTGAGCTGAAGAAAAGAGCAGACGGAGAACCGCTACCGCATGTGTCCATGTCGTCCCACAGCCACCTGCTAACATAGGCAGTTTAATTCATTTAAGTCTATTACATCAGTTATAGAAACAGCCTTGTGGGACTACAGCTCAATCCCAAGCTTTTTTATCAATTGAATAGTCCTTAAGTTTCCACAAGCTCCGAAAACCATAATCTTAATTATGATTACCTGATGAAATATGCGTTATGAGATAGAACTACCTTACTCTGTACCACAGACATCTCTGTACCTTTTTGGAGGAGCTGTATGAGATCTTTCAGCCCCATTATAAACTCTTCATTTAAATGCCTGTGGTTTTACCAACTAAGTATATATATTTCTTTTTAAAAAAATACCATTATAAAGCTAAAGAACGACATTACTTCTTCGGCCGGGGTTCAGATCAACAAATCTGTAAAATTGTACAACAGTAAAAACCCAAGGGAATAACCTATCGATAAAAATTAATAATGTCAAGACAAATTATCAATAAATGAAAATGCAGTTTAATAATTAAAATTAAGTTTTTTTTTTAATTTCGTAAAATTATATGTGGAATTTGTCAAAACATTCTAGACATACTTTTTGCACATTCCTTAAAATTTACGGAACCATTTAACTACTGTCGTTAAGTGTACAAAAATATATTTTAGCAATTTTTATGGCCACCTAGTAACTTTTTATCTAACTTTTTAATTAAATAAAACTTTCATTTATTGCACAAAAATATTATTTTCACGATTTTTATGTCCGTTATAACGGGTTATGTGGGATTTATACCTCACTAAAACCCTCCTCGGTGGTCTGCCTCTGCGCTTGGGTAGGACTCCGGGATATTCAGTGGAACGCACCCGTGTCCTCCACGCACGGCGCCCCAGAACGGGCCCATCCTCGGGAGAGCAGATGTACCTGCACCTTCCGATGCTTACGGCGACATGCGGTCACGTACACACCGCCGCCGCCGCCGCCGCGCCGTCCTTCCTGGGGCTGCCGGACGGATCGAGCTCCCACTCTTACCGCCCACAACGCCGGAAACCCCCGTTTTAGTCACCTCTTACGATCAGGCAGGGGATACCGTAGCTCTATTCTTAATCCCGAAGCTACAGGGACTTTTATGACCGCCCAGGTACGTAGCCTTTGCCCGTAGCGTTTGCCCAAATGGCAAAAAACGGAACCCTTATAGATTCGTGATGTCTGTCTGTCTGTCCGTCCGTATGTCACAGCCACTTTTTTCCGAAACTATAATAACTATACTGTTGAAACTCGGTACGTAGATATATTCTGTGAAGCAAACAATAGCGGCAACAGAAATACATCATTGCCTTTGATTATCCATAGAAATCATTGCATTAAGATTGAATGAAAGGTAAATTTTATTTTGGTTTACGATTTATGACGTATTAAAAAAAACTACTTACTAGATCTCGTTCAAACCAATTTTCGGTGGAAGTCTGTATCGTAATGTACATCATATATTTTTTTTAGTGTTATCATTCTCTTATTTTAGAAGTTACAGGGGGGACACACACATTTTACCACTTTGGAAGTGTCTATCGCGCAAACTATTCAGTTTAGAAAAAAATGATATTGGAAACCTAAATATTATTTTTGAAGACATATCCATAGATACCCCACAAGTGTATGGGTTTGATGAAAAAAAAAAATTGAGTTTCAGTTCTAACTATGGGGAACCTCTCATCTCAAAATTTATTGCTTTTTTCTATTTTTGTGTGAAAATCTTAATGTGGTTCACAGAATACATCTACTTACCGAGTTTCAATAGTATAGTTTCGGAAAAAAGTGGCTGTGACATACGGACGGACAGACAGACAGACAGACATCACGAATCTATAAGGGTTCCGTTTTTTGCCATTTGGCTACGGAACCCTATTATGAAAAAAAAACGAGTTGCACTCCGGTAGTGCCGGATTTTGGAATGGCTAGGGAATAATTTCGCACGAATTGCTTTTATTATCAGTATTATTTTTCATCTTGTATTTTCAGTAGGTTTTCATCTAGTATTTTTATAAACAACTCACTCATTTACTTTTACTATTTCTTCGTCACTTTTTTCATTAATAGATCTATGCACTTTGTTCAATGTCCATATTTTAAATACTTGATATAAACGAATTTTACAAGCACCTATAGACAGTCGAGCCGTCATCAGCTGTCACCCCTCCGTCTTACGAATTTACGATCAGGCCACGTGTCCTGACGCGAGTTTAACATTTTTTACCCATCCCAAAAATGGACTTTATTGGGATAGGAAACGCCGCTCAAGAAGTTTTCACTTCAAAAAACAACGGGTTGCACTCCGGGAGTGCCGGCAGAAGTGAATACATTAACGTTGTGCATTTTTGATGTCTTGCAATCGTAAGTGAATAATTCCGCACGAATTGCTTGAATTAACAGATTAACAGTATTAATTTCTATCTAGTATTTTTATAAAGTACTCACTCATTTTCTTTCACTATTTCTTCGTCACTTTTTTCATTAATAGATGCACTTTGTTCAATGTCCATATTTTAAATACTTGAAACGAATTTTACAAGTATAGACAGTCGAGCCTTCATCAGCTGTCACCCCTCCTTCTTACGAATATGCGATCATTTTTAACCCATCCCAAAAAAATGCACAACGCCGCTAAAGAAGTTTTCACTTAAAAAATTCTCAATTTCAGTAATCACCGATTTTATTGTGCAAATAAGCGCTGGCCCTCACAGCAGAAAATTGTTCTATACTAATATATAAAGCTGAAGAGTTTGTTTGTTTGAACGCGCAAATCTCAGGAACTACTTTTTCGAATTGAATTATTATTGTGTTGTATAGTCCATTTATTGGGGAAGGCTATAGGGTAATAACATCATGCTATGACTAATACCAAACTCCACGCGGACGAAGTCGCGGCCGCGTGTGTGTATGTACTCGGTATGCGTTTGCATCTTGCGTATAAGGTTAGGTTGCGTCGTAGTAGATAATGTACTCTCAGCCTCTCAGCCATGTTATCTCAAAACAATTAAACGTGTTTTCTGCCATGATGTATTGTTTTGAAGCCTGATTATTCTAAGAGATGCAGGCGATATGAATATACAGATACGATACCGTCAATTGTAATTATACAATATTTTTAATAACATAAATTGGTAAAGGTATAGACATTAAACACCTTCATACGGTTTTGGGGGAGGGCGGGGTGGGGGGAGGAGGGGGTGGCAGTACCCCTTGGACCTTTCCCCCCTGCCGGAACCCCATGGTTATGGAGGTATCAAGGGTTAAAGTTTTGAGGTTAGAATAGCGCTCCGTGACAGCACCAGCGCTGAGAGAAGACCGCTCCCTCCGCCCGAGCGAAAGAAAGTTAATCGTAGCATGTCGACGGAACCCCGCTGGGCGGGGTTCCTTTTTTTGTGTAAATTTAAAAAGTCAAACCTAACCTAACCGAACTCATTCATTTTAAATGACGAGTTCTTTTTGTATCTTTTTTGGCGGGGGGCTTCGCCCCCCACCTCCCCCCGTTCGGGGGGCTTCGCCCTTCCCCTACTCTACGGGAACACAAAGTTTTTTTGGAATTCTTGATAAAAATAAAAATGAAGTGGACGAAACGTGAAATGAACTTTGGCGTCATGACAATTAGTAGACGTAATATTTTTCTTTTTCTTTTCGTTTATATGTTTTTTTATATACATTATATATTATACAAAAATATATATTTCATGAACAATTTCATTTCCGTAACCTGAAAATTCGCAAAACGCTTTCTTTTTATGAGTACTTTCTACAAAAAAGTGCATGTGTAAATCGATGGTCCATAAAAACAAAACAACACATTCACGTAACTACGACAGAAACGGAATAATTTTTTACAAAATACCCGCCGCACGGGTGATGTTAGTATGCGTTGCGTTCCATTTCACGTATTTTTTTAAAATTCTGCCCTTAGATTGAAGGAATTGCGTTTTATTTCACACAAATTTTTGAATTTTAATCGTAATAAAATAAAACCACGCCTCCGGCAAAAAAAAAAACCGCTAACAGGGTTCAACTACACCCTAACTACCCCTCCTCATTAACAGAATAATCAAAATCCTGTGTTAGACTTCTATACCCAACCCCATAATTTTTTTAAGAACAAAGTATTAGCCATTATGTCGAAAATAGAGATGTTTACAAATAATAAGTGGAAAAAAATCTATTACGGCTACGCATGTCACTGGTATACTAAGAAAAACATTGTGGTCAACGACCTACCTCTTCGTACTCGCGGGGTGCTACGCAGTGACTTTGACTTCCTGTTTACACAATTCGTACTATATCTACGCAATAAACGTGATAATACTATTTAATTTTGTTGTAGTAGCTAGATTTCGCCATCCATTCATGAATTCGGTAGGTACATCGTAGCGCGACAGTTTGATGCGTCATGGAACCGGATTACTGTAGCATTTTACACACAGTTATTGCCTACGACTGCATTATCTGCTTTGAATCGTGATAATAATAATTAATAATATAATTAGAGCAAATAATGTAGTGGCGAAATTCTAATTTGCAGTTCATTTTACGCAACTTATATATTTGGATGTTTATGTTCGCGAAACGTTACAGCATGTAGGTACCTACCTAATGAAACTACAGTAGAGGCATAACACTAACCAGACTGCAGGGGAGGCTAGGGCGGGCCTGAATATATTATACCTATACGCGTGTTAGCCGCGAAGACAAATAAGCCGTTGAATATCGAAAACTATTTAAGCTAATGGCACAAACGAATCTTTAAAACACTTTGAACAATCGTTACGAACAAATAAATATTTAACACGTATGTAACCGTATCAATGTACTTTGTAGTCAATGAAAAATAACTTGAATATCTAAATTATAATTTTCTACTTTAATATACTATTAAGTAAGGCTTTGAAATAAAAGTCGGAGGACTTAACTGTGCACTTGGAATGTAACCTCTCTCCTACTGCCGCGCGCGGTTCTCCTCAAAGTTATAATATTTAAATTAAAAATATTTTTATTTATTCTAAATATTTAAAAAAAGAAATTTAGAAAACTTACTTTTGCAGACAAAATATTTTTTGAAGTGAAAACTTCTTTAGCGGCATTGTGCTTTTTTTTTGGGATGGGTAAAAAATGTTAAACTCGCGTCAACTACACGTGGCCTGATCGAAAATTCGTAAGACGGAGTGACACGGACGGGTGACAGCTGATGACGGCTCGACTGTCTATACTTATAAAATTCGTTTAAATCAAGTACTTATTTAAAATATGGACATTGAACAAAGTGCATCTATTAATGAAAAAAGTGACGAAGAAATAGTAAAAGAAAATGAGTGAGTGTATAAAAATACTAGGTAGAAATTAATACTGTTAATCTGTTAATTCAAGCAATTCGTGCGGAATTATTCACTTACGATTGCAAGACATCAAAAATGCACAACGTTAATGTTTACACTTCTGCCGGCACTACCTGCAATCAGCACAGTCACGGTTTTATCCATAGAAGTGTCGAGCCTTTGTCAATATTCTTCTGCTTCTGAGTTTGTGATACACACTGTGAGTGTGAAGCTAGAAAATATAAAGGTTAAAAAATAATAATTAATAAGTATAATCTCTCATGCTAATAAGTTACATGTGTGCAGTGTACTGCAAATACATTTTTTTGTTTACAATACAAACATAGAGATTACTAGTGGCCGCCCGCGACTTCGTCCGCGTGGACTTCGGTATTAGTCATAGATAGCATGATGTTATATAGCCTAAAGCCCTCGTAGTATTATTTATTCTTATGCCTCAGGTGGCTCCCATGGGGTTGCCCGTGTCCATAGGCGACGGTGATCGCTTAACACCACGTGGCCCGTCTGCCTTTTTGTTCGGTTTATTTATAAAAAAAGCCTTCCCCGATAAATGGACTATCCAACACAAAAAATATTTTTTCAATTGGAACCAGTAGTTCCTGAGATTAGTGCGTTCAAACAAACTTACTTACAAACGAACGAACGAACAAACTCTTCAGCTTTATGTAAAAAATTAAAATATTGATTAATTATTGTCGACGTGTGGGAACTGAAAAAAGCGTGAACCCTATTTCGTACAGTTTACCATATTATTGCCAGCTCATCAGCTCATTATGTTGGTTTATTTTTTCTATGTATTATCTATTTTTCTTTTCATTTATAAGTTTCTTGTTATCATTTAAGGGACTGTAAATTATAAAATTTCAATATATTAACTGAAGTTTTCGATAAATCAACGACGATACTTCCAAACACTAAATGTTAATCCAAAAAAATACCAATACATCAATGTAAACCGCATCCTTCTACGTTAAGCCGTCCCTGAAATTAGCGCGCACAAACGAACAGACAAACAGACAATAATTCTAAAAATCATTGTTTTGGGTTCTATTACGCTAATACAGTACAGAAACCGACTTGTTACAGATTTATTATACATAAATAAAATATGTATAGATATAGATTGGATTATTCTGAAATGTATCGTATGAATATATACATAAATACATAAGAAAACTTGAATTGTACGGAATGAACGTATTTATTAATACTCGTAGCTACAATTGTACGTACTTACGTACGTACGTAATTAGCTTATCCCTTCAGAGTTATAGTAAAATCGGTTTAAAATGACAACCAGATGTACAATAATGTACATGTTTTAAATATCGATAGTCGTTAACAGTTCAGTACAGCCGATCGATAAGAATGTCTCAAACCAAAGGGCAATTACTGAGAAGTCATTATCTTAATTCAAAGTTCAAATAAATGCGTCATTATAAAGCCGTATAAATTATAATACATTTTACTATGTACTGATACCTAGATGTAAAGGAAAATGACCGCCATGATAGATAAATATTTTTTATGATATAGTTTTTTTCAGTAAGTACGATTTTAGTGAATTTGACATACACATAAACAGCACATAAACATAGTCAGTCGAAACTTATGCAAAGTTTATTTTTTCCATGGTGTTTTTTTCCACGAAACGATGCGTGGAATGAATCACCCGTGAACTATTGATAGCTGGGCCGTTTACACAACAAAGCTTTATCATCTTCGTGCTTAGGGCAGATGTAGTAAATTGATACTTGCACATCAAGTGTACGAGTGCGACTGTGCGTATCAAACAGTACGATACCTAAGGTAACATAGTAACGTAGACCGTAATCTATACTAGCAAGATTCATAAGCATGGCGCATCAAAGATTCGATTGCATATTGCAGCTCTGCAGATTTTCTTTCTCCTTTCGCGTTTTTTTCTATAGATAACTCTAATCTATCTATCTTAATCTTAATACCTTTAAACGAGCAATTCTTGTATGTATCTAAATATATTTTTTGAATCTCGGAAACGGCTCCAAATATTTTGAAGAAATTTAGTACCCTGGTTTCGGGGGTGATAAATCGATCCACAAAATTTTTATTGTAAGAAATTTTTTACTGTATAAAAATATTTTCAATGATAATCAATTTAAATATAAACTGAAAAATACGACTCTTCCTGACATCTATTGGAGAGTAATATTGTGGCGTAAACGCTGTCAAACGGGGGATCCCACGAGGCTCATTGTGGATTTCCTCAAGCGTCATCAGGACCTTGTGCTTTTTATGGTTCGGGTGGTAGAAAGTTTAAAATGTATTATTATTTTATTATTTGTATATTTATTAAATGTATTAATTTACAGTAGAGAGATTTTTATTATTTAAAATTGATGGTTCAACGGTAATGGGGTATTCTAATCTGACTATTTTGACATCCGGAAGTAACATATTGTAGGTACCTATATAGAAGGGCTTTTTTAATCGTGGCCGTACTCAACAGGAAATGAAATGAAATATTTATTTGCATAAAACACGGTACATTTTACGATAAAAATCTTACAATATTGTTCATGCGTGTTTTACCGACCTAGTCTGTGGGCAAATATTTATTAATTAATAAGCTAAAGTCATCGTGTCTTTAGTGATAACAGTATATCCTTAGTCTATAGGTTAAATCATTAATTTACATTTTTTAATTTAAGGATATTAAATGCAATTTCTACCCGAATGTACATTTTTTTAAAATTAATAACAATAATAATTTAAAAACAATAATATTAGATACTAATAATAATGATAATATTTGCATAATTGAATAAAAATTTATAATTTTTTAGCCAAGCGTTTGAGGTGTCCAGCATGACAATATTCTACAAATTCCTTTGTGGAATAAAAACAGTTTTTAATCAATAATTTAAAAATAAAACCCTTGAACCAATTTAATGTTAGATTTTTTAACCGAGATGGCAGCAAATTATAAAGTTTGATGCACATCACAAAGTTCTTTCTCGAATAGCATGCCGTATAAGATAATGGTCTATGCAATTGACCCCGACGCCGTGTGGAGAATGTATCATCTTTGGTATCAAATTGATTTTGATTATTTTTGACTTTCGTAGATGTACATTGATGGAAATGGCAGGAGATTTAGTTTTTTAAATATTGGCTTACAGGATTCCATAGGTCCCTCACCGTAAATGGCCCTAACACATTTCTTTTGTATAGTAAATGCTCTATTTAAGTCAGTTGAGTTTTCCATAAGAGTAATCCGTATCTTAGGACCAAACATACGTATCCGTAATAAGCAATCAATGCTGTTTTTTGATTTGCTACTTTTGAAAGATGGTGTAATGTTTTATTTAGTCTTTGGCATATTATTTCTACATGATTTTTCCAATTTAAATTTGAGTCGATTTCAATGCCAAGAAATTTAGCTTTTTTATTTTAGGATGCAAGGTGTACCCCATATCTTAATCTGACGCGCTCTTGTAAATCAGAAAATCTCCTCTTGGGCTCCGCTACTACCAATCCGACGTTCAAAGAAATGACAATGTTGATTTGAAAGACCTCTATGAAAATTTCGTTCATTGAATTAAAGTTTCCGTGGTCGAATGGTTGCGTGAGCTGACTGCAGAACTAGAGACCCGGGTTCAAATCTCAATCAAAACCATGTTGTGTATTTTTTATTTTTATGAAAATAATTATTTTTTATTGGGAACTATTTCAGATGGCGTTGTTAAGTAACACTACATAAGCAAATGAGTTGAAATTCGTTTGAAACTAAACCAAGAAAATAAATTGTTTTTATCCGAGCAATGCTCGGTCGTCCAGGTACTAAACATTTATTGTAGATTTTTTGGAATCATGTAGGCGTGATTAAACACTGGGCGCTAAAGGACATAGGTACCTACTTTATCTAACGTACGAGATGCACCTAATTGAAACCTAAACGAAATAGGATGTCAGAAAGCGGAGTCAAGAAATCAATAATTTCAATGGAGTTCAATTATTTAACACGTTAAACGCCGATAGAAAAAAATAAAAATCGTAAAAATACTTTTGGTCGTAATTTGTTTATTATGTTACGATACGTATAGAAAATAAGTTTTATTCAATTCTGTACATGGGTTACATAGTTACAGTCAAATACATAGCTGAGGTCACCGGTGCACCCCATGGCGCACAAATACAGAAAATATATTTTCCGGTACCCGGCGCCGCGCCGGCCACCCCGCCGGCCACCCGCTACACCAGTAGTGCGCTCGCGCTTACGGTGATAGAACGTGTGTTACTAGATCAATTACGTTCCTACTATCTTAGCTGTCATCATTTTCTTATTGAATAGTTAATGTGCGAGCCTTTAGATATGGATTTAGCTATGGAGGACTTCGAATTTACGCAGGATGAATGGAAGCAAATCAACGCGTTAGAAATTTCTTTTTCGATCGCTTCTATAAACAATGACGCTCTCGTAGAATCGGATAGTGAACCCATGCAATTACCGAAAAAGAAAAGACGTTTGGTTATCGCAAGTGATAGTGATAGTGACAGTGAGTCGGCTGAAAATTTTGTTGCCGCCAATATATCGCAAAATGACCGTATTTCCTCAAAATGGTCGAGGCCAAAAAGACGACAGCCATCAGTGATTCCTTTCACCGAGTTCGAGGGTATGAAACCTCCATATTCTAATTTGCTGAAAGAAGCTGGCCCTGACCAGTATTATGATCTATTGGTGCCTGAAGAAATTCTTGAAATGATTGCTGAGCAGACAAATTTGTTCGCAAGTCAAAACATCACAGCCAGGCAAACAAAGCCTGGATCAAGGTCTCATTCATGGAAGCCAACAAACAAGACAGAAATAAAACATTTTCTTGGGCTGGTCTTGTTTATGGGCGTAGTAAAGCTGCCGAAATTAGCTTATTATTGGAGCAAAGACAAGATACTTGGACAAACTTTTCCAGCCACCGTTATGAGTAGGAACCGCTTCGAGTTACTACTGCAATACCTACACTTTAGCGACAATTTATCTGTCGACAGAAACGATCGTATTGCCAAAATAAGACCTTTAATCGATGCTCTCAATGCTACTTTCCAGAAATATTATTCGCCTAAAGAAGATGTTTGTGTGGATGAAAGCCAAGTACCTTTCAGAGGTCGAATAATATTCAGGCAATACAATAAAAGTAAGCGACACAAGTATGGCATGAAGCTATTTAAGTTATGTACTGTTCCCGGATATACTTGCAAACTTAATTTGTATAGTGGGAAAAACATTGACGCAATAAATACTACGCCAACAAATGTGGTGATGGCACTATGTGAAAATATATTTGACAAAGGACACACGCTAGCAACTGATAATTGGTACACTAGCTTGCAACTGGCTTATCGGTTATTGGAGAAGCAAACCCATTTAATTGGCACATTGCGAAAAAACAGAAGAGGATTGCCTAAGGCTGTTGTTGATTCGAAACTGCAAAAAGGTGAAACAATGGCTATGGAGAATGAAGATGGAGTAACAGTGCTTAAATGGAAAGATAAGAGGGACGTGCTTATGCTGTCGACAAAGCATTCCGACAAAATTGCTGTGGTGGTGAAAAAAGGGAAACAGATTCGTAAACCAAAAGTTATTTTGGATTATAATAAATCGAAAGGGTCTGTAGACATGAGTGACCAGATGGGTGCCTATTCTTCGCCATTGCGGAAAACCGTAAAATGGTATAGAAAATTGGCAATAGAACTACTTCTAAATACGTCAGTTGTAAATGCTTGGGTCATGTACAATGAAAATAAGCAGAGCAAATCTTCAATTGTCGACTTTAGGAGGGCTCTCATAAATTATTTGACTCGGCCAGCAGATTCCCAAGAAATAATTATCAATGAAAGACCTAAAAGACTCAAGCATGTTCTAAAATTAAAGGAAGGAAAAGTAAGAGACACGCGTCGTTTTTGCGTGCAATGTTATAAAGATTCAGTACAGGAATTTGGTCGTAAAGTAGCTAAGAATAAAGCTAAGAAAGTGAGTACGTACTGTGTGCAATGTAAGGGGGAGCCTCACTTTTGTCTAAAATGTTTCAATTATGTCCATCGCTAATATGTTGATGCTATAAAAGGTTTCTTATCTCATCTTTTACAGCATGTTTTGTCAAATATTATGGCTAATTATTTATATTTCTAATGGTTGTTTGTAATTATGCTTACTAATGAGAACTTTATTTTATTTTTCAGTAAAACTGATTTTTATGTTTGTATTTCATTAAAAAATAAAGACTGCTAATTTTCGTTTAAATAATAAAGACTAATTTGAATTATATATCCTGAATTTTTATTTTGGTTACTTTTTTCGCTATCTTTCATTTTTTCAATTCCTTACAAGGTATGTTTGTCCCACTGCGCAGTATAGTTCTACAGCGCCGTGCCGGTCACGGAGTACGAATAAAGTAACAGTCAGTATGGCCGGCGGCGAGAAAAAGTAGTTTGAATATGACTATACGTTGAGGTCACCGGTGACCCCCATGGCGCTATGATAGAGGAAGGGTGAGGTCACCGGTGACCCCCATGGCGTTTAGCGTGTTAAATTTAGGTACCTGAAAATTTGGCATGCACAACTTACTTTTGATTGTAGATCGTTTAAGTAGGTAAGATACACCTAATTTATATGAATAAAGACAGAAACGGGAAATGTCGATTTTCCACTAAAGTTTAAAGCTTAAAAGATGGCATGGTAACTAACCTAACCTTTCAGTAGGTGGAAACTCCTAATTCCGGCAAATAATCATGCCCAACGCTTATAGCATTATTACAACTTCAACAATTAGTATCTTGACGACCGAGCATTGCTCGGATAAAAACAATTTATTTTCTTGGTAACACTCATTTGCTTAGTTTACTTAACATCGCTATCTGAAATAGCTTTCAAATAAAAAAAAATCAAAAAAAACGCAATATAGCATTGATTGAGGTTTGAACCCAGGTCTCTAGTTCCGTAGTCAGCCAGCCCACGTAACTATTCGGCCAAGGAAGCTTTCGATTCAATGAACGAAATGTTTATAGGGCTCTTTAAAATCGACGTTGTCATTTCTTTGAACGTCCGTTTGACGGCGTTCTACGCCACAATATCTATACATATAATAAAACTGTAAGCAGGGTCAATTCTGTACATTGGATATAAATTAAAAAAAAATACTTCTAGGGGTCTTTTTATAAGTAACAGAAGCTAAAAATATAAGTTTTGAAATTTTTGTCTGTCTGTCTTTCTGTCTGTCTGTTCTTAGCCTTTCACGCAAAAACTACTGGACGGATTTTGATGAAACTTTTTTGTTTTATATATATTGGTCCTCGCTAACATTTAGGCTACAGAAAATCTTGAAAATCACCCTGTAAGGGCGTGAAATAAGGGATGAAAATTTGTATGAAAAACTTGGTTTTTTTTCAATAAATTTTCTTGAAATTTGGTATAAATATTTTCTAACCA